>JAGSMT010000057.1:0-623819 GCA_029286875.1 Lamproptera curius | reverse complement strand
AACCAACTAGGAAACAACTTAGAAAATTGGTAAGTCCGCGCAGGATTCAAAACCACGACCTCCGATTTCTAAAGCACAAACCACATACCACTAGGCTACGGAGGCAGTTTTAAAAGTTAAACGTTGATGTATTCAACCGTGTAATATACCTAACATTTGAATACTAAAGTTAGAGTCCGACCGAAACTGTTTTTCCAGCCGAAACCGAAACCGAAAGTTCGGCCGTGGCTTCAGTTTCGGCCGAAACCGAAACCGAAACTCACGTGATCAAGTATAAAATTCTTAAAATACTAAAATATGAAGCTTTTATGCCTATTATTTTGCTTTATTTTAGTCATGGAATGGAGACAGAATATTAAACGTGTGTAATTTTTATTTCAGTTACTAATAATATTTTTGTGTAATAAAATATTAAAAATATAGTAACTTTTTTCAAGTAAATTTCTTATAGCAATATAAGTTATTAATAAATAAATTAATAATTGTGACTGTTGCATTAAAGACTAAGTATTGGTATTTGGAAATCTTACTAATTAATACTTTGGTTTGTATTTGTAGTTCCAAGGGAAATAAAAAGTAAAAATGAGATAGAATGTAATGACTAATTATAGCTTAATTATTTATTTTCTACATAATCTCCGAGTCCACCTACACCAAGTCCAGCGTTCCAAGTTTCCAATGCTTCAATTCCTTTAAAAAGGATTGTCTTGGTCCTGCAAAAGGTCACCACAGCATCGTTTACTTGTTATAAATAGTTTTAACTGGTGTCCGACCGAACTTTCGGTTTCGGTTTCGCCGAGTTTCGGCCAAAAATCAAGTTTCGCCGAGTTTCGGTTTCGGCCAATTGGCGAAACTTTTGCGAAACCGAAACTGGTTTCGAAAGTGTATTCAATTTCAAAATAGTAGCAAAAGTTAAATGTATCATTGCTACAATCGAGCTCAGATCAGTCGATTTTAGTTCAGACTAACATTCTAAGTTTGACAAAAAATTGATGATTCTTCTATAAAGACGAGGAGGAACAAATAGTAGTGAGAACGAAATATATACTCCTTGGTAACCAAAAAATAAATACAAATAATACTGGAAAGTGTAGCTCATATATTTGTTGTGTTAATAAAAAAAATCTTCTCGTCTCTTTACTTTTTTTCTGAATGTAGTCATTTGTTTGCTATGTGTGGCGAAATGTTCTCGAAAAAAGAGAAAACCCAAGTGTGACCTTGTTATTAAAAACCACTGTTATAAAAAGTTAACAACGCAAGAGATTTATTATGGCTCAAAGGCAACATGAGAAGAGTCTGCTCTGTCATAATCAAAGTGGGCTTCTCAATTTCGAGTAGGGAGAACGTACACGGAAGACGAACATGGTTGCAGACGGCCATCGAAGCCAGTAATCAACAAGAAGCAATACAAATATGCTGCTATATTCGATAAAACTGTTTTTAGCGATTAAAGAATCTGATACCTAATCCAAGAAACGAGCATTTCATATAGAGGTACTCAACGCATATTGACACAAATTTTGAATATGAGAAAAGTCTCCGCAAGATGGGTGCCGAGAATCAGAAACAAAATCGACTTAACAATTCGAAGATATCGTTGGACAAGTTTTAAGAAGATTCTAAAAACTTTAAATTTAGTTTTGTGACAGTGGACGAAACACGGGTTTATCCCGAAGGGTCTTCATGCCGTGGCCGTGGTATATTGCCTGGCGGGGGTATGGCCGCAATATTTTGGGACTCAGAAGTTATTGTTGATTGATTACCTGGAGCGTGAACCATCATTACAGATTATGCAACTTTAATACCGAGGTTGAGAAATGCCGTCAATGATAAAAGAGGCAAACTTTGTACGGTTGTTACTGTTTCATCTTGACAACGTACCGGCGCATAGGGTGGCCATCGCTAATGCCAACCTTCAGCATGCTAGCGTACAAATAGTTGAGCATCCCCTTTTCACCAGATCTGGCGCCTAGCTATTTTCATCTTCTCCAAATTGATACAATACTTAAGAGAAAACTTGTGTTAAAACTATATATAACAAGTAAACGATGCCGTGGTGACCTTTTGTAGGACCAAGACAATCCTTTTTAAAGGAATCGAAGTATTGGAAACTTGGAACGCTGGACTTGATGTGTAGGTGGACTCGGAGATTAAGTAGAAAAATAAATAATTAAGCTATCATAGTCATTATATTCTATCTCATTTTTTCTTTTTGATCCTCCCTCGGAACTACAAATACAAACCAAAATATTAATTAGAAAGATTTCCAAATACCAATACTTAGTCTTTCATGCAACAGTCACAATTATTAATTTATTTATTAATAACTTATATTGCTATAAGAAGTTTATTTGAAAAAAAAATTATATATTTTTAATATTTTGTTACATAAAAATATTATTAGCAACTGAAATAAACGATTACCACACGTTTAATACACTGTCTTCATTCTATGACTAAAATAAAGCAAAACAATAGGCATAAAAGCCTCATATTTTAGTATTTTAAGAATTTTTATACTTGATCACGTGAGTTTCGGTTTCGGTTTCAGTTTCGGCCGAAACTAAAGGCACGCCGAACTTTCGGTTTCGGTTTCCGTTTGCCGGAAAAACAGTTTCGGTCGGACTCTAGTTTTAACACATGGTTCTCTTAAGTATTGTATCAATTTGGAAAAAGATGAAAATAGCTAGGCGCCAGAGGGATGCTCAACAAATTGTACGCTAGCATGCTGAACGGTGGCCATCGCTAATGCCAACCTATGTGGCGGTACGTTGTCAAGATGAATCAGCTCGCCCGTTCAAAGTTTCCCTTTTTTATTCTTGACGGTATTTCTCAACCTCGGTATTAAAGCTGCATAATCTGTAATTATGGTTCCATGCTCCAGGTAATCAAACAACAATATCACTTCTGAGTCCGAAAATATTGAGGCCATACCCCGGCCAGGCCATATGATGGCCTCCTTGTCGTATCCGACAACGGCGACCTTTGCTATTTATTTCTTTGATGAGCCCGAACATGACTTCCAAATCCGATTTTGGTCTTAAAAGTGCGATCACACTGCGTACAATAAAGGACTCCTGAAGTATTATAAGTGTATGTATAGGTGACCTTTGGGCGGGTTTTCCGAAGCACACGCTTGGTTTCCAGATCTTTAAGACGAGACTCTTCAAACTTCTTAAGTCCAGTCTGAGTATCAACACGCCTCGCATAGGCAAGCTCTTCCCATTTCTCTGGTGCGATCTCGCAATTACTCAAGTGGCGTTTCAAAACGTCTTCATATCTTAGGAATTGACCTCCGGTTTCCTTTTCCATCACTAAGATCAGAATAAAACACTGCTTTGGCAGACGGCGATCATCCATGCGCAGGACGTGCCCAGACCCTCTAAGTTGGCATTTCATTGAGTGTAGCTTCCATGCCAAGCATGCCAATGCGCCGCAGAACCTCTGCGTTGGATATATGGTCCTGCCATTTGATCCGAAGGATAGACCGCAGGCATTTAAGGTGGAAGGAGTCCAGCCTTCTAATATCTCTTCTATAAAGACACCAGGATTCGGCAGCATATCGTTCCTAAATAGGTCTGCTTTGTCACTAGACGTGCTGCCGAACCCGTACTCCCGCCTCGAATCGAGTCATAGAGCGACCACTCTCGTCTAGCCGCCTACGTACCGAGTGCCAACTAGAGACCAGTATCACTAAATTGGAAACTCCACCACAAGAACTCGATCGCCGCAGGGCTTTTGAATCTTTGGAATCCAAATAAACAAGATAGCAAAGGTCATCGGTGATTTTGATTATAGTGGACAAGCTGCGCAAACCGCAAGCCCACTCTCTTGTCTTAGCCCCCTTGAGCCAATGGACCGCCTAGACAGTACGATTGACGTAGAGCTAAAGATGCAGTGGTTCGTTGGTTTCTTAATTCCTTAGTCGTCTCTTACGACACCCACGGGAAGAGTTGGGGAGGCAGTATTCTATAAGGCGCCACCTCACGCCAAACTTGTTTCTTGTTGATTACTGGCTTTGATGCACGTCTGCAACCATGTTCGTCTTCCGTGTACGTTCTCTCTACTCGAAATTAAGAAGCCCACTTTGATTATGACAGAGCAGTCTCTTCTCATGTTGCCTTTGAGCCGCAGTAAATCTCTTGCGTTGTTAACTTTTTATAACAGTGGTTTTTAATGACAAGGTCGCACTTGGGTTTTCTCTCTTTCTCTTTTTCGAGACCATTTCGCCATACATAGCAAACAAATAACTACATTCAGAAAAAAAGTAAGGAGACTAAAATATTTTTTTATTAACACAACAAATATCTGAGCTACACTTTCCAGTATTATTTGTATTTATTTTGTGGTTACCAAGGAGTATATATTTTGTTCTCACTACTATTTGTTCCCTCCTCGTCTTTCTAGAAGATTATAATAAAAGTGTATCAACAAAACGCAACGCATATCACGTAGGGATTGAATAAAATTACAAAATCGTTTTACAAGTAATCAAATACCGCTTAGTCTGAAACGGCCATTATGATAACCAGTGGACTGCTTTATATAGTTTTAAATGAAAGAAAAAATAACAACACAATGCGGTCATATTATATGAACGCGTTCATTGTGAGTAGCCGAAGATCGGAAGCGGTGGCGTGCATTAGGGGAGGCCTATGTGCAGTAAGCGCCTCCGTGCCTAGCGGTAATGGATTCGAATCCCGCGGAGTAACAACTTTGTGTTATCGTTGTTATCTGGGTGGCAAGGACAATTTGGGCCGATCACCAATTGTCAGAAAAGTAGGACGATCCATGCGTCGAATGGGCTTCATGTACAAAGTCGGTCCAACACCAATCCACATTGGACCAGCGTGGTGGGATACGGTCCAAAAGCCCCAGATGGAGAAGGCGTGCATTAGGGGACACAGGCCCCCCCTTCTCCATTGGGGGGTTTACGGACCGATTCCCCATCACGCTGGTCCAATGCGGCTTGGTGGGTGAACCGACTTTTTACACGCCCATCCGACGCATGGATCATCTTACTTTTCAGACAATCGGATGATCGGCCCGCATTTCCCCAACCGACTAGGACACAACGATCGAAAATTTGTCTAGTCCCCGCAGGATCCGACGACCTCCGCTTTCTAAAGCACACGCCCTTACCACTAGGCTACGGAGGCAACGATATCTATCTATACCAACCATAAACAATCTCTGCCGTAGCTAAACTTCACAAACAAATCAAACCAAACTCTCCCAGTTGAGTAATAAGCGTACCTGTTCATAGAGCTATTATCGTGTCGGTGCGCGATCGCTCTGACATAATAACATAGTGGCGTATACACGCGGGCGACCTTGAGACCGCGTTTTGTTTTTCAGTTCTGCGAAACGACGCGGCGGCGCCACCGTCGCATAGTGATGTGACGATTCGGTGATAAAAATACGCCGTATCTGATGCATTTATCGTAACATCAAACGGTCCTTTATAATTGGTAGTTGCTGTAGCTGGATGGGAACAGCGGGAGGTCTATGTACAGCAGTGGACCGACAGAGGCTGATGATGATGACGAATTGTAATAGAATAAAGACATTTCATTGTTATTGGTTACAATGTTCACACAAAATCCATGTCCAAAACTAGCAAAACGTACAAAATCACGTCCCGGTTAAATACACGGTTCCAATCAAACATTTTTTTTAAATTTCATAAACATAATAAGATCGAGAAACCACCCACGATATTTCTTCTCACAGCCTTACCCCGGACCGTTGTCTATGACTTCAGACATTACCGCCAAATGTCAAGACGGAATTTTGTCAACACTTTTTGTTGCAACTCTTTCAAGAACTTCTTGACATTTGCTCCTAATGGCACGCGACGAAATATGTTGGCCCCGCAGAGGTTGGTGTTCGATACGTTTCCGGGTTTGTGATATGTGACAACAAATGACGTCATACATTTCAACGAATAGTTTGCATAGTGGCTTTAATAACGCATTTATCTACCTATTGAAAAGCTTCATCATTATTATCAACCTGTGTTAGCCAACGGCTGGACATAGGCCACCATTAATGAACGCCTTCTCCATTAGGGGGTTTTTGGGCCGTAACACACCACGCTGGCCCAAAGCGGTTTGGTGGGTGGACCGACTTTTTACAGGCCCACCCGGCGTATGGATCATCTTACTTTTCAGACAATTGGGTTATCGGCCCAAATTGTCCTAACCAACTAGGAAACAACTTAGAAAATTGGTAAGTCCGCGCAGGATTCAAAACCACGACCTCCGATTTCTAAAGCACAAACCACATACCACTAGGCTACGGAGGCAGTTTTAAAAGTTAAACGTTGATGTATTCAACCGTGTAATATACCTAACATTTGAATACTAAAAGTTTTAACTTAATCTGTGCCAAAAAAGTCTAATGTGAAACTCAATTGGCGCTAAAAGGTAAATTGGACGTTTAGGTCCACCAAAAAGAACACTAATTTACGGCTTCATTAGTATTGGTCGTTATCCTTTATCATGTCGGCCTAACAAAGCCCACCGCTGGACATAGGCCTCCCTAACCACCGCCGCCAAGAGCCACCTGCAACCACTGTCTGTACATTTATAAAAGCCGTCGCGTCACTTCATTCAGGAAAATTTCAGTTCTTATTTCACAGATGATCAATACTGTGCAGTGGTGTCAAGACCCCGCAGTGTTCCGGTTTGCAGGGCACCGTAGCTAGCATAATCACTGGGTCAGACTATTGTCGTCTAACGCTGCGTTTCTTATGAACGTATAATAATAGTATAGTCGCGCTTCTATCGAAATAAACAAAAGCTCGCAACAATTAAGACGTTTTTTACTAGAAAATTAACATGTACTACTTATACTATAACTGCCCTTGTGGCCTAGTGGTATAGACCCTCGTGGCACGATCCTAATTACGCGGGTTCGAATCTGGAAAATATTGAGCTAATGCTGTTTGTCCGTTGGATATCTAAAATATTTTCAATCAGATATACATCTCAACATATCTAGTTCAAATAGACAGATTTATAAACAAGACCAAGCCAAATTTACAGCCAAAATTCCACCATTTCTTTAAGTGTTCCGTCAAATAACGCAACAACACAGCCGGACATTAGCATGTTTGCCGAATTTCATATATTGTGCAATAATCGTACTCCGTCGATAGTGTGTCGCGGATTGGAACCCGGAAACGCGACCACGAACGCCGTAGCCGAGCGCTGATTGGTCAGTTGTTGTGCAATGACTTCGTCAAATCTATCAGGTCATCGCTTTGAAGATGTCGCCAAGTTATCACCTTAACCACATGTGATATACGTTACCGTACCACCGGTGGTAGGTCCCCTTTTTACAGGAGACCGTCTGGGTGGGTACCACCGCGGTGCCTATTTCTGCCGCGAAGCAGTGGTGTGAAAACGTTGTTGCGTTCCGGTTCGAAGGGCACCGTAGCCAGCGTAGCCACTGGGTAAATGAGACTTAACACCCTATGTCTCAAGGTGGGCAGTGCGTTGGCGATACCACTGGTATTGTCAATGTCTATGGGCGTCGGTGACCACTTCCCATCAGGTGGTCCGACTGCTCGACTGCCTGCGTATGCCATAAAATAAAATAAAAACCGTACACATAGTAGAAAATAGCAACGTTACCGTTTCGTTTTCTGGATGGTCGATAATGTTCGACGATTGACGTATAGGTTAGGCGAGGTAATGCGAAGGACGGTACTTCATCATCATCAGCCTGTGATAGCCCACTGCTGGACGTAGGCCTCCTCTAATACACACCTATCCATTAGGGGTATTTGGACCGTATCCCACCACGCTGGTTCAATGCGGGTTGGTGGGACAGTACTCAAAGAGAGTAAATTTAACCGTTGTCACTCCTTTGAATCCATAGACCGCGTTCCGTACAAATAGGTCTGAAGGAGCTAAATGTTGAAGGCGCTTGTCTACGATCTGATTACAGAAAGTCTTGAAATACATCGGTCATATTACCCGTAACAAAACGAAACCCCTAATGGATTAGTGACGTCTTAGGAGAAGCTTATGTCCAGCAGTGGACTATCACAGGGTGATGATGATGATGATCATTACCCGTAGAGATCCTGATAACTTGGAACGTCTGATGATTACGGGGAGAGTTGGGGGCAAGAGATGCAGGGGCCGTAGTCACAGATGTTGGACTGATCTTAGCACTTTGGGACCTTGGCCGCACTCAAGTCTGGTAATTGTTTTGGAACTGATTCCACGACACAGGCTTTGCCTAGTGTGGGCTCATTGTTCTCTTTATGTAATGTATGTTCTTTTCAGTTAAATAAACTATTTCATTTCATTTCATTTAAATACCACTCTTTTTAAGGCTTCGGATCGACAAAAAATGAGGCACTCGATTAGCACATTAGGGTTGAAGAGAGAGAATCGTTATTTTATGAAAAATATACAGAGCTCTATGGCGACATCGATTAATTAAAAAAGGAGACATTCAAACACACATCATATAAACAAGTTCATACAGCGACGATACTAACGCGATGTGTGTTTCAACCATTATTTTATACAGTATCGCTTACGAAATAAAATAATTAAGGGACCATAGATACATAAAAAACTTGCAGTCCGTCCACGGATATGCCCGTATTTTAAAAACTTTGAAATGGTCTTTTCTCATGTAAAAAGCAGCCTGTGTTACTAAGGTGAATGTAGCTTTTTAATGTTGTAAGAATTTTATAAATCGGCACAGCAATTTTTGAGTTTATTCATTACAAACATATAAAAATAAACAAATCTGTCTTCTTTATTATATTAGTTTAGCTAACACGACAGTCTCCGTGGCCCTTGCTTCACAAACCGGAGGTCGTGGGTTCGAATCCCGCGGGTAAACAGCTTTGCGTCATCGTTTTATGGTTGGTTAGGAGAATTTGGGCCAATCCCCGATTGTTTCAAAAGTCAGATGAACCATGTTTCGGATCGGCATGTATGAAAACGGTCTACCCACCAACCCGCATTGAAAACGTGGTGGGATACAGTCCAAAAACTCCCCAATGGAGAAGGCGTGCAGTAGGAGAGAACGCTGTCCAGCAGTGGACTAACACAGACTGATGATGATGATGATGATGATGATGATGTTTTCATTGTATATGCTACGCTATGTTTAATTTAAACCCATCAAGCATCCATTGCCTAAGATAACAACAAACGTACACTTTCACAAGCTTTAGCATTCATTTTATAAATAGGATACTAGCATAGACAACGCGCGTACGATAGAGGCCTTCGAATACGAACGGCCGTGATCTATGGATTGACGAAATAACACCATGGGAAGTGAGCCAAATGTGCGTTTCGGATATTTCTCAACAGTATTAATTATAGAGTAAGGTATTTAAAAAAGACACCGACTACAAAACAACCTTACAAAGACCGACATGTATAATTATAGTATAATAATTATATCATAACATTTTAACGCTATGCTATAAAAATATTAATTTTATTAATATATAATATAAATATTTAAATTATTACCACTCTATATTATAGATATCCTCTGCCTCCGTAGCCAAGTGGTATGGGCGTGTGCCTTAGAAACCGGAGGTCGTGGGTTCGAATCCTGCGGGGACTCAACAAATTTTCATTGTTGTTTTCTAGTTGGTTATAGCAACTTGGGCCGATCACCCAATTGTCTGAAAAGTAAGATGATCCATGCGTCGGATGGGCATGTAAAAAATCGGTCCACCCACCAACCCGCATTGGACCAGCGTGGTGGGATACGGTCCAAAAACCCCCTAATAGATCGGGGTGTATTAGGGAAGGCCTATGTCCTATGTATGATGTGAAGCAGTGGACTACAGGCTGATGGTGTCGGTACAGAAGATATTGTTTTTGAGCACACTGATCACGATACCTCTGAAGCTATAAGGCCGAGCGACTAGAAATGTGTTATGCCTAGTAAAAACCAGCAAAGAACGCGTTTTACAAAAAAGAAATCGTGGACATCAGCCAGTTACTGTAAGCAACCATTCCCGTGCCCTCGTGGTGTAGTAGATTGCTTTATGAAACGGAGGTCGCGGGTTCACTCTGTTTAGTTGAAAGGACATTTCAACAAAACACTGATAAAGGACACACCGTATCTTATCCTATTGACCCTTACTTATGGAGTAGGCAGCGGAGGACATCTGTCACTATCACACATTAAAACAAAACTAATTATAGTCGACACATACATATATGTGCATCTCCTTCACACCAATAAGAGTTAGTGATATGACTAGAGGCAGATGCGCCGTGGGCTTAATTAATGAGCAATCAGGTGAATATACGAGGTGCAGGTGTGAATTAAGAGGACGCGTCTGCCGTAGACCGCACGACTGACTCAAAACTTCTATAGCTTTACCTAAATGTATTTATTTATAACTAACCGTTGCCCGCGAGTTCGTCAGTAGTAATATATACATAAAAAGTAGCTTAAAAAGTAACCTTAGTTACTCCCGGTTATATCAACCAACTTTTAGTAAAGGTCCTGTCAAAATCAGACATTCCAAAGATGTTCCGGCCAACAAGCAGACAAATATAACAGAAATTTTGTTTTATTATTAAATATAAAAACTTAACTGTCCCTCCTATCCTGTATCATAATAAGAAAGGGACGGAAATATAGTTCATATTTCCCTTCCTACGATACGATCGGGTCGATAGGACCATAACGCCAAGACCAACCACAGAAGACAACGATAAAGCAAAGTGGTTTCAAGATCTCCTTCTTGCATATAATCCACTAAGCCATAGAGGCGATTATCAAATACATAGAACTTGTCAACCGCTTGCTTTTTTCCACCCACAACGTAGACGAAAAAATTCTATTATTATACGAGCGCTACTCCCGATAAACAGTTATTTTCGTAACGAAAAAACGACCATCGATTCCGTGCAAAAGACTCTAAAAGACACTACAAACACGCGGTAAAATACTAAAAATTTAATACAATTTTTATTAACGTTATAATATTTCTAGACGAATCTCACATTTAAACGTAGCAAAGCCAATGGATTGCCTCCGTAACCTAGTGGTATGGGCGTGTGCTTAACAAACCGGAGGTTGTGGGTTCGACTCCTGCGGGGACTCAACAAATTTTCATTGTTGAATCTTAGTTGCTTACGGCAATTTGGGCCGATCACCCAATTGTCTGAAAAGTAAGATGATCCATACGTCGGATGAGCATATAGAAAGTCGGTCTACCCACCAACGCATAGTGGACCAGCGTGGTGGGATACGGTTCAAAACACCCGAACGGGTAGGGGTGTGTTAGGGGAGGCCTATGTCCAGTAGTGGACTATCACAGGCTGATGATGATGATGAAAGCCAATGGGCAACTAGATTACAGATCAGAAAGGGGCTTACTTCTTTTATTTATATTATAGATACATATTAAACAAGCAAAAAAAAATCCGAATAAAATAGAATTCGTAAAATGTGACAATAACAAAATATATTGACTCATCACGATATCTCTGGAACCATAAAGCGTTGCGACTTGAAATTTGGTAGGAATAATCCTTTCGCCGAGTAGAGGTCAGCTAAGAACGGATTTTACGTAGTTCCACCCACAAGGGGGGTTGGGGGGGTTGCTAGTATGTAAAATTTCCTTTCCTTTTATTACATTGTTCTATAGTGAATCGTCTTAAACATTTATTTAGTTTAGTTGAAGTTCAAAGCGACGCCAATGATAACTTCGCATACAAAAAAATATCAACAACATAACCACTAGAAATCTTGATACACTGCCTAGAAACGGACAGACGGAGTCTGATTAATGGGGTCTCGTCTTATCCACTGCGTATCCATGGCAACGATGTAACCATGGCAACGTATAAACAAAAGCCAACTAGACAACTATCATAACGAAAGCAGTTTAAATCGATCAGACGCGATACACGTTATTATATTCCCGCACTCTATTGTCAGAGGTCGACAACTCAAGATATTTAAGTACATATATAGGGTTGCCTGTTAGACAGTTTTTCAATAAATATTACGATTTAATCTTCAACAAATATATAGTAAACAAAACGCTGTTTGTAATATCAAAATGGAAACAACTAATTATTATCATTATGTGTTACACTTAGACGCTCGCACAAATTGGTTTTTATTCAATGACAGGCCACTATAAAATATTATTCAATATACTTTTATAGCTGCCTCTGTAGCCTAGTGGTAAGGGCGTGCGCTTTAGAAACCGGAGGTCGTGGGTTCGAATCCTGCGGGAACTCGACAAATTTTCATTGCTAATTCCTAGTTGGTTACGGCTGGTTCAGGCCGATCACCCAATTATCTGAAGAGTCAAATGATCCATGCGTCGGATGAGCATGTAAAAAGTCGGTCCACCCACCAACCCGCATTGGAACAGCGTTGTGGGATACGGTCCAAAACCCCCTAATGGAGAAGGCGTGCATTAGGGACGGCCTATGTCCAACAGTCGACTAACACAGGCTGATGATGATACTTTATACACTTGTATATACTTTATTTCTCATAAAAAATATTGGCAACCCTAGACATGTACAAAAAAAAACAATATCACAGGTTTTTAGGTAATCTGTAGCTTAGAATGAGAGCAAGTTTTTGTCATTATACGTTTACAGTTCGTCGGGATTGAAGAAAATCACGTCAGCGCTAGCTTCGGCTATTAACTTTTAAACTACAGCCAAATGAAAGGCGGAATTTTTACAAACAAAGTCAAACTTATATATCTATCCTAGGCGTTAACTTTTACCTCTAAACTTTCTCACACCTAGCTATTTTCCCAAGTTACCAAGTGCTAGAATAATAGTTAATACGCAGAGCGACTGGCATCTGACCGCCAAAACCCTGAATGATGAACTGCATTCTAAGGACGAATTAGTTGTCATGAAATTTGAAGGCACTGACATCCTATAACGACTGCTAAAGATGATGACGCATGAATCATCTTACTTTTCAGACAATCGATTCATCGGCCGACATTATCCTGACCAACCAGAAAACAACGATAACACAAAGCAGTTCTCCCGCGGCATCCGAACCCACGATCTCCGGTTTATAAAGCAAGGGCCAATGCCGCTAGCTGGTACAAAATGTATTATCATCACAATATTCAACAATACCGTGATCACTGAATTTTACCTTTGCTCAAGCGACAAATGTGTAAAATAGCAAAATATTCACAAGTCGTTAGTAATTTATCGAGGAAAATGTATTAATTGTAATATTAATACCCAAATTCAATTTAATATAAATAACGAGCGCATTTATTATTTTCCTGTGTCAGTCCATGCCCGCCCTTTATATAAATAGTTATTTAAACAAAAGGACTGAATAACGAATTATCAGTTTACATATGCATAAAATCTTAATTTAACAAGCAATTACATTACACATACATACATCATCACTCTGGGTTAGTAGGTACACAGTTGGACATAGGCCTCCCCTAACGCACGCCTTCTCTGCGTTTAAGACCGTATCCCACCACGCTGGTCCAATGCGGGTTGGTGGGTGGACCGACTTTTTCATCTTACTTATCAGACAATTGGGTGATCGGCCCAAATTGCTCTAATTAACTATGAAACAACAGTGGAAATTGACGAGTCCCCGCAGGATTCGAACCCCCGACCTCCGGTTTCTAAAGCACTCGCCCTTACCGCTAGGCTACGGAGACAGTCACATTAAGCAACTACATTAGGAGTAACAGAATGTATGCCATTTTAATACATGAAGATTTATAAAGACGAAAAATTTCATACCATTCCACCTAGCCTTTTAATTTCCAACATGCCAATACGTAAAATTATCCTAAACTAATTCTAGGCATAACGAAAAACAAATTAAAAAAAAAAACAAGGGAACAACACATAAACCAAAACCTAAACAAAGTTGAACTGGCTGTAGCTTCAAAATATTAAAAAAAAAATTAAATGCAAAAACGCATATTACTTCAGTATCGCGCTCATCAACGCCGACAATTAAACTTCGATCGAGACATTTAAATATATATGTATAGAGAAAAATCAGAAAGAATACAACCCAACGACACACACACACACATACGCGCAGCCGACGCGGCACACGGACACACACCGTGACGATATCGTTAAGCGAAAGAAACAATCAAACATATACAATATATAACCATATGTAAATGGCACAGCGACGTTGCGTCCAATCTCTCGCTTCGACGGCGGCTATTATCATTCACTTGGGCAACGATCAAACTGTTGGTTTCACACAAAAATATTTTGGGAGAAAAGCGCGGGCAATGGCGGACGAAAGGTCAGAACGGACCGACGGGAGGCGGCGGCCGACACGTGCGACGCGAACGCCGTCCGGCGCGATACTGAGCGCGCGAATAGTGTTGAACACTAGACTCGGGTCCAGTCGATGGAAAGTATCTTTTTTTTTTTAAATCCCTTTACCATCACAGTAAAAAGTTTTTAAACTCCAGCCAGTACAACACCAAAAGCAAAACAACTATTAATCATATAATACATTTATTAATCATTATTCACAATGTTAATTCATAATCAATACCGGAATCCCATTTCGTAAATCCTATCCGTCATATTTAAACAGAAAACAATTTAACATCTGCATATATAAAACAAGGAACGTCTATCCCAATATGCCTATTCACATTGACATGTCAACTTGGACTCGACAAAAATACTAAGTTGATAAAACAAACCTCAAAACTGTGCTCATGTCACAACTTTAACACTAGATAGACAGAGAACATACGAAACAAAGACGACAAACAATTCACAAATAAATCGAATAACATATCAATAACCGCAATAATAATAAAGTCCGATATCAATGTTTCAACTTGTCGTTAATGTGTCATCATCAGGACCGAACCATTAGACAATGGTTTAGTCTCGGTATAGATGTGAACTGCCTCCGTGGCCTAGCGGTAGTGGCCCCTGCTTTATAAATCGGAGTTCGCGGATTCGGATCCCGCGGGGAGACAACTTTGTGTCGTCGCAGCTGTTACCCAACAGTCAGAAGAGTAAGATGATCCAGGTCATTGGGCATGTAAAAAGTAGGCTCACCCACCAACCCGCATTGGATACGTACAGATTAATATTGATGAATTGTTATCAACGAACGGCACTAGACCAGATGAAGCCACTCTTTTTTCACAGGTTCCATATCTTATTTGGCATTCACTTGGGAGTAACTATTGATTTTGAATCAGGAAGGGTGGTGTCAGTTTTCACAGTGCGAAAGCTTTTAGAGTTTTATTCAAATGGTCGTATTAGTGGGAGCAAGGGGGATGGTGCAAGGCAATATGGAAGCTTTATTAAAATCAATTAGGGCAGTCAATAATCCTGTCTGATATACAGCACCAAAGGCATGCTGTTTATTAAGAGGCTACATGTAAAACAAAAGTTGTCATAAATTCTGACGTAAGAAAAGTTACTTATATAATCGATAAACTAAATATCGACACATAAAATATCAAAACATCGATTTATAAAGCATCGATATGAGCACAACACTCGGGCAATGGCGGTGCGTGGCAGAATGCAAATAAATACTAGTTTTAGCGGCACTAGACTACCGAGACGAAGGAAGGAGATGGAGGAGGGGGGGGGGGCATGATTGTACATTTGTTGAGAAATTGATTATTGAGTATTTATGAGACACATGTTTTAGTAGCTAACACGGTAACCCATGGCAACGGAGTGACGTCACACATCCAGCGTACCCATTGGTGGATTGTCATCGAGATGTCAATCACTGGGTGACATTCGACTAATAACAATGACATGCGACATTTCGTTGCCATGGGTGACCCACTGGACATCATTTCAGAGGCTAATTTTGCTATACTATAGTAGGACAAGGGTTAAAACAGATTCCTTTTTTGCCTTGTGGCCCTTGCTTTATAAACCTGAGATCGTTGGTTCGAATCCCGCGGGGAAACTAGGATGGGCTCGGATGGGCATGTAAAAAGTCGGTCCACCCACCAACCTGCATTGAACCAACGTGGTGGGATACGGTCCAAAAACCTCTAATGGATAGGGGTGTATTAGGGAGGCCTATGTCCAGCGGTGGACTATCACAGGTCGATGATGATGGTCATTTTAAAAACAATCAAGGATCATTAATCAATTATAGTAATAAAATACTGATCCAATTATTGTAGGCACAATGTCATAAAAAAAAATATTTCATTATTTTCCGCATGTCATATTAGCAAACAGAAAACACTCTTTATATATATATATAGTTAGTCTCGCTTAAACTAGAGAACGGCTGAACCGATAAGGCTTTTATTGGTTTTGAATCATTTGTGAATGCCCAGGGAAGGTTTTAGAAGTAAATAAATATAAAAATAAAACATCTCTATCAGTTGGTAGATTTGCTACAATTGTTAACTATCTATCAGATTATTTTTATGTAGATAATATATTTTATACAAATCTTTTATTGATCGATAGAGGTAGTTAAGTATAAAACAATATTTAATACTGTTTAGAAATAAAGTATCGAATAACTTGAATGATTGAAATAATAAACTTTATTTAACAACCTTTATATTAACTCATTTGATAAGTCAGGAACGCTGGTATACACATCATCAGCCTGTCATAGTCCACTGCTGGACATAGGTCCCAGCTGGTCCAATGCCGGTTGGTGGTGGACCAACTTTTACATGCCCATCCGACGCATGGATCATCTTACTTTTCGACAATTGGGTGATCAGCCGAAATTGCCCTAACCAACTAGGAAACAACGATGAAAATTTGTTGAGTCTCCGCAGGATTCAGACCCACGACCTCCGGTTTCTAAAGCACACACCCGCCCGTACCACTAGGCTTCGGAGGCAGTTTAAAAGATAAAGCTGGTCAAAAGCGGCATACAAGTCCTCATCGACCAAAGGTTAGCTGGTAGACAATGCCATCGGTATTATGTCCGCCATCACCCAACTATTGTGCATGACGAATACCTAAATAAACCCGCTCTCCGTACCAAGACATGAAATGTTTCGCTCTATCACAACCACATGACGTCACCGGGGTGTACCGTTTATGTTAACTCGAGCAATTCGAGTCTTAAATACAAAATAGTCCAGCTGAGTTCATCGCGCCGCTGCTTATCAGGTCAGATGTCTTCTTCCGATCCGGAGGTAGAATTCTTGACACTCAATAAGTAATTGTAATGCTTTAACTGCATAAAGATATTGATTGCTCAATATTGTTTAACCCATCCATTGGTTGACCGGTAAAAATGCCTTAGGCATTAAGTCCTATAATATATATTCTTGTATATAAAGCGTTAATCAGAAGGTGCAATGGGCTGTTCACATATCTCGTGGACCCGACAATCGCTGGAGTGACCAGATTCTGTAGTCAACACCGCCTTCAGGCAACCGAAGCCTAGAAAGCGGAGGGACGATCTCCGAAAAGTTGCTGGCATCTAGAGATCTGGCCAAATGGCACGTCGTGGAGAGGCCAATGTAACTGTGGACTGCCGCAGATTATAGATGATGGTGACACAAAGTATAAATAAATAGATAAACCCTTAAACCTATCATCTGGAATAGAACTAGCTTACCTTTTGCGGGATCTTAGCAGCCTTAGGTGGTTTCACGACGGCCGCCTTGGGCGCCGGCTGGGGTGGTGCGACCGGCTCTGCGAAGGGCAAATAGGTATTTAGAGATAGCAAAAAAAATGTCACTCGTGCCAGTGGCCAATGTTGTCAAAAACAGTTGAGAATAGACAACAAAAGGTGGTATTTCTGGCACTTAGCATGTCTCAAGGCTAGGCTATATAGTTTGCAATTGGGTATTGTTCACATAGAGTCAGTCGCCTAGCGGTAAGGGCATGTGCTTCAGATACCGAAAGGCGTGGGTGGGTTCGAACCCTGCGGGGACTCGACTAGTTTTTAAAGTTGTTTCCTAGTTGGTTAGGACAATCACCCAGTTGTCTGAAAAGTAAGACGGTCCATGCGTCGGATGGGCGTCATGTAAAATGTAGGTCCAACCACAATCCGGATGGACCAGCGCGTTGAAAAACTTTTCCTTTTATATTTGCATCAGAAAATCTGTCACAAGACAAGAGAGAAGAAGAAGGTAGAGCTGACCTGGTGGTGGCTGGGCCCTGCCCTGCTGCTGTGGCTGTAGTGGGGTCCTCTTCTCCTCGATCAGAGAAGGTGGAGCTGGCGGAGGCACCCCCGTGCTACCACCTCGGACCTGGAACAAAAAAATGGCATCTGTCAGTATTAGAAAGACTAGCTTCCTCATAATTTACCATGTTTATTGTAAATTGTGATAATAATAACACACAATATATACTGAAAACACACTTTTCAGTATATTTTGAAAAAACTACGATATACCCTCAAATATTATAGTCTATAACTTATTCTGAAATATAAGCTATATTATCATAAAGTTTCACTCAAATCCATCAAGTAGTTTTCGCGTGAAGTAGTAACAAACATACATCCATACGAACTTTCGCATATATAATATTAGCAGAACAATATGACATTAACTAATATGTAGCATAAGTATATCAGCGCCAAAATAATGACAGAAATAATGTAGGCTTTGTAATCGATAGCAATAAAAGCGTTTTATGTGCAACCTCGTTATTTATTATTAGCTTAATGCCGCTCAGCAATTAACATCTACTATACCTATATGTAAAATTGGAGTATCTGTTTGTAACTGTTATAATATTGATAGATAAGTACAATGCCATTAAAACAGTTTTATTGTAAACGCCTGCAGATATTTAATAGCAAGTTTCTGTGCCACAAAAAGTTGCTATTTAATTAAATTTTATTTAAAAATGCTTTGATTTTGTATTAAAACCTAATATTATTCATCATCATCAGCCTGTGTCAGTCCACTCCTGGACAAAGTTCTCCCCTAATACACGACTTCACCATTAGTGGGTTTTTGGACCGTATCCCACCGTTTTAGTCGAATGCGGTTTGGTAGGCGAACCGAGGTATACACCTTAAGGTAGCCCTTAAGGTTGTGAAGGTCAGACGCCAGTTTCTCTGAATAAATAGTATCATAGCGATATAGTGGGAGATCAAAAGCCGGTCCCATGAAAGCATAGAAAAATAACTAGTAATAATACAAATTTACTCAAGTCGATGCGTAATAATATCGACTCAAAACATCGATTAATCGTCAAGGCGCATGACAACAAACTCGGAGAATAGGAGAATAGCCGAAGATCGGAAGCGGAGATGCATTAGGGGACGCCAATTTCCAGCAGTGGACCGACACGGGCTGATGACGACGAAAACATCGATCAATGGTCGAGGTATAACAAACTCGGTTAGACTCTTAAAGTCCAGTCGAAGTAATATCTGAGCCAGAGACCGCAAAAAACAGCTCAATTCAAGAACAGGATTTACTTTAAGAAACTTTTGATCCAACTGGATGGATGCATAAAAACTCATCCGAGATGTCTCGAGTTTTTTGCTGGAAATACGAGTGGCCAGGAGGCGAGCGGGCAGGTTTATATGCGGAGCGAGTGGCGGAATTAGTTTAGACCAGATTTACACTAAAAGGACACAGTTTATTAATAAAAAATGAATGCCTAACATGCGAATATTTTGATAAAAATTAAGCCATAGAGATTCCTAACCATCTATTATTAAAAGCAGCAGCTATCCTTCACGAACGCCTTTTGTCAAACACTAAACGCTCTATATTTCTCCTCGGGAAGAAAAATCCCTTCGAAAAAAATGCTTTTATGTCACATTACATTGGCTATTTATACATTATGTTTTTATACCTGTAAACTCAAAACTTTTCTCTATGCACACCGGAATCATTTAAAAATGGCAAATTACTTTATACATACATACAACTGTTTGTAATATATTAAAACAATTCTCACAAAATCTTAAAAAATTCATCATCATCACCATCATCGGCCTGTATTCATCTACTACAGGCCATAGACGTCTATAATAGCACGCTGCTGTCCTCGGTTACTATATATTTAAATAAAGTCTATAAATTAAACTGTAATTAGGCTCTAATGAGATTTGACCTTAATCCATGTTATTGTAATGTTCCGTTACAACTCATTCAGTAGCTCTAGCATAAAAGAGTAGCAGGCATAAATCTAAACAAAACTTTAATGGCACATTACACTAATAATATACACTAAAAACGTCTACCCTCACGTCAGATCAATGCGAGACGAGAAGCGTCCGTAAAATTGTCCCACTCTATTGGCACCACAGTGCAAAGGACCTCCGATAGGTCCAAAACTAGTAGGCCGATCTTACGTGAGTTTGGACGTTCATCGAATATATCATTCAGCTGTATATTCATCATCATCATAAACAGCCTTCAGCAGTCCACTGCTGGACAAAGGCCTTTCTTAATGAACGCCAAGACGGCGTCCATTGAAAAGAGTTGCTCATAATCGCCACGACGAGCAGGCGGATTGGCAATCGACTAATTGCACTTGTACTGCGGATCTGACCCACTTCCACTGTAAGGCAGATCCGCCGTCAAATGGACGGTGGGGTCGTCACATCCCCACGCCAGACATATTATATACTTGTTCGAGTCATCGTTGATTATAATAAGCTAGTACAAACCGCCGTCTTATGGGCCCAACGCACCCGACCCACTCGACGCGCGCGAGATCCGATCCGCCGAGATACGACACAAAATGGCCGATCGTCCACTTTTTTGCCCGCCGAATATCGCGCGGGAGGCACGGTCGATGACACCGCTCGTTGCACGCGACGCCACGAGGCCGAATCGAGCCAAACAAAAGGCGAACGGCAAAGAGTGGACAACAACAAACCTACTAAAGGTTGAACGTCTAGAGAGAACGAAAGAATGCCATTGCATGACAACACGTGCCTATTTCTGCCGCGAAGCAGTAGTGTGAAAACACTGCTGCGTTCCAGTTTGAAGGGCACCGTAGCCAGCGTATTTACTGGGTAAACAAGACTTAACACCCTATGTCTCACGGTAGGCAGCGCGTCAACGATACCACTGGTGTTGTCAACGTCTATGGGTGTCGGTGACCACTTCCCATCAGGTGGCCCGACTGCTCGTCTGCCTGCGATTGCATTAAAATAAAAAACAAAACCACGTTCCGGTTCGAGGTGCCCCGCGAGAGAGCAAGTACAGGACTCGGACCTCATCGTAATTCTCTGTGAAGGGCCGAGAATCTACATTGTAACAATTTGTATTTATCATTAGGACATACATAAATATTTCAATTGTTATAGAATTGTAAAGTTCTTTAAGGGTTTTCTTCCGCATACGGAGGCGGAGAGCATTCGGGCCACCTGATGTAAAGTGTTCACCGACGCCCAAGGACATCGGCGATGCCAGGCTATCACCAACACGCCGCCCACCATGAGACATAGGATGTTAAGTTTCGTGTACCCATTAAATGCTACCAATGGCTACGATGGTGAAACCGGACCACGGCTTGTGGGAGAGCTAAAGGGGAAGCACCGATACGTATTAATATTAAGAAGTTCTAATTAAAAAACGAAAAAAATACTTTAATTTCGAAAGTACAACTAATGTGGGCAACTAATGTCACTTAATGTTTTGCAGCACTTGACAATCTCAAAGACACGCCTTCCCATCGGTCGATCACTCAATTTGGAAAAGGAGCACTGCGTACATTTTGAGAAATCCTTTCATCACGTACAGATATCTCAGAGCTTGTTACAAAAGTGTCAAGCGATTGTAGGGTGTGCATATACCACTTTGTCCGAGGATTTCGTTAATTGTCTATTAATCAAAGAAGAAAAACTTACGCCCTTTCTTCAACCAGTCATTCATTCATTCATTCATCATCAGCCTTTGATAGTCCACTGCTGGACATAGGCCTCCCCTAACACAACCCTATTTATTTACCACGCTGGTCCAATGCGGGTTGGTGGGTGTTTCAACCAGTAGCTCAACCCAATATAAAGCGAAATGCAATATTAAACAAAGATGTTTAAATCAAAATTTAATGGTGGAACCCGTGGTGTGGTATTTAAAGTATAAATAGGAGAAAAAAACGAATAATAATATAAGGAGAGCATACTTTTCTTACTGTACGTATGATGTAGCATATAATTAAAGAGCATATTAACATCATGTCAGAAATGACGCACTTCTTACTAATCCAGTTATATCTCAAGTAAAAATTGTATACGCAAGAGGTAAACATTTGATGATTGAAAATGATCTGAACGTAAATAGAATTCTTGTGAAACATTACATCACTTATTGATAAATACAATGTATAAAATTAGGCGTACGATAATGTTTGAAGGCTATTAAAAGGATATTTAAGTCCATCATCATCAGCCTGTGTTAGGTCCACTGCTGGACATAGGCCTCTCCTAATGCACGATTCCATTAGGGTGTTTTTAGACCGTATCTCACCATGCTGGTCCACTGCGTGTTGGTGGATGTACCGACTTCTTATGTAAGAAGTCTCACCAACACGCATGTAGGCATGTGCCTATCTGACGCATGGATCATCTTAATTTTCAGGCAGCTGTGCGATCGGCCCAAATTATCCTAGCCCCCCGCGAGATTCGAACCCACGATCTCGCGTTTACAAAGCAAGGGCCAATACCGCTAAGCCACGGAGGCGGTTTAAGTTATCGACACTAAATTCCTCTACATGAAATATGTCACACATTAGACTTACGAGCATAAAAGAAGCGTAAAATCTAGGCCAAATAAGATAAGAACTAAACAGAAACAATGGAACCCATAGCAACAACAAGGCATCTCCATTGGAAGATAACTGCTCAGTGATTGACTGCTCGATGATATTTTGCTCCAACTGTTGGTCATCACAAAAAGGACGCATCACAAACCACATTAGACGAGAGGAGGCCCACGTCCAGCAGTGGACTGACACAGGCTGACGATGGTGAATCAGCATCGTGTCAGTGATGATTATTTGACATCGACATTAGTCACCAAGTTATACGCTGTTCAAAATTATTAAAATGTATGTTTAAGCAGTCTTCTATTAATTTACTTATTTTCTAAAAATAAGAGGTTCCCCTTCCATTGCTTACACGAACACTAAACACG
This sequence comes from Lamproptera curius, assembly GCA_029286875.1. Taxonomy (NCBI): domain Eukaryota; kingdom Metazoa; phylum Arthropoda; class Insecta; order Lepidoptera; family Papilionidae; genus Lamproptera; species Lamproptera curius. The sequence continues at coordinate 600,733 of JAGSMT010000057.1, read as the reverse complement.
TTCGACAATACAGTTTAACGGATTTCATCGCGTTGAATCACTACCAATGTACATTCGTCTGTAACGTCAAGCACAATATTAAATTAACGATAAAGTTCCAAAAATTTTATTGCTATTACGGTAAAACGTGACAAAGAAAAACATACAAATTGTCAAAGAATACAATCAAATAACCAGGAATGCAAGAGGGTTGAGTGCCTCACACATGCGCATTTAATAAATGAAAAATGTTCAACACTGAACAAAAATGTATTCCATACCAAAGCTTAAACAAAGATTGATATAAACAAAGTAATCCATTGCAAAGACCTGACTTTATACGCTATATAGTTACCAAGATGTAGATCACTTGGCAAATATTCACTAATAACAACGCCACACGTAGTCCACCCGTAGTCCAGTAGCCGATTCCTTACTATGGTAACCCCATTCTCATCGATTTCGAGTTTTACTTGGCCTGGTATAGTCAGGACCAGCATAAAAAGACACCACTCTCACCCTATCAAACGTATAAGATAGTTTTCAACTAGCCCCCAGAACTGAACCCCCAACTATAGATCCAAATGGGATATGGTAGAAAATGGCTCACAGCAACGATGTGACGACACACGTCCGTCGATCGCATTGATGATTAGTATTTTCGAGTTACATTTATATTTTATATATTTATTTTACGGAAAAAAGTTATATGGTCGTTTCTCTAGACTAATGTAGGTATCAAACGTTGAAGGAATTTTTCATATCAGCACGGTAGTTTTCGAGATTTTTCATTACAAACATACACACGAAAATACAAATCTTTGCTCTTTATAGTACTAGTATAGACTAGCATAGACAGCTAGCGCTGCCTCCGTAGCCTAGTGGCATAGGCGTTTGCTTTAGAAACCGGAGGTCGGGTTCAAATCCTGCGGGGACTCAACAAATTTTCATTGTTGTTTCCTAGTTAGTTAGGACAATTTGGGCCGAGCTACCAATTGCCTGAAAAGTAAGATGATCCATGCTTCGGATGGGGATGTAAAGTCGGTCCACCCACCAACCCGCATTGGACCAGCGTGGTGGGATATGGTCCAAAACCCCCTAATAGATAGGGGTGTATTAGGGAAGGCCTATGTCCAGCAGTGGACTACCAAAGGCTGATGGTGATGGTGCGATGATGATAGACTAGCAGTCCGTCCACGACTCTGGCCGTGTTATTTTTAGGTTTTAATAATGAAGTTTCTCGGATATAAGGTACACTATGTTACCCAAAAATAAAGCATATTTCAAATCGATACAGTAACTCCGGAGCCTATAAAGGACGAACAAATAAACTAATCGTTCTCTTCTCATTACAGTATAGATACGATTCAAGGAAACAATTTGTAACATAACGTATCATCACCATCAGCCGTGTGTTAGACCACCGCTTGACATAGGCCTCCCCTTCTCCATTAGGGGGGATTATCGATCGTATCCCACCACGCAGGTCCAATGCGTGTTTCAGGGTGGACCGACTTTTTACATGCCCATCCGACACATGAAACACCTTACTTTTCAGACAATTCAGTGATCGGCCCAAATTGGCATAACCAACTAGGAGACAACTGTGAAAATTTGTTGAGACCCGCAGGATTCGAACCCACGACATACGGTTTCTAAAGCGACGCCCTCACCACCAGTCTACGGAGGCAGTAACATAGCATTCTCTAACGGTCGACTGGCAACGCAACAGTAGACACAAGAAATATCGCAAAACACGTGAATTACCCAATTATCAAGCGGAGTGTTTAAGATAAGGTTCACGCAAGAAGATTAAAATAAGGACCTTGAGTTTAGTATTTAGATAACGCTCCCTCAATCAATTCAAAGATAAGATGTAGCCTGTAAATGAATCGCGAACTGAAATATATAGTCTTTATGAAGCAAAGATAAGTTCAAAGGAGATTGTAAAAATATTTTTAAATTCGATTTACTTAATTGTAATCGTATATTACGCCTCCGTGGTCTAGCGATATTGGCCCTCGCTTTATAAACCGGAGGTCATGGGTTCGATTCAGCGGGGGGAAACTACTTTGGGTTATTGTCGTTTCCTGGTTGGTTAGGACAATTTAAGCCGATCACCCAATTGTATAAAAATGATACATGAGTCGATTGGGCATGTAAAAAGTAGGGCCATCCACCAGCCAGCATTGTACCTGCGTGGTGGGATACGGTCCAAATGGATAGGGGTGTATTAGGGGAGGCCTATGCCCAGCAGTGGACTTACACAGGCTGATGATGATGATGTTAATGACTGAACAAGGCCACGAGCAGAACATTTATCTGATGGTAAGAGATACGTCCGTCCGTAAGAAATGCAGCGTAAGACACAAAAGTACGCCCGCCTGCCGAGTCACAGGATGTAACGTCGCTTTCACTCAGTAATTACCCTTCAAACCGGAACACGGTAGCATGGTTTGCACGACCGCTCTTTCGTTAGCAATTCCATTAACGGCGTCAGCACAACAAAAGAGGTAGGTCTCCTGCAAAGTACTTACTGTCTAAATAATTCACTAAATTTTCGATAAATATGTCTCACTGTATTAAACTATTTTATTTAATGTATATTATTATCTACAACCGAATCATATCACCAAACAAGCAACAAATGCAATTAGAGTACTTATATTGTACATGTTTTAATATTTCTCTACCGTGAATAATTATTCTAGAGTTGAATATTTATTAGAATCTGATGTCTATTATAGTTAAATGAATTGATCATAAATGTGATTCTAAAATCATCGAAAATTATTATTATTTAAGTTCATTCACAACTCATATTCTTCAGTCGATACAAGCCTAAAGTTTATTTATTACTATAATGAGTTGTGCACTTACTCAAAATATCTCTTAACCCTCCCAATGGTTGACTAAGAGGCAGTGCATTATGTGCATTAATACACACAATAATCAGAAAACAATTTACACACTTTAAACAAAAACTCAATCGACCGTTAAAGTGTCCCTCTTTTGATATAATATCATGAGGTGCTAATTGTCCGGTGTCCTCCAAAACGACTTGTCATATGGAGCGCTTCCGGATCGTACCGGAAGTGACGTCGGCGCCAGCCAAAAACAAAAACAAGTCGATTCCGACAATGTTACATTTTTAACAAATTAGTTTACTACTTTTCAATGCATTTTATTTTCATCTATATATTATATATTGACTTGTTTTTGTTCATTACAAATTTTTTAGCTGACGATGACGTCACTTCCGGTACGATATATATATTATTCTTTTAAGCCACAAATATATTGTAAAGTTTTATCAAAATTCGTCAAGCATACACACGTCAACGATACATCATATAGCCCCAAACTAGATCACTGATACATGGACTCCCTTTATTTGTAAATAACAATACATATTATATTATGATAGAACATATAGATTTAAAGAATACATTATTAAATATATTTCAACATCCAGACACGAGAAAAACACTATGTTTAGATAATACTTTAATAATAGTTGAACATCGCACGCCAACCCTCCGGCGAAACCGATCACTGTAGTGACAAGGATCACTAAGTAAAATGCCACATAGATCGTCATAAATATTAAGTATTACAATTGCTAATTGATGATGACAATACTGGTAGTGTTGTTGGACATAAATTCATCATCATCATCATCAGCCTGTGATAGTCCACTGCTGGACATAGGCCTCCCCTAATATACCCCTGTCCATTAGGAGGTTTTTGGACTGTTTCCCACCACGTTGCTCCAATGCGGGTTAGTGGGTGGACCGACTTTTTACATGCCCATCCGACGCATGGATCATCTTACTTTTGTGATCGGCCCAAATTGCCGTAACCAATTAGGAAACAACAATGAAAATTTGTTGATTCCCCGCAGGATTTGAACCCCCGACCTCCGATTCTTGAAGCACACGCCCATACCACTAGGCTACGGAGGCAGAACATAAATTACGATTCGGAATAGGGAACCGCTGACCTGAGAACTGGTGAAAGACACAATATTGTTATATTCACATAGATTATACGTCTTCTTCCGCAAGGTATACGTCATAATCGATTTTACTAGCATCATGCCGAGACTGCAACCTAGGACAATATACGTCACGCGTCATCACTTGCACAACTGAGTTGCGCAATCGTGTCTGAATTATTATTGACGATCCGCTTAGCGTAGCGTTCAGTGACACTAAACGTTACGCCAAAGGGTTATAGTTCGATACTCACTACGGGAAAAATATTGTTGCATAGTGTTTTTCTCGTGTCCGAGTTTTTGAATCTATAAAATATGTATTTATTCACCAAGAAAAAGGAAATCTATACATTTTTCAGTCACCTCACTTCATAGAGCAAGCTTTGCTTAATACCCATGTGACTGCATGCCGTTGTGTTATTTTTCAAGAAAAAAAATTATAATTACCAATGATTGTGGATCGAGCATTTCAAAGTCAAATCTGTATTCAATATAGAAGCATTGCGCTTTCTTATCGATTGCCAAATACGACACGCTACCACCGGTTTGGAAACGGTACCCTCTGACCTGAGAAGAACCGGCGTAAGAAACTCGTTGGGTCTTATTGCGTTGAGGGTTTTGGAAAACTCGGTCTAAGCCCGAGCCAAATATGTCGGCGGTTCGACAATAAGACGATTGCATACTACACTACCTGGCAATGCGATGATTCTACTTCAACTTCTTCAACCCTCGGCAAAAGTAAAGAGGAACCTGTGTCTTTTCTTAAAATTTCAGTAAAGTTAAACCTATAGACCTGCATCGGTTCTAAATGCGAAAATCTGACCTCAAGAACTCTAATCGAAGAGACCCTTGACCTTTGGCATAGTCGATCTGACCTCGAAATATCGATCTGTTACCATCTATAAAGGTCGCAGCTGATTTTAATCAAACAAGAAGCTTTCAGAATAAACCATACGGGAACTTAATATTCGCAAATGCTCAAAAAGTATCTCGGCGATATTACTTCTTGCTTTTCGAGCTGGTGGTCTTGTGTTCGAATCCTGTGACAGCCCTATTTCTCATTGTTTCCCCGTTAGTAAAAACCCTATTGCAATAAAAAAAACTAGTAAAAATCAATATCGTATATGAATTAGACACACGAGTTTGCGATACGCAGAAAGACGTGTTATAACCTCATGCACGAATAGATCACGTGACTACACGGTAATTGGCAAGTAACGAGTACGCGACATGTTGCTTTTTAGATTCATACATTGACTGAACTCGAGATAGCACAGCCTCAAAAATGACATAAGCAAGCAACATGACACGGCACAGAGTAGCACAGGAATCGAGTTTGCGACACGACACAGCAAGGCCTCATGTATGACATAACACGGCTCAGCCAAACATAAGAATAGAATACGCGACATTAACACATCTCAGTCCCCTACTTCCACGACCTGACTCTGCCTTATCCATGACACGACACAGCGGAGCCTAGCACACGTATCGAATACTGATATCCTGCACTTCTACATCACAGTTGCAGTAATGTCACTACACGTCGCGCAGAACACGTGCACGTGTCACGCCACAACTGCCTTGCTCAAAGACACGCTCACGTGTCACGCGACAGCAGCCTTGCTCTAGACACGCGAACGTGTCGCGACACGGTTCAGCCGACAACGACGCGACACAACCGACAGCAAGTCATCAAGCTTTGTTTAGGAAACGCCACGGACGGCGTCACGCCCCCGCCCACGTAGCATTTCATAATACCAACGCGGCGCACGGCTTTGGACGGGGGCCAATCTTTATTCTTAACCGGCACCGAGGCAGGGGACGTACCGTGCGTAACCTTTTGTAACGGCCGTCGGAGGTGGCGAGCTCTATTCTACTCTTTGTCTTTGTACGATTGCTCTTAAAGTTAAATGGTCGCATTTAAGATTGACGGCGAAAATACGAAAAAATATTCGAAAATGAGACGAGGCGAAAGTGACGCTCGCATTTCGCCCCATTCCCCGGCACATACTGGAGGATATGTACTGTACAGGAACGGATTTCCCAATACTACACCGTCCATCAAACCTAAAGCTGATGAAAGAGAGTGTAACGTCATCAACTTTTTCAGCTTCCATAGCTTCAGGTTCAAGATTTCATTTTTAACATTTGATACGTCAGAAGCAACGCTCTCGCCGCTCTACCAGAGCCTTAGAAATTTTCAAATGGATTATCCTGAAGTAAAATGATACTCAAGGAAAATCTACTTTTCTATTTATGATGATCATCACCAGCCAGACTCTAGGACGACGGTCTATGTGCAGCACAGACTAACGCATAGTTTATGCTGAATATAGACCTAATGCACGCCTCCTCCATTAGGGGGTTTTTGGACCGTACCCCATCACGCTGATCCAATGGGTTGGTAGGTGGACAGACTTTTTCATGCCTATGCGACGCATGGAACATCTTACTTTTAGTCAGTTGGGTGATCGGCCCAAATTGTTCTAACCAACCAGAAAATAACGATAACACAACATCGTTGCGGGCTTCGAATGCACTACCTCCGGTTCCTAAAGCAAGGGTCAATACCGCTAGACCACGGAGGCTTTCTATTACTAAAAAAATATTACACAACTGTCCAGTAGTTTCGGTGCCTAGTCTATACAAACAAACAGATCTTTCTTCATTATATTAATACAAACAACTCCATCGAATCCACCAAGTGGAGCGACAGCGCATCATGATTTATTGCCTAATCAAGATTGGCTCGACTCCAAGCCTGGACGTCACAGGATGGTAATCACACGTCACTCGACCTCCGATCAGGTAATGTTGCGATACAACACAAACATCATCTTAACCGACTTCGAGAGAGCCAAATGGAACATGTAAATGGTGTAAACAATCATTGATTATTTTATTTACGCGAAAATTACATAAGTAAGTAGTTTACCGGTGGTAGGTCCCCTGTTTACAGGAGACCGTCTGGGCGGCTACCACCACGGTGCCTATTTCTAACGCGAAGCAGTAGTGTGAAAACACTACTGTGTTCCACTTTGAAAAGCATTGTAGCCAGCGTGTTTACTGGGTAAACGAGACTTAACACCCTATGTCTCACAGTAGGCAGCGCGTTGGCGAATCCATTGGTATTGCTAATGTCTATGGGCGTCGGTGACCACTTCTATCAGGTGGCCCGACTGCTCGTCTACATGCGTATGCCAAAAAAAAAAGTTTATTTACGAGTTTAATCATATTGTAACTCTCAACGTTTTGAAAACTTTTCAGAGGCCGCGGTCACGGGATAGGCTGAGGTGTGGGGCAAATTATTTGTTGCCATTGCTAGTTGCTATTGTAGTGTTGCCTAAAGAGGCAATACTACTATTAATTATCCTAAATAATATTTCAATCTTCGCTCCATCTGACAAGTATGCCTAAAAAACTAACTGGATCATTACTGCCGGCAGTGATATTACGCTTTGGATTTAACTTCAATTTATTAATTATGGGACAGGACGCAAAACCTAACCATATTCTTTATTGAAATTTTGATGTTTTCTAATCTCAATAGCCTCAGGATCATTGATAGAAATCGATCTCTCTTCTAGCGAAGATTCAAGATCTATGTTATCTTTAGTACCCTATGAGTGTGATACATCAGCGTTGCCATTGACAAAGATGAAGACTCTGACCAAGATGTCAGTCACCAATAGCAACATGGAATTCTACATCATTGCTATGGGTCACGTGGTCTACATCAATTCCACACCTTGTTCTGTTTCGTACAGTTTCGAGTTTAAATCATTGAACTGCAGTCTACATAGTGGTATATAAAAGTTACGCTGATAGAAAATATGGCTACTATATTGAGCATACATACGGATATAGGGACAAAAAAGCCACTTTGTTTTGTATTAACTACACACTAGGTAGTTATAATTCATAAATAATATTGTAGAGAAACGCCGATAAATTTATACAAGTTTCCATACACTTTATATCAGTATTGCCCGTGCGAAGCCGGGCGGGTCGCTAGTTTTTATGATAAAACACAGTTAATTAAATTACATATCGACAAGAAGTCTTCAGTTCAGACAAAGAGAACTTAGAATTGACATAATTAGTAACCCACGGCGAAAACTTCACTAATCAATGCATGACGCCATCATGACAAGGAAAGCCATAAGTCTGCTACTCCGTTACAATGGGTTACACTAATAACATCAATTCCGTCTTCTCTTTACTTAGGATACAGAACTGGAGTTCCGTTGTTAACCCTCCGAATACGGAACCCAAAGATATATCTATATAGATAAATCAATTGATATTATAAGGAGGAAATATTTGTATTTTTATGTGTAAGTTTGTTATGAAAAAAGTCAAAACTACTATTCCGATCTTTGAAAATCTTTCACCGTTAGAAAGCTGCATCCACCTCGAGTAACATAAGCGACTTTAACCGAGAAAAATCCATTAAAAAAATCTAAAATAACACGGACAGAGCTGTGGACGGATCGCTAGCGATCAATATTATACAACTATGATCTCTGGCAGCGATCTGGGCTCAGTGGAGCGAACAACAAACTCGAGAACGAGATGATGCAAGCGAACCGCGATATTGACAAACACGACAAACCAAAGCCGAATTAAAAATAGTAAATTAGTAAACAATAGACTAAATAAGATAAAACGACTAATTAAAAAAAACTGTTTAGGCGCCAACAAATAGGACACTGAAGTGCCCTTTCGATTTACGGCAGTTGTAAGCCCTAGTAGGTTTTTGCAGTTCGTGAAGGAGGATTTTATTCTTCATAACTGCCTCCGTAGCCTAGTGGTATGGGCGTATGCTTTAGAAACCGGAGGTCGTGCGTTCTGCGGGGACTCAAAATTTTTCATTGTTGTTTCCTAGTTGGTTAGGGAAACTTGAGCCGATCACCCAACTGTCTGAAAAGTAAGATGATCCATGCGTCGGATGGGCATGTAAAAAGTCGGTCTACCCACCAACCCGCATTGGACCAGCGTGGTGGGATACGGTCCAAAAACCCCTAATGGATAGGGGTGTATTAGGGGAGGCCTACGTCCAGCAGTGGACTATCACAGGCTGATGATGATGATTGATGATAACATGCACACCGTTCATTATATTATGAATAAACTACACTATATTCTATTATACCATAACCTATAAGTAATTCTGATCTATAAGCTATACGATTGTATGTTTTATCGAAATCCATCGCGTACTTTTTGTGTAAAAGATTACCGAACACCGTAGTACGAGGTCAAGGGGGCAAACGAGCAGGTGGTCACCTGATGATGAGGTGGATTTGAAGTTCCCAAACCCCTTTGCCGAATTATCATAGGGTCGAGTTCTAATTCACCCAGCATTATACGAATGACAAGGTTTTGCAGAGCGACAGGCTTTCGACCTTTCACAGTGTAAAGGGTTAACTACGTGGAACATCTAATAGAATCTACGCTCGGAATTAATGTGAACGTTGAAGCCGGGTGTAACCGCAGGGCGAAGCTAGTTTACTTTGCTCCAGAACGCGGCAGACCTTCACCCGACTCATAAAGCTTTCACCCGACTCATAAAGCTTTCACCCGTCCAAATCCAAAACTCGTATTACTAAAGAATATGTTACAAACGGACGTGTCGCATAACGTTCTCGTGCGCTCGCTTTCGCCGAATATCCGGTTTCCGGGTATGAAATGCGTCGTTGTGGGGTTCAAATCTACGGCGGCCCGATAAAAGGTGGGACAAAGTCATAACCGGTCGATCTATATATTAGACATTCGAGAATATACTTGATGAAATACAAATTGAACTACTAGATAAGAATTATAGGTACAAGAGAACATTTCAGATGCTTCCGTCAAGTTTATCCACATTTATCGGAGGACATGGGTTCGAATCGGGGAAACGACGTCGTTTTGAATTTACTTTCCGACCGTCAAGAGCCATTTGGGCCGGTCACCCATATTGTCCGAAATTAGGATGATCCATGCGTTGGGTGGAAATGTAAAAAAGTCGGTCCCATAGTTATGTAGAGCTCAGCTTGTCAAGACCACTTTGGCAGTCATTACGAGGCGATAGTGCAGCGTACTTATATGCAAATTTGTCGACAACTAATCCATCCATCGCGTGCGCTTTACTCTTTTCGTCGTGGAGCGATACGATAACTCGCGCAAAAATGCTAGAAGATGTAGAAAATTTTGTGTGTATATGTGAGGAATCAAACTGAATAAACCCTAAATGGGATCTCTCTTCAGACAAGCGTCTAATAATACTCAAACAAAAAAAACATCAACGATATTGTGATCGTAAATCGACCCTACAATAAAGAAATCGTAGCCATGCACAATCAAAACAGGTTAAAAGTACCTGGAGCTCAACACCATCGACTCATTTCAACTCAAAAAAAGACAGAACGCAAATAACAAAGTCTAGAATATATCGGACACTAGATCTAGAACAATGACCGTATCAGAATCCGAATAGGCGGAAACGCACAGAAGCAAGTAATGTCATTAGTATTCAAAACAACGCTAGCACAATATTGACCACAAAGCGAATTATACCCAAATTGAATGCGGAATCCAAGTAAAAAAGAGAGCAATAACGTTCTCGAAGACCATTACGACTACGGCGGCCGATCCACATCAGATATCAGCCAACTGCGCGGGAGATATTATAGTGCACAAGTGTACTCGCGGACATATATACACTACCTCTCCCTTCACTCTCATAGTCCCATGGGACGGATGAACGACACGATCGAAGAGAGATCAGGACCGACTCTTTACATGCCATGATCATATAATTATACAGACATTCGGCCCGCATTACCCTAACCAACTAGGAAACAACTAAGAACAGTATTCAAGTCCCCGCGACTTAGCAAGCGCACACTACTAGGCTACGGCGCATTTAAACGGGAATATAATATCACTAAACTAATTGCCCACGTCAAATATTATGTGTCGATTGAAGATTGACAACTAAAATAAGCAAAAACAACATAACACTAGCGCACGAAGGCGAACACAACAAAAAGATAAACATCAGCTAAAAAATAATGAACTATAATAATTAAACTGATCTAGGCTGCACGATCCAGTTTCCTTTGCTCTATTAAAAAAAACCGTTTACCTACCATAAACAAACATAATCGAACAGGGAGTTCCCCATTGAAAGTAAATGCGGGCAGCAGAGCGTGAAACAAACAAAGACATTGCAATACTACGGACCATAGAGAATGGGCGATGTCCCGTGTGAGTACAAGCGCGGGAAAGCGAGGCAGAAGTATAGCACAGTGTTGTATTTAAAAATATATATATTTAACTAGCGACCCGCCCCGGCTCCGCACGGGTGCAATACTGATATCTAAAAAATCTATGAAAAATATGAATTTATCAGCGTTTTATAGATATAAACCTTTCTCTCTAATTACTCTAACTATTAAAATTAACCGCATCAAAATCCGATGCGTATTTTTAACGATTTAAGCATACAAAGGGACAGAGAGAGCGACTTTGTTTTCTATTATGTAGTGATTGCACAAATATGACAACACCGTCTAGTCCTAAAGTAAGCAAAGCGTAATTATGGCAAGTACAATATTTTTTTTCATTGCCTTTGCAGGCAGACGAGCAGTCGGTCCAACCGATGGGAAGTGGTCACCGTCGCCCATAGATATCGGCAATACTGGTGGTATCGTCAACGCGCTGCCTACCGTGAGACGTATTTACTGGGTAAACGAGACTTAATACCCTATGTGTTAAGTCTCGTTTACCCAGTCAATACGCTAGCTACGGTGCCCTTCAAACCGGAACACAGTAGTGTTTTCACGCAACTGCTTTGCGACAGAAATAGGCACCGCAGTGGTTCCAATCCAGACGATCCCCTGTAAAAAGGGGACCTACCACTACTGAGAAATACCTTATTTTCTTTGGTTAGTATACATCATCAGCCTGTGATATTCCACTGCTGGACGTAGGCCTCTCCCAATACACTCCTGTCCATTAATAGGATTTTGGACCGTCTCCCACGCTAGTCCAATGCGGGTTGGTGGGTGGACCGACTTTTTACATGCCCATCGACGCATGGATCATCTTACAATTGGGTGGACGGCCCAAATTTCCCTAACCAACTAGGAAACAAGGGTTCAAATCTTGCGAGGACGCATTAAATATTCATTGTTGTTTCTTAGTTGGTTAGTGCAATTTGGGCCGATCACCTAATTATCTGAAAAGTATGATGATCCATGCGTCGGGTGGGCATGTTGAAAGTCAGTCCACCCACTAACCCGTATTGGACCAGCGTGGTGGGATACGGTTCATAAACCCCCTAATGGAGAAGGCGGTGCATGAGGAGAGGCCTATGTCCACCATTGGATTAACAGGGGCTGATGATGATGACGAGTGTCATTAAGCGATCTCCTCATTCATCAAATCGACGAAAAGCAACATTCAACAAATAACTACACCATACTCTCTCACACCTTTACTTCATTGCTACAGGTTAATTGTTTGATAATATCCCTCCTTACTTTAGTAACCTTTTTTTTCCTGACGGAAAGTAACGACTTGTCTATAAGTATTGCGTAAGACGCTACCAATCGGCTCACCGCCCAGTAATTACGCTGGCTACGTTGCCCTTTACACCGGAAGACAGTAGCGTTTGCACATTGCAGATTTACGACAGAAAAAGGCATCCAGTCCAGTCCCTTGCAAAAGAGATCGACCCCCTATATATATATCTCTTAACCCGACAAAGTTCCGTACAACTAATTTATCATCAACGAATCCCAAATAAAAACTTGTCGTAAATTAAAATAAACTTGGTTCAACTCCACGTAAAACTTATTTACAATCAACAACTTACCTCCGAAACAATTCATTCGCTCGATTTGTTAGTAAACAATCCACTATAGGGCTTCGTTATAATAAGAAATGCCAAGTTTCATCCGTACTTCGAACCAAGTCGAGTAAACTCAGAGGCAAAGTTTGAAAACTTTTGCGCAAGCAAGTTATGATTAATCATAAACTTAGGTATGATCGCGTAATGAGAAGCCGATGGTATTACATGAGAGATGAATTGAACTCGGAAAACTTATTGACTGATTGAAGCAACAAGAAATTGTCGGAACAGTGTGAAAACTTTTATCACCAGTATTTATCAAAATCAAATTCAAAATTCGAATATCTTTATTCAATATAGAAGTTTACACTTGCTTATTGACTTGTCAAACACACTACCACCGGTTCGGAAAAAGCTACAAATACTTCACTAGCTGAGAAGAATGACAGCGTAATATGAACAACGTTATATTACGCTGTCATTCTTCTTTCTGACTTTCCTTCTGACCCTTTTCCTATCCTACCAGTAAAACCCTAAAACAGTTTAACGCAGAGCTACAGATATGTAACTTCAATAACCCAAAAAGAAAATTACATTCTATGGATGGATTAGTTGTCAGCTAATAAGAAGACTGAAGTTCTATATATATATAAGATCGGAAGCGGTGGCGTGCATTAGGGGAGGCCTATGTCCAGCAGTGGACTAAAGTAGGCTGATGACGATGATGATGATGGAAAGTTAATAGGCAGCAAAAAGTCTGGCTTTATTTTTCTGGTTAAACATCGCGTGAATATTAAACATGGACGCGGTCATAACTACTTGAATATTATTCATTATTTAGCTTAACTATAGTTCTTAGTTGAAAGAGCAAGATCAAATTCAAATTTTAATTTTAATTCTAAATTTTAATTCTATAAACCCGTGCATTTATTCTCATGACTTTCAATATGTTCTCATGACAACGCGTAAAATACACATTCGTAAAGTATTATCAGGCCACCGCATTACTCGATGTGTTACTTAAAATACACAATATCGCTTATCTTATCGAAATTCGGCGAGTTACGCGAACGACACGGCGCCGTGATTACGAAATAACCTCAAAGCTGACCACGTGCACGTTTTAAGGTTATGGCGGCAAACTTTCCGTGGACGCGAGCGAATCTTTTTAATTTTCTTTCTATTTAATTCAAAACAAAGATATAAAGAATAAAGGTAGCAGGTAAATAAAAAAAAATCTATAAATAAATATAAGGCTTGTTTTGAGGTGGTCGCGGTGGTTGATTATAGAAGGGCCGTAACGACTAGTTATTTCGCAAAACAGTAGTGCATTAACACTCTCTTGTTCTGGTTTTAAGGGCATCGTAGCCAACGGTTAATGATTAACAATACGTGACATATTATCTAAAATCGGTGAGCGTAGTCGGACCTTACGATGCATTTCTCAGGGAGTGCCACTTAGCAACAGGGGAACGTCCTACTTGGCTTGTCACTACATACAAAACAAACGATTACTTCCAAACATTTCTCCGATGTAGAAATCTAACCGATACTTACTGACAAGTCGTTGCTTAACCCCTTTCAAACAGGTCATATTCACAGATATTCACTACACAAAACCAAACCAAGTTCGATAACAAAAATTGCATTGAAAGAAGATTGCTATTAGAGACTGCGCAAGCGTCCATGCAAATATACCGACAATATTAAGCATGCGTTATACATATTAACCTTCCTCTTCAATCACTCGTATCTATTATAAAAAAAAACTGCAATGGATTTCAATGCGGATATAGGGACAGAGAAAGCGAATTACCCTAGTTTCCAATTAAGACCACAGCATGTAAAGGTGAACATGTAAACATTAATGCACATACTTTACAAGCTACAACAGAGTGCTACCAGAGCGCATATGTCGCAAAGCAGTCGTGTGCGAACACTACATTGTTCCGGTTCGAAGTGCTCTTCAGCTAACTGATTTTTAGTGTCCCACACAATAATCGTTACTGGTATAGCGAATCGTTTACCACCAAAAAAACATCCTGGAAACATCGCCTTATCGCACAAGAAACAATTATAAAGTACTTTTAAATACATTATTACATTTTTTTATACTTTTTTATTGCATTCAAGTTACATGACGAGCAGAACGTTAGCTGATGGTTTGTTAAAAGCCTTTCGCCCTTCAAACAGGATTCCTCAGACAATTCCGTAAAGAGGTGAATATCTACCAACGCCAAAACTACCATTTTATGTACTATAGTTTAATCAAATCTAGACTCAAACTGGAAGCAAAAAATATAACCCGTGACAATAAAGCGACATCCCAAATGTCATTTTGATTGATGTATCTTCACAGAGATGTCAACCATTGAGTGACACTCAACACCATACGTACGACGCCGCTTCGTTGCTGATGTAATTGTCACCGAGATGTCAATCAATGGGCGACAGTAGACTAAAAACAACGCCACGCGTACGATTCCTCTACGTTCCTACGGGTTACGTTGTTCCTCCATTCCTTTTAATGTGAACTGCAACCCTTTTTCAAGTTGTAATACGAAAAAAGGATCAATACCGCAGTGGCTGAATGCGGAGATCCGCATTTAAGGTTCGTTGCCAATAGGTTATATAAAGGTTGTGTGCCAACGAAGAGGACAGTGCTAGTTGTAAAACGTCAGTTTTGTACACCTGAACCAAGTAAAATATAGAATTGAACTAAACAAAATTTATATAAATTTTAGAGGTGGTAGGTCCTCCTCACAACATGACCGTCGGGGGTGGTAACATCGCGGTGCCTATTTCTACCGCGAAGCAGCAGTGTTTCGGTTTGTAGGGCACCGTAGCCAGCGTATTTACTGGGTAAACGAGACTTAACACCTTATGTCATACGGTAGGCAGAGCGTTGGTGATACCACTAGTATTGCCGATGTCCATGGGCGTCGGTGACCACTTTCCATCAGGTGGCCCGACTGCTCGTCTGACTTCGTAGGCAAGAAAAACAATAGACAAACTATAAGCGTCATTAAGAAGGGAGCTCATGTTGGTTAAACGTCACATAGATCATCAAAAAAAAAAAAACTCTGTAGCCTAAGTTACCCTCAGTTACATAAGATATCCTTCGGTCAAAGTCTGGTCAAAATCCGACCAGCCGTTCTAGAGATTAACCAGAACAAACAAACAGACAGACAGAATACACAAACTCGCAAAAAAAAAAAAAAATTATATGTATCGGCTACATATTACTATGCAATACTTTAAAATCGTTTATTGTGATGTTACAAACGGACACGCCAATTGTATTTGTTTGTATCTTCTATACATAGTTACACATCCTTATTGATTGTTAAATAACCACTGGGTAAGGAAAGTGAAAAGTAAGATGATCCTTGTGGATCATTTTCAATTTTTTTTTGTGCATGGGATGGTCATGTAAAAAGTCGGTCCACCCATTAACCCGCATTGGATCAGGATTCGGTCCAAAAACCCCATTATAACCAGCAGTGGACTAACACAGGCTGATGATGACGATACATTGTCCCATGAACGAATTCGTTGTTTTACTGTGTCTCGTTTTTGTGCCAATATAATCATGCACTATTACGAACCCGGTTAAGTTTTGTGCGTCGTTAGTTTGACATTGGACTTGGTTTACGCTAAACGCATAGCTTTATTGGCTCGGGTAGAAGCATTCGAATCCGCGTTCGTAATATATTGACAAAACAAACCTCGGTTAATGCGAAGCGCTTTTTACAGATTAATTTTGTAAAAACTTAAGCTATTATTAGTCAGCAGACAAATATACACACATCCCCAGCCAAACGAGACGGACCGTTTCTACCTGCCGGAGGTTGCGGGTTCGAATCCTGCTGGAGTACCAAATTGTACTCTTTGGTTTTTGATTGATTACGACAATAAGAGCTGATCACGTAATCGTCTGGAACAAGACGATCCATATGTCGGATGGGCTTGTAAAAATTCAGTCACCTTACTTCAAACTTGTCCTTAAATCAATGAAAAGTTGTCGAGTTTCCGCAAGATTCGAACCTACGTTCTATGATTTCGAAAGAAGACCCATACCACTAGGCTACAGGTGCAGTTATGAATTAACAATATTAATATTAGGACTCCTTAAGGTTCCCTTAGCGACCGATAACCGGATTACCGCAGCTGACTTGGCCCAAAACAGCTGTTTCAGTTTTTTATAGAAGCTCGCACGTTTTGTCCACAGACGGCACGTCGTCGCACATTGTCGTTAGGTGGCAGTGTCTACTATATGTGTGGAATATGTGCTGAATTATCATTTAACCCATTTAAATATCTACTATAGCTGTTACGACCGACTTAATCCGCGTGGTTATATAAAAAAAAACTGTTAGTTTGTTATATATGAAAAAAGTAGCCAAGTTGCTCCTAGTAACATCCATCGAGTTCCGTCAAAACCGGACCAGCCATACCAGAGATTGGACAGAACAATAACGCTTGTTTAATTAATTTTTATAATAATATTATTTTCGAAATACCCCCGACGTTACGTGCAAATCCACGAAGAGAATCAGTTTGTCCCGCGACCTAACGTGATAATTATTGTAAAGCAATGACACGATAGAATCCGTAAAACTAATATAGTATTCGTTTCAACAATAAAAAGTATTGCCTGTTCTTATTTAGTTAAAGCTACCGAAGGCAGCAAAGTCACCTGATGGTAGTGAAACGAACTTAATAAAACGCAGCGTAAAATGCATCCGTAATTACGTTGGCAACAGTGCCCTTTGAACCGGAAGACAGAAGTGTTAAGCAGAAATAGACACAGTGCTATTACATCCCAAGACTGTCCCCTGTAAAAGTGAAACCTACCTCCTACAAAGAACTTTCTTTTTTAATTGGCACAACTTGAGCCAACTTACCAATAACTGAAGTGAAAAAATATATTCGAATTTTATTATAGCCACACCAAATTTTAAATAATAAATAAAATTCTGCTGATACTGGTCAAACAAGGAAACCATGACAACATAAATAAAAATGACAGATAGGTTAAAGAATCACTAAGCAATGATTACAAGTCACACATCCTAGTTTGCTTTTGTGTAATTTTCTTGCCAAATTACATTTAACCGCCATCTAATCCGTACACGAAACAGTAACTATTATTTTTTTATTAAACAATTAAACAGTCATTGGCACATGCAAGCCAAGTTCATCTGATGCAGTACCTTGAACGAACAATGGATGGATGAAACGCAATTTTCCTATCAAACGCATGTGCGAATCTCTCCAGCACACTGAAGGCCACCGCACAATCTTTCAATTCTTCAATTGTGCCGCTGTGACTAATGCCAAACAACAATTGTGGAAGCACTTACTCAAGGCACATTTCGTCCATACTTAAGATTATGCATGCAATCCTCATTTTGTCGCATAATAACTAAAGTTACATATTTGCAACACATAAATAATACATATAATCATAAGTAATTTATCACTGAAAAGAGCAAAATAAATACAAGGGCACAACAAAAGCTTAATAAACACCAGCAAAATAGAGCTAACAAATACTTATAGGATATCCAAGACAAACCTACATACAGGTGTCATAAGCTCGTAAAGAAAATTCCTTATAAATTTCATGCAGGCTGCTTACATTATATTGCAAAGTTATATAACAATTAGTTAACACACAGTTTTTAAGACATACTGTATATAAAAGATATGTAAAAGGTTAAACATGCCAATTGTTTTTCACATCCATACAGTTATCGACTCACAATGGTTGATAAATGTTGACAATAATTTGCCCCAGTGACATAAAAATAAGATGATTGACTTGTTTACATCTATTATCATTTTATTTTAAATAAGGTCTGTCCACGACTCCACATTTAAAATTACATAGTTATATTTACATGGTTATGGATTTTCGTGTGGTAAAAAGTGTCCTAGCATAAGTTTCCATATTAGTAAAAGTATATTTCAAATAAGTTCAATAGTTTCTGAATCCATTCAAAAACAACAATCAAATCTTTCCTCTTTATAAGTAATATAACCATAAAAAGAAATAAAGATCCAAGAGTATAGGCAACATTAACAGGGTTTTTTAATATAATCTTGCATAACATAACAACTTTTCACATGCATGTTGCAATTTCCATTTTATAGATGAATATTAATATCTTGCTCAAGATCTGTGTTCCAAATAAAAGTATAAACTTTTATAGTTTGTTCAATTTAGATATACAATTTAGGTAAACAAAATCTAACAATAAACTCAGTAGAAGGAAAGAATGATTATTCTAGAGATGATAGGTAAAGCAGTAGAGTTAACACTATTGTGTTCCGGTTTAAAGGACACCATAGCCAACTTATTCACTGGGTAAAGGAGATGTATCATCCAATGTCACATGGTAGGCAGCACATGGGTGATACCATGGTATTGCTGTTATCAATGTGTGTTAGCGACCACTTTCCAAACAGGTAGCCAGACTAATTCTATGTCAAGTCATTAACACTTTTGCATCAACCATAAACTGGATATAAGGTTATGTGGATATTTGGAGGTACGCGAATGCTTTTGAAGCAGAACATAATACGGAAAACATATAAGCAATAATAGTATGTTATTTATATTAGTTGATGACAGTACAAGAATTGACAGAACACAATAAGAATATAGCTGCAAATGTTATGGTTTAATAGTTGCATCATGTCCGATACAATAAATGTATTCCTTGATAAGATGTTTCATGAGAAAAAATTAAAATTCAAAACAAGATAAAATATAATTCAAATGTTAACAATTTTTGAAACTAAGTTTTGTTTATATACTCATTAATTTAGATCTGAATATTCAAACATTATTGACAATTTTATAACACAAGCAATTTTTTTATTTATTTAATTGTAGGGAGCAATAATACCAAACCTGCTTGTTAAAAAAAAAAATTAATAATGGGTTCAATCATTATAGTAAAAATAAGTAAGCATTCTGTATCTTTGGTAGCTGAATGAAAATGTCTCTCAAGTATTTTTAAACTTTAAACGTTGACTATTTTGCTTAGTGAAAATTATTGTTGGAACTAGTATGGTATACACTAATAAAAGCAATTCTAAGACACCATTGTCATCACTCGATACTGAGTAATAAGATACAGTAAAGAATTTTTATCCATATATCTGCCGATAGATATCCACATATAAATCTAAACTGCATGCAGTATTAGCTTATAATAAAACAATTTGTATCTAATGAAACATCAGCACAAGGAATAATAATATACATACTTAGTTTATATGTTCAAAATGTTCAATATATTGTTCATATACATCTATACAATTTATGTGGATATTGTATATATATAATTATAATTTAATATATGGTAAGTCTTTGCATTTTATTTATATAGAACAAAAGCTTTTAAGGATACCGCTTTTATGTAAAATAGCACAGTGCATATGTAACACATGTATGATTGCTTAAATAACTCATTATAAGCAATGTTCGCCTTATATGTTATGCTATTATAGGTTCATAGCATCAATGATAAAATAAGAATTTGATAAAAATAATACTATTCAGGATGTCTCCTTACTTTTTACAGTTACTTTGTTTAAAAAGATTCCAAATCTAAAATACCCGGGATAGTTTTTCTTTTCATATCTTAAAAGTATTAACAATTTCAAAATGTAGTCATTATAGCAAGTGATAAGAATTTGACTTATGGTATACTGTGCACTTGATAATAATAATTTTTATGCCGGAAAAAAGGATAATAATAATAAAAACCTAGTATTGCATATTCTTCTACATTAAATGTGCCATTGTACTTCTTTATGGTTGAAGATGCAACATATGAAATCAGATGAGACAGAATTAACCATAATTCTCTTTGGTTGGTTGGACATTACACATTTTTTTAATATAATAAACATCATAATTTTCTCAGGCATATGATGTAAATATAACTTCAGCATCGCTTATTAAAAAAAGCACTTGTGAAGTAGACAAGCAGAAATATACCAAGTTTAGGTTTGCTATCTTATTAAATAGATCACTTCAATAAGAATGATTACATACATTAAACATTTTCTGAATATAAAAGGTTTATTAGTTTTGTAGAAAACCATGTATTTATTCAAAATAGTTCAATTTTTTCACAAAATAAAAATTATTACACAATGAAGTGGTGTCAAAAATATTACTCAACAAAGATTCAAAGCCCAATTTTGAGGTTATAATTGAAAATATTATTGAGTTATGAAACTACTAAGTTCAGATTTGGAAGAAAAATGAAATATTGTGTAACTCAGTGTTTTGAAAACATGACCTTCAGCATTCACAACTGTACAATAGCAAACATTCGACTATAATGTATTCAAGTATTAATAACAGAGTCAAATAAGAAACTCAGAGCTGAAACAAGGGAATATAATAAGAGTGGCACTCACCTGCCATGGATTGACTTTGGGGATCGGTGCCTCCACAAACTTCTTGGGCTGAGCGTCCGCAGCCTGCTGTTGCTGCTCTGCTGTGGGCTGTGGTTCATTGTGTGGCTGAGGGTTCTTGTGCGGTCGGGGGGCTGACTTGCGCTCCCTGTCCTTCCGGCCCTTGCCTGGACGGCGGCCATGGGCTATCACCGGCACGAAGCCCTCCTCCTCCTCGTCATCCTGCCGCGGCACCACGTCCACCGCCTCCTCGGACGACTCGATGTTCTCTTTGTTACACTCCGCCCCTCTAAAGTTCAGCACTGAGGCGTAAGAGGGCCCAGCGCCCTCGACTGACACGCGCGCGGCCATGCCGCCGCTATCCTCGTTATGTAAGCCCGGGCGCGCGCTCCGCGCCAGCCGACGATCACGAGCGCGCATCCATGCCACTCAGCACGACGGCATGCTGCGGGCCGAACCCACGGGACGATGCGAACTTTTCAAACGAACGCAGCTCGAAATCAATCGCGTGAAGGTCGACCGTTTCGGCGGCGGCGCACACAGCCAGTAAAGTGTATTTAAG
Organism: Lamproptera curius; assembly: GCA_029286875.1. Classification (NCBI taxonomy): domain Eukaryota; kingdom Metazoa; phylum Arthropoda; class Insecta; order Lepidoptera; family Papilionidae; genus Lamproptera; species Lamproptera curius. Next base: position 578,908 of record JAGSMT010000057.1, on the reverse strand, counting down.
TCCCCGAAATTTAGATATCTGCGATTAGCTCGAAACGCGCACCAGACAGAACCTTCACGGACCGTATTTACATCAAAAAAATCCACTTCCTAATGCCCGTGCGGTCTTTCCGTCAACACACAAATCTCTAGGCACACCGTATCTATCGATTCTCTATCTTGAACACTTCGATACAGGCTTTTTTTCGCTGAAAACCACTATTGAACCATATTTTGTTCACTATTCACACATGTGGTCGGACGCCCAAAAAGGGTATTTTCCGCAACACACACGGAACTCGCGGAAGGCTGTGACTTCTAATTTTACAACGGGACATTTCAACGATAGAGGGCGCTAAAACATTAATTTGTTAATAACGTTCAAATTAAGACATTTTATTTTTAAGATTTCTTACAGAATTCTTTATTATGACAGAGTTTTTACATTTAATTACTATATTATCTATTTTACTACTTATATTTATATTTTGCTTTTATATTTAAGGTCAACAATCTAAACATTAAAATATTACTGCAACATTTTTTTTGGAATGTGCCTTTATAGCAATCACATTTCATTTGTAATAATCGACAACTGTGGCAATAAAAATAATGTAACCTCTCAGTGTAAACAAATACTTTTACGTAATTAATAATCAAGTTCAGCGGTTATTCCAACATAGTTTCTGTTATAAAACCTAGGATATAATTATTTAAAATAAAGTTATAGCTAACCAATAAAACTTCTATTATCTATGATAAAATAATATGTTGTCATTATGACAAAAAAAAAAAAAACTTTTTATACATATTATTTTACTAAGAAAAAAGTTTAATAAAAGTAAGCGATCGCTATCGCGACATATAAAACTTTAATGCTATTTACAAACGGATTATCAATCTTTTTATTCAATATACATTTTCTGGATTTGTAGGACAATACATACCCAGATAATTGCGACAGCTTCTACAATAATGATAAACATTTTGGCATGAGCGTAAAATATATGGCAAAGGAGCACAAATCCAGCAACAAAAAATACAAAGAACTAATGCACTCAAATGCGTACAAACTGTAGCTCTGCTTCGTATAATACTCATCCCGTTGTATCCGCATTCTGGGCAGACAACAGGCATCGAAGAAAAACCAAAGTTATACGTGCGAGTTAGAGGTGGAATAGGGGAATCCACGTAAATGTCAAAAGCCGTCCCATATGTTGGTGGTGGATTCTGTAGAACAAAAGATGGAGAAGGGATGAATGTACCTACAAGCCTGGGTCTTCGTCTCATATTAATTTGCCTTAATACAAATGAATAGGATGGCGGTGCGCTAATAAGAGATTCTGGCGTCGACAACCATGTTGGTTTAAAAGTTAATTCATTTGAGAATAGTCCTGGTGGCCTCTGCGTTGCATAAATATTAGACATCGCTGATAGGCTAATTGAGCTTTTATTCAATTGAGTTACACACAGTTGAAGCAATGTCGGCAAGTTTGCGATTGCTTTGGACAAATCGGATGATGGTGGATTCAAGTTCATCGAAGATATTGGATCTTGTTGACAAGTTTCTGGTACCGAGCCAGCCATGTGAGTACAAGAATTACGTATAGTCAATGAAGATGTCGTTATAGGGGAAAGCCTTTGGTTTTCAACTGCACGCGTATTTGTTTGTGACACATTTAAAGAGTTGTTTTCATGCTGAACCGCGTTTCCTATTGCGGAGCTGGTATCAACTAACTGGCTGAGAACTTGATCCACACAAGTGTCATGTTGATCTGTATAATTGTTAGTATTTTCCACATTATTTTCACTAGTGTTTCCAATGTGATCAGAATTCATATTATTTTTAACATGCTAAGGTATACTAGGAGTGTATACAATGAAAAATGATTTATCGGCACTCATTAATAAGATTAATTTTAAAATGAGACCAATGTCATTTAAGAAAAGTGTCAATGTTATAATCCGAGTTAAAAAAAAAGTTTAAAAAGTAGTATTGATTTAGAGATAAAAATAGGGAATGATGTATGATGTTTTTAAATAATATTAAAATAATTTTCTTTAGAAATTGTTGTACACGTGATCTATTAATCTCCTAATTCCCTCCAATATATTTGTGTCCTTACCTTGATCTCGCTCCTTTTCACGTGATTTTATCATACTAAATGCTTACTTATGTTTTTATCGGCTTCAAGAGTTTATTAACATGTAAGTGAAAGTTAGGACTTTTTTGCGTTAAAAGTTGTTTTAAAAACAGTTATGCGGACTTGGTAGTGGAAAAAAGATGGGAAAATTTACATTTAAAAACTTACCTCGTTTATATAAGTACGAAGGCAACAAAGTCATCGTCTATAATAAAAATATTTTGTCTAAAACACTACGTTTTTATTTAATTTGACTTTTATTTTAAATGTTGCTTTATTTTAAGGAAAATAGTTTATTCTATAATTTATAATTAACCAAAATTATAATTTCGAAACTTTTAGGCATTATTGTAATGGCAAGAGTGGATTGGTGTTGTCAGTGTAATAAATTCTTCCGGCCTTTTTATTCCTCCGTGGCATGGCGGATGGTCTTTACCACCGCTTATAGTGTGTTTTTGGAGGAATTGCTTCGCTGACAAAGCGAAATGGTAAGTTATCGTTAAATTTATGTGATATAGTGATAAAATCCTGCAACAATGGATTCAAATGCTATACGGTAGATCTATTTGTCGACATACGGCGCAACAATGGTGAGTGATGGTTAGCCCCACGTGTTCCGCATCATATTTGTGAAATAAGTGCAATCAAGTGTTTAACTTTCAGTTCCATTATTCAACAGCATTGAATTTAATTTCTCTATCATTAATATATATTTCTCTTATTACGTTGCGGCTTCATCGTCGGTGTATTTGTATATGTACCTAACCAATGTGTTTTTATGGCCTTGAAAATGAAGTTCAGTTAGTGTGATCTGCAAGCGAACTGAGGTAAATGCAACGTAAAATATAATTATTAGTAATTCTGGTGCAAACTGCACTAATTCTCGATATACTAACCTGCCCTTCGTTTTTGAGGTTATGATTTAGTCTTCGTTTTCTTCTTTTACATTCTTTATTGCACGAGTGACCAACGTGTTACAATGTGAAATGATGGTAACCCCGAACTCTTCCCTGGCGAATTTATTATATTTTTCAGGGTTCATGTAGGGGGATAGTGAAATATTCTTCTAGGAAACACTACACATCAACATTTGTGTAGTGTGTCGACATAAAGAAGACAATTTTGAATTTAAAAAAACATTAGTTTAGTGATGGTTATTTATCACTCCTGCATTTACTAGCGTGCTATTTGCGGCATAAATATATTGTAGATTGACTTTGAAATTTAAAAAAAAATCTGTTTTTTACGCTAATACATACTCATTTTGGAAATTTGACAAGCTTTCAAATTAGTTTTTTTGTCCTTGTTTAAATTTGTTTTTGGAAACGCACTACCCCGGTATCATTAATAGTACCTGATACTATCTTTTTTTAATAAATATTAATTTAATACATTATATACATATTTATTTTAAAGTAGTGTTTCCGGTACTGGGGCTTAAATTATTTACATAAATTAGTTTCTTAATATAAGTACCTGCATCTTTAAAATTCTTTTGTTACTCTCTTTACAGCAAGGCTGCATTAATGATATTATCCTTTCAGAGAAGTAGACTACAGTTATTAGTTTTATTGGACATTGCCCTAAGCGACAGCTTGCTTAATTCATCCTTCTGTATGTGTCCTTTACTTAACAAAGTGTTGGTCAACTATGTTCATTACCATCCTGAATTGTGTGTTAGTGTATCATAGAAGTCTGGAAGTATAACTAAAAAAAGATTAACCTGACAATTAGAATGATCTAGTCATTTAGTGTTCTCACTGGGAAAGAGTCTCTTAAACGCTTAATTGTTGCCTGTTCTGTACAAGTGTTGTTATCGATGGAGTTTGTCCTTCACGGGTGCTGCTATATTTTTTCCATGGCAATTGTTAACCTGATTTTCTTTAAAACGCTATTCAATACAACACTGGCAGTAGCTAACCATTATTATTCTTTCAGAGTCTATCAATTGCCCGACCCCTAGTGTCGGTATACTCTGAGAAGAGTGAGGTGGTGGCCGGTTCGTCCATCGCCCTGCCCTTCGTCTTCAAGGCGCCCATCCGCCCAGACCTGGTCAACGATGTCCACGTGTCTATGTCCAAGAATTCCAGACAGCCTTACTGCGTGAACAAGGAGGCCGGTGAGTAGGAGGAAGACTGGTTTTATATCCAGCTCAAACCGAGATAAAATAGGTTTATTAAATAATTCTTGACCGATGTACGCGTTTATTTTACATTTAATTCCGACGTTTCGAACCCCTTTCCAGCGCCGTAGTCTGCCCAGACCAAAATATGTAAATAACGTCATGATAAAATCTACAGAACTTATTGCTAATAATGTATAATATTCGGCAAGACGTAGAAATAATTATAAAATAGGTTTTTATGTAGAGAAAGTCTTATGATGGATTATAATATAGGTGTATTGTAGTAATGTTTGTGGATGAATAACATAAGCAAATGTTGAACTATTTAAAGTAGATGTCTGGTAAATACATAGACTTGACTATTTGTAAACAAAAATATATATAAAATCTGAGTTATAGGTAGGTCACATATTGGTTTATTTTTTGTGAAAAAAAAATGTATGATCACTAAATATTTAAAATTGATATTAAATATATTCAATGTTAATGCGATGTCGTCACATCCCTACGCCAGATTGGTGTACTTGCACTAAATGTCCACGTTTGGCGTACGTCCAGTGTCGCCAAGTGTTACTGCGGATTAGTGCTAAATTAACGCACCGACTTGGCGTTCCGGCGCTGCCCTGTGGCGGTTACGGGTGCATTGTTGGTGCTACATCATTATTATGAGATAATCTTTGATTAAAGTCGATCTTTGAGTGACTTCCCAATAAGAAGTACTGAACTTGGAGCGTTTGTATTGATTTAACGTAAGTCACTCGTTGGCCTGCTTTCAGTAAATTTTTTGTTAATGCTATGTAGAAGCTTACGTATGGTCCCATTTTTAATTAAAGCTTTTCCTGCGCGTATATTAAAAAATATAGGCTTCTATTCTTTGTTCCAATAGGAAGTTTGGTATTAATGTTAATTTCAAGTTGAGTGCATAAACTAAGTTCGCGGGAAGCTACCGTTCCTCGAAGTAGGTATTTTGAGAGTTACTTAAGTTTGTATTTTTATTTTTGTACACAGGTCACCAAACCAGTGCCGAATCATGGGGTACAGGTCGTGCCGTAGCGCGTATTCCCCGTGTTCGCGGTGGTGGTACCCATAGGTGAGTTATATTAGAACAAACTAGCCAAGTGTACTCATAAGGACCATAGGAAACTAAGAAAAATATGGAGATAATATACACTAGGTATACGTAAATCATTTGTCATTTACCGAACTTGACGACTTTAAGACTGGAAACTACATGGACTTACTTTTCTTTTGTATATTAATACATAATATACAGATGTTATTAGTTATGTAGTCCCTGTTACCTTATACATTTTGTCACATGCAAAATGTGTTCACTACGGCAGGGTATAGAATGATTCCTACTTCGCAGATGATGCGTCAGTGATCGCGCATCATCTCGATGTAAGGAAGACAATCTATCAAAAAAATAATGCAGCAGTCGTGCATGAGGTTTACTTGTAATGCAATGATGTAGATATTTTGGTTTTACTGATTTAAGAATTGCTGGTTGCCACATCTCGGTTTCATTTTAGCATTATAATAGTATACAATGACCCCGAATACTGGAGGTATGATGTTATCGATGTTACCTAGATCGGGCCAAGGTGCGTTCGGCAACATGTGCCGAGGCGGGCGCATGTTCGCCCCCACCAAGCCGTGGCGCCGTTGGCACCGTCGCGTGAACCTCCGCCAGCGCAGAGCGGCCGCGGCCGCCGCAGTCGCCGCCGCCGGAGTGCCCGCGCTGGTGCAGGCGAGAGGTGGGTGCTATCACACTTGGATATTTGTGCAGCCATTCCTCGGAAGGACATGTAAAATGTAGGTCCACAGTGGTGGGATATACGGTCAAAAACCCTCTAGTGGCGAAGGCGTGCTTCAGGGGAGACATATGTCCAGCTGTGGACTTACACAGGCTGTTGGCGATTTGTGCAGATGCAGAGAAACGGGTATTTTGCAGGAGATGTTAGCTGATATTGAAAGGATTAACGACAAATATCTTAATGCATCTGACATTAACTTGTGCCCTCTGTCTTCTGTACCGATGGCACATCTTGTGTGTAGAGGATGACTATTTCTATAACAATCATGTGTTAATGCTTTTAAATATTAAGACGTTTGGTGTGTGCACTAAATGTCCACGTTTGGCGTACGTCCAGTGTCGCCAAGTGTTACTGCGGATTAGTGCTAAATTAACGCACCGACTTGGCGTTCCGGCGCTGCCCTTTGGCGGTTACGGGTGCATTGTTGGTGCAACATTATCCCTGTCATCTTTCACTTCTGGTCTATGCTTTTATGTCGGAGATTTTAATATGTTCAACTCATAATTTTTGAATAATCGCCTTTGGTAAGGATAACTCTGGTAGATTAGAATGGCAGTAAATCTGTAAAAATATCAATATGATGTAGAGACAGCAGGTAAATTGTGTGTAAGGCAATGCAGTATAGAGAAATGAATGGAATTTCTCTGAGCAGAAGGCCTATGCCAGAGGAAAGTAAATAAATAAACTGTTTTAAAATTATTCTTCTGGGTAATGTTAATGATGGTTTAATAGTAGGAAAATTGCATGTGTGTACAAATTTATAATTAGAAGGTTGAAGTAAATCTGGAAAAAAATGCATAAATGTTTCAGTGTCTATTAATTGTTGCAGGTCATGTGATTGAGAAGATCCCTGAGCTGCCTTTGGTGGTCTCCGACAAAGTGCAAGAGATCAACAAGACCAAGCAGGCCGTCATCTTCCTGAGACGCATCAAGGCTTGGTCCGATGTTCTCAAGGTGAGATAATCATACTATAGTAGTTGTGTTTGTTAAAAATTATAAATTGTGTTACTTAAATAATATAAACATTTCAATGCTTTAAACATCCATACATGTTTATGAAAATCGCTTTTATAAGTTGCGCTTTTTAGTTCTATTTGTCCAGTTTAAAAGGTCGCGGTGGATTTTTGCCTAGATCTTTGCTTAAGATATAAAATGGACTAGATCAACTTCCTATCACAACAGTCATGTTGGAGAGTACCCAATTGTGATATAGATGTAGGAAAACAATAAATGCTTTTAGCTTTATTACTCTAATCGTAGAAACTGGCTATTTAATGGAATTTGATTTTTATCATGTAATGCCTGTTTATGAATGATGCTTTCCCTAGCGCTGTTGATTACATACTAAAGAACATGTGGGCAATATGTTGTTTATTGCAAATCCTGTTCGACCTGCTACGGTAAAAGTAATATTTGTTTTATATTAATTCTGACTTTGATTTTTTTGGTGACTAGCTCATTTTGTCAGATTATTTAAGAATCTTATTTTATAAAATGCGGTGCAAATGTTAATGTTATAATCCGGCCAGTCTAGTTCAGAGACTTTCTATTCCAATATCAAAGTTTTTAGTCACAAAGTGATTGATTATAACGTTTTTCTTGAAAGGTATACAAATCGCAGCGGCTGCGCGCCGGCAAAGGCAAGATGCGCAACCGACGCCGCGTCCAGCGCAAGGGCCCGCTCATCATCTACTACAAGGATCAGGTACGTTCTACATTATAACCTCGGCTATTTTGTAAAGAAAGAAAAAAAAAAGTAGCATAAATAATAACAATAATATCGTCTAATTTATGAGGCCCCCAAAAGCCTTACTTGGCTCGTTCTGTATGAGCTGGGTTACATTTTGTGGGGGCAGAGTGAAGTTAAGCACCCATAGGAAACATCATTCGATTGTTACCGCGAGCGGTGTGTCGACTTGACGTGTACAATATTTAAGCAACTCACATGGCCCAGTGGTGTTGGCTTAAATTTTACAAATTGAATGTCCCGTGAGTTTAAATCCTGCGGGTGGGTAGATGACGTTTTGTTATCTGGTTGTTTCAGGTTAGCAAAGTCAAAGTCAAATATCTTTATTCAATATGGAAGCATTACACTTTCTTATTGATTGTCAAATAATCTACCACCGGTTCGGAAATGGAAGCCTCTGACCTGACAAGAACCGGCGTAAGAAACTCAGCGGACTTTTTTTTCCTTTTTCTTCAATAAATTTTACAAAACTTTTACATAAAACCTTACATTTTACTACTTTGAAATAGCCTGGAGCAACAGTTCATTACCAGGGTGTGTTATCTATCAAGTAGTCATTACAACAATAATATCCTTTAACACACAAACGTTCCTTTACAACTTTTTAAATTTATTTACAGATAAAAGCTGAACGTTTTCTGGTATTTTATTGTAGAAGAGTATACATTGTCCCATGAAGGATTTCATCGTTCTTGAGCCTAGTTTTGGAAGAACATAATTATGCTTATTCCTAGTATTTATATTATGTGTGTCACAATGTTTTACAAAATCATTTTTATTTTATGAACATACATAATATTTTCAAATATGTATTGTGAAAAACAGTCATTACATTAATTTCTGTAAACATTTTCTCAGCGATTCTTTGGGACCCAGGTTATAGACTGCTCGAATCGCTCTTTTTTGAATTATAAAAATAGTATTAATATCAGCCGCGTTTCCCCACAGTAGAATGCCATAAGACATTATACCGAGAGCAGGTTAAGGGATTGCCTGAAAAGTATAGTCTGTGTAGATTGTTAAGACCATCCAATGCGATTGTTATAGAACTCTCGAACTCAGTGCTATCTAATGAAGTTTACATCTTGAGTCTTGGTCTCTTCATTAAAGCTGCTATTTAAATGAAACTGGGAAGATTAAAACTTGTTTTCGGACCGCAGGGCCTGACCCGCGCCTTCCGCAACATCCCTGGCGTGGACCTGCTGAAGGTTGACAAGCTGAACCTGCTAAAGCTGGCCCCCGGAGGTCACGTCGGCAGATTCATCATCTGGACCCAGTCCGCCTTCGAAAAGCTCGGTGAGGAGTTGTTCTTCTGTGGTGCTCCTGTCTGACGGATGGGAGCTAATTCGATCCCCACAAAGCCTTACTCCTTTCGTTCCATGCGAATTGGGTTACGAATTAGTGGGGTATACGATCACTCCCTCAGGAAGCATCAACTAGCTCTCAGCGGGTTGGTGTGTCGATGTGTGGAGGACATTTAAGACATGAACTGCACCACTTGTTAATATCTCTCTAATGGCGCTAAGAGACTGGAAGAACATAATTATGACAAATGTTTCATTACAGACGCCCTGTTCGGGTCGTGGAAGACTCCGTCCAAGGAGAAGAGCAACTTCAACCTGCCGCAGCCCAAGATGGCCAACACCGACCTCTCGCGGCTGCTCAAGTCCGAGGAGATCAGGAAGGTGCTGCGCGCGCCCAAGTCAGTACCTCGCCTTCTGTGTGCTTTACTAATGAAATTGTTAATGCCGTTTGATCATGATGATATCCTCTTTTCAGAGCATTGGGTTATGACCAGCCGTGATTACCTAAACACGTTGACACTGTCTGATCGCCCGCTCCTCCATATACCCGTCCGTCATAGAAGCGATGGATATTAACGTTCGTTTGGCTTTTCAGCAAGCGCGTGGTGAGGGCGACCAGGAAGCTGAACCCGCTGAGCAACAGCAAGGCGATGCTGAGACTGAACCCCTTCTCGGCGGTGACGAGGAGGGAGGCCGTGCTCCGGCAGAGGACCGACAACGCCAAGCGCGCCTTGGCGCTGGCCGAGAAGAGGGGGGTTCGTACGCTCCCTCTCCCTCTCACTTTAGTAACTCTAGCACTCACCTGATGAGACCTAACCGTGTACGAATGCCTCGTTACCCGCAGATCAAACTGCCCGCCTCGGACCCGCCGTGAAGGCCGAGCAGATGCGCGAGAGGAGGCGCAAGATGCTGAAGCTGGCTGCCGCCAAGAAGCCCAAGAAGCCGCAGCCCAAGAAGACCGCGCCGCCCCCGCCCAAGCCCAAGAAGGCGCCAGCGCCCAAGAAGTAGACGCCAATAAACAGTTATGACTAGCGAGTGGTTTCATTCTGAGTGTTTCATTGCCTATGAATTACGTAGAAATTAATTCAATAGGAATAGTATTTCTACTGATTTGCTTATGACTGGCAGTAGATACCGAATAAATAAAAATCGATTTTTGACTATTTCTGAATCGATGTGTCAAAAGTAGATTTAAAAATATTGATCGCTTTTTGTAAAAAAACGATTAGTAATATCTCAATTACTTTTCGAATTATAATTACGAATGAAGAGATTCTAAATAGTTCATTAAATCAAATGATTACAAAAAAAATCCTTAAATTGTCAGTGTGAAGTTAGAAATAGCACAATCATCTTACAGACATTAATTGAAATAAAATACTTTTCACAGATATCCAATTTTACTCAGTTTATTTTTCATGTCATGAATACGTTTATAAAAATATCCTATGATTATTAAATCGATTTGTTAAAAGGAAATCTAATAATATCGTACAATATTTTTAACGAAATCGATTTCTTTAACATACTAGAAACGGTGCCAAAATATTATTACAGTGCGAGTATTAAAATCGGTTTTATTATTGTAAAGCGCCTATTTTTAGATCGGGGTAATGATGGATTCTTTTGTAAAAAAAATTTAATCGGTATCGTAATTAATTAAGGTATATTTTTAATAGTATTTTATAAGAAGGGTACTTCCGGTGTTTCACAGGAGTATCCCGCGAAACATGTCCATAAAATATGGTTAATATGCGTGATTATTATACGATTTTGTGCAATGTAACGGACTTCAAGATAAAAAAAAAGTTCGATATGATACATCTTAAATTTCTACGCCTATTGAATGCAACATGTAAATACATATTTAATTGAGAGCTAAATTACACATCAATCCACCTGTTGATACAGTTCACTTAAGATTTAAAAAAAAACTAGTAAAAGCTTTTTGTTCGCGGATAATATTTCGCTATTTAATACATTAATGTAGTGATTTACGTACAATTTGGAGATAAGATTGATTGGTGACAATTATCCTTGAAAATTCTTAAAAAAGGTATTGATTGTATAGTTTTATTTATGCAACGAAATGTGTTAATATCAAAAGTATTAGCTGCTTACTATTTTCTAGCCTTGGCTATGTGTTAATTACGAGATTGATAATTCTCGGGATCGTGTCTCTATATTGGTCATTAAAATAACTCATGTATAAGGCATAGACGGCCTTTTGGAGGACCGCGGCCATGTTCATTCACCACGCGTTGTTTGACCTATTAAAGTTTTTAGACTTTGGCCCCAAATGAGTTGACGTTTTTCATTGTTGTTTCCTAGCTGGTTAGGGCAATTTGGGCCGATCACCCAATTGTCTGAAGAGTAAGATGATCCATGCGTCATATGGGCATGTAAAACCAACCCATTGGACCAGCGTGGTGGGATACGGTCCAAACCCCTAATGGATAGGGTGTATCAGGGGAGGCCTATGTCCAGCTGTGGACTAAAATAGGCTGATGATGTAACTATTACAGTACGAAGACCAGTTTCGCGTAGTGGTAAGTGACCCGTCTGTTGCGTCAAATGGTATGGGTTCGATTCCCACCTATAGAAAAATATTGTGATAAGCATAATGTCTCTCTTTATCACAACGTTTGTGTTACATATTTGATGTTTTAAAGTTGTTGTTGTAGATGTGTTTCCTCTTAGAGGTATACAAATCGGCAATGGGAGCGGCGCATCGTTCATCATAAGATCATTCTTTAATGATCTTTATGAACATTGTATTGTATAGTATAACCGACCGAGTTTTAGCTAGTAATTGCTGATAATTTCAAAATTTGAGGGAATGTTTCTGTGTAAATGCATGTTATTGCTATAGATTAATGATACCTTGGTAATGAAATCTTTCCTCTAGGCTTTTTTATGCCTTTGCAGGCAGACCAGCGTTCTGGCGACATGATGAGAAGTGGTCACCGACGCCCATAGACATTGGCAATACTAGTGGTATCACCAACGCGCTACCTAACGTGAGACATAAGGTGTTTAATCTCGTTTAGTCAGTAAATACGCTGGCTATGGTGCCCCTCAAACCCGAACATGCGACATCTTCTGCGCAGATGGGTAACCTTAGTAGAGCTCGCTGTTATTGAGTTACGACAAGGGAAAAATACTTGAATTGACCTCTGGTAGTAGCAGAAGAGTGAATTATAATTCGCTCACAAATCAATCTCATTTACAGTAAATCAAAATCATCGTTTTACTGGAAATACCTACTTATATTTTCATTTATTAGTTATCAGGCATTTTTTAATCTATCTATTTAAAAGAGATTCCCACCTATATATTTAGTCATCACGACATCTCTGTAACCATAAGGCGTAGCGACTTGAAATTTGATAGGAATATTCCTTTCGCCGAGTAGAGGTCAGCTAAGAACGGATTTTACGAAATTCCATCCACAAGTGGGGTTAGAGGGGTGCTAGTTCATTATAAAACTATCTAAATTTGTTCCCGTATAATGTAGTTCGTGATAAAAAAAGTCTAATGTCAAAAACTAACCACGCTAGATGTATTAGCGCGGTCAGTTAGACTTTGATTGTATTCAAAGTCAAAGTCAAAATCATTGATTCAATTTAGGCTCTACTGAGCACTTATGAACGTCAAAAATTATCCATTTACCACCGGTTCACAACTCTCATCCAGAGAAGAATCGGCAAGAAACTCTGCGGCCTTTTTTTTTAAATATTAAGTATTTACAAAATTTGACCAAAATTTTTAAGTTACCAGGGGATTTGCAAGCGCAGAATATAAACTATTTCCACACATCTTGGTCCTCAATATAATTTATAACAGAATAGTAGGCTTTTTCTATAAGCGTTGTTTTGACAACTTTACGAAAGCTCGAATCATTCAGTTGCGTTTTATTTATTATACATAAAAGATTTTTTGGTTCGGGTCAGTCTAAATCTGGGAGCTCTAGGGGCTCAATACGACCCCTGCGCGGCTTAATACCTTTTTTAGCAAACATATGAATATTTTGACGCGCGTACATATTTTCAAATATGTATAGCGAAGGTAAACTTAAAATTTCAGTTTTATTAAAAACATTACGTAAAGATTCCCGTGAATCCAGGTTGTAGATTGCCCTAATTAAATAAGTTCCATTTCTAATTTGGCCTGGTTTGATTCGTCTTTCTTTGACACAAACAAGAGGTGGCCCCGTCGGCATCGTTTCGAGAATGCTGCTCTAAACCTCATCATTAACTTGATAGAAGAAAGAACGTAAAGTTATGAAAATTATGCCATTAATCTTCTGTTCACCTCTAATATTTATTTATTTGTTATAAATGGCTTGGCGCCTAAAGCTTATAGGAGCATTTGCAATATAAAGTATGGTATATATGTATCTAAACTCTGTATATATGTTATTAAAAAATTACTTTACGGATTTTATCCGTTTATTTTACATTTTTAATTCGACGTTTCGAACACTTTCCAGCGGCCGTGGTCACGGGGTAGACTGAGATGTCATGCGTCTTGTTGCCAGTGTTGAAGCGGGGTTTCAGATCTTAATTTTATTAATTATTTTTAATCTGTACTCGACCTATGCAAAAGAACTGATTTTATCTTTACAGCCAGCAGTGGTTTTATGCTTGGGTTTTAATATAAATTTATTAATTATTGGGTCCCAAGCAGGTGGTAAAACCCAACCATCTTCTCTATTGAAATTTGGATGTTTTGTAATCTCAATAGCCTCACGGATCATCAATGGTAGGAATCAGTGTTCTTTAGCGAGGATTTGTGGTCAATTAAATCTGATATAATGGTTTGGGTGATTTAAAGTATGGTCACATACTGCCGACTTGTTAGGTCTTTTATGTTTAATGTCAGCTATATGTTCCTTCACGCGGGTTCTTATTGCTCGCTTTGTTTGTCCAATATAAGAGAGGCCGCAGTCACAATCTAGCTTGTACACTCCTGGATCTTGTAGAGGAATATTGCACTTGACAGGTGGTAGAAATTGACCAATCTTTTCAGCGGCTTGAAATAAGTTTTGAATGAAGCCCGCCTCAAAATATAGCCAATCTTGTCAGTTACGCCTCTTACAAAAGGTAGAACAGCAGGTACTCGCTCCACTGTGGCTGCCTTCACTCGGTCACCGTGACGCTGACGTGGCGCAGCGAGCTTGTTGTCTCGCAGTACTTGCTTAACATGGTGTAGCTCAGCCGCCAGGTGTTCATCATCACAGATCCCACGTGCCTCTGAAACAAAGATTTGCCACAGGTAGCTAACTGGGATGGATGGTGGGTGAATTGCCATTTAAATATTTATTTGTATGGGTTGGTTTCCTATACACAGTATGGCTCAAGGTGTTATTAGGATTGCGAATAATTAAAACATCAAGAAAAGCTAAAGAATTATTATTTTCTAACTCCATAGTAAACTGTATTTTAGAATTAATGGAGTTAAGGTGGTTTAAAATGCATTAATTTTATCATATGGTAAGATGGTAAATGTATCATCCACATAAGCGCTTATAAAATCTTGGATGAATGGGAGCAGTGAGTAGGGCCTTCTCCTCAAAGTCTTCCATAAAATGTCAGCAACAATGGAGACACTGCAACCCATCGCTATCACCATCCATCTGCATGTAGAATCCATCTTTCCATAATAATTAATAAAATTAAGATCTGAAACCCCGCTTCAACACTGGCAACAAGACGCATGACATCTCAGTCTACCCGCTGACCACGGCCGCTGGAAAGTGTTCGAATGGTCGGAATTAAAATGTAAAATAAACGCGATAAAATCCGTAAAGTAATTTTATTTAATAATGTATAATATTCGCGCAAGCAATAGAAATAATTATCTGTATATATGTATTTATACTGCCTTTGTAGCCCAGAGGCATGGGCGTGTGCTTAAGAAACTGGAGGTCGTGGGTTCGCATCCTGCGGAATATCAACAAATTTTCATAGTTGTTTCCTAGTTGGTTATTGGTAGCAATTTGGGCCGATCACCCAATTGTCTGAAAAGAAAGATGACCGAATGGGCATGTCCATCCACCAACCCGCGCTGGAACAGCGTGGTGGGATACGGTCCAAAAAGCCCTGATGGAGATGGCGTGCATTAAGGGAGGCCTACGTCCAGCCGTGGACTAACACAGGCTGACGTGGTGATGGTCATGTATTCAATATAGGTGCTTCAGAGCAGAAACAATCTGTAAAAAAATATCCCCGATTCGAAACCTTAGATCTGGCCAAAGAACTCTCTCTCGCGATCTTTTATTTTGTTTGTTCATATATGCATATTTATTCTTTTTTTTGTATAATTTACAAAACTTATACATCACCGCCATAAACGGCATTTACCAGTCCACTGCTGGACATAGGCCTTTTTTATTAATGCCAAGACGGGCGAACTTGTTAGCGTCCATTAAAAATAGTTTCTCATTGAAATTGACCAGTTGCACTTGTACTGCGGATCCGTCTCACTCCCACTGAAAGGCAGATCTAAATTTATTTTTATTTTATCTTTTGTGTGTAGTTGATAGACTCAAAAACTACTATGCCGATTTACCAATTCTTTCACCATTAGAAAGCTACATTCACTTTGAATTACAAATGCTTTTTAGCACGGGAAAATCTGAATTGATTGATTGATTGAAATCTTTTGTGTAAACACAAATGGCACCTAAACTTTGTGTAAATATTAGTGGATCGTCGCCGTATTCAATATCCACGCGATGTTTGACTCCAATCGCTTTCACATGACGTTTGAAGTAAAGTAGGTTCATTCGACGTTTTATGGCAATTGGGTTCATTCAACGTGCTGAAGCCAGCTGAATTCACTCGAATTTCTGGGAAATTACGCTCGCAGAACCTGAAAAAGATCTACCCCACCTAACCCTATCTAATCCTAAAAACCTAATCTAAAATCAAAACGACTTGCCCCATTTTTTCTTCATCTCAATGGTACATTAGCGCGTGTATAAAGAAGTCCCGCTGAGTTTCTAACGCCGGTTCTTCTCAGGTCAGAGGCTTCCATTTCCGAACCGGCGGTAGATTATTTGACAATCAATAAGAAAGTGTAATGCTTCCATATTGAAAAAATATATTTGACTTTGACTTTATACGTGGAAACTTGAAGTGGAACCGCGAACATCCGTGTTCCTCCTTCATGTGCTTTCTGACAAACATGTCATGGAAGAATAAACATATTCTTCCAAGATTGCTTCTTGCACACCGGACATTCGGCCGTGCGGCTCCGATTCTTGTGAACGAGCCACAGGTGGTCCCACTTCTGGAGCGTTGCGAACCTCTTTCTGCACACCCTGCAAACCGCAGAGATCTTTTGGTGGTTTGTAATATGCTCTTGGAGCGGATAAAGCGTCCACCAACCTATTGAGCAGTAGCATTTGAATAGCAGTAGTGTGCTTCTAAATCTAGGGCACATTGTTTGCCAATCTGCTCACACTTCCAACAAGTTATTGAGCTGCTCTTAATAGTCACAACTTGGGTGTAATCAACAGGCCGTGCTCATTTCTAACTGCTATATCAAGATACTTATCTACTTTACTAGTGTTCTTTTCGGATTGAATCTCTATATATGTTATAATGCTTTCCGTTGTAATAGCTTTACTGATCTACTGCATGTAAGTGTCATCTATCCATCAATATCAGTTATTTTCCTTAGCAAATATTCATGATTCACATATTTTTAGGCATTGTAAAGGTTTTCTTCTGAAAAATGATATGAAACAGCAGCGAACCAACATGTGTATTTCAAAGTTTTATTTTTAACGTTAATTCAATAAAAGAAACATTAACATGCAAAATAACGAAATTTGAAGCATTTTTTCAATATTTGTTTAAATAAATTTTGAAGCCAATTACATATCTTCATGGTTTATATTATGCCTGGTAAATATTTTGCTTTAAATAATGTTTATTTAAAAGCACATTCATATATGCTTTTAAATAAACATCAGGCATCAGTGAAATCACTCTCAATTCAGTTAAGTATAAGCCAATATCCAGTGACAATGATTCAGTACAATTTACAAAAGAGGTAAAATTTTTAAAAATTTCGAGACGTTTTTTACGACGTAAAAATGTAATGGATAGACAACAGCAAATAAGTAGACACATGTAAAAAGAATTCAGACGGAAAGCCATTTTTAAGTTCAAAGTTAGACCTCATAGTTAGTCCATTTTGACAGATTATATGTACGTCACTAAAATCAAAGGTTTTTTTATTCTTGTAGTCCAAAACTAACAAAGAGTGGTCGTAAACTTAAAAAGATAATCGCAATTCAACGTTCTCGTTACTTTTTAATTTGTTCGCTGGATACAAAATAATAAACAAACAGAATGTTCTTTTTGTTTTGCTCAATAGGAATGCTGGCACGCTGGTCCAAAGCGTGTTGGAAATTAAAACTGTACTCAGTGTAAAAAGACTCGAGTGCTAGAGTCAACTCATGCACTGATGGATTCGAATTACTATGGACTATATTGCTCGTTTACATCAGGACCTTACAAGTTCAAACTACATTATGATCGTAAACATAAACAGATATTCCGTAAATTAACGTGCATGTCCATAGTTTCGAGGATTTTATATACTTTTGTTTTAAGTTTTAGTATGCTACTTCCTACGATTTAAGTTAAAAATAGTGAGAAACAGTTTTTATATATCTTGTTGAAATTAATGGTTCTCTGAAATAGTTCCTTTTTAGAAAAAACTGTATTAGTTTATCAATACCATAAGCTGCCAGTTATTCCGTTGCCAAACAAAGTATGAGTAAAAATCAATTATTTTTATTATAAATATGAAAGAAGAAGGTTATGAAATAAAAACCTGTTAGCTGTTTCCTTTAAGCTGAAATGGCCAGATAAACATTAGAAGTAAATTATAAACTATTTATAAACTTTTAACGCTACAACGAAGTAAGAATCATAAAAGTTGGTAGCCAGTAAAATCGGTATACGGGTGAAAGTTATCACGTTCAATTTATAAGACGTTGTCACGTCAAAAATTCCTACTTAAATTAAAAGGTAGTAAGCCGTTTACTCGAGTGCCTCGTAAACTCGAGTGACAAAATTGTTCGACTGACTCTGAGTCAAAAATCCCACTCGAGTTTATTCACTAAGGTGATCATGAATCCTTTTTGTGTACCTACTTTGTTATTGATGACTATACAAAGGTCGGCTGTTAGATAATGCCTTAGGCATTAAGCTCGCCAGTGTGCATATAAGTTTGTGCAAAAGTTTAAATAAATAAGGTGAACTGTCTTTTTATATGCCCATCCGACGGATAGTTAATCTTACTTTTCGAAAAATGGGTGATCAAACCAAATTGCCATAACCAACTAGGAAACAACAATGAAAATTTGTTGAGTCCTCGCAGGATCCGAAACCACGAATTCTGATTTCTAAAGCACTTCCTACTAGGCCTCCGGAGGCAGGTGGCAGATGAAAAATCGATTTTTAATCATCACACATCGGACTATAATCGCATACAAAATCGATTTCTCCATCCCGACTTGTCCTGTCACAGACTCACAGAAATGTTGGCTAGATAATATGGTAAAATATATGTAAAAATAAGTGAAAAGCAATAGCACAAAAATTAAACACGAAATGTGACATGTGTGGTAATACTTTTGGAATGAAAGAATTATTTAAAAAGCAATTTTGTTTAAACACGAGCCCTGTACGACGGCATTGTAGGTAGTTAACAAATTTATGGAAATTGGCACAATTTTATTAATGAATATTCTGTGATAATAAGCTTTAAAACTAAGTAACTTATAACTGAAAGGGCTTTTAGTACGTATTTATTTTTGTTGTTGCTATTCAGGGCATAATGGTATTAAGATTTGTGTACTCGGATATTTACAGCATCAGCTTGTGTTAGTCCACTGCTAGACGTAGGCTTCCCCTGGTGCGTGTCTTCTCCATGGTCCAATGGGGCTGATGGATGGGCCGACTTTTTACATGCCCATCCAGTGCATGGATCATCTCACTTTTCAACTACAGGGTGATTGTCCCAAATTACTTTTACTAACTAGGTAACAACAATTAAAATTTGTCGAGCCCGCAGGGTTCGAACCCATAACCTGCGGTTTCTAAAGCACACACCCTTACCAGTAGGCTGTGGAAGATATTTAATTATTACAATAGCATTACAGCATTGTTTTTTATGTTTATGTAGCATAATTTAATTTATTGATCAAGTGATCTAGTTCTTCTTATCGCACAACAGCTATTTTAACTGAAAAGTTTTTTATATATACTACCTGTTCTCCAACCTTGACATTGGCACAATCACTAAGATATTTTTGGTGGAGCCATTCTAATTAAAAGAAGAAGAATGTAATTTAATTTACTTAGCAATATTTTGGATTTATTATTATATACACCTTTTTAATATTTATGGTGTATAAATGTGTATTACCATGTGCAGATTAACAATTCGGTTGAAAGTTATTTTTCTCTATTGCATATTTATGATGCATATAAATATCAATCCATGGTTTGCTTCTTTTTATTTTCTTTACTATTAGTATATGAATTTTGATACACTTTTTATTATTTAAAGCAGCGTTACATTAGTTAATTACTTAAATTAATTATTCAAACATATATTTCAGGCACGCATGGCAAACTACATTTTATAATATTATAATTGAAGACTTGAGGGGTCAGCAGAATATTTACACATTTCAACAATATAATGGATACGGAGACCGTAAAGGACAAAACAAAGCTCAACAACCAGTTTGATATTGTTACAGTACCCAATAATTCTGTACAGGGAGGGTCTACAGGTAAAAGTCTTGTAGGTCAATTTGTAGATGCTCATCACCAAAATGGCTGAAAATGGGTTTAATATTTTTTATATTCGTTTACTAAGGCCCCTATATCTCTTTTCTGCCTTAATTAGTAAACATTTTATGTTTATAACAACACTTGGTCATGAACTTGGCAAAGATTGTAATTTGGCATCTGTTTTAATAAGTACATAACATCTTCTTTCGTAAATCAATACACACTGTAAGTCAATATCAGCGGCCATTACCTTAAGAATGTGTTGCTGGGCTTACTGTGACTTAAGTGAATGAATATTGTTTTTGAATAAACATAAAAAATTAATTATTTACCAGGCAATTTACATAGATATAACTATAATACAAGGATTTAATATTGAATAATATATATTGTTATTATGAAATACTTGATAAATTTCATTAGGACTATGCCCACTAAAGAATTTGTGTAATTATGATTAAAATTGCAATTTTGGTCTAAATATATCACCATTTAAAAATATATATATGAACAACATATATAGTTTCTCTTCTTATCATTCTTAAAATATCTACTACAAATGGCTGAAATCACATGAAATTGGTATAGTTGTTTAAAAATTCTTGTTTATTTGTTGACATATTTCAGATGAAAGCCCATGTAAAATTGAGAATCATGAATATTTGCTAAGGAAATTACCTGACAATGTATGGATGGATGACAAACACACCCAGGTAGAGCAGTATACTATCACAACGGAATGCATTTTGAGAGCGATAGAGATTCAGTCCAAAAAGAACACCAGTGAAATAGATAAGTACCTTGATGTAGCCGCTAGAAATGGGCAGGGTCAGTTCAATACACCCAAGTTGTCTTCATTACAACAGCTAATTAACAAAACAATAATACTGTGGGCAGATTGGCAAAAGATATGCCCCAGATTTAGAGGTACACCACTGCTGTACAAATGCTACATCTGCTCAATAGGCTGGTGGTCACTTTATCCATTCCAAGAGCACATTACGAACCACCAAAAGATCTCTGCAATATTCCTACGTTTAGAGCTTGATAATCACGAGTTATCGATAGTCGCTACCAGAGTGTACGATAAAACACGTAAAGCTGTCAGTGTTCAGTCTAACTGTCCGAAGTGCGGCAAGAATGCAAATTTTCACTGTATCGGCAATGGACTCTCGAAGTACAAATGCCCTGGGTGCGGTGTCATTCTTGAGAACTGCCACAAGTTGGTAGACCACAAGAACAGGTGCACGCAGTACATAAAACTGAAGCAGGACAAGTATGGAGTTGGTCCTGACAAGGGGGTGACTTGCCCAATATGTGGCCAACATTATGTCAAACAGTCGTGTCTTGACTCTCATATCTCAAATGTACATTGCATTCGTTCAGATGAGCCTACAAGTCTGAATGTCAGGGTATGCAACGTGTGCCAATGCAAATTCCACAATTACAAGTTCCACGACTGCTCAGCCAAGAGCAAAATGATAAAGTGTAACCACTGCTCCAAGAAGTTTATAAACAGTGCCTTAAAGGATATGCATATGAGTGGATCTAACAATAAGATCGAATGTAGAGTGTGCAATAAGATCTTTTACCAGTGTTGTGCTGCGGAGCATTATGTTAAGCACACAAATAACTACGTTCTTCTATACTGGTGTGGTAAATGCGAAGACAGAATAGTCTTCAACGATGTTTCATCCTACATGCAACATATGAAGGACCATGATTCCGTACAGAGGAGGAGATGGGGCAACTGTGTAAGTTATATTTTGTGTGTTAAAAATATTTTACTACTAAACACCCCTTTCAAATTTAATAAGTGTATACAATATTCTGGAATGACAGTCTTTAATGGCCCTTACACGGAATGCTTTCTGTTTTAATTACATATTTATACATTATTAACCAAACAATGTTTGGTTAATGTAAGTAACATTTTTATAAGACACTTTGTGTAGTAGTTAGTGAACCTGACCAAAGACTGTGGTTCAATTCTCACTATACATACTATTTTTGTCTAGTTGTTTGTATCTTTATATGAATTTATTGACAAAAGATAAGTAAGCCTATATATTTAACATAATTTAGTTTTTTATGTGCAAGCTTGCTAGGTTAATTATTCACAAAGATATAATTAATATTATTATAAACATTCAATCCATTTTGTTCTCAAAGCAGTCCCTGTATTCAGAGCAGTCGAAAATTATAAGTTTTTTTATACTATTTATAAGCTTTAATAAACAACAATATTACAAGCATTACAATAAAACAATTATTATATTCAATGAGTTGAGAATCAGTTAAATGTTTTAAATTCATTCTATCCTTCTATTTCATTTATCTTGCTTCATGGCCTAGCTGATTTCTACGTTTAATTTTTTGGTTTTTTGAAGTGTTTCTTTACCAGTTTTATTTTGAAACCGTTCATATCTTTCCATGTATATATTTTAACAGATGCTCGTACCAACGATTTGCATGGACGCCTCAATGGTATCAAAGAAAGAAACACTTAAGATACCAAGTAAGTTGTTTAAAAACTATATTGTTTAATAATTAATATATGGTTAAATAAATGTTTTGCTTCTTTAGATATTTTTAAAATGTGACGAATTACCTGAAATGTTGACACAAGCACCCGCATCCATTTTTTTCTCCTTTTACTGTACAAATAGAAAAAAATTAAGTGTTTGTTA
Organism: Lamproptera curius; assembly: GCA_029286875.1. Classification (NCBI taxonomy): domain Eukaryota; kingdom Metazoa; phylum Arthropoda; class Insecta; order Lepidoptera; family Papilionidae; genus Lamproptera; species Lamproptera curius. Next base: position 556,277 of record JAGSMT010000057.1, on the reverse strand, counting down.
CATTAAAATAACCATTTCAATAAGTATGTTCTGATATGTAATCGGTATACATAACTAGGCAACATTTTTAAAACTTTTTGTGGAAGGGCTGGTCTGATTTTGATGGGACTTTTAGTGGAAGTTGGTGATGTAGCTCAGAGTAAGTTCAAATACTTTTTCTGGAAAAGAAATGCATGGAGTTGTTTCCTTTATTACAATATAATAAAAAAAAAAAACTGATACTATTTAAATCCTAATAAAAAGTTGATCAATTCAAATGCTAACAAAATTTATATTCTGTAATTGGTATTTATTGAATTGTACAATCATACAACTTTCTTATTAATTGATATTTGTTTGAATGATAAGTATTGAAAAATGTTGTTATAAATTGGGTATTCTAATACTTAAAGACTGGTACCGGCAGTACATTTTTTTATGAATTTTGATTATTGGATAAAGGTTTTCTTTTTGAATATAAAGAATGAGAAATCTCTTTCTATTTCAGATAAAAAACTCGGATATTTTATGCTCGGAAAAGATGCGTTCAAGGATAATGCGTTAAATGAAATGTCGCCTGAGGGCGAAAGCGAGGAATTAGCTGATGACGTCGTGGTACTTCATGACGACGACAAAGTTAACAACGACAATGATGACCAAATCGAAGGAGATACTGAAAGTTCCCAAGATGTCGATTTGTGCGAGTTGCAAGCGCAACTAGACGCTGAAATAGAAAAGGAATTAGAAATGGAAAAAACTATATCTGAAATGTTTAAGAAATCAAAAATGTATAACTTATTTGTCGAGAGGGTGATGAGGGGGAACAGAGGTGAAGACGAAGAGTTTTTTAAAGAGCAGGAGAGTTCGATCCAGAAGATTTACAATGAGAGAGACTGTTTAAAAGGTGCTGCTATAGACAGCGAGGAGCCAGTGACGAAAGTAGAAGAAAAAGGAGATCATCCTGAGGTGTCGGAGGATGATGATGAAGATAACTGTGATTTGGTCATCGTGGAACAAGATCAAGAAGTCACAGTTATATCAGACTCGGAAAGCGATATATCTGAAGAAAAACTGACGAGGAATGCGTTCCAGGCGCGCAAGTAGACGAACCGATTGGTAATGAAGAACAATTTACAATCGTCAAAGAGGAATCTGATAAAGAAGTTGTTATAGAATTTAATTCTAACGAAGAGAATAATCCACCGAGTAACGAAAGCTGCATTAAAGAAGAGGTAGACAATATCGATCTAGATGCCAACGTAGAATTGAATTTTCACAACAATGCAAACATCAAAGAAGAAGTCACAGTCAAAGTGGAGATAAATCTGGAGCCCTTCGGCTTGAATGCCGATTGTGAAGCAGATAAATCGGCCGGCGACAAAACTAAAAGATTTGAACCTTTAAGTGGTCTTATAAGATCAGCCAAAATGTCAACTGAGGTTAGGTTGTACATTCAGCGTATGATGTCACAGAAGAGCGATCTGACGTGTCCCCGATGCGATAAACATGTCGACACAGTCGAAAATATGGAGGCTCACTTGGCCTACCATCTTAATACGTCGTTCAAGAGAATCACGGACAAAAGAGCGTTGCGCAAATGTTCCGAGTGTGGAAAAAAAGTTAAGCCCGTGCAGAAATTCCGGCATTGGTTGCGCCATTGTCAAGGCGTAAGCGTTCCGGTGATGAAGAGAAGTAAAAAATTGGGTCTCTCTGATCCGGAAAACGCCGACGATGGCAATAATGACTTCCCAGAGGCATCGATGGATCCGGAAGTGGTGACTGAAATAATTGGTGAGTGTTCTATTCGATTTCACTACGTTGCGCTTTCGATTCTCACTATAGGAAATTGTGAATAGGAGTTAAATGTGTTAAAGAAAACATTTTTGAAAAAGATTAGCGTAAACGACTGTGACGTAATTCAAATTTAGAAATGTCCCGTGTGTATTATTATTTCTACGTTTTATTGCTATATAGACGAGCAGGGTGAATTTTACTTCGCTTAATTTAATGATTACTTCAGAAGCTCTATAATTTTGGCCAACAATAAGGTATAACGCCAAAAGCGTAGAGCACTAGTTTGGTGGTGCTCTTCTTCAAGAAAGGTGATAAAAGCCTCTTGAAGATTTATAGACAGATTTCCCTGCTAAGCCGTGTTTATGACCTGTTCTCGCGAGTCATTTCAATCGTCTCGATTACAGACTATACAACCTTCAGTCACCAGAAAAGATGGATTCCGAAAGGATTTACTACTATACCACATTTTTACGTTGCGGCAGATTATATAGAAGGGTGAAATCTGTGTATAATCTGCTTTGCTTGTATTTTGTAGTTTGTAGTGTAGAAAGCCTTTGATTCTGCCGAAATTTGGGTTCTGTTACAAGCGCTTAAGCGTTGCTAAATTTTATATATTTGTATTTGTACAGCAAAGCTTCGATGTCCGATCAAGTACAATCTAGTAGTATGAATTCTATTCAATTGCAGAGAGGTGTAAGACAGGGTGACGTTATATCCCTGAAACTCTTCACCGCTGCATTGGAAGATGCTTTTAAACTTGTGGATTGGAAGGGGCGAGGTATAAGCATCAATGACGATTGTATCACCCGCCTAAGATTTGCCGATGACATAGCCATCGTAGCGGAATCGCTGAAGGGCCTTAACGCTATGCCTTAGGATAAAGATCTCCCCGGCCAAGATCTAGCGGCCGGTATACCCACAAAACCAACGGTTACTCCTTTCTCATGTCGCTATAAACGGGGCCGTGGGTACTATTGTCATGGGCAAACCGGCGCGACGTGGCCCCTTTTATCCGAGTGTGTTAGGACGCTTTAGGCGCAGTACTGGAGCAAACGCACTCAGCGCAAACGCAATGCGTTCAGCACGACAGCCTCTCTTGAGCCCTTCTCTGGGCGGCGGACACCCTCTTGCCGGCCGGCTGGGCTCAGTGTCAGGGGGGAAGGTAGCGCGTTCGCCACGAACGCGCTACCTTCGGCGCAATCAGTGGCTATAACATAATTAGAAACGATAGGTTGTCAGGACCGCTGGGTGGTACACTGATATACTATAAGAGGTCACTAGATATCGCACCATCAGCCATGCTAACTAACTTAGAGGGGACAACCCCCTGTGTTAGATAAAGCCTACTAAAGTCATGAGTCTGGAAGCATAACTTCAAGGATAAAAAAAAACTCTTCGGCGCCCTGGCCTTTTGCGGATGACCAGGGAGCTGATGGCCTCCCTATCCCTTACTGCGGATTCTTCCTCTTTCTGGACCACCGCGTCCTCAGTGTCTATAATATTTCTAAATCGCGCTTATTTTAATTAAAATCAACGATCCCAGTATTTTCAAAACTCAAAAATTCTCATGTCAACGGTACGAAGATCGTGCGCGAGCATTAATTTAAATTAAAAATAGGGAAAGGCTAAGAAATTATACGCTCACTGGATCCGTTTATGTTCAGTAATGTCATATTGTACGAAATAGACGAGTTTGGTAGTCTTTTGACTCGATAGACGGTGCCTAAAAGAGAAATTAATTTATTAATATTGTTGTCTTTATAACAGCGATGTTATAAACGAAGTCGAAGCATCGATGTCAAGAGCAAGGCATCGATATTTTCCGGTTTATAATTGATGTTTTAAAAACAGATATTATAGAATATTGATCATCCCTATGCTATGACCATCAGTTAACTATAATAAACCAACTAACAACCGCTGGATATTCTGATAATTCAGCATAGACAGCTGGTGATTCGACCAGTAGTGAAAACGGTTTTGCAAAGCCTACAAGCTAAGGAAAAACACCCGCAGAAGAGCTTGTAGAACGAGGAAGAATATAGTGCATTAAAGCTTTGCGTCCGGAAATAATATCGGTTACTACATCAAGCAATTTCTCAACTTACACTAAAAATCAATTTCTGCCCCTGCCTCTACGAAGTTACACTTCTTTCGTGCGCATAGACTCAAAGGAAAATTGAAAATAAGAGAAGGAAGTTTTCTCATATAGACAACGAACTCAATAATATTTTACACAAAACTAGCGACCCGCTCCTGCTTTGCATGGGAGCTATGGTGATAGAATATATACCTACAATATTAACCATATTTTCACATATAAACCGTCCACTTCAATCACTTATCTATTAAAAGAGATCGCATCAAAACCCGTTGCGTAGTTTGAAGATTTTATCATACATGGTGATATAGGGACAGAGAAAGCGACTTTGTTTTATATTGTGTTCACTACACTGTGACTTTTATACTGTAATAAATTCAAAAATAAAATGATAAAAATACAACATCAATCTTTGTTTAAAAAATCTCGATAGGTGTTTTCTTTATAACTTCGCCAGTGGTGTTAAATAAGTCAGTCGAATTCCTTAGCGATTATATTCGAACAACTAACTGGGCTTTGTTTATGAAACCGATGACACTCTTAATCCTACGTTATGTAGTTCAGTATAATTTGTAATGCTTGTAAGAAAAGTCCCGTCCTTCAAGTCCAATATTACCAATAAAAACGCAAGAATCCCCATTGCAGAAACACTCCTCTATACCTGGAAGGTGTTAAAGTGCACGGCTTGCTCGAAAAATTTCCTCAGAACGAACGAGTGCAAACGCCACATGATCGGCCACTTGCTTCGTCGTGCGTTGATCGACAAATCAATGAACGGGAATAAGCTCAAATGTCCAAGTCTGCTCGTCGAATTTCTCCAAGGTGGAGTTGTGGAAAGTCCACGTCAGGAAGCACTCGAAGTTGAAGATCTACAAGTGTCCAATTTGCCCAAAGACCTTCGGTGACACAAGCAATCTAGCGAAACATACAAAATTACACAATGACAACACGTTCATTTGTGACCGCTGTAAAAAGAAGTTTCTTACCAAAAAGAACTTAATACGGCATTTAAAGGTAAGCTACAAAAAAGTAGTTATGGTGATTTGTACCTTCCGACTCTACTTTGACGTGAGAGTCTTAGCTTGACACTTTTATATAATAATACAATATATATTATATATATATATATATATATAATGTATACCAGTCAAACCGATTTCAGGATTAAACTAGTTTGGCTAGGCTCAACTAGTTCTTCCTATGACCAGATAGATTAACCTATAGCCAGGCCAAACTAGTTGATCCAGATATCCAAGCGCATACACTAGGATAAACTGGTATGGCCTAGTCGAAACATTATAGAATATTAAGAAAGTCAAAATAAATAGATATATTAAATAAAATACTCCGTAATTGGAAAAATAATTATTTTTATTAAAAACTGTAGGTAACGATTCGTTTCCATAATTAGTTATGCTATGCGAAACTGAATAACTAGTTCGGAGCGAGCTCGGTCGGCAGAATATATATGTTACACTTCTTTCTAATTGCGCCTACCGACTGGCTGAGCGAGAGAGATGCTAGTTCGAAAATTTTCTGAGTGAATGACACAAATAAATCCGTACGCGTGCGTGCTGTGCACGATTAATTTTCATACGTAGATCTAACCACATAGAAAACAAATTCAAGCGACCCTGCTTCGCCAATCCACCAGTAATTTCAAATAAAAGTATAAAAGTAATAAATAAACAGTAAATATTAATCGTCATCATTGAAATTAAGTTTTTAGTACGTACACGTAAATATTTGTATTACAATCGATCTTTCATAGTAAAACACTCAATTAAATATTTTATATTATTGTAATACTATAATTCAATGCCGCGGAGTAAAATATGCAGGAAAGTTAATTCGTTGATTTAACTACCTGTACCGTTTGCACGGCTCCAAACCAACTCAAGTGTGATTTTCGTTTCATATGTAACCGTATAGTTGGGAAACGTATGTTTGCAAAGTGGCTAAATGAAAATAGCTAGTTATATTATGTAAAATATTGTTTTATAACTTGTTAAGAAACAAGCGACCCTGCTATATAACTGGTTTCCGTGGAGATCCGCCATTGAGATACTCCTTCGGTATCCGTTATTGACCACAACGCTATGCTATGTAATCCCTGCATAACCCTTTGTGTGGCCACCAATTCATGTATGACTCATGCATATTCTACTATTTGGGTATGGACCCAAATAGTCATACACGAATTATCTGTGGTTGCCACAGTTTTCGTAGAAGCTAGGCTTTTTCGGGTTTTGCCGAGGTGCAGGGCGCGGTCCTAAGCTTAAGGCAGCATGATTGCTTCGCCCTATTTATTTCTTTTATCATAGGGTCGACTCCTTATTCATACAGATTTACCTAAATAATAGCTTTTACACAGGCAACTGTCATCTGACTTCCAAAATCCAATGCGTAAATCTATAAGATTAATTGTCAGTTAGTTTGAAGGCACCACATCCTGTAACTACTGCCAATGATTGTCTTAAAAACCGGAAACAACTTTTTAATGATCATCTTATTTTTAGACAATTGTGTGATCGGCACATATTGTCCTAAAGTAGTAAATAACGATAACATAAAATTGTTTTCTCGCAGGATTTGAACCTCTGGCTTATAAAGAAAAGGTTTAAAAAGCTTAAAACATTTTAAAAATCGTGCAATAACATAATGAAGAGATTCATTTGATCTCTCTCCCATTGAACTTGTTTGGGATGATCTTGACGGGAGGGTGAAAAGTCGATGTCCACGAACTCGGAATATTTTCCACAGTATTAGAGAGCGAATGGAACAAATTAGATTACGATAATTTTATAAAATTGATTAATAGAATGGCTAGAATATGTCAGAAGATTATAAAGGAAAAAGGTGGACACTTTAGTAAAGCTAAAATTTATTTCCAATTGTATGTACATTTTTATTGTTTAAGTTAATTTCTTTTCTGTTTATTTTTTATTAATTAATTTTAATTTGAATGGTATTGTTAGAGTTTGATTTGTTTCCACCTTGCTGTTTCCTAACTTGGAGGGTAATGTACATCTACATTTTTATCAATCATCGATTCCTCTCGCCTATAGCTCCACAAGGATGTCAAACCCACCTGTAGCGTTTGCGGTAACTCCTACCTGACTGAGAATCACCTGAAGGTCCACATCCGCTCAAGGCACCCGGAGGACCCCAGGATCTACCCCTGCAGGTGAGGATTCTAATAATCTTTAATGTGTTTGTGAACTGTTTTCATCATTTCATTCACAAGCATCGACATCGCTCTTCATTCAGTTCGGTTCACTTTGATAGATCGCACACATTTTTGGTCAATAGGTAAGGAGAGATTTTAAAAGTCTGTACTTTAAAAAAATGGTGTTTGGATTGTAGTCAATTTACGTGCATTGTTGATTTCTTACTTAGGCAAGTGATCAATACTAGGCTCCATTAGCGGAAGTGAGGTTTTAATGTACTTATAACGTTCTGCAACTAAAATAATGAGGGACTCTATTCGAATTTGTACGATATGTAATGTCCATTTTCCAAACATATCGAAGTCTGAGTGATGTACCTTCCCATCATTGACACTGTTGTTTTAAGTTAACGATTGTCTACAGAAGCTGAAGCAAACATTATTCAATAAAGAAATAGACCCTGGAAGAACTCTGTAACAAAATTCTTAAAATTGAAATAAATAAATAAATTCATATTAAGAAATTGTATTCTTTCAATGCCAGCGGAGAACATAGGGACATTTAAATCGACGAAAACATCGATGTATCGTTCTTGTGGACGAGGTATTTTTGAAACAAAAGTTCTTTAGGCGCACGAGGTTAAAATTTTTACGGATGAAACGAAATTTAGCGTTACGAAGATGTGCATGCGTTTTTGTCAGAGAAGAGAGAGAGCCACCTAGTTCGTGGAAACGGGATCTTCCCGCGAACTCTTGGTTAGATGAAGCTTACCAAAGACAAGAGTCTGGAAGCGTTACATCCGAGTCAAAAAAAAAGAGCGATTGAGACAGAGAGAAAGGGAGAACGTACCACGGACCGAGAAGCCATGGAGTGAGAGTATGAGCAAGTATGTGTGAAAGATCGAGAGAGAAAGTAATATATAGCGAACATCGCTTCACGTACAGTGCCATACAAAATTTTAGATTTCTCATAATGACACAGAATTACTTACAATTCGTCATTTGAGATTGCAGTAATTATTATGCATAAAATATAAAATAATAATATTTCAATCTAAGAATAGAATTTCTGTAGTAATTAATTAAATTAGTAATTAGTTTACAATGATTTTGTATAAATCTATAACGAGGTTAGGTATTTTTACTATTTACAATAATTTACGAGGATTTTTAAATTAACATTCATCATCTAAGATTTGACTGTATAATTTTTGAAATATAATATAAATGTGATTTAATAATTTTTATTCTCTCCCTTTAATTATTTTTATTTTAGTTGGCCAAAAAAACTTTCACTTCCGACATGTGCGGTTTATACGCACGCACTTTTTGTACACGACTGTTGCGTCCCCGCTTGCAGGATGTGCACGAAGAGGTTCGCCAAGGTCAAGGAGAGGTGCGACCACCTGTGGCTCGTCCACAAGGAGCGCAGCCGCTTGGCCGACTGTCCGGTGTGCAAGAAGCAGTTCAGAAAGCATTGCCATGTCAAGCAGCATCTGATGGAGGACCACGGATGCTCGCGGTCCGTCCTAAAGTTTTCTCGCATACACGCTGATGTACCGGTAATATGAAACAAGACATGGAATTAATGTGAGAAGTCATTTTGATTGTAGGTAGGTAGGGTAGATCTAATTTTTACAGCGTCCACGAGGGTAATTTCTGGACATTGCATGTCTTTTCATTGGTTTATGTGGTATGACGTTCAGTGCGTGTTTTCTTTCGATTTAGCGGCAAGTGGTTGGTGTTCTGGTGCGGTACCACCGCGGTGCCTATTTCTGCCGCAAAGCATGTGAAAACACCAATCATATCACATAATCACCACTGAAGAGCAAAATAGACTGCGTAATCACTGGGTTAACTATACTTAACATCCTATGTCCCACGGTAGACAGCGCGTTGGTGTCTCGTCTGCCTGCGTAGCCAATAAAAGAGAAGACGTACAGGACCTTCAGCGGATGGTAAGTGCCCTGCCCATATGAAACGTAGCGTGAGACGCCACGTATCCGCCCGCCACTTTGAAACCACGTCTCGTATTCCCTGTTATTACGCAGACTACGGTGCCCTTCATACCGGAAGACAGTACCGTTTACACACTAATGATTTGCTACAGAAATGCGCACCGCGGTGGTACTACACCAGATGGTGGTTGTAAAAGGAGGCCTACCACCTTATGTTTACACCAGATGCTAGAGATACGCCCAGCTCGTAGGAAAAGCTAAAAAAAATCCGGAACCGGTTGGTAAATACGCTTGTTACGGTGTCCTTCAAAACGGAAGGCAGTCGTACTAAGTTGCTCTAGATATCATCGCGGTGATGCTAACCTAGACGGTACGTAAAAAGTTACCTACCATCTATAATATCTTGGTAATCACAAGTAATACCAAGTTGTCCCGCATTGGCGCTAGTGTGGCAAAGGGTTTGAATGTGACTAGGGAGGATAGGTCTCCTTTTTACAAAGGACTGTCGGGGAACTATCATCACAGCGTAAGCATCGTCCTCCAACAAATTAACCTCGGCAAAGATTTGACATTGACATTGTAACCATGGCAACGAAGTGACGTCATACATCAAGTGTTATTGATAAATTGTCATTATGACGTCATTCGCTGAATGACGGCTGTCTTATCACAACACCATACGTTGTCATGGGTTACTTTGTTCAAACGTTCACCTAGTATAATTTGGCTAAACCACGGTTACCTTAATAAATAGACAACATCAAAAGAGTCGGTCTGTGTTGAATAAAATTATGTGTAAGTATTAATGAATATCGATAAAATTATCCATTACAATATTAGTTTGTATGCAATTAAGTTATTTTAGCAGTAATTTGTTGTGTATTTGTTGTTAATTTTAAAATCGTGAGTATTTTTGTATCTATATTTATGGTTTAAATAATACATCAATAAGTTTCATATGTTATCTGTATAAAATGTTATAAATATACGTTTACTCTCTAATTCTTTTTTTTTGTTTCGCCAATATAGTATGTGTATTTCAAGACAGCGTAAATAAAATAAACATTTTTTTATTTATTACTTTTTTTAAATACGTGCGAGTTGTACCGACATTGGCCAGTTTCTGTATTTGATGAAAATGTATACCTATTAATAAGCAGATTGGTAAATTCGGATATTATTCAATGGTATATTTGCTATGATGAAAGTTTATGGCAATGTTAAAGTCGAAGCAGTTATTGTATTTGAAGCTTTTGTTACTAGTGATGGGTCGGACACGTTGTGAAAATAGTTTTGTAAGAGTGGGCGCATTTAGTGCCGACCCTTGGACACCCTTTGGAGATTTCTGTATCGTCCGAAGAATACAGGAACGTCGTAACTGACATTAATTAAACTGTTCAATAGAGCCCAAAAAGCAATTGATTATAACTTATTATATTTCATTTTATCTATATATATAAAAGAGATACCCACCTATAAATTGACTCATCACGATACCTCTGGAACCATAAGGCGTAGCGACTTGAAATTTGGTAGGAACATTCCTTTCGCCGAGTAGAAGTCAGCTAAGAACTTATTTTACTGAATCCCACCCACAAGAAATCTAGGACCAATCAACTATTCTGCACAATCGTTTACAATCACGCCAAAGGTGTTGTACTTGTAATCGGGTGTGCCATTTTCGACTAATATTTTTATAATTACATGTTTTCACATTTAAATATCTAAGAATAGACGCCGTAGAAACAGACTTATCTAAATGTATATAACGGTAAAAAGCAAACAATCTAGCTGAATTTAAACGAATAGTTAAATTAATTTAAGCTACAGTATCAAACCAATGTCTAGTCAGTGCTTTTTATATATATATATATATATATTTATCGATATTTTTTAAATATACAAATATATTAACTTTTTATCATATTAAGATGTTTAAATTACAATTTTTAAGAGGTTTCTGTCACAGTTTTCACTTTTAAGGGCAGCAATAAAAGAGTTTTTGTGTTATTCATTTATTTATAACCGCCGCCCTCGTCCGTCTTGCTTTTCTCACAGACCTCGCGCAAGTGACGATTCAGCTTACTGTTTCCCTGTAAAGGCAAAAGTACAATTACACAGAAGCCAAGTCTTTAACAAAGCCATTTTCACTCGTCATCATAGAGTCTGCTTCAATCCGTCCAGATTTACCTGAATAACGGTTTTTAGCGACTGGCATCTGACCTCCGCAACCCAAAGGGTTGATTACTTTCCAAAGATGAATTAGTTGTCAGTAAATCTGAAGGCTCTGATATCCTATAAACATTGCCAAAGATGGTCTTGACAACCGCGTCCGACTTATTACATGCCCATCCGACGTAAGGATCATCTTACTTTTTATTCAATCGGGCGATAGGTCCATATTGTCCTAACCAACCTCAAAAACTCCTTGGCCTTGGTAAGGGCGTGTGCTTTAGAAACCGGAGGTCGTGGGTTATAATCCTGCAGGGACACAACCAATTTTCAATGTTATTTTCTAGTAGGTTAGGGCAATTTGGGTTGATCCTGCAATCGTCTGAAAAGAAAAATGATGCACGCGTCGGATGGGCATGTAAAATCGGGTCACCCACCGACCCGCATTACACTAGCATGGTGTGATATAGTCCAAAAACCCCTAAAAGGAGAAGGCGCGCATTAGAGGAGGCCTATACCCAGCAGTGGACTAACACAGGCTGATGATGATGATAATGAACAAGAAAACAACGATAACACAAAGTTGTTTCCCCGCGGGACTCGAACCCACGCTATGCGCTTCATAAAGCTATACCGCTAGACCACGGAGGCGGTTATTTAAATGGTTCTCAGTACATATTTGAAAATATTATATATGTTCATAAACATAAAAATGAATATGTAAAATATTGGACACACAATATAAATACTAGGAATAAGCATAAACATGTTCTTCCAAAAACTAGGCTCCGAAGTACAATGAAATCTTTCATGGGACAATGTATACTCTTCTACAATAAAATACCAGAAAACGTTCAGCTTTTATCTGTAAATAAATTTAAAAAAGTTGTAAAGGAACGTTTGTGTGTTAAAGGATATTATTGTTGTAATGACTACTTGATAGATAGCACACCCTGGTAATGAACTGTTCGCTCCAGGCTATTTCAAATTAGTAAAAAGTGATAGGTTACGTAAAAATTTTGAAAAATTTATTGAAATAAAAAAGTCCCGCTGAGATTCTTACGCCGCTTCTTCTCAGGTCGGAGCCCTCCATTTCCGAACCGAACATTAATTAAAGGTTTTTTGAATTAGAATAATACGTGTATAAATGAATAAAGTAGCTTACCTTAAAGCTCTTTCCGCACAGTTGGCAGACGACCCGCTTGACAGCTTTTCTCGAGCCAGTACTTAGGCGAGTATAAGTCGACTCTGAGTGAGCCCTCCTTTGGTGGGCTTCAAGGGCGCGTTTGTGGGGAAGGACCCGCGGACATTTGGGACATTCAAAGCTAGAAGAGAGATAAAAAACATTACAACAGAAATCCTGCGGAGACTCAACAAATTTTAATTGTTGTTTCCTAGTTGGTTAGGGCAATTTGGGCCGATCACCCAATTGTCTGAAAAGTAAGATGATCCATGCGTCGGATGGGCATGTCAAAAGTCGGTCGCATCAACCCGCATTGGACCGCATCCCACGCGGTCCAAAACCCCCCAATTGGATGGGATGTATTGGGGGAGGCATATGTCCAGCAGTGGACTTTCACAGGCTGATGATGATGATCAACAACAGTATAAATATAGAATTTTTATACGTGTACGTGGCGTTTCTATACGTAACCCAATAATGACATGGAGTGTAAGTTAAATAATGTCTAATGACAAACTCCTTATACGCGCTTTCTTCGTCCGCGTTCTTGCTAATAGCAGCTTTAAAAAAATGCGACTCAATTCCTATATTCGCGGATCTAATCAGTAAAGATATCAATATAATCTGTCAAGTGGTCCCATTCCTAAACCAATCCCTTCTCCAATCTCATCAGTATACATATACCATCGCAGTACCTATATCTACTGCAAAGCAGTAGTGTAAGAACACTGCTGCGTTCCGGTTTGAAAGGCACCGTACCCAGCGTATTTACTGGGTAAACGAGACTTAACACCCTATGTCTCACGATAGGCAGCGCGTTGGCGATACCACTGGTATTGCTAATGTCTATGGGCGTCGGTGACCACTTCCCATCGGGTGGCCCGACTGCTCGTATGCCTGCGTAGGCAATAAAAAAAAACTATTTCTTGAGAGATAGCTTAGATCATATCTACTAGTAACTACTAAAATTATTTATTTTTCTACACTGTAGCCTAGACCTCATGACAATTATGTAGTTGGGTAAGAATAAAGTCTGCTCGGATCCCATGACAAAATAGACAATTGCCGAGACAGTCCAGGTCTAGCTGGCTAAGACTGAAAGAAAGTCTAGATTAATTACCCACTAACACTGTCTGCTGATGACCCAGGCTGTTCCTCCTATGAGCTAGCAGACTCTTTCTAGTCGCATAGCTCTGACCACAGCTACAGTAGTGCCTTTCGCCGACCATCTCGTGGCTCCTTTTGTGCTGGTTCAAGCTGTACGGGCTGCTGTAGACCGCTGGACACTGGTCACAGGAGAACTTCTTCTTCAGATGCTTCCTGAAAACGGTCTACGTTCAGGTCGGTGGATCATTCGGTTGCTTCTTGAAGCGGTCTGTAAATGTACCAGATTAAAACGAGACATGCAATCGTAGAACGTAATGTTGTAATCGTATAAGTGTGTGGCCTAAAATGGTGGACATTTAAAAATTCTAGCAGTCCGACCACGTCTCTGCCTGCGTTATTTTTGGATTTTTGAAATGGATTTACCTGGTGTAAAAGTAAAGCTATGTTACTGAATGAATATAGTTTCCTTATGGTAAAAGTTATATTTTTCAAGTCTACACAATAGTCTTAGAGTTTATTCATTACATACATACACACAGTGACACAAATCTTTACTCATTTTTAAATCGGCAAAATAAGTTAATAAGGTTTCCGCTTATTAATCACAAAAAAGAAAACGAATCCTTTCTCTCTGTAATGGTCATCATCCTATACAGCCTTTATCAGTCCACTGTTGGACAAAGGCCTTTTTAAATGTACGCCAAGACGGCGTCCATTAAAAAGATTTGCTCATGATTGCCACGCTGAACAGGCGGATTGGCAATTGACTAGTTGCACTTGTACTGTCTTACTCCCACTGTAAGGCAGATCCGCCGTCTTGAACTTAATTAATCGTTCAAGTTTAAACGCCTCCAGGGACTTTGTCATTCAGTCTAATATCGGGTAAGAGAGCTACACTCACAGCATATGCGTACGCAACGCGGCCTGATGTCCACATTGTTCGCCGCAGACGCCGCAGGGGAAGGGCCGCGCGGTGCGGCGATGGACGCGCCGCAAATGCTGCTGAAGGCCGTTCGAGTCCCTGGCGAGGTTAATTCGATCTAAAGTTACGAGTACCAGTTGAGGATTTCTCGCGTTAATACTTTATATTTATTCCGGACGTTTCCGACTCTGAAAATACCGTAAAAAGATGATCTGAGATGTATGATAATCGCGTAAATAAAAAAATTGTATACTTCCGAGCCTGTACGATTTATGTATGATATAGTTTAGTCAAACTAGGCTTAGTAGATATAAAACGTATATTAAATTGTCATGTAAACACTAGCACTCTGACCACACTGGATGGTAACGATGGAATCGTTGACATCCTAATTACCCTAGCCTAGCTACAGTTCTTACTTATATACTTCCTCACACTACTGCTTTTGTCAACCACACCCTTAGTTCCACCCTTAGTAGTTATAATTGATTCATCATTATCATCATCATCAACTTGTTTTAGTCCACTGCTAGATATAGGCCTCCCTTAATGCGATTCCACGCCACGCCTTCTCGATTAGGGGGTTTTCGGACCGTATCCCACCACGCTGGTTCAATGCAGGTTGGTGGGTGGACCGGCCATTTATATGCCCATCCGACGCATGGACCATCTTACTTTTCAGACACATTGGGTTATCGGCCCAAATTGCCCTAACCAACTAGGAAGCAACGATGAAAATTTGTTGAGTCCCCGCAGGATTCGAACCCACTACCTCCGGTTTCTGAAGCACACGCCCATACCACTAGGCTACGGTGGCAGTTAGTTTAGTTAGGTGAGACACAGCATTTTACGTATCGTTTACTCAGTAAATACGCTGTGCTAAGGTGCCCTTCAAACCGGAACAAAGCCGTGTTCTCACACTACTGTACTTGCTTGCTTTACAGCAGAAATAGGCACCGTGGTGGTACCACACCAATCTGCCTCCCTTAAAACGGGGACCTACTACCTTGCAAGACATTACGTCTAAATATACACACACAAGGTCTTATTTGGCCACAGTATTACCACACTTACCTGAACATGCTTGCGCAGAGATGGCAGGCCACCTCGTCGGGGGCGAAGCCCCGGTGGCAGAGCCCCGCGTGCCTCCGTCGGGCGCGGGGACCGATCAGGGCGTCGCAGTTCGTGCAGTGGTACCTCTCACAGTGCGTCGCTATATGGGATCGGAGGACGGACGGCGTGGCGAAGCGCAGCGTGCACAGATTGCAGCGGTGTTCGCCGTTTGACTGCAAAATCGATTAATAGCCGATCGTTATTTTCATCCCTTTCGTTATTTTCGTAGAACGACACAAATCTGAAGAAAAGTTATTGAATAATCATTTATGGATACAATAAAATGGGAATGAAATAATTAAGCCTAATTTTTAAGAATGGAATAGACGATAAATAATACAATTTTTACGGATTTTATCGCATTTTATTACTTTACAATTTTTTAATTGTAAGTACAATTTGTATAATTATATGTAGCTGCCTCCGTTTTTAGTGGTCAGAGCGTGTGCTTTAGAAAACGGTGGCCGTGGTTGAATCTGCGATCTGACAATTTGATTGCTGTTTCAGTTGGTAGCATTTGAACTGATCACCCAATTGTCTGAAAAATAAGATGCGTCGGGTGGGCATGTAAATAGTCGGTCCACACACCAACCCGCATTGGGCCAGCGTGGTGGGTACGGTCCGTGAACCCCCAAATGGAGAAGGGGAGGCCTATGTCCAGCATGGACTTACACAGGCCAATGATATAAGGGTTCAATTTTAAATAATTGTTAAGTAAATAAATGTGATAAAACCCGTAAAAATTGCATTATTAATCATGTATCAAACCACAGATAGTATTTTACATATGCCATAAGCAGGAATGGGCAGCTGACTGACGAAGCAACTGCAAATCTAGTTTATTACGCGTACTTTCACAGCCTTATGGCCTATGGCTTATTATAATGGGAATCTGCAGCCGATTTGAACTCAATATTTATAGTACAAAAACAGGCTGTAAGGGAAATCTACAATCTGGGTTGACGGGAAATCTTTACGTAATGTTTTTAATAAAACTGAAATTTTAACTTAACCCTCGCTGTACATATTTGAAAATATGTACTCAAAATATTCATATGTTTGCTAAAAAGATATTAGGCCAGCAGGTCGAATTGAACCCCTAGAGCTACCCAGATTTAGACTGACCGAACCAAAAAATCTTTCATCAATAAATGTATAAGTAGATGTATAATAAATTAAATATGCCAAACGAACTGAATGTCGAACTTTCGTAAAGTTGTCAAACAACGCTTATAGAAAAGCGTTAGCAACTTTCTGTTGTAAATTATATCGAGGACCAAGATGTGTGGAAATAGTTTATATTTGCACTTGCACATCCCTGTAACTTAAAAAAATATGTATTGGTCAAATTTTGTAAATACTAATATTAAAAAAAAAGACCGCGAAGTTTCCTGCCGGTTCTTCTCTGGACGGGTCTGAGTTTGTGAACCGGTGGTAAATGGAAAATCTTTGACGTTCAAAAGTGCTCAGGGGAGCCTAAATTGAATAAATAATTTTGACTTTGACTTTAATAGAAAAGATGATAATACCTCTTCATGCCTCATCATATGAGCTTGATATGTATCTTTAAAAGAAAAGCCATAGCGCAGTTATAACACTTAAACTCTGCCTCCGCATACTTCTTTTCCTTCCTTCTAGCTTCTAACTCCGCCTTCTGCTCTTCCAAACTCAGCACAATCTTCTCAAAGCCTTTTTTACTCTTCTTTGATTTTCTGACTTCTTTGACATTATTCGGTTCTTCCAATTCTTTAACACTGTCATCAGAGTTAATATGTCCATCGTCATCGTCATCTTCTTCATTGTTGGCTAAGAAGTTGCCATCACACTTAGGTGATGAAGCATCTTCTAAATTGTTGTTGGAGACCTCTCCGAACCCAATATCAGAATAATTATTAGCGTCTTCAATCAAGTGATCAGGACTTTTACAATCATTATCTTCTAGTCTTACATATTCACTTTCATCTATATAAGGAGTATAATCATGTGTTTCCAAATTGTAGTTGATAGGGGAACATTTCCCAATATCCTGACATGATTGCTCCGGACATTGAATTTGCAACTCCACTCTGCTTAGCTGCAAATTCACTGTGCTTTTCTCGCTAAAATAGTAAATGCCAATTATTAAATTATGAATTATATGAAAGGCCACAAATATGTTTACAATATAATTTAAATATTGGAAAGCAGTACAAATATTTGTAAAAAAAATTTCTATGTATTTAAAACGTTACCGATTTATTACTCTGTTAGAAATTATCAAAAATGCTCATTTTTAATTACATGCTTGCCTCCGTAGCCTAGTGGTATGGCGTGTGGCTTAGAAACCGAAGGTCGTGGGTTCGAATCCTGTGGGACTCAACAAATTTTCATTGTTGTTTCCTAGTTGGTTAGGCAATTTGGGCCGATCACCCAATTGTCTGAAAAGTAAGATGATCCATGCGTCGGGCATGTAAAGTCGGTCCACCCACCAACCCGCATTGGACCAGCGTGGTGGGATACGGTCCAAAAATCCTCTAATGGATAGGGTGTATTAGGGGAGGCCTATGTCCAGCAGTGGATTATAACAGGCTGATGATGAGTTATATTGTTTACTTAAACAATTAAAACTGGGTACGAAACAGGAAGCGACGATTAAGTTATCCCATTTGTCCTGATGAAGGACCTCCGATAGGTCTGAAACTAGTCAGCACCAATACCGATTTCACATAAACTTAGCCCTTTATAGAATACAATATTAGTACATCTTTTAAGATAAATTTTAAGTCATGCATGACTTTGGCATAGTGTTATCACTGATCAATGATCAAATTTATGTAGATATCATGTTATGCCTCAGAAATGCAAGAGAATTTGTAAAACTTCTCTAAATTTGTCAGGGCAACATTATCATTAACATTAAAAATTACTCCACTAATTATTTTAACAGGTAAACAATCATAGACAAAAATACCTGAAGAGCACTGGATATTCCAGACTTCTTTTTAGACATATAGAACGGAATAATGTCAGCTTGTTAAGGATATGACAGCATACGTAGCACAAGTAAGAGTCTGGGCAAAGCTGAAAAAATAAACAACTTAACTACTATTTGTTCTAAATTGCTGATTCATAAGTTTACTAAACCAACAAGCAGTTCTATTATAGTACCAAAGATAGAAAAAGTAGGATTGTACTAGAAAAATATTTCAGATTTACTAAGTCTCCTTAGTTACCTTTATCTCAGAAAGACAAAGAGAATATGTTATAGAGGAATGTTTACTGACTCTGCAAAAAGGGAAATATAAAAAAAATTAAAAATATGTGTTATAAAAATAACAAAGACTGTTTTACTGTGATATAAATTGTCAAGTATACAACTAGGATAAATTAGGATTACAACCAAGGATGTAATAATAAATTGTGTTTTTAGGGCTGTCACATCTACTGCAATATGCAGGTTGAATCAGATACCGGCAGTCTAAATTTTCTACTGATGTTGCTATTTTATGGAATTCTTGTGACAAACAAAGTTTGTTATTACTGGGTTAGTGACATCTAAGCGATAAAATGGTAGATTTCCAACAATTATGAAGTGGCAGTACTTTGGGTTACATTGAGTGCATCAATATCATTTATTACTAGCAGTTGTCCGTAATTTTGTCTGTGTTAAATACATATATATTTCTATAACAAAATAGCCTAAGTTACTCTGAGTTACATAGCTATCTTCCAGTTAAAGTGCTGTCAAAATTACCCCAGCCATCCCAGGGTTTAGCCGGAACAAACAGACAGACAAACAAAAATTTTACAAAAATATTTTTCTATTATATGTATTGGTAAGATGTCACAATGTGATCATTTAAAAACATTTATTTGGATAATAAAAATGGACACTCCCCTTTGATCTATAAAATCATAGTTTATTTTATGTGTACATTAGTTACCTATCTATTTTTAACAACACAGAGGTTGCAAGCAATCTTTAAGGAAGGCATTCAATTCATACAGCACAGGCAAAAGGAAGTACAAGGAATACTAATATGTAGTTACACTAACATTGAGTCCGATAACTTCTCTGTACTTTTCTCTTATTTCTTCGGTTGTATCTGTGTTTACAGTGTTGTGGCATATGAAACAGAGGAGAGATGACATATCGGATGTTTAATTTGAGTTTAGTTAAGTGTTTTAATGAAGCATCTTCAATATGATCCTCTTATCCTGTTATCCAACCTTAAGTTCTCTTCTTCTTCTTTTAACAACTGTAACTCGGCCATCTGACCTTAAGTTATTTCATGTCTAAAATTATTCTTTAATATAAGAATAATTTCAAATATTTTTTTAGATCTTAACCAAATTTATCAATAATTAAAAAATTAAACAGACACCCTGACTACTTGAAAGTGTCCCTCTTGTTATTACAGTTTTTATTAATTAGGATTAGTAAGAGGTCTACCACGATTTTAAAATAACAAAATATATATATACTGCAGTTTGTTTACGCCTTTGACACTTTTGACTTTGACATATTTATTTGAGCTGTAGCAAACTGTATGTGGTGTGTATACTGGGTACGCCATCTAGTATCAAATTGCGAAACGTTACTCACGAATCCAGTTCGTTACTTGTTTTGAATGACAACAACAGTAAATTCACTGTACTTAATTCAAGGAGTTTTGTTTTTTTTTTAATTTTTTAGTATACAGTAATAGTTAATCACTGCCATAAGATAATATTTAATATATATTTAATAAGCCATAAGGTTTTATATAATTTCAAGTATCATAATTATTTTAACGCCATGAATTTAGGCGATTGAATTGATTAAAAGTATATATATTTTTAATCAATTCAATCACAATCTTATATGACAATGTTTTTAACTTTTGAATTTGTATTTTAACTAAAACTATACACATTATGTAAATTCCACGTACACGCTTTACTTTATCTTATTTATTCATTATTTAAATTCAAGATATGTATTATTTATAACTTTATTAAAACTAAAATATTAAAATTTTATTTTATCATTTTAGTTTTATACATGTTACTTATGTTAGGTTTGTTGATTTAATTTTAACAATTTGCAAATGATGAGATGTCATGACGTCATACCATACTCGATACGACTTGACTTGATGCTACGATGCAAAAGTAACGATGCGAAACGTGCGGCTACTGGTTGTCATAGTAACGAACACATTCTGATACGCTGACTAACGTTACTTTATAGCTCTAATATTTACCGCGAAAAAATATAGATAATCTAACAGATTCTCTGTTAACAATGGTGAAACCATGATCCATGTAATTAATGCATTAGGTATTTTCTTAATTATTCCATCTTAGGCTGGTAGTGTAACAAAATTATGCCTTTTATTATTAATACCTTATTTGAAGCGAAGCACTTGCCGTAACTTCATTGTTATTGCGTGGAAATTGAACATTACCTTGGACCACCTTTTACAACGCGCCGTTCTTTTCCTATGACTTTAATTTTAGACAGTCTTTGCTTGCTTATATTCCATCTCTAAATTGGCTTATATTATAATTATTAAGTTTCCAACAACTGTTTTAAGGTGATAAATGTAAAATAATTTAGTTTAATTCTATTAGCATAAAATTGTACAAAATTAATCTTTTTTAATACCTCTCTCATTTTTAACATACATTCATGTATGGAGGGTATATTAATAATATACACAAGAGGCAGTCGGGGCTAGTGCCTTAATATGAAAACATTTTTTTAAATGTTATCTATATCGTTTCATATAATAAATTAGTGCGATTAATTTATAATTGTCTGTTCCTCGATTCGTTCATTATTTGTGCATTATAAGTGTCTAATTCGAAAAACGTCCTCTATTTAGGCGAATATTTTTGCTGGCCAGGGCCGGCATTAAGTTAGCGGCCAAACATGCATAAGCTGGATGAGTCACGATAAAAAGCGAAAATAAAATATTCATCAATTTCAGACCTATTTATTATAAATATCGAATTAAGAATGGAACAGATTGAAGCATTGTAACGCTGCAAAAGCTATCAGGCTGTAACCGTCCATTGCTTTCACTATAATCTGCTTTAAAACTTCGCTGCATCTATTCTCGGAACAAACTTCTGGAGCGGCTTGTTGCGATTCCGACTTATATTTGGATTCCATTCTTCCTCCATACGTCTGTTATCGAACTTCTTTTTAATGATTTCTCGTCATCTTGCGTAGTATGGGAGCTGGATTGACTCAATATATCTTTCGTTAACGCATATCTCTTTAGTAAGTGCTCTAAAATGTATAAAATGTAGCATAGATTCTCCACTTGTGTGGTATTAGTCATCTCTAAAGAGCAATCGTCCGTTATTCGGGAGTGGAAATCTTCTAGAAGGTGCGTGATTTTGTCTATGGTGTATTTTATTATGTGATGGGATCTGTTCAGTGACAGTAGTCTATGGATGTGGTCGTCTTTTCGGAGGATCTAGAAGTGTCAACGAGAGAATTTTAATGACAGATAATAAATAAAAATATGATATATACATACGATAATTAATTGTAATTTATCAATAACCAGTTAAATTTGTAATAAACTGATTTTGCACTATTTAAGTTGACAAAGAATTAGAGAGGGTAAGGTCCTTATCTATTTGATCTTCGAACATAAAAGGACACTTCACACGAAAGACCTTTTAACAATATTTTATCTACAATTATTTTTGTTATTTAGTTGTGGTATTAAATCTAATTTGAAGTTAACACATTCATCTAATATACATACCACATCTTCTACGTAACTGTCTCCGTTGGATATATCCTTCAGCAGTTTTTCCACTGTTTCTAAAACATTTTCTAAGAATGTAGGATACTTTTCTTCTTCATGTAGCCTGTCTATGAGACGACCTAGAGTCTGTTTAAACATCTAGATTAGGCTTAGCTTAATAATTTGTTTGGTGATAGTAGCCTAGTGGTATGGGCGAGTTCTTTAAAAACCGGAGGTCGTGGGTCCGTCCTGCGGGGACTTGACAAGTTTTCATTGTTCGTCGGATGGGCACGTCAAAAGTAGGTTAACCCAACACCCCGCATTGGACCAGCGTGGTGGGATACGGTCCAAAAACCCTATTAGATTACGGGAGGTTTATGTCCAGCAGTGGACTATCACAAGCTGATCATTTTATAAAAGAGTAAAATAAAAGCTGAAAACCTTAAGACTTTAACATAGCTAAAAACACAGCAAGATAACAATATAGGCTTTAATTTAGAAAGTACAAATAATGTTAAGTTTGCACGCCTACCACTTATTCTCAAAATCAACCAAAGGATGACTGGGACAATGCCACTGGTATTAAGTCCGCCTTCCGTGTAAATAAATAAATGTCCTCCTATTCGATTCCGACTACGGTGGCCGGTCTATATTAGAGATCAGCCGACTGCGCAGGAGATATTATAGTGCACAAGTGTACGCGCAGACACAGGTGCACTCTCTTCCTTTAAACTCTAATATTTAGATGGGACAGAACCGACACGACCGGTGAGAGATCAGGCGCAGGATCGACTTTTTACATACCCATCAGATGCATGGACCATCTTACTTTACAGACAATCGGGTGATCAGATCGCATTCCGCACCCGCAGGATTCGAACCCATGACCACCGGCTTACGAAAGCGCAAGTCCAGACCACCAGGTTACGGAGGCAGTATACAGTGAATATAATTCAATACATATAAAAGAGATTCCCATCTATATATTGACTCATCACGATATCTCTGAAACCATAAGGCGTAGCGACTTGAAATTTTGTAGGAATATTCCTTTCGCCGAGTAGAGGTCAGCTAAGAACGGATTTTACGAAATTCAACCCACAAGGGTGGTTGGGGGGGTTGCTTCTTCAATATATAGTTAAAAGTTTTACATATGTAGAAAGAAATGTGATTTGTTCCAGCGAGCCGTTGAAAAACCTTTGGCTTACGGGTATATGTAATGTAATCACTATTATCACAAATTATCACCACTGCGCGGGTAAAACCGCAGAGCATAGCTAGTAAATAAGATGCCGTATGCACAACGTGTTAATTGTCTATAGTAATGTCTAGAATTATTGGAATCTAGGCTTAGATATTGACGGTTTTGGAGGGATCGCTTCTACAGGAGGCCCTCTGGGGAATGTACCAACGCGATTCCTATTTCTGCCACACAGCGGTAGCGTAAAAAACTATCGTGTTCCGATTTGAAGGGCACCGTAGCCGGCGTATTTAATGGGGAAACGAGACGTAATCCTACGTCTCACGGTAGGCGGTTCGTTGGTGACACCACTGGTATTACCGATGTCAATGGGCGTTGATGACCACTTGCCATCGGGTGGCCCCACTGTTCATCTGCGTATGCAAATAAGAAGTATGGTACGTTCAACTTACTCGCGATACCTCGTTGCTTATTTCCCTGGTCCTTAAAATTACTGGACAGTTTGTGATAAATGTCAGGAGACAATGAGCGGATTGGTTGATCCACGATTCTGATGTACTAAATGCTGCTAGAATACGAGAAGTTCTTGAATCTAATGATATATCTAATCATATTTCTAAATCACAATATGATAATAACACTTCTGGACGAATTACGAAACAGAATCTAGTATCAAACTATGCAAAGCTTGTGCCATGGTAACTAGATTACATATAAATGCATGGTTTGGTTCTTTGTAAACAAATAATCATCATCATTATCATCATCATCAACTTGTCTTAGTCCACCGCTGGACATAGGCCTCCCCTCATTATGCCTTCGTAATTAGGGGGATTTTGCACCGTATCCCACCACGCTGGTCCATTGCGGGTTGGTGGGTGGACCGACTTTTTACCCGACCGCATGGATCATCTTACTTTTCAGACAATTGGGGGATCGGCCCATATTGCCCTAACCAACTAGGAAACAACGATGAAAATGTGTTGAGTCCCCGCAGGATTCGAACCCACGACCTCCGGTTTTTAAAGCACACGCCCTTTCCACTAGGCTACGGAGGCAGTTAAACAAATAAACAAATAAAAATAATGCCAAAGTAGATTATGACTACGGCAACCGATCTATGTAAGAGATGAGCCAACTGCCCAAGAGATATTAAAGTGCACAAGTGTACGCGCAGGCACAGGTGCACTCTCTCTTTCTTTATACTCTTATATCTGATGGGACGGAGAACCGACACGAACGGCTAGCGTTTCTCTCTCCGGTCACAGGACCGACTTTTACATGCCCATCCGACATATGAATCATCTTACTTCACAGGCAATGGGGTGATCAACCTGCAACTAGTTGCGTCCCCGCCTGGATTCGAACCCACGTCCTCCGATTTCTAAAGAAAACCTATGCCACGAGGCGACGGATGCGGTTAGGCTGGGCTTTTATCTCTATATGATATGTTTTTGTTTACTTTAAATACATATTATATAGATGCAAACATCCAAACACGAGTAAAACACTATGTTCATCATACAATATATTTCCCGAGATGCGAATTGAACCCACACCCTTTGGTGTAAAAGTCAGGGTCACTAACCACTACGCCAAAAGGGTCGTAGTCTTAAACCAAAGCATATCATATGAATTCGAAACAGCGTGTTAATGAATATACTTACATCCCTTTTGGGAACTTCTTGTTTGTGATTCAGTTTTATAGCCGGAGTCTGTTGCATCTAATACTCTTTTGTTCAAGTAATTCTTAATTCTGCTCAATTCTTCTATCACTTTAAAGGGAATTAGTTCAGCTTGGGAATCTTCTGTATCTACATCTAAGTCCATATCTAGTTCATCGTCGTTAAAGTTTGTATTTACGGTATTAGTTGATGTTTCGTTTAAAAAGTTGTCTTTGGTTGTAACAGAATTGTTATTATTAGTTTCTTCCTCGTTGTAGATTTTTAGTGTTTCTCCATTTTGATTTGTCTTGGACGTATATGCATTAGATGATAGTTTAGTAAAGTTATTTGTTTCATTTGCTGTATTTTTATCATTGATCGGGATTTTTGGGACAACATTAAAGCAAGGCTGGGATAGAAATGGTTTGGCAACGATTTCTTTATGAGTTTTGTCATAGGGTTGAGTGTTGTTCAATTTATGTTTAGTAGCAAAGTATTGTTTAGGTTTATTAACCTCTTCTAAATTGACTGTTATATTTGCTTGATTATCCTCAATACCGTCTATTTGGTTGACGTTTTTACGGTTTTCTATAGTTATTTTTACACTTTCACGTGTTGAATCTTTCAATGTATTCTGTATGTTGTATAAGTGATTATTTTTCACTGAGCAAAAGTCAGTTTGACTCTCACTGACATGTGTAAAGTCATTATAGTATCCGTTAAGCGTGTATATTAAAGTTTTTTGGGTATCAACATCTTGGTGATCTTGCTTGCAATCTTTTGGATGTAATGCTCTGCTTGAATTTTCACTATTGTTACTGTTTTTTGAATTATTATCGATAATGTTTGCTTTAGATATTTCCGGCTGGTCGTTCACTGGATTACTTTCATAAAACGTTTGTGTATCTTCTAGTACATCGTATTCTATTGACTGTTTCTGATTTTGACTTTCGCAAAATGTTGTCTGTGTGTAGTTGTCACCTTCATTCTATGGGAATTATTATCATATTGTCAAAAGCAGTGATCATTCGATTATTGATTATTTTTCATACCGTTGCAGTATTTCTTTCAATTCATCATCATCATCATCAGCCTGTGATAGTCCACTGCTGGACATAGGCCCCCTAATACACCTCCATCCATTAGGGATTTTGGACCGTATCCCACCGGTGGACCGACTTTTACATGCCCATCCGACGCATGGATCATCTTACTTTTCAGACAATTGGGTGATCGGCCCAAATTGCCCTAACCAACTAGGAAACAACAATGAAAATTTGTTGAGTCCCCGCAGGATTCGAACCACGACCTCCAGTTTCTAAGGCACAGCCATACCACTAGAGGCTACGTAATAGTATAATTAGCAGTTATAGTATAATTTTCAATTATAGTATTGATAAAACGGATATAACTAAATATGGCAATAGTAATAGTAAACTGCCTCTGTGGCATTGTAGTGTTGTGCATAAAGAACTGAAAGTCCAGGATTTGAATCCTGTGGGGTAAAAAAACTACCTAGTTTGAGGGAACGGGTTCGAAATCGGTGTTAAATCAGAAAATACAATGGACGATTGGCTACTTATCCAATTTACTGAAAAGATAGATTTTCCATGCTCCGAATGACCATGTCAATATCGTCCGGGGCAGACAATACTATATTTGCAAGTGGTTATAAATAAAATAAAAACAATGGTTACAAGATGTGCCTTTAAAAATGCTGTCAACTAACCCATCCGTCTAATGCAGTGTGACATGGGTTGTGGACGTCTAATGCCAGTTGCGTAAAACTATAGACTTTGGGCTAAATCCGGATGGATTAGAAACGGTCATAGTTCGAGGTGGTAAGCCCCTATTACAAGGGGTCTGGGTGGTACCACCGCGGTGTCTATTTCCGCCGCAAAGCAGTAGTGTAAGACACTACCGTGTTCCGGCTTAAAGGCACCAAAGCCAGAGTATTTACTGGGTAAACGAGACGTACGTCTCACGGGAGACAGCGCGTCGGTATTGCCGATGTCCACGGGCGTCTGTTTTCACTTTCCATCGAGTGGTCCGACTCATCTGCCTACGTTTACAATTAAAAAAACAATGATATATTAGGACGAAAAGAAATAATAAGTAGACTCATCTCGATTGTACCTCTTTAGGCAATTCTACCGCCTCGTTAATAACATTAAAAGTATTTCCAGCGTCACTATCTCCGACACCGTGTACAAACTCGTACAAATCGAAACCTTCCAGAAGGTTAGCGCTAAGATCGTGATCGTCCCCGCCATTTTGATTATCTCCATTATCTTTGGCGCCAAATTCTTTGGCGCCAAACTCTTTGCCGCCATATTCTTTGCCGCCATTTTGTGATGCCTCATAAGCATCATCCATAAGGAAGTCGTCGCTACAGACGGTGACATCCGAATCACTGTCCATTGACGTGTCGTTTTTCTCTTTCAATAGATTGATATAATGCTCTAGTAATAGATTTTCGGGTTTACTCTTTATAATCGAGATCGCTAACGCCACACGATATTTCAATGTCATCTGGCGCGCTGTGTGCAGTGGAAACATACAAATTTAATTTATTTATTATTACTTTATAAGCTAATAAGGTTCTGGAGTGGAGGCCACGTTTAAGAAAACGGAATGTTGGTCGAAACCCGAACAGGTGGGATGCGATCTCCGTGCAGTCGCCGGTCCAAGTTGGCAGCGAGTCTTGGTCTTCGGCTGTCTTGGCGTTCATTGAAAAAGGCCTATGTCCAGCAGTGGACTGATAGGAGCTTATTATGATGATGATGATTATTAAATAAAATGACTTTTTACGGATTTTGTCGCATTTATTTTACATATTTAAATTCCCGACGTTTCGAACACTTTCCAGCGGCCGTGGTCACGGGTAAGACCACGACCGCTGGAAAAGTCATTTTATTTAATAATGTATAGCATTCGCGTAAAAAAAAGAAATAATTATGATGATTACTTTATGCTTTATAACAAAACCTTAAAGTAACATTTTACAAGAGGCGAGCTTAATGTCATTTCAATTGTATGACAATTAAAAGGAATGAAAACAGAAACGTTCACAAACTTAGTAATAATGCAAGAGAATAATAAAATTTCTAAATTTACGTTAAAATATAATAAATACAGACTTATTTCGATTTCGATTCGGCCAATAGCGAGCATAATCGGCGAAGAAATAGACCAAAAACTTAGAGCAATGTCATTGGACCCCCGCCATAGACCATCACTTTGTCATGTAAAACCAAACTGCTATGCTAGTGCATGTTTACTTTGGCATCATACATATATATGAAGAGTGATTTTAAATGCCACCATAGAGATACTAATAACATGGTCGTAAAGGAATTGTAGTGTCAAATTAATTTGCTTGTAGCGGCAGCTACAAATATAATCATACACCTGAGCAACTGCCTCCGCATGACACGTGTCACGTTCTATCACGCACTGGATCGTTAATATACTATTGTAACATCCGCTAATTGCACAACCTAAGTACTTGATATCATCATCATCATCATCATCATCATCATCATCATCATCAGCCTTTGATAGTCCACTGCTGGACATAGGCCTCCCCTAATACACCCCTATTCATTAGGGGGTTTTGGACCGTATCCCACCACGCTGGTCCAATGTGGGTTGGTGGGTGGACCGCGTTTTACATGCCCATCCGACGCATGGATCATCTTACTTTTCAGACAATTGGGTGATCGGCCCAAACTGTCCTAACCAACTAGGAAACAACAACGAAAATTTTTTGAATCACCGCGGGATTCGAACCCACGACCTCCGGTTTCTAAAGCAAACGCCAATACCATTAGGCTACGGAGGCAGTCGTAGCCTAATGGTATTGGCGTAAGTACTTGATATCCTTAGCCGTATTATTTAGTAAACACGCAACGAACACACAGCACGCAACGTTACGCAAGCGCAAGTGGACTCTTTATTCACCTCCCTTAAGCATCAACCTTCAATCTCCTATATGCTCATAGCGTATCATTTGCCATCGAGAAAAAAATCATTACTTTTCATTTGATATTTAAAGTTTTGAAAATTCTGTAAACGTCTCATATACATTTTCGGTAATTCAGAAAATTATATTGACTAATTATTTTCTGAGATATTACTGTATTTTAAAGGAATGGAGCAAGTAATATGTACAAAGAGGTATTTAATAATTAATTTTTATATTAAAAAACAGATTTTTGCCCGTACATACAAAAAACATAATAAATTAACGATTATTAAGTTGTTTAAAATAAAAAATAATGCAAGTGCAATGACATTATCTAAATCTAAAATTGTTGTATATTACCCAAAGCTAAATATACTTGAAAATTGTTTTATTTCAGATAATAAATGTAAAGATGTGAAATATAAGGAAGATTTTGGTTCGCTTACCGAAGTCATTAATATTCATTTCGCTTCGATTCTATGATAAGTTTAAATAATATAATTTTATATACCCATTCATAATAACGTATTAAAATATTTTGCAAATGTTTAACTTCCCGCCACTGTGTTTTTTATCACAATTATTATATGACGTTGATTTCGTTTTATGTTTATTATTTTTTAATTTTGCCTTACGGACTGATAGCCATGGGGTCCAGAATAAAAAGACATACAGGTACATAAACTATTAATTAAAATTAAAATGTTGAATCGTAGATTATTTTTTCTGCATTTCATGTATAATTAAGGGTGCATTTATTAGAAACATTATTATATAATTAAATTTAATTTTTTAAACAACTTAATAAAAACTTTAATTTAATTTTACAAGATATTAAAAGATACGCTCTAATAAAAAGCATATATTATATGTTAGAAACCTTTTTTCAAAAATATGATGAAACGATAATTAGTTTATGGAATTTATAATATCTACAAAACGTTACACGTCAATTTTCTATTTGTTTTTACTTAAAAGATATGTCTTCTCTACCGGTGCAATTATGTTATTTAACCAGTTATTTAATACGAACAAATGGCGCTTTATACAATATTGTTTGGAATCAGCATCTTTATGATAGCATTAGTAATTGCAATAATAAAGAAAATGTTTTTCCACTGGAAACATGAGCTCATAAGCGAGAGAACAGCCTTAATAGCTGTTGAACGTCCAGGTATTATTAAAAATCAAATTATTCTAATTCTTTCAAAAACTGACTTAAGAAAATTAAAAAAAATATTATTTTTTCCAGCTGTAAGCGTTATGATAAAAATGTCGAGATGCTTTTTAAAATGCAGACGTTACGTGGAAAGCAATGTCATCTACGACATCATAGACAGAATGGACTTGCCGAATAACGTCTCTGAATCTGCTGGCAATTGAATATTATTTAAATAGAAATAAAAGCAATGTTTATGTTATCTGTATTTTTATTGAGGTACCCAGCCTTCCTTAGAATTTATCTGGTATTTTTAATAAGATGCTTCTGACCTGCAGAAGAAGCCGCGTAAATTAAGCCTTAAAAACAATTTATACTATACTTGTGTCGAATTTGTTATTGATAAACCTATAATTTGAAATGATAATATAGCTAGTATAGCTTGATACTAGTTTTCGGCAATAATATTTATTCAGTAACTATCAGTAACTGTCAATACTCCATTTCCGAACCAAAGATGTAAAGCGCGCATCTTATAGGTTTTTCTTTCTTTATTGATGTACTTAATGGACCGTGGGTTAAGGAGAATCGGTTGGGTGACTCAGTTCTTGCAGGTTGTATGAGGGTTAGTTTGTAAAAGCTTCAAGTCCCCACTCAAGTTAGAAACTTATTCCTGTAAATTGTGAACTCCTTGGATACTTTTACAATGCCATTGAATAGCTCAGTTGGCGTACTATTTCTCAATTATTGCGTTACAGATCGATAAGCTGGCGGTCACAAGTCGAGATGATGAAAGCGCAAAAGAACTAGCACCTGTTAATCTGTAGTGGGACTATTTTGGCTAACAACTGTGGTTGTATCACTTATATCTTTCTATTTCACTAACGGATATTCACAACATTACTGTCGTAGATGGTGTAGGTGTCCACTTTGTCGTAGTGGTGGATCTCTGTACCTGTACAAATTTTTCCGATGTTCCCCGACATGGTCAGCCGCACCTGAAAAGAATTGCAAAATAGGTACTGGGTAAAGTTTAAGCTATCCTTCTTTAAAATTTAGCCAGACATCTTCTTCCTTCGAGGGCATGAATCTCCAGGTCCCTTTTGGCATGAAAATTTAAGGGAGGGGATTAAAGGGATTCTATTAGCAATGCAAAAGGGCTGCAAAGAAAGGTGTTCTAGTTTAAAGGCGCTTAGTGGAAGAGTGGTAGAGTGAGAGAATATTTAAAAAACGGGTTTCCTCTTTATTCCTGTAAAGATTGTACCTAGGCATAAGGCCCAGCGCTAATAATAAACAATGTAACCCATAACCCGGTTTTCGGTTAAGGGAACGCATGAGATATTCCTTATTTATTATATTCTATGGTTTTAAAGAAACGTTAAGAATGTAATATTGAAAATAAGCTGATAAATTCGTAAAATTGAATTTATTATATAACATACATCAATCGTATAAAAACAAGAAAAGACGAAGAATTTTTTCATATTTACTATATATTACATTGTATAATTTAATTTAAAAAATTTATATATACTATATTTACAAAATAATACATCGCTCTCTCAGGAAAGTGGCAACAGTAGCTATTTTCTTGTCAAACTTTGATTTATTGATTATTGACTGATTCAGAGTATACAGCAGAATAAGAGTGGACACTCGAACCATTTTTTTGATTACATTGAAAGCGCTCTCTGTATTTTAAAGACGAGTAACCTACAAACACACAATTGCAATTTTATTAGCGTGCGTGTTTATATACATATATATATGTGCGTAGTTTTCACCGTTACTTTTTTTTTTTTCCCACAGATAGAGCGGTTTTGGCTTAAAATTAACATGTCCTAAAGCAACTGATCGAGGCCGAGGTTCGGCCCCAGGGCGCCCTCGATACATGTTGCTAACGGGTTAGAAAGGATCAAAAGCGACTAACCGAGGCCGAGGTTCGGCCTCCTGGGCACCCTCGATTAGATCGCTGACGGTTTAAAGAATAGTGGCGGCCCGGCCGGGTCTCCCTCTGGGGACCCTCGAGCTAACCAACAAATTAAGAGGTGAAGCCTGTGCACGCTTAAAGTTGCACAGCCCTCAACTCCGCCGGGTTGTAATGGTTCCTCCACCACAGGAAGCCATCAAATAAACGATAAACCGTTACTTTCTGTTTTGTTTTGAATATTTGAATGAAAGGACTGAAATTTGAGGTTAAAATGAAATGCGTCATAAGCAAATATATGTTTTTATTAATTCTCAACAAACAAACAAACCAAAAAAACAATAAATATATAACAAACACAATGTTACTAAACTCAATAACAAAATTTTGCTTTAACATATTAATTTTTATATGATTGAAC
The DNA here is from genome assembly GCA_029286875.1 of Lamproptera curius. Taxonomy (NCBI): domain Eukaryota; kingdom Metazoa; phylum Arthropoda; class Insecta; order Lepidoptera; family Papilionidae; genus Lamproptera; species Lamproptera curius. The sequence goes on along the minus strand of JAGSMT010000057.1, from coordinate 523,712 downwards.
GTCTTGACACAAATTTACATGATTATGTTATTAATGTTTTAATAAAGTCAATAAATTTTATTATAATTGATTATCATAATTAATATTACATTAATTCAAAAATACAATTATTTAGTTTTACACAAATTTGTAAAACAAACAAAGTATATGTACGAGTTTTGTTTGTGACCTCTCACTTCTAACGTCTCACAAAAATAATATTAACAACATAATTGTAAAATGTATTAGTAAATTTCAAATTATAATGTTTCATTAAAAGAACTGTTGTCTTTAGCTGATCGTCCAAGATATTTCATTTGAATTTATAACAATAAAATAAAAAAGCTTATTAACTTTTTCATTATTTCACATTTATAATCATCGTTAAAAAAAGGTAAAAAATATTACGTCACCATATATTTATAATTTTTATTATTATATTTGAGTATTATATGTTTAAATTGCATTTCGTATTACATGACTGTGACACTAACGCGTGTAAATACGCATAAAGTAAAAAAAGATCTTATTTAAAATACCTAACTAAAAATCATAAGAAGGATAATATTTCCGTTGACATCGGGCACCATTATATCTACCTAGTGACCACGGCCGCTGAAAAGTGTTCGAAACGTCGGCAATTTAAAAAAGTAAAATAAACGCGTTAAAATCCCGTAAAGTCATTTTATTTAATCACACCTTTATATCGTAAAAAATAATGCAGAAATAAAACTATTTCGTTACTTTACTCCTGCCCTAAGTTAATTATTAAATGTTACGCATGTTATAATTGAATTAATCTCTAAAACTTTATTGATGAGGAACATATAGGTCCCCCACGAATTACTTAATTTTCTGAGAACTTTTAAAATTTTCAACTTTTCACAATGAAATCTCTAAAGATAATAAAATACGTAATATTAAGCAAAATGACGGTATTGCACTGTCTTATACAATTATTCATTTTCGCTTTTTTCCTATGATTGATAAATTTTGATTTTGGAGACAATGGGCTCTTCTGTTTATAACGGCGGTGGTTACTTCTGTTCTCAATAGCACGATAACTGAAACAAAACCAAAAAAAACTCAGTTTTATATTACACTTTATAAATACACGTCCGCTTTATATATTATTTCATTGATGAAATAAATCATATATGAAGCGAATACTAACATTATTAATTTTGCACATTATTAAATGTTACTCACATTATTGTTTGTAACCATTATTTTAACAGATTGAAAGAATGAATTACCATATCAATAAACACTTGTTTCTAGTAGCAAATATAGGCAACTATTCTAAAAGAAAAGTTGAAGTACTAACTTACATTTTGTCAATCTAGCAGCCAAATCTGCAACGGTTTCAAATAATTCGTTTAAATATTTAAAATGGCCTTATCTCAGAAAACATTACATTAGTTATTAATGAAACGCTTAGTTAAGGTAATGAATAAAGCAGCGACACGATATTTAACACAAAACAAACTAAATAAATTTAAATATCATAAACATAATAAACTTACAACACGAACCAGAAAAAAATGACCTTAAAAATACTTTTCAAGACGGAGCTGCTTTACGTTGAAAAATGTAATAATATTTTCATAACAAATATAAAAATACTTTTTTCAATGTAATTTATTATTTATAATATTTTATTATTATAAATATTATTTAAATATGTTGTATCTTGATTTATATTAACATCTTTATCAAAAAAACAAAGTTATTTTCTTTAACTACACCATGTTTGTGCCATCTAGTTAGACAAATAATCAACCATTATGATAGATTTAAAAAAGGCGTCACCTATCTCATAGAGGTCAAACTGCAAAATCTGTTTTGACAGATCTCTTCTAAGTGTCCCCCTGACTGATTGGTTGTGGACCAATTGTGGACATTCAACAGTTGTTGGTGGCGGGTTTTGTTATTTTTCAGTCTCAAAAACCTTAAGTCAATGTAATAAAAGAAGGACAAGTGTCTTGATCTTTGTTTGAAGATTATTTTTGATATTATGATGTGATTAATTTAAGTAAATCAAACAAACTAAAGCTTAAGACAGCTTTATATGCTTTAAATTTTATTTGTAATTAAATCTAATTCCGCAATGGCAACCTTACTGTCCAGTTACCGGTGTTGTGTACCTGGGTGCTTCAATTGCCATAGTAAGTATTTATAAATATATTTGGCAATGTTGTACATGTACGGTCAGTAGTACTTTTTTAAAAAAAAGTCTTTTTCGATAGACTATAATAAATAAGTAGATACGTGTATAGCGAAATATTCAGGCGAAGCCTTGTTATCCGAAAAAAAATTATCAAATTCTCCATTTGTATGGACAGTCACTAAAATTACATATATATTTTTTCTCAAGTAATTTATACATTGATTTGATTATAATCACTTCTTCATCTAAAAGCTCAATTTTTAGATGGATAGTGTAAGCCACATTTATATGAGGATGTTTCATTATTAGGTTTGATTATTTAATAACCATAAAATTATAGTACATATTTAAAGATGAACATTTGGTATACATCTACCAAAAGTACAATGTGTGTGAACTTAATGTGAACAAATGGGCTTTCTTAATCTTAACACTTTAACATATTGAGAAACAGGTTTGGTGAAAAATTATGCTCAACAAAGTCTAAAGTTGAATATCTTTATTCAATTTAGAAGCATTACATTTCTTATTTGATGGTCAAAAAGAGATTTTAAGACCAACATATTAAAAACAATGGGTAATTCATTTAAGGAAAGAAAAAACTAAGCAGAAGCAAGTTTGTTATCAGTATTTCTAAGACAACATTGGTGATTAATTGGCTTGACTTTTAAATTGTTATAATATCCAGGAAGAGCTTGAAATGACAAGCAATTTTATTCATTATCCATAATTGACACCGACCCAGGGAACTTTGTTCCACCATAGATACAACTAATGAGCAAATTTATTTACCACTAAACATGAATATACACTATGCAACTTCATTGACATTCACACTGATTAACCTTCTAGAATTTATTCTGCTCGATTTGGATGCCAAGTACTACCATATCATTTGCCTTTCATGACATATTTGCAGATTTATTTTATGGACTTTACTGAACTGAACTGTAATAATGCTTGCGATTGCAATGTACCTCTGGTGAAGATTAGTACTGAATATGGAACAATCCAAATGATAAAAAAAGTAATTGAAAAAAAACATCTGTCCGCTTCTGGGTTCCAAGCTACCTCCGCACAAAATTGCAGCTTAATCTGTAGTGTAACTACCACAACTTTCTTTACATATATATACTAGCCGATTGATTAAACTTTGTTTCACCTAAGATGAACTTGAAGAGAAGTTCTTTGTTCCTAATTCAGAAGCCAAAACACTTCATTGCAGTTTATGTAGCGACTAACTTAATATCACAATTTTATTGTTGTTGTACTGGAGGTTCAGATGATGAAAATTACAATATCAGGCCTGTCATGACATATAAGCAGACTCTACTGATTTGCAACACTCAAAGTTAAAAATATGTCTTCAGCATTTTAGAAATTTGTGGTGAAAATGTAACAATTAAATTGTTGTCGAATATGGTATAAAATTTTTTCTTTGGTCGGTAGCTAACACAACTTTCTTTTATATAAATAGATATATATAAAGATTTTGAAAGCCTTGGTTTATCTGTCTTTACAAACAATGATATTTCCTGTAATTAATAAACAACACAAATTATCATTCCTCTTCTTTTAATGTATAATGGCTCCACCAAGGGTATCTCAGTGTTTATGCCAATGTCAAGGTCAGGGGTACCGTTTGGGAAAATATTTGGCTCAATCTGATCAGTAAAATATGATATAGTACTGTAAAAAGATTCTCAATCTGTTGAATACATGGGGCAAACACAAAACAATGACTTGGTAAGTTTAAAACTTAAAACATAATGTTAAAACATATTTGGTACAGAAACATATAAACATTGAAAATAAAAGAGGAGAAGAAGGAAGAGGGGGAGAAATATCAAGTTTTTTACTATTTACATTACAAAGGGTTTTAATTTGGTATGGATCATTAAGGGTTTAAAGGAATGGGATGTCAATAGGTCTGTGAACTTAAGGAGGAAGGATGTCAAAAAAGGGATTACTAAATCTGTACAAGTGAAAAACAATTGCCCCAATGTACCATCTGCGAAGCCACATTGTCACAATGAGTGATCCTAAATGTACAAGTTAGCTAAAAACACTGGGGAACACACATGACCCAATTGTAAGTGGATTAAAATAAATGTAATTAATTTGGAAAAAAATATATATTTGAAAAACCATTAGCAGGAAAGTACTGTATAGATTAGAGAAGCATAAAACTTGCCTTTGATTTTATTAGTTTTCTTAGACTAATTGTCCCATATTTTTATATAGGCCACGGAATATAGATCCCAAGCAGGAATGTAGGAGCGGCTTGGGTCACCAATAATAGCAGCTTGCTTAGCATAATGGACAGCCATTTTTTTCCTCTTATACCCAAACGGCCTTGAATAGATGCTAAGAATATATTTATGCATGCATGATCTAGATGGAATAAAAAATCTTTGGTGGAGAGGGAAATTAGGGAGAGGAGTGGAATGGGAGTTTCTGCAAGTCCTTTAAACAATGTTTTGAGACACTAAAGTTCAGAGAATTAGGTAATGCGGATCTGTTTCCATCTATGTACTTAAACACTTCAAGTAAAGCAATAGATTCTCTAGTCAAAATTGGAGCATACCGGTGGACATCTAAAACCAACATAACCTGGTATTCCGAAATAAATACAGATGCTCAAACTGGTAACTATTCATTGTGGAAGCATCTGTCAAAGCCAAAACCCATCTAGCCTATTCTTCACTTATTAGTTGATTAAATTTTTGGTCAGCCTTACAGTGAACTTATCTATGCTATCCTTAACCTTAAATGATTCTAGGCTGGAATATAAGGGAGTCAAATTTGTTATGTAATAGGGAAATTGTTTAAGGGGAGGACAGGGAACAAAGACCGTTTATATCAATTAAAACTTTTAACCAACTGAGGATGAAATTTATTGGACCAATAGGGGGTGTGTTAATGGAGCGAGATAGGTGGGACTAAGATCATGATCTGGTCTTTGCAAAACGGGTGACTAGAGTCGAGGTCAGCATTATATAGGTTATATAGGAAGGAGCTTAGGACTGACCCTTAATGGAGACCCTTTCGCACGAGGCGAGAAGGAAAGAGAGAGCCATTACGACGGACAGAAATAGATCAGTACAAAGAGAACTAAAGATAATGTTAACCAACCTCACAGAAATACTCGGAGCGAAAGTCTCATGCCGCGTCTGAATCCAATTCGGGTATTTGAGAGCAGGTCATTGTTGTTAAGGACTCTATCTGTTTACGTTATATTTATTTATATGACATCTATTTTTGACAAGATCTAAAATTTTTGCCATTAGGGATTATAAAGCAATAGAATGATATGATAAAGAGACAGGTCTTGGCCAGGTTTGAGGATCAGGATAATGTGGGGCCTAGGAATAGTTGAAAGGATAGAGTTTAACTCAGAATTAACATTTTTATTAGAATGAGGAATGTAGCAGAAAATGAAGATATAAATTTAGCTATGACCTATGTATGAGATCAGAACTATGGGAAGTGATTAGAATTTGTAATTAAGAGAGAAGATTTTGCCAATAGGAGTGCACAGCCTGACTATACGTTATCCCTGTCATCCTATAAGCACTACTAGCCCGGAGGTTGAAACGACAAACGAACATAGACTACCTGTTTTAACCATATATCTGAGATGGAAAAGATGGACGGGCTTATATTGATTTACTACGTTAATCAAGTCAGGGTTTTTGGGTCGGACACTTCTACTGCTATTTTAGGAAATTAAAGTTTCTTGGTAGGGACTGAAAATTTAGATAGGATATTGATGAAGGGCAAGTAATTCGATTAAGGTTATCATTAGGAGTAAATTCTGAAGAGGAGAGGGCACCCTCATTGGGCTGTGAAGAGAGAGGGAAGATAATTGTATTATTATGGGCTTTAATTTCATGGGAATCACCGAGGGGACTTATAAACAGTTTTGATGTAGGATGCCTGAAGATTTGTATTTTGATGACCAACAGAAGAGGCCAAGGTTTAAGAAGATATAAGTTGAGCAACATAGGTGGGATGGGATGGGTAAGCTTGGAGAGAATTCGCCATATCCGATTTAGACCGTTTGGGTAAATAAAAGCGCTGATCAGCTTCGGAGTCGCTAATACTTTCCTGAAACATAAAAATTTAAATGGATTTTTGCCTAACGTGCTCAGGGCTTTTAGGATCTTATGCTTTATGTAAACCCGTACTGAATAAGCAAACAATGTTATTATAACCCTAAACCAACCAACAAAGCTATCACCTGAATGCCGTATACCACAGAAATAACACCTAGGATGGGATCAGGTGTATGTAATACCATCCAGTGCAGACTTTGCTGTAGGTTTGGTCTGTAGATTAGGAAGCTACAGACTAAACCTACAGCAACTCTACTACTTCTGCACTGGATTGTTGTAAGTAAAGACGGGTAGGGAAATATAGAAACAGTAGACTTTTTCTGAGGAGACCCATGTAAACTAATCTTAAGTGCGCATCTTAGTGTTAAGGCGGCGAGCTCTCATTACTTCACCGCAGTTGAAGGGAGTTTTAAGATTTTCAATAAGATCCTTCAGGGTCCAGTCAGTGGGAATATTCTTGACGACGACGAAGATTTTTTTACTTTGAATATCACGTGCATTGCAGGATAGAATCATTAAAACTGTAAGTTTTCAGAAATTTGTGGGTTAGTAATATGATGGCTTGCAGTGCTTTTAATCCTCCCAGAACAAAACGGAACATGGTACTTGTGTAACAATTGACTAATGAAGTAATCGAATAGATTGCCCCTGCAGAGAGGTAGGAGTGGATCTGATGACATGAACAAAAAAGGTCATTTGTCTAGATCGGATTAGGATAATTTTGGATAATTTTCGTACCTACTTTTAGGAAACGTCGATGAATATGAAGATGAGGGTGTTGTTTTTTTCTGTGCGACTGTTTCGATATTTTTAGTCCACTTTTTAGTTGAATATTTGGTTGTGGGCAAGCAAAGTCAGATGAACCCATCATTGTTATGTCTGGAGGAAGACCACCACCCTCATCAATGGAGAAGTTTTTTTTGAATGAGAGCCTTTTTTGGATTTCGACCCACGATGCCTTAAAGTAAGATGGCACAGAGATAGCTATGCTTCAGAACAGTCTTGTTGGCTTAAGAAGATCACAATCTCAAGTCTGAATTGGCTTCTATTAAAATATTGTCTCTTTTTAGGTTCCAATTTTGTTTTGCACAAGTTTCCTGATCCAGACACGAAACCAGAAATATTTAGATATTGGGTCAACGCAGTGGGTGGTAAATTTCTTCAACTACCGACGAACATATACATAAAACGTATAGAGTTTGCCATGCCCACTTCGAGGAGAGATATCGCTGTTCTCCACATACAATAATTGATGATGCAGTTCCAACGGTTAAATTACTCGGTAAGGTATTAGGTTTACGCTTGTTCGTTGTAGAAACGACTTGTAAATAAATACTTTTCATGCGGCATAAGACTATTAAGAATAGAGCAATTCTTTCAGAGGATGTCCCACGTAAACGGCTAGATGGTGTGTATTTCATAAGAAAGGTATCAACTAATAAGGAACCCAGATATGACAAACACACCATAGTCGAGCAGTATACCCTTACAACAGACTCTATCATAAGAGCGATACAAATTCAGTCTAAAGGAAACACAAGCACATAGATAAATACCTCGACATAGCCTCAAGAAATCTACACGGGCAGTTCAACTGTTTCAAAATGTGTTTGCTGAGCGAGAAAATCAACGGAGTATTGAAAATGTGGAAGGAATGGTACAAGAAACGCACTAGTATCCGGAACACCCCGTTGGTATACAAGTGCTATATATGCAGCAAAGGCTGGTTTAGGCTTCATCCGTTTAAAGAGCACGTGAAGGAGCACAGCAAGGATATAGTAATAGAAGTTAATGCGGAAATAGAAGATCACGAGTTCTACGTAGTGGCCTCCGAGATTACAAACCGACCGCTAATGATGTACCCATCGAGACAGATTGTTGGAAATGCGGCAGAGACGGGTATTATCACAATAACAATGGGCAGTCCAGGAAGTACAAGTGCATCGGTTGTGGTGAATTCTACGTGGCCTGCCACAAGTTAGTCGACCACGAGACGACATGCGAAAAATACATTGGACGTTACAGGAGAAAGTGTAAAGGAACAGACGATGCTAAGACTTGTCCGATATGTGCCAAATATTACCAGAACCAACTGTTGCTAGACATCCACATGGTGAGAGCGCACTCAGTACCCTCAGACGAACCGATAGCAGTTAACGTGAGCGATTGCAGACTCTGCGGCTGCAAACGATACAATTATAGATCGCACGATTGTTTCAGAAGCAGGATTATTAAATGCAAACACTGCTTGAGAAATTTCACTACTGACAATTTAAAGAATTTGCATTTGAAGTACTCCAACGATATCGTTGAATGCGCTGTTTGTAAAAAGGTGTTGTTTATGTGCGAGAGAGCGGAACATTATGTTGAACATACGAAGAACTATGTACTGCTATACTGGTGTAGCAAGTGCGAAAATAGGGTGTTATTTCGAGATAAGGAAACCTTATCAAAGCATAATAAAAATCACGATGAAGTGACAAGAAAGCAATGTGGGTCCTGTGTAAGTAATATTTATTTATTTAGTACTACAGAAAGTCCCGGTTTTACGCTGATGGGATTTTTAAGAACTCTTGTTTTTTCTAGGAATAATTGTTGCCTAACATTTTTTTTTTAAATCACCTTGTAGTTTCAAGTTTATTTGTTAATACAAAATTACAAATCTGTCCTCTTTTGATAAAGTTACAAGGAATAGAGAAGCATAAATTATTTTACTTAATATTTTACGCTAGTTAATCATTTAATTTAAAAATCTGCATGCTGCGGGGCTAAATTAAAAAGGGTGGTGCAGCTGAATTGATATGTACACATATTCACTATTTCATGTCATGCCTTGTGTTTGTTTGTAGTAAGTACTGGTAATGAATTCTTTTTAAATTAAAAATAAATTTCTTATTATTTTATTTATTATCTTATATTTCTTCCTTGATGATGGATCCTAATATTGTATCTTAAAGTGGATTTGTAAAGTAGGACCATTTATTAATTTAGTTTACCAAGATCTATATTTAGAGTACGGAGTGGTTCGCATCAGGAGTGGACACTCAGCATCCTGTATTGAAAACTGAAGAGATTTTGTTGCACCTCTAATTCTCGTAAACCACCCAGCTCGCAGAAGAAGGCAAGCCACCTCATTGGCTGTGGCTTGCCTTCTTCTGCAAGTCCTAGTGTATATGCGTCAGGTCCGCGGACTAGCCTCGCCCTTTTGAGCTTTTGTCTCAGATCTCTACTATACAGCCCTAGGCTTACAGGTACCAGGCTTACAGTAGGCCTTAGGCGTTGGTTACTGGTAATTGTCGCTTACTATTAGGAAATTGTTCTGCTTACCTTGTGGCTACATTAAATAAAACGCTATACTGACATGACGCAGGGTAGATGTAACATTTGTAGGGCCTTACTATTCATTATTGTCAAATCTTTATGTGATAGAATAAATATCTATTCAGATGCTGGTACCGGCAAAGTGCTTGGACATTGATTTTTCATCAAAGAAGGAGAGCTTAATAATATCTGGTAAGTATCATAAAACAGGTTTTATTTAATTGATTATAGCGAGTAAAACAAATTAATATAGCTCTATTTTATTGTTGCAAACGCTATTTTGGAGAATACTAGAAGTATATGTCAGCTGTTGAAAACATTATGTCTAAAATGGACACTTAAAGAAATTTTGGTAACCAAAATCTTATCATACCAAATAGCCCTAACCAACTAGGAAACAACAATGAAAATTTGTTGGGTCCCCGCAGCATTCGTACCCACGACCTGCGGTTTCTAAAGCTAACGCCTTTACCACTAGGCTACGAAGGCAGTTTGTAAAATAGCTCCCTTAATTGAATATACTTTAAATTGATTTAAAAGACGAATAGATATGTGATTAGCCCATATTACCCTAGACATATAGGAAACATCTAAAAGTTGATATTCTCTAGATCTTTAATCCAGGACCATTGGTTTTAACACTAAGAGCTAGCACCATTGGGTCTTATATTGTATCCCATAAAATGAGGCGTCGTCTTACGTATGATGGTGTTATTAGTACACAATTAACTGCATTCGTGACCTAGCTTGCGCTTTAGAAACCGGAAAATGTTGGATCCTTCGGGGACTCTCACATCGGTCGTGTCGGTCATCCGTCCCATTGGAGTTTTATAGTATAAATTTATAAGTACTTCACCTGGGTACACTTGTACACTGCCTCCTGCTCAGTTGGCTCTGTTTAATATAGATCGGCCACCTTTTTGATGATTAAATTTTATGATTTCAGATGATAACCTCGTAAATTTTTTATTGGGTAAAGATCAGGCCAAGAACACACTGTTGATTGCCGAACCGCAAAATGAAAGAGCTGGAAAAACAGATGATGAAGTCAAAGTGGTCGCAGATAATAATGACAACGTTGATGTTATTAACAATAATGTAAACCCGAGTGACTTCAAGCACACAGAAGGTGTATGGGATCTTAATATTTGTGATAAGAAAGCGCACGTTGATGCAGAATTAAAAGCGGATGTCAATAAAGACGAAGAAACAGCCAAAATAAATGATTGTTTGAAAATTTTACGTCGGACGACTGATGCCTCCAAAGAGAAGAATATTATAATGAAACGTGTGATGAATTTGAATGATCCAATACGCGAAGAGTCAATGAATAGTATCTTAAATGAAAGAGTTTCGATAATGGATGATTTTGAAAAGACCAATAAGGGGGTAATACAGGGGGCAGTGCCAAAGCAGAAAGAAAGTGAGGGACCAGTGATAAAAGTTGAAAAAAAAATTAAATCAGAAACGTTCAACGGGGAGAGTTCTTCTGGATTAGAGTTAATGAAAATTGTAAAAGAGTCAACTAAGAATGTTAAAGTGTTAGTTCAGAGAGTTTCTAGTGACGGTGATGCTATGAAAGAAGAGTTAAAAGAATATAAAGAGGAATCGGCACAGGAAGTGTTTGAATATATTGAGTATCGAGAACAATCGGAAAATGACGAAGAAAGTGTAGTCTCACTTAAGGATAACAACGATATTATCATGATCGACGATGGGGAAGAAACAATAATTGTATCCGATTCAGAGGACGAAATTTCCAAAGAGATATCAAACGAGACGAGAGTAATAAATTTATCGAATGAAATGGACGATGAAGTCATAGAAATAACATCAAGCGAGGAAGATTGGTGTGTCCAGAAAGAAATGGATGAGGATGTCCAATCAAATCAGGGAAGGGTCACGAGAAGCGGTAAATGTCGGGTTTCTATAGACGAAGAAAAAGATTCCGTTGAGTCCCGTAAAAAGTCTAAACAATTGTCTAGTAAAAAAGACCAGAAGGTTCAGAAGGGTACTTCGAAACCTTGTACACCCTACCAAAAGACTATATCGCAGGTCAGGAAATATTGTGCGCAGATGACAAAGCACGGTAACGACGTAGCTTGTCAACAGTGCGATGGTGAACGGATGCCGAAGAGCAAAGTAGAGAAACATATCCTTAAGCACATCAGGACGATGTTCAACGTGAAAGAAAAAGGACGTTCGTACAAATGCAATGATTGCGAAAAGAAAGTGAGTACCGAACGAAGATTCGGCCATTGGAAGGGTCACTTGTCAGAACACATGCATTAATCTAACGTGCAGGTTTACTGTTAGATAACTATGCATCACCAAAGTAGGATTTTAAATCGTTGTGAAAAATATTCTAGTCATATTTATGTGATCAGGGTTAACTTGAACTTTAAATGTCTGTGATGTGTGTGAAATTTTACGCTTCTCTTGTATTAGATATTAATAAAATAACTATATATAGTTTGACTGGGCGACAATGCCAATGAGGCATTAAGTTCAGACATTGTACATTAATTTGTGTACAAAATTATGTTAAAGGTAGAGTGTGTTTTGTAACAAAGATTGGTTACCGACAACAAGTCAACATACTACAGATGTAGTAAGAAAATATTTTCCTTCGGGAAAACTCGGATCTTTATCGGAATACGATGACACATTAACTGTCAATGAATGATCGTGTTGAATGAGTGACATTTTGTTTCTAACTCTTGTTTTGTCCCTTTATTGTTTTGCGTCAAATGTCAAAATGAATAATGTCACTGTTTAATATTTAGGTGTAAAGGCACTGAAGCTATTTGAAAGAGCACGAAAAATACAAAATATAACCAAAAAATAAGAAAGGAAAATCTTTTCTCGCTATATCTATACTTTTACGTAGTATACTTTACCCATATTAGGGAAATAATTATTAATCGTGGACCTACACTAAGTCTAATGTCAAATGCTAATGGCGCCAAAAAAACGCATTCATATCAGTGGACCGCGGCCATTTTGAATCCCCACGCGATGTTTAACCAATGAGCCGTCCGGCTTTTTGGCGCGTATATAGATTAGTTTGTATAAATTTGCGGAACTATACATTTCCGGTTGAAGGGTCAATACGTATACTTCTTAATCGTAGTCGGTTAAATGTTTTTAAGGTAGTATTATTGTTGTAGCAAAGATGTATGGATTAAGTAACAAACCAGTATTATATTATGCCAAATAATAGTCGTGGGTTTGACCTAATAGAATCATAGAGTCCATAGAGTATAAGTAATTCATTGACGCTTAGTTAAGCATTAAATATGTTTGTAATAATTAATATTGTAAGATTCGGTGGCATTTGTGAAACTTTTGTAAACTCTCTTATTATTATTTAAGCATTAGTCCTTTTATAATTAATAATCTTTATTTTGTCTGCAATATGAAGTCTGCGCTAGTATAAACTGTGTTACAGAATTTTATATGTTTATATTTTATATTCGTTTAATTTATATGTTTATATTCATTATTAAAAGCTATCCCAAGTTCCTTATAGCTTGATTGGCATCGCTCCTTGCCAACTTCGCAAAATGCTAGTTTTGAGATCATATTTATACTGCAATCTAATATATTGTTTATATAAAAGAAGACTATTTCTTCTCTTATTTTATTTATAATAGTCTCCTAAGAAAATCTTAGTGGTTCTGCCAATATCAAGGTTGTAAAAGTTAGTGATTTTAGAAATAAATTTCAGTAATAATGACTAATGTGCGTAAAGAAGAACTAACACTTGATCAGCTGAAATATTTGAGACAAGCGCAAAACAATGAATTAGTACATAATTTTAACGAAGAAACAGGTTAACTATTTATTAATGTACGTACAATTGGATCGGTAAGTAGTTTCCGGTGTAAGCCTAACGAAGAAGGAGCAAAATCAAACTTGTCCGTTCAGAAACATTTTTAATTGAAATTAATGTGTGTTTTTTTTAAACGTTTGGGTAAAGCTATATCTAATGATATGTATTAATAATTTTAATACTCGTTTACAATGTATTGTAACAAAATAGATGTATTTTTTTGGAAATATTGATGTTAAAATTATTGAAATAATTTGATACAGATTTTGATCCTTTTGAAGATCTGCGAAAATGTTCTTTACAATTTATTTAATAATTGATATGAAATTGATGTTTAGTAGTGAAATCGATGTACTTTTTAAAAATTAAAGATGTTTTGAGACTATATTCTTGCACAATTTATTTTCTAGAAAACAAAAACTAAACCAACAGAAATAATAAATAGTTCATAAAATTAAAAAATATTCTTAAAAAAAATGTCATTATTACACTGTGTAAAATAAAGTATTTACTGTTTGGGCCAAGGGCGTTTATATTTATATATGATTTTATGTCTAAAACATATTTTTTCCAAGTTATATGAACCGCTTAGTTCAGTTCAGTTCTTTGGCTTGATGGCGAACCCGCTTATCCTTAATGCAATGCAATTTAGATGTGACGCTGAATAACAAAACAAAAACTCTATAAAATCTAGTATTTAGTGAACGTTAATTTAAACGTTAATGAATCTATCTTACCTATTCTAAAATAGAAGGGCACATTTTTTTTAAGATAAACTGTTTACTCAGAGCATTAATTCAGATACGATGCTGAAGAATAAAACACTACCACCAATAAATCTAACGATACGTCACAAATTTTAATCGCTGCCAACAACAATGCTTTCATGACTACGAAACATGTAGAACGCGTCATTGTACACTAAACATTTGTTAAAAACCCAGCTGTTATTAGAATTTTGATTAACAGAGTGATTTGACCAGTATATGAAATTATTGTGCAAAAGATCTGTCCTAAAAGTAATCACAATGTTGATCTGCTCTATGAAAAAACAGGTAAGTCAAACAATTGATTAGTTTGTACATCTACCAGTCTGTCGCTACCTGTGGCCTATGACCTTGTAACGTGCTGCCGAATGCGCTGCAACCTTCCAGCGGAAAACTGTACTACGTTTAAGCAGGTACCCAGAGGGTGTTTGTGTTCTAGACTATCTCCTGTGACGCGACGTGCCTGCAGGTCGGGCTCATTCCCTGAGACTTAAAATAGGGAATCTTCGCAATTCCATTTCTGGTGCGAGGAAGTGTGGTCCCATTGCACTTCCTTTCAGGAGTCGGAGCAATCTATAGGTCGCCGTCGGACCGTAGAAGCCTTACGCTTTGAATTCGACCAGTGGTATAAAAAGAGACAAGGACAAAATATTTTTTATTTAAAAGACCCAGCAGGCTTAATCTAAAGAAATAAAAAAAGTTTATAATAATATTAATATTAAAACCTCATTTTTGTATTTCCCAATTATTAACTATAAACAATTACTTATTTATTTAATATTATTTTTTTTCAACGTTGTAATATAAAATCGATTTCCCCTCTAAATTGATTCACTCGATTTTCTCGTACTGGTCAAATGACAACACATCACGTCACGCACCTAAGCACGCAAGTCGTGCGTCGAAAAACGGATAATTTTTCCGGTTTGTAGCATTTAATTTTTTTTCAAACAACCCCGCTATTTAATCGCTGATATTAGGAGTGTGATGCAACAAAACTGTGTGAACGTAATCGAAAACAAATATGTTTTGTATATGTTTTTCCATTGATTACACGGGGCGAATGTCACATTAATTGTGTAAAGTTAATTGATAGTGCGGGTACTGACGGTTCTTCGTTCTAATTGTATCGTAATAGGTTTTATAAACAATCGTGCGACTATACAGAGTTTCGGCAATGCGGGACCGGCTCTCTACCTTCAGACTGCCGAGCCCTGTCAATTGATGACAGAGTTTTGCGCTGACGACAATATACCCCACTGTAAGTATTTCCTCTTTGTCAATTGGCTGTTTATAAGTATATAGAATGGCATGGTAGTGTTTTTAAATCCAATTACACGAGGGCATTATGTCACGTTACATTGTAAAACGCTCCATTTCCAAGTCGGATTCTTATTAGAGTGTGTTATTTAATTTACAGATAGTTACCCCTTGCGGCATCTTTTGTAGTAAAACAATTGAAGTTCGTTATCTGTACGTTTACTGATAATCACTGTGTTTTTAGATTATATTATTTAATGAAAGATTCATTTTTAGATGCAACTTATTGATTTATTTTGAACATAATGAATGTCTTGATTTCTCTATACAAGTTGAGGTTTCTAGATAATTGTAATGATAATTTTAAAATTTTGCTACCTAATAAAGATTTTCAGGACTAGGTAGTAATAAACAGTGAACACCAGTTTAGTATGACAAATTTGTATCTGAAAAGTAAATATAAAGTTTATAATAGTAAAATTTTGTTACCATGCCTTGTATTCTTTTTAAAGCTGTTCTGCATTGAAGTTTTATAACAATATGTTTTCTTCCTTGTGCCATTTACTACAATAAATGGTAATTCATTAATTACTTTAACAAGACTCGAATAAGGTTAGTAATCCATGAAGGCACACTCTTGCGGTCAAACTTTAAGGCACCAAAGTTTATAGTCTGACTGTTAACAAAGAAATGGTTCTGCTTCTTCTTCTTTAAAAGGCCCCACCAAGTGTTACTCGGTGATTTTGCTAATGTCAAGGTTAGGATAAACAGGAAGTATACTTAAAATATTGTTAGTTTTAGCAACAATTGAACCATAGGAGGACCTAAATTCATTTCATTGGCCGAGTGATGTATGACAAATATGGGTTCTGCATTATTGGACACTTTTTTGTTTTGGTTTTTCTCAGGTTATAGGTGTATTTTTCTGGACTAGAAGCAGCATTTTATTCAGTCAAAGTCAAAATTATTTATTCAATTTAGGCTGTGCTAAGCACTTATGAATGGCAAAAAATTATCACCGGTTCACAAACTCTGACCCATCCGCAGAAGAAACTGCAGGAAACTCTGAGGGTTTTTTTTTAAATAATGGCTTTTACAAAATTTGACCGATACCAATAACATAATTTATTAGTTGCCAAGGGATTTGCGAGTGCAGAGTATAAACTATTTCCTCACATCTTGGTCTCAATCAATAAACATGTGTTATATCTCTAATAAAGATGTTCTTCAGGGCTATTGTTACTTTGTGTTGTATTGTTACTGCGGCCAATCTATATTAGATATCAGCTAACAACATATGAGATATTACAGTGCACAATTGCACATTTAAACACAGGTGGGCCTCCTCTTACATGACCAGAGAGAGATCAGGCTTAGGCCTACTTTTTATATACCTATCCTACATGTGAATCTTCTTAGTATACTGGTAATTTAGTTATCAATATGTATTGCCCTAACCAAAGTCCTGATTTTAACCTACAACCTCCAGTTTTTAAAGCACAAGCCTACACTAGGCTATGGAGGCTGTTAAATTGTTAATTCTATGTTGATTAATATTACTTGAATTTAAATTTGACTGACACAAAATATATTTTTAGTATCATGCAATGCTTAATGTGTATTTTCTATAACATTTTGTTTACATGGTTCACAAATTTTAAAAGGCAAAAAAAAAAATGTTAATATTTTATCTATGTTTTTTTTATATACAAAAGAAAAGTAAGTCTATGTATTTATAAGCCACTTGGTTGCCATAGTACAAACTTTGCCTATTTTGGGACTAAATGGTGTTGTGTAATTGTCCTAAAATGTAAAATTATTTATTTTTTTCATTTATAACACATAAACTTATATCGGTGCAATGTTTGTGTTTTTAAAACTTATAACTTGTCGGTTCCATCATATGTTTGTGAATTTAATTATAGCTGATTATGAACAAACATTTACAGGATATAGGCAATAGTTTTCCTTTCGTTATGAAGTCAACTATAATTATAAGTTGTTGAAATAGAGTAGCGTTGAGTTTAAATACATTTGTTCGGTTTATGTTTAGCTTTCATTGTTTTTAGGTGATTTTAATCCTGCAATTCTAATTTATCTGTTTAATTTCAAAGACACATTTAAGATTATAAGCAATCTATTTGTTGATTGTACAAACTTTTTTAGTTTATTGTTACAGTAAAGACTTGAAAAGAGTTGACTTGGTAAAAAAAGTTCTGAATTGAGTAGATCTTTTTATGTGGAGATGAATAAGATAATACTTACTCACTCTTATCCACATTTATTCACTTAATTAAAGATTATTTTTAACTATGCAATTTGAAAATACTTTTTTGCGTAACCAACTATAGATTTTCGTTGGTCTAATTATCTTTTGCATAATCTAAAAAAACAAAGAAATGAAAAATATGAACATTATGTTTTTACAAATATTTTTACTAGTGCCCTAAATTAATGCATTACTAACATATTAAATATGTAGTTTAGTAGTTTGTTATAAACAAGCAAAGAAATATGCATATTAGGATAATAGGTTATAAAAGGTTACAATATGCTCAGTGCCTATAAGATATAACGGACATTTTTTTAAATTGAAATGCATCACATAAACTTACCAATTAAGACGAAGAATAAATTAAACCAAAGTAACCCATAGCAACAAAGCAACTTTGTATGTATGATGATGTTATCGTTGGACTATCATTCAGTGATTGACATTCCAATGTAAATGTATCTATACTTATATTATAAAGAGGAAAATTTGTAATTTTGTGTGTATGTTTGTAATGAATAAATTAAAACACTAGTGTCTATTTAAAAAATCTTTCACTATTGGAAAGATTTGCTACCGCTTCCATGGTCTAGGGTATTGGCCCTTGCTTTACAAACCGGAGGTCTTGGGTTCTAATCCGCGAGACACAACGAACAACTGGTTGATTAGGACAATTTGGGCCGATCACCCAATTGTCTGAATAGTAAGATAATTCACGCGTTGGATGGCCATGTAAAAAGGCGGTCCAGCCACCAGGTTGCCACCTTGGACCAGCGTGGTGGGATACGGTTCAAAAACCCCCTAATGTAGAAGGTGTGCATTAGGGGATGCCTTTGTCCAGCAGTGGACAAACACAGGCTGATGATGAAAATGACTAGAAAGTTTCATTCATCTTGAGTAACGGAGGCTATGGTTTACACCAAGAAAACATGTTTATTTTAACAAAATCTAAAAATAGCTTGGGACGGACATCACTACCAATTTGCTGTCTAACATCTATTCTAGGTTTAAATCAGTAAACTATAGGACATAAGATATTGCATGTTTTTTATTTAGCAATATTCTATTGAGTAAATGCCCGTATCGAAGCTATGATGTTTTCATCTAAATGAATAACCTTTGTTAAGTTTTTATTGTTTAGAACAGAAACTTTACCTGATGGGATAATTGTTAATACATTAAAATAGTAATGACCAGATAATTATCTGTTTATATATATATCCAGATAGTTATTTATTTAGTAATATATCAAATGTATAAATGTAGTAATAATAGTCAAAGCTAAACCGTAACCGTTTTCATAGAAGTTTTAATAATAAATTTCACTTATTATATATTTTTAAGGTATTAAGATGAACTTTAAAAAAGGTGTGCAAAATTACTTCAGAGGATGAGTGACTGACATACACATATGCATGCACAAACTCATACACACATTTGTACTGTGAGTATGAGTGTGTGTTTTAAACTTTGTACAGTTTTTCAATAAATTGATGAAATAATGTAAACATGTTGTAGGCTGTAATTTAAGTTTTTATTACTGTATATAAATTAACAAAGAGCTCCGGATTTTGTTTAACAATAAAAAAAATTACCTATTTTACTAAGAGGGTTCCCATTTCATCGGATCAGGTTTAAATTTAAAAATTATGAAAATGATTTTGATGTAATCAATTGACTAAGTTCAAATTATTACATTTGGTGAACATAAAACGGCACAGAGTCTTAAAAGTCAGGAATTAAAGCTATAATTAATTAGTTAATTTGTCCGCTAGTATTATATTACATAATGGCAAAAAGTTCATAGATTTTTTCTAAAAAAAAGCACCTTTAGTTACGTCCAGTTACATATTCTAGTCAAAGTCCTGTAAAAATCGGACCAAGTATTATTGAGATTACCAAAAGACCAGACAAACAAAAATTTTAATAAGTGTGAACATCATCGGACAGAATTAAATTAGAAAAAAATTTGCTCTCTCTCATATGTGTCGGTTATATATCAAAATGTAATCATTTCAATACAGTTTTTTCGATGTTACAAGCTTACACTTCAATTTTATTATTTTTATATAGATACGTAATAATTTGCAACCAACAAATTCTAGTTACTAATGAATTGTTATTTAGTATTGAAAACATAGTCTTAAGTTTGGTGTTCCGAGTAGACCAAATAGTATATAAATAATATTATTTGGCCGAATACCGAATACCAAAAAAGCACCCTAATAGGCCGAATATTCGAGAATATTCGGTAGGTCTCCTTTTTCAGGGGCTGCCACCGAAGTGCCTATTTCTGCTGCAAAGCGGTAGTGTGAAAACACTATCGTGTTCCGGTTTAGATGGCACCGTAGCCAGCGTATTTACTGCGTAAATGAGACGTAACATCCTATATCTTACGAAGACAGCCTCAGTAGCGTAGTGGTAAGTGCATGTGCTTTAGAAACCGGAGGTCGTGGGTTCGAATCCTGCGGGGACTCATCTACTTTTCTAAGTTGTTTCCGAGTTGGTTAGGGCCATGCGGGCTGAGCACCCGATTGTCTGTAAAATAAGATGACCCATGCGTCGGATGGGTATGAAAAAGTCGGTCCTGCGCCTTATCCCTCCCGGTCGTGTCGGTTATCTGTCCCATCGGGCTTTCAGATAATAAAGGAACAGGAGTGCACGTGTGTTTGTGCGTTCACTTGTGCACTATAATATCTCCTGCGCAGTTGGCTGATCTCTAATGTAGATCGGCCGCCGTAGTTGGAATTGACCAGGACATTATCATTGCCGTTGTCCATGGGCGTCGGTGACCACTTTCCATCAGGTGGCCCGTCTGCTCGTCTGCCTTCGTTGGCAGTAAAAAGCATTTGTTCATTACCACGCAAGTAAAACCTCTGTGCGCGGCTAGTTTTGTGCATTTACCGTAGTTAGTATGTCGTGTAATATCTCTTTAAATTTAATAGAATTACTCGACCGATAACGCTCTCCTGTTTTCGAGAGCTAAACATTTTAGGGATGAACGGATAGAAAAATAAAGATCGATTTAATAAGCAAAAGCCGGCTTGTTGTTTTTTAATTTTCCTCGTGTTTGCTAAATAAATAGTAAGTTATTCATTTCGTTTTCTGTTTTCGCCGTTTTTGTTGGTGTTGGTTCTGGCGGGCTTTAGTTTATTTTTTATTTATTCTTTATTCAAATTGTATGGCAGAATTAAAGTTTGACTATAAAGTAATTAAGGCATAGTATGAAACAAAGTCGCTTTCTCAGTCCCTATATCCCTATGTATGTTTAAATCTTTTAAACTACGCAACGGATTTCGTTGCTGTTTTTTTTAAATGGATAGAGTGATTGAAAATACAAGTTTATATGCATCATCATCATCATCTTCAGCCTGTGTCAGTCCACTGCTGGACACAGGCCTCCCCTGATGCACGCCACCGCTTCCGATCTTCGGCTATTCTCATCCAGCCCAAACCGGCCACTTTGCGAATGTCGTCACTGCATCTTGCCGCAGGGCGTCCTACACTACGTTTGCAATATTAAGCATATGTTATATGAATAATATAATTATGCTTAATATTGTAGGTATATTTTCTATCAGCATAGCACTCGTGCAGGGGCGCGTCGCTAGTAATGATCATAAAAAACGATTATAAATAACTTTTGTTGACATGAGAACACTCAGGCAATATAAGTTATATTAGAATATATTACAAAAGTAACATGATAAGTTTATTAATAACTAGCTTTTGCCCGCGTCATAATACATACATATATAAAAATGTAGTGTAAGTTACTCCCAATTACATCATTCAGCCATTCGAGTATCGCTAGAACAAACGGACAGACAAATATTTAAAGCAATATATGTATCGGATATATATCGCATTGTAATTATATAAGAACGGTTATTTTGATGTTACAAACGGACTGTCTCAATTTTATTTATTCGTATAGATTTCGCTTAACCATATGACAGAGCCAAAGAAATTGAAAGAAATAGTGTTACTCCTATAATGAAATGGCGTCACATACACATACGTTATTATTGGTGTATTGTTACTATATTATATTAATACTAGCGACCCGCCCCGGCTCCGCACGGGTGCAATACAATACAACTGTAAAATCTATGGAAAAACATATGAATTTACCAGCGTTTCTACAATATTATGCATGCGTTATAGACATAAACCTTCCCCTTGAATCACTCTATCTATTAAAAAAACCGCATCAAAATCCGTCACGTAGTTTTAAAGATTTAAGCAAACATAGGGATATAGGCACAGAGAGGCGTAGGTGGTTATATTTGTGCTTCTACCAAAATTAATTTATTTGTACTATTAACGTACGTATTTTTGCTTGAAAGCTTTATGACATGAAGATCGTGAGGTATGAGTATAGGAGGTGGGTATGAAAGTCTCGGAATGGTAGTGGGAATCGAATCTACGCCCTTTGGCGTACCATTCAGGGTCCTTAAACCACTGTGCCAAGCGGGTCGTCAATGGAATTCAACTCTGCATACTCCCTTATGACGTAACCTGCAAGTATTTGTCGATTGCCCACAAATATTTGTCCAGTAGGCGTGGATCTATACAATGTTTGCTTACGGTGCGGCATCAAACATGATCGGTTGGAAGTTTGCCATGTTTAACTGTGTACAATATAGCCTGAGTGACTTGGGTTTACGTACCGAGGGTGTAGGGTTCAAATCCTGTGTTAATAACTGGTCTTAGTGCTCGAAAAGTATGACGATCAATAATTAAGGGCATTAAAAAGGTGGTTTCAGTTGTCGAGGCTATTAGCTGCCGTAGGACTTCAGTTCTTTCAAAATACCCGGCGTATTTTTTCATGCGGTACACTCTTTACGCATATCGTGGTCAGATGTCAGTCGCCGGTGAAGCCGAGTAGGTAGGACATGATAACATGGAAAATTGGCTTAGGTGAATGAGTATGCAAGTGCAAAACTCAATATATCCTAAGAATAATCATCATCATCATCACCGTAAACGGCCATACGCAGGCTACCGCTGGACTTAGGTCTTTTCAATGAACGTTCATTATAAAGAGTTGCTCATTGCCACGCCGAGCAGGCGGATTGGCAATTGATTACATGCACTCGTACTGCGGATCTGTCTAACTCCCACTGTAAGGGAGATCCGCCGTCAAGTGGGTGGTCCTAACCCACGTACCTTGTACGTGTGGCCCTCATTTTTAGCAAAAAATTTTGGCCACTGAGAGGAGCTTCCTCTGCTGAGCTCTGTGTTAGACGAAGCTTACAAAGACAGTCTGGAAGCATATCATCCAAGTCAAAAAAAAAAGTGGGTGGTGGGGTCGTAATATCCCTACGCCAGAATTATACTGTGATATATTATTAGTTTCACCAAATTGGACTCGGAATATATGTAAAAAAAGAAGCCTCAATGGCCTAGTGGTAAAGCGTGTGCTTTAGAAACTAGAGTTTAGAAACTTACGACAAGTTCGAAGCCTGCGGGGAGTCAACAAATTTTCATTGTTGTTTCCTAGTTGGATAGGGCAATTTGGGCCGATCACCAAAATGTCTGAAAGTAAGATCCATACGTCAGATGGCTATGTAAAAAGTCGGTCCAACCACCAACCCGCATTGAACCAGCGTGGTCCAAAACCCTCTAATGTATAGAGGTGTATAAGGCGAAGCCCATGTCCAGCTGTGCACTATCACAGGCTGATGATTATGATGAAACTACAGGATCTATTGAGCAAATTACTTCAAACTTATCCGCTGTAAAAGTGTTGTCACTTGTTTTATATTAAGGATGCTAATAACAGATGGCACCTGTCCAGTAAATGTTTATCGACAAGGTTAAGCATGCTAATAAACAGCATGCTTATGAAGCATATCCCTATTTTCTTTTAGTGTAACGTGTTTGTCCAAGATTTTTCTTTTTATCTCGGATCACTTTGAACTTTGTCCTTAATGCTGGTTAAAGACAAATATTTTTTTTCATATATCTTCGTATAAAATATTGCTTTTACATGGCTTCTTAAAGATAACAGAAATACTTTGTTTAAGCTAAGTTTTATTTAAATATATATACAATACAAATAAATAAAAAATGGAGTGTCTGTTTGTAGCATCAAAATAACCGCTTTTATATGATTGAACATTGTAATATGTAACCTACAATATTTTAACAATACAATATTTTTTCTAGTCTGTATGTTTCGATAATTGGGCCTTCACTGGAAGATAGTTAATGTAACTGGGAGTAAGTGGGACCAAGTCGCAGGCTAGTGTAAAAAAAATATAATTGCGATAAAGCATTTGAGCGTTTTGATTGGTCGAAGGGGCCTCTACAGTCTAAGCGATTGCAAAACCAATAAGTGAGCTGTATGCTTCGGAGCCATAAAAGTTTGACGTCAGTAACTAGGAGGACATTATTATCATGGATATGCGATAGACTGTACATATTATATTATGTTGATACATAATTATGGTGGCATTCACCGAAGCTGTACATTTAATAAACTATAAATAGATTTTCTTATTACTAGCGTTGCTTTATAAGCGGACGGTTATCAAACGGGGTTACTCGCTTCGATAGGCGCGTGGCATGTTAGCACATTGGGTGATAATTGAGCGGCGGATTCGAACCCGGTTCGGGCGGTGTTGTGTAACGCTTCGTGATCGCTGAGTCGTCGTGGCCTTGATGACAAATTGAGCATGTCCTCGGAGGTAGCATTGTTTATGGGATTGGAACCAGGTCCCAGAGGATTGAAGGAGTATGAGAAGTTTTTTACAGCGTTGTGAGAATGGTAGAAAGATAGTAATATGGAATTGCACCGTAGCCGTTTACCAGTACAAGTTAAATTTAAACTTAGCTGAATTATAAACGGAATTAAAGAAAATACTAACCGCCTCCTTAGCCTAGTGGTATGGTGTGCTGAAACCGAGGTCTGGGTTCAAGTCTGCGGGACCGACAATTTTCACTGTTGTTTAATTGGTTAGGTCAAGATTGGGCCGATCACCTAATTGTTCTAGGTAGAGATCATCACATGCGTCGGATGGGCATGTCGATACATCCACCAACCCGCATTGGATCACGAGGTGGATACGGTCAAAACCGAAGTTGGCTAAGAAACTAACGATGTTGAGAAGCCGTTTGTATATTTTAAACTTGTTCACGGTTAATGTCTTATGGATTCTACTGTGGAAATCTGTCTGATATTATACTATTTTCATAATTCAAGAACGATTCGAAGCAGTCTTTAACCTGGGCCCCAAAATTGCTGGAAAATGTTTACAGAAATCAAGTTATGACGTTTCTATCAATATTCGAAAATTATGTAGTTCATAAACCTAAAATGATTTTGTAAAACATTGTGATTCACATAATATAAATATGTAATAGCATAATTATGTTCTTCAAACTAGTCTAAGAATCATAGAAATCTTCATGGGACAATATATTACCTGTCCAAAAAATCTGAAAACGTGTAGCTTTTATCTGTAAATAAATTTAAAACGTTATAAAGGAACGTTTGAGTATAGAGATATTATTGTTTAATGATTCTTGATAATAAACACCTGATAATGAAACTAGTTCGCTCAGGTTATTTCAAATTAAGTAAAATGAAGGTTTATGGTAAAATTTTTAAAATTTATTAAGAAAAAGGAAAAAAAAAGGTCTGTAATAGTTTCTACAGGTTCTTTCAGGTTCTTTCAGACTTCCATTTCGGAACCGGTGGTAGATTATTTGACAATCAATAAGAAAGTGTAATGCTTCCATAGTGAATAAATATATTTGACTTCGACTTTGACTTTGTTAGGGGTGTATTACTGAAGGCCTAAGTCCAGCAGTAGACTTTCACGGGCTGATTATGATGATGATAATGGTGTTGCCCTGTTAAGAACCGGCATAAGAAACTGTACTTACATAAACATTAACAAAATTGATCATATCATCACATAACGAGATAGCCTGGGGAGACCAGTTGACCGAGGTGCGTTATCAATCAATATAGATATGATTAGATGGTTTTGTAAAATACCACTAAAGTAGTGCTGAGGTCATGTCAATTAACACTTTTAGGCGTCGGTTGTTATACATGAAGTGTTGCCGAGTTAATGATATGCTAACAATGCGATTATTTGGTAATTTTATTTGTTTCTTCTTAGTGCTAAAGAAGTCTATGTAATAAGATACTTTATGAGTGTTTGCTTTGAAAATTTTAAGTTATCGCATCTAATATGATCTAACCGTTTCAATAGCTCATGGAAAATCGCTGTTGTTTGTCTTGTAAAAGGTCGTCGGCTCGAATTAAAGCTAAAAACTATATATATTATTGCGAATATCTGTAAGATGTATGGATGTACGTCCGTTACACTTTTACGCGAAAAATTCTCAATTATACAGCTTATGCAACAGCGTAACTGATAGGCTATTTTGTTTTTAAATTAACTAGTGTTGAAATATTTAAAATATAGTAAGTGTTATGTCTATAGTACAAAGGATTTTTTTCTTAAACTACCCTCCCAAGAAGGAGTAATAGCGGTAAACGTTTACTAGGGAGAGAAGAGGGGGTGGTGAAACTAATACTAGTTTCTATTAACAACTAGATCATCATCATCATCATCATCATCATCATCGGCCTGTGTTAGTCCACCGCTGGACATAAGCCTCCCTTAATGCACGCTCTCTCAATTAGAGGGTTTTTGGACCGTATCCCACCACGCTGGTCCAATGCGGGTTGGTGGATGGAACGACGTTTTACTTGCCCATCCGACGCATGGATCATCTTATATTTCAGACACTTGGGTGATCGGTGATACAAAACCATAGCTTATAAACGTAACTCAAAGGCTTAAATTGAATAATGTGTCACAAATGTATAAATATAATTAAGGGTCACGTATTTACTAAGTAGGAAGGATTTTTTCGTAAACTATCCTCGCAAGTGGGCAAATGTCTCGCGGGGGAAGGGAAAGAAGGAGGTAAAGCTGGTACCATTGTGTCTATAAAAACTCTAGTGCGTCTAAATTGGAGCAAAAAAATCGGCGCAGATGAAAACGAATCATCCACAGATAAGACTGAAACGGAATCGTTATCTGGCACTTTGTCAAGTGTGCTCGTGATATTGTGATCGATCGAGATCGGTGTTTTTTTTTTTTTTTTTATTTTGAGGAAACGTTGGTATTTATTATCTATCTAGCGCTACGGATTATCATATCTAGTAGCTGAACTGTACAAGTGTCTGATGAGTGATGGAATTAGGCGGGAAGGAGTTGTTTGTGTTGTTTTGATTATATTGTCCCAAACCCCCTAATGGATAGGGGTGTATTAGGAAAGGCTAATGTCCAGCAGTGGACTATCACAGGCTGACGATGATCTTGATATGTATGAATGTGTGTATATATATTTATATATGATTGTACATATATTTATATACTTTTTCATTTATAAGTGCGCATTTTTGTGTATGTATATACTTTTGTTTATGTTATGTATGTATGTTTATACGAAATTAATTGATTTTGAATTGTTTGTCAGTTATCAAATATTATTTTGTTTTCATTCATGTTAAGCTTTTCTTTGCGCCTCCCAACTTTTAATCTCTGCACCACCCCAAGGTTGACTGGTAGATAATGCCTATGGCATTAAGTCCGCCTTTGCACTCCTTGTGCAAAAAAATAAATAAATAAATAAAATGGCGGAGAAGATCACGATCTTAGCGCTAGTCTTCTGGGAAGTTTTGATTTAGACGAGCGTGTAGACGGGGTTAGGGATCACAATGTTAGGAATATTTCTGTTATTGGCGAGGGCTAGACTTATATTACCTATTATTGCTTTCTCCTAGCCATTTTATTCTTAGCTACGTGAGATATAGGATGCTGGATATCGTGTACCCATTATATGCTGGTAATACGCTGGATACGCCTCCCTATTAAACCTAAACACGGTAGTGTTTTTACTCAACCGCTTTTGCGCCAGAAATAGGGACCGCGTTGGTAACGCAATAATTGCATTGCTTCTCTATTACGGACTTACATCGATATAGTATTAATAATAAATTCAGTATTTAAATGACAGGTCACTACTTACTATAAAACTAAGTCGCTTTCTCTGTTCCTGCATGCGTTTTCTTTAGATAGAGTGATTGAAGAGGAAGGTTTATTTGGATAATTCATGCATAATAATTTTAAGCTGTGACTTCCGGTAACTACCTGTTATGCCAAAGATTGTCACCCAATTGTCTAAAAAATAAGATGATTCATGGATCGGATGGGCATGTAAAAAGTAGTTCCAATGCGGGTTGCATTGGACCAGAATGATGTGATACAGTCCAGCAACGCTCTAATGGAGGAGGCGTGCGTTGCGGAGGCCTATGTCCAGCAGTGGACTAATACAGGCTGATGATGATGATGATTATGCCAAAGATAACCTTGACCACGGGTCCAAATTTTTCATGCCCATCCGACGCATTTCTATTTAGAAAATTGTATGATAGGCCCAAATCGTCTAACGTTACCAGAAATCAACGTTAACGCAATGTTGTGTCCAGTAGTAAGGTTTTGAATCCACAACTTCCGATTTGTAATGTAAGGGCATATACCACTGGGCCACGCAGGTGTTTCCTTGAGTTGTGCAAATCTTATTTTTTGTTCATGATTTCGACGTCTTTTCGCGCGTTTATTTCCTATCTTATCAGCTGAATCAACTGCGCGGTGATAACGTAGATCTTTTTTGTTTGACTAAATCTTGATCTTTATAAGAGATCGTAAAGATATAAACATTGTTTGGGCTTCTTGACCATGACAACGTCCTCGTTGAAACGTTTTGATACTATTGGTCGACTTTGCTCAGCTGCCGGTCAATATATTTCTTTTTTATTTTATTTATTTATTGCCTACGCAGGCAGACGAGCAGTAGGGCCACCTGATGGAAAGTGGTCACCGACGCCCATAAATATTGGCAATACTGCTATCACCAACGCGCTGCCTACCGTGAGACATAGGATGTTAAGTCTCGTTTACCCAGTAATTACCCTGGCTACGGTGCCCTTCAAACCGGAACACAGTGGTGTTTTCACGCTACTGCTTTGCGGTAGAAATAGGCACCGTGGTGGTACCCACCCGGACGGTCCCTTATAAAAAGGGGACCTACCACCGGTAAACCCTTTCTCTATACCTGCTTTTATGTACGTATACAATTTCAATCTTGGTTTGCATTGATTATAAAAAAATTTTGACAAACCTTATTTCACAATAAAAATCTTAACTATTACCTGTCTTAGAACTCTTCTCCACCTGAGGTCTCTGTCATCTTTGACATTTCATCAATAATCTGAATCTGAACGAATGACGCCAATTCATACACATTTTTAACACAAAATCCGTTTGTTATTTAGGCTCTGGTCTCGCGCCTTAGCTCACAATAATCTCTGTGATAAGTATTTCAGAGCAACTATTCATCTTCATCATCATCAGCCTGTGAAAGTCCACTGCTGGACACAGGCCTCCCCTAATGCACACCACCGCTTCCGATCTTCAGCTATACTTATTCAGCCCTTACCGGCCACTTAGCGAATGTCGTCACTCCATCTTGCCGCAGGGCATCCCACACTACGCTTGCTGAGCCTCGGTCCCCACTCTAGATATTTCCGACTCAAGCGGTCGTCATTTCTACCACTTATGTGACAAGCAAACAACTATTGTACGTTATTATCTATACTTCCCTTAATATCATACAAAGGAATAATCTACCATCTCAGAAGGCTCTGTTAAGCGTCACTGAGATATCATTCAGTGTTCATCTTGTAGGTTACCTAGCTCAGACTGGGACAATACATTTAAATGATTATCACTTGCCAGCCAGTCGCTCCGATTATGTGTATTCTGAGGCAGATAAGCGAAAGAAGGTTCTTGCTGGCATTAAAAACAAAAGCACGCTTCGCAATTGTCTATGGATTTTTTATGAAAGTGAAATGGTTAGGTTTTTAAATGGAGGAGGTATCTAGGCGCATTTATTTATATCTAAGTTTATAATCAAACAGAGTCTAAAATACACCGGTGGTACGTCCCCTTTTTACACGGGACCGTCTGGGTGGGTAGTGTGAAAACACTTATGTGCTCCGGTTTGAAGGGCACCCGTAGCCAGCGTATTTACTGGCCCTATGTCTCACGGTAGGAAGCGCGTTGGCGATACCACTGGTATTGCCAATGTCTATGGGCGTCGGTGACCACTTCCCATCAGGTGGCCCGACTGCTCGTCTGCCTGCGTATGCCATAATAAAATAAAAATCTGGTTCATAATCAAACAGGGTCTATATAGGTCAGTCAAATGAGAGTTGAAATTAATGAAAGCAACCTATGGCAACGAAGCAGCGAGACGCGGTGTCGATCTCTTGTCCTTTGACTACCACTTGTGATTGACATCTTAGTGACTATTTACACAAATAAATATGATTGGGTGTCTGTCTGTAATGTCAAAATAACCGTTTTAAAACGACTATGTTGTGATATATAATCGATATATATACCAAACCGTTTTTTGTTAAGTTTTGTCTGTTTGTTTGTTCTGGTTAATCTTTTGAATGGCTGGTCCGATTTCGTTGTAACTGGGAGTGACACGGGCCACTTTTTTTTAATCTTTCCACGTGGTTGATATCGCAGACGTAATTCATAAGAACGCTAGATGTTATACGCCACTTCCATGTTATGGTGTACAATGATGATGTCAGTTCCAAGTGTAATTTGGCACATTCGTTATTAAAGACTTGGCCTGATTGTTACAACAATCAGAAAACAATCATAGCGCATAGTAGTTACCCCGAGGGATTCGAATCTATAGCCGGTTCGTAATACAAGGGCCAATTCCACGCAGTTTTTTGTTTTCCAACGAGAGTTAAACCCACGGCCTTCACTTTAAGGGTGTATACTACACGGTTTTGTTTCGCATTTAAAATCTCTCTATCAACAACTTAAGCAATAGAAATAATGGCATTGAATATAAATTGACTCTGGTGTATCTCATTATTGTAACGTACAAGGTCATTACGACGTGGTTTGTTTGCGATTGTTTATCGAAATGTTGGTGTAATTTGCGGCACGTTTATCAAATCATCATCAACATCAGCCCGCGCCAGTCCACTGCTGGACATAGCCCTGATGCACGCCTTCTCCATTAGGGGTTTTTTGGACCGTATCCCACCACGCTGGTCCAATGCGGGTTGGTGGGTGGACCTCACATGCCCTTCCGACGATTTCAGACGATTTGTGACCGGCAAATTACCTAACCAACTAAAAGCTACACTTTAAATTTGTTGAATCCCAGGATTCAGAACGAATCGGACTATGCGAGTCAGAGGCATCTATGCAAGTGATATTATTATGTAATTTTCTCCAAATCAGATTTCTACTACGGCGGCCGATCTGTATAGAGATCAACCATTATTTTACCATTAAAAGTACCCGACTTTTTGCGCCATAAGTGACTTTATTTTATTGAATCATTTAGGTAAAACATCGCGTGAGGATTCGAAATGGCCGCAGTCACCAATGAGACACGTTCGCTTTAACGCCACAAGTATTTGATATTAGACTTGTATATTGGTTCTTAGCTCATCACCATCAGCCTTCGTAGTTGACTGCTGGACATAGGCCTCCCCTAATACCTTCTCCTTTAGGGTTCATGGACCGTATCCCACCACGCTGGTCCAATGCGGGTTGGTGGGTGAGGTCTTTTTAATTTTGCTCAATTATAGCATGCATATTCTTTATCTACGGAAAAATATGGGCACCTAACCACCTGTTTGGAATCCTGCAATTATTAAAAATCGATACATTGAAGTTACTTCGCATGGATAAATATATTGCGAACCTATAATTATTATGTACATAATATAATACATATATACTAGTTTCTGTCGCCTACGTGGCCTAGTGGTATTGGTCTTTCTTTTGCAAATCAGGTCCTTGGTTTAAAGCCTGCGAGGGAACAATTTGTCGTTTAAACAAAGCTGTTTCTCATAGCTAAGGAAATTTGGACTTATCACTCAATTGCCTGAAGCAAATGATTACCGATTAATAGATTAATGATTGTAAGATGATCTTGCGTCGGATGGCATTTAAAATGTCGGTCCTGCGCAGATCTCTCTTTTCGTCGTGTCGTTGATCCGTTTCATCCGATGGGAGTGAAAGGAGTGACTGCACCTGTGTTTGCGCGTACCTAATGTCCCGTAATAGGCTCCGTGGTCTGGTGTACGTGCTTGCATGAAACCGTCGTGGGTTCGAATCTTGAGGACTTAATAAAATTTAGTTGTTGTTCCTTAGTCGGTTGAGTGCACATACCGACCGAATTAAGTAAGATGATCCGTGCGTCGGATGGACATTTTACATGCCCGTAAAAGCTATGTTCTGTCATATCTCTCCGGTCATGTCGATTTCGTCCCATCTGACCATAAGTGATAAAGGAGGTGTACTGTGTCTACGCGTATACTCGTTTAACATACTATCTCCCGCAGTTGTTTGATCTCAATACAAATCGGCCGTCGTAGTCGTAATCGATTTGGAGAACATTATAATAATAATAATATCACTTGCATAGATGCCTGATCTCTTTCGGCTACGAGGCAACATTACACGCCCTTGGACATTTCGGAATATCAATTCGTCATTTGGGTCACTAATGTCGGGTGACGCCATTCGGGATGCTGGGATTCAAATTTTCGCGGCCCATGAATAAATTTCAGTAATGCTGCTGCGTAGATACTCTGTAAAACGTTTTTGTATATAATTTTATTGCGTCTTTTTGTTTTTTGCCCAATGTATGACCAATTGTCGGACGGATAAAATATTCTCATATAACATCACATCATCAGCCTGTGATATTCCACTGCTGGACATAGGCCTCCCCTAATACACCCCTATACATTAGGGGGTTTGGACCGTATTCCACCACGCGGGTCCAATGATGGGTGGACCGACTTTTTACATGCCTTTGACATTGTACAGATACGACAATGCTGTTATTTAGAGATATCAGAACCTTAGAAAAATGTGAAGTTTACCTGAACTGAATGTCACTGATGGCGCCATAGAGCAAGGGCTTGATTTTTTGTTAAATCGCCTCTTACATCAACACTAGCTGTTACGTGTGACTTCGTCCGTCCGTGTGTTAATATAAATAGCCTAAGTAACTCCCGATTACATTAGCTATATTCCATGCGTCCGATGGGCATGGGAAAAGTAGGTCCACCCACCAGCGTGGTGGGACACGGTCCGTTATGCACTAAAAGTAAAATGGCGGACTTCATGCCATAGGCATACTTCCGTATAATTTAAATACCGCTCCCGTTTTTACAACATCGGTAGTTAGTGTTTGACGTCAAAGTTTTTTTTTAAAAACCCTCGTTTGAATGTAGCACTCGCAGAGGAGTTGAATATTCATCGATTCCAGTTTTCAACTTTTTTACGCTTGTCGAGTAAAACATGAAGTTTTTAGAGCCTCGATTTGTATATCTATAGCTGTCGTAAATGAAATCTTATTTTTTTTAATTAATAACGTTTGGTTACATGAAAAATAAAATTCATAAGAAAGATTCTAGGACATAGCAGAAAGTACACAATAACACTCCGCCGCCGCAAAATCCAGATATTTTGCTTTCTTTGTTAACTAAACAACTTAAGCTATCCGAAACTTTGATTCTGTTGTTTATTACACCTTTATTTTTATTTTATTTTATTAAAACTTTATGCACAAGTAAGTACAAAGGCGAACTTAATGCCAAAAGGCATTATCTACCAGTCAACCTTTGGGTGGTACAGAGAAAATTCGGAAGGTGCGCAGATATTT
Source organism: Lamproptera curius (assembly GCA_029286875.1). NCBI lineage: Eukaryota > Metazoa > Arthropoda > Insecta > Lepidoptera > Papilionidae > Lamproptera > Lamproptera curius. The sequence continues at coordinate 490,177 of JAGSMT010000057.1, read as the reverse complement.
AACAAAACAAAGGAAAGATTTTTAAAAAGCTTAGAGTTTATGTGTGTATACATTAAAACAAAATAATTATATATCATTAATAAAATTACGACAGGAATATTAATACATATTCTATACGTTAACTTACTTAAGTTAATACAAATACATAAACATAAATAAATATACATATATAAATATATACATATATATTGTAAATATAAATATATACATATTTTATAAAGTTTAAGAAAAAATACATTCTGTTCATACTATGCCTTTGAACTTTGTCCGCAGAAAAAAATAATAAAGCAGACCTTATACTTAGGTGACAGTTTTTTTGAGCAAGTGTTCCCGAACTTTATTTTTAAAAATGAGGCGACTCTCTGCCATCCTGATCTCTTTAATTACATAATTTCTAGATGTTATGTTATAGGAGGAAGTAGGTCCCTATTTTACAAAAGACCGTCTGGTTTAGTACCGCCGCGGTGACTATTTCCGCCGCGAACAAGTAGTGTGTATAACACTACTGTCTTCCGGTTTGAAGGTCACTGCTTATCTCATGGGCAGGGCAGGTATCACTTACCACAAAAAATTATATGGTTCGGGATTTAAACGTATTTTTCATGTGTTTTGTTCAAAATAAAGAAAAAATCTCTTTGCTTTTCAGGCTTCCCACCGATTCCTCGTCAATAATCCTTCACCATTCCTTTCTACAGATTGATTTATTTACTATAAATATTCATAACGAATCATTCATTCCATATACAATTTTTAATATATAATTAAATCGATTATTAATCGATTTCTAATATGGTTATCGATTAAATAACATGACTATTTTTTCGCTTTAAGTAAGTCGGTGGCAGTCACTCAGTTATCAGTCGTCAGCCAGTCGTGACTCGATTTAGTCGTAAATATTATAAGCATTCATCGATAATATACGCTTTATTGATTTTGCAACAGATTAATTAATAGTTCTTAATATATGTTTATTTTGATTGTTACTAATTAAATCGATACTCTAATTATAATACTGGACTGTATTAAGAGCATACAGACATACAAATCGTGTTGAAGTGTGTTAAAGGAACTATAATTAAATTAAAACCATATTCAAGATAGATTACTCCACTAAAGATTGCTTTATTTTTCGACCCGGTACCCCATCACGCGTTCCCACCCGTCCCACGATCCCGTCGCGCCCCACCACCCCACGCCCCACCGTTGGGAGCCCACGCGATGCTCTGACCCACTCATCATGAGCTCGTCACCAGCTGTGGAGCCGTCCTCGCCGTCGACCACCACGCCGTCATCGCCGGCGCTTAGACCGAACGACCAAAGCCTGTTCCACACGTCCACGCCCAACTACGTGAACAAGGTGAGACCGTGTGAGATTGTGTGGAAGTGGGTGTGCTCGTGTGAGCCTAGGTGTGCTTGTATGAGATGTGTCTGCGAGTCCGCGTAAGCTTGTATGAGTTTGTGTGGCCCTGCGTGAGTGTGGATGAGCATTTGTGAGTCTCGTTGAGTTTCTTTGAACTTGTGTGAGCTCGTATACTCCATTGGTTAATTCGTAAACTGTGTGTAAACTTTTCTTAGCGTCCGTGCGCTTGTTTGAGATTACTACACCCCGTGTAAGCTTATTAAATTTTATTTCAGCTCTTTAATCTTAGCTGAGGTTAAGCAGAATTATACGTAATTTTAGTTGTCCTGTGTCATAAACACGATAGGACGAGCCAAATAATCAATCATTTGTATGAACATAAAGTTGCCTGTGAAATATCCATGGCGTCGTGATGTCTGTTATTTTATTGGTTGATTGTATGTTTCGCGACTGACAGCCCGGCATCATCCGTCTATAAAAGTATTATGTAATGTCTGTGAGTCGTTTTATTTTCGAATAATCAATAATTTGTTTGGTTTAGTTTAAACAAATTCAAGGTAAGTGTAGTTCGCGTGTGTCAAAAGACACTTGGACTATGACTCGATTATGACTTCAAATCGATATTTGTTTCTGATTTTATTTTATTTGCGTAAGAACAGTGTAATTTGTTGTTTATTAATGTCAACATCATCATCATTATCAGCCTGTACTAGTCCACTGCTGGACATCCGTCGCATGGATCGACTTACTTTTCAGACAATTGGGTGATCGGCCCAAATTGCCCTAACCAACTAGGAAACAACAATGAAAAATTTGTTGAGTCCCCGCAGGATTCGAACCCACGACTTCCAGTTTCTGAAGACCGTCAAGCCTGTGTTAATTAGGCTAAACTATTGGATAGAAAAGGTATTGATTGTTAAGGCCCCTACGGATTGTTGGAAATAGTTTTTAATAAGAATAAGAAAAAGTAGGGCAGACCAAAGATCAACTTTGCATTATTTTGCAGTTTCTTATTATTTATCATTAACCGATTTCGTGAGACGGACACCACTTACTTGGTCCGAAATAAGATCAAGTTAATCTATAGATTAACTATAGATAAATGGGATACGGTGCAAAACCCTTAATGCATTCATCATCATCAGCCTGTGATAGTCCACTGCTGGACATAGGCCTCCCTAAATACACCCTATCCATTAGGGGGTTTTTTGGACCGTATCCCACAACGCTGGTCCAATGCGGGTTGGTGGTTAGACCGACTTTGTACATGCCCATCCGACGCATGGATCATTTTACTTTTCAGACAATTGGGTGATCAGCCCAAATTGCCCTAACCAACTAGGAAACAACAATGAAAATTTGTTGAGTCCCCGCAGGATTCGAACCCACGACCTCCGGTTTCTAAAGCACACGCTTATACCACTAGGCTACGGAGGCAGTTAATGCATTAGCGAGGCCTATGTCCAGCTATGGACTAACACAGGCTAATGATGATGATGATATTATAAATGAATCCTTAGCTTTGCCTAATCTGACTGAAAATTAAATAAAACTGTTAAATTATTATTATTACAATTTCACATGCGAATATTGGCCTTATCAGCGTTGTTTTCTGTCGTTAAATATTAATGACCATAGAAATACGCTTTTCTAGATATAAATAATAGAATAGCACGTCTAATAAAGCGATAACAGTCGCGATGTAGAAACTTAGTGAAAGGTAGACGGTGTGAACGTTAGCCAAAGGATGGATATGAAAAGTGTTTGGATGCTGAAAGATTGGAATTGAAGCGAGGAAAATTCAGATGGTATGTCCTGTTTAATGTAGTCGGTAGGTAGTGTTCAATAAATTCTGTACTCTGTGGGTAGGGTAATAACTTTAGTATAGCCATTAGATGTAGATAGTTTAACCCGTGGCAACCAGGTGACGTCACATCTATCGTACATAAAGATTGACACTGAGATGTCAACCGCTGAGTGACAGATCAATGACAACATCAGACATGTGACGCCCTTTCTTTGCTATGGATTACTTTGTTGACTTTCGAAAAACGTTTTGGTTAAGCTTTAAATTAAAGATATGTCATATCATCCCATGTCTTATAGGCTGGGCTGTATCGCTTTCCTTAAAGTGAACTTTCGGTTCATCTTATCGCTTCGCTTTAAGAAGAAAGAAGATAAAGTTATACTTGTCGAGCTTTGACTTTATGTTCACTTTACAGAAGCAGTACCACCCGCCGCTGAACGTAATCCTGCCGGCCACTGCGCCCGGTACACCGCCAACCTTTGGTAAGTGTTCGTCCAATAATTATAATGTAGTCTTTTTCTAGCCATTTACAAAGTTGTCATGAGGTCGTAAAATCTATCTACTATAGACTGGTCAGAGGGATTGGTCATCTTCATCCGCCTGCGTTAGTCCACTGCTGGACGTAGGCCTCCCCTTCTCCATTAGGGGGTAATTTGACCGTATCCCACTACAATGGTCCAATGCGGGTTGGTGGGTGGACCGATCTTTTAAAGGCCGATGCGACTCCAGGATAATTTTACTTTTCAGACAATTTCGATCGAACCAAATTGCCCTAACCTAAGCAATTTGTCGAGTCCCCACAGGATTCAAACCCACGACCTCCGGTTACTAAAGCGCATGCCCTTACCTTCTTAACTTATCTCTTTATCTAGATCTTTAACTTTCTTAATTCTTAACTTTTGTCAAAATTAATCTTGACAACCGGAGTCCACAATACACCGAGTAGAATGTAATATTTAATCGCTTCAAGCAATTTCATCTTGGGTCCATATAGCTCGCAAAAACTCAAAAAATTATGAATAATAAAAAAGTGGTTTCCTTGCCGGATAAAAGTTCACGACTTCCGGCCTTCCGGCGACGAATTTATTCAGGTAACGAAGGCAATGCTTAAATAATGATATAGCAACATCAAGCCAGCAATTAGGTCACACTTATTAGCTGCGATTGCAAAATAACTTTTTAACTTTGTTCCTTTATAGGCCAGCCTACTAGCCAGAATACAAGTAAATCGTAAAGTTGTTAATCCGAAAGATCCGAACTTACTACCTCCGGTTTGTACAGCAACAACCAATACCACTAACCCAAGCAGTTGGTTCCCAAACAATTATATTCATACCGACGTCTTATGCTCATTCTTCTTAGATTAAATGGTATATAGTACCTTCCATTCACTTCCAATTTCTGCACTTTATAATATCTCCTGCGCAGTTGGCAGATCTTTAATATAGATCTGCCGCTGTACTCGGAATCGAGTAGGGGTCATTATTGTTTATAGTACCTTCCTCTTTGTACTTTCATAGGCGAGCCCACTTTGACCCCACCGCCGAGGTCTCCTGGGGCGGCGGCCGCGACCCCGGCTTCGGGTGACGGCAGAGGTCACCCTCCAGACGGCACATCGTCGGATAAGGTGAGTCGTTCATCGTCATCGTCATCATCATCGTCATCATCATCATCTTTTTCCTCATCATCTTCACATTCATCGTTGAGGACCCGTTTGGCTCAAGTGTGGTTGGTGTAGCGCAGTGTGATCATGATTATTGCGTCAGAGGGTGTATGTAATATACATAACATACATATGTTTTTCTCGTGTCCGAGTGTTTGTATCAATATTATGTGTATATATTTTCAGTCATCTAGGTCCCATAATACAAGCTACATATTAGCTTGTTTTAGTCCACTGCTGGACACAGGCATACCCACAAAAGCACGCCTCCTCCATTATGGGGTTTTGTGGTGTTATCACACCACACTGGTCCAACGCGGGTTGGTGTGTGGACCAACTTTTTACATGCCCATCTAAAGCATATATCATCTTACTTTTCAGACAATTGGGTGATCGGCCCTAATGGCCCTAACCAACAAGGAAACAACTATGAAAATGTGTTGAGTGCCCGCAGGATTCGAACCCACGACCTCCGGTTTCTAAGGCACACGCCTTCACCACTAAACTACCGAGGCATATATATTATTGTTGGTAAATGATAAAGTTACTTATCTCTCTCTCCTTTTAGTCGTCTGAGACAGCCGGCGTCTCCCGTACGCCTAGCACTGCCCTCTCCAGAAAGGAGAGCTACAAAGCACAGAGGCAGCATTACAGGAGAGAGAAGAAGAGGGCCGCTTCAGCCCTGCTGCACTCGATCGAGGACCCGACCGTCGTCGTCCTTGCCGACTGGCTGAAGGTTGGTTGAATAAGGCTATGGAATGTCCTATGACCTAGTGTCCATTGGGAGTCTGCTTATACTTTGGAATCTACTAAATATTCGTCCCGTATCGTATGTGAATGTTTGTGAATACTCGAATAATTCAAAAATTTGAAATGTTGAATACTGGTCGAAAAAAAAATTGGCTGTAAAATCGGTACACGGGCGGAAGTTATACGTGACAACGTCTTTTGGTGGTAGAACGATTGTAATGTGAATATTCATCCGTATAATAGGAAGAAGGGTGGAACCTGCTATCACCTTCCCTCTGTCTCTCTTCCACTTACGCACTTGCGCACGAGTGAGAGAGACGCGTGCCTCTCGCTTTCTCTTGTGGTTGCTTATGGAGAGCGTTACGTGAGCGGCGCTGTGACACAGTTTTCGAGAACCAATTTATAGACGTTGTCACGTCAAAATTGAAAATTTCGATAAATTATATTAAAAAAATAATAATAATGTATCTAAAACTTTCGAACCATTCGAAAACTTTCGAATTATTCAAAGCCTCCAGTTATTCGATTCGATTCGAACGATATTAGTACACTACTAGTATTTTATTTTATTTTATTCTTTTCGGAAAACATACAGTGATAAATTCGTATTTACTAATTTAGACAATATTTTCTACACCATTTAAATGTTTTCGCATACAAAAACTATACAGCAGCTTGAATGCTTAAGAAGCGTACAATGGTTTATTATAAAACAAAGAAGGAAAAAAAAAAAGAAATTATTTATCTTAACACTAAGCTAAGAGACCACATGAAACCAGTTCTTTGATAAAACTTTCCTAAGTGTATCTGAAGGTGAGTTGAACAAATCAATCTCGGGCGAATCATTCAGTTCGTTGATGAATTTGCAGATCTAATGAAAATGAATTCTTTCTATAATTTGTTGTGCAACGAGGAAGATGCAATAAGTCTGCTATATACTAATATGCAATTAATTTCGGAAAAATAGTTATGACTCACTTTGACTATTTCCTTTCAGGTCCGCGGCTCCCTAAAGTCCTGGACGAAGCTATGGTGCGTCTTGAAGCCTGGGTTGCTGCTCCTTTACAAAAGTCCTAAAGCGAAGGTATTCACTTAATTATCATAGTCATCATCGTAATCAGCCTGTGTCAGTCCACTGCTGGATATGATCCCCTTATGCACGCCATCTCCATGGGGAAATTTTTGGACCGTATCCCACCATGCTGGTCCAATGCGGATTGGTGGGTGGACCGACCTTTCACATGCTCATCCGACGCATGGATCATCTTACTTTTCAGACAATTGAGTTATCGGCCCAGAGGGCAATTTGCCCTAACCGTCTAGGGAATAAATTGGGTCCCGCAGAACCCGAACCCACGATCTCCGGTTTCTAAAGAACATGCCCTTACCACTAGGCTACGGAGGCAGTTACATCTATACAAGGGGTTATTAAAAAACCAATACACAATCACCTACTTGATGGCTCTATAATTTGACAGGATATATTAGTCCTTATTTAACATGTTGTTTTCCAAGTTTAATATCATCATCATCAGCCTTTGATAGTCCACTGCTGGACATAGGCCTCCCCTGATACACCCCTATCCGTTAGGGGGTTTTCGGACCTTATCCCACCACGCTGGTCCAATGCAGGTCGGTTGGTGACGCATGGATCATCTTACTTTTCAGACAAATGGGTGATCGGCCCAAATTGCCCTAAGCAACTAGAAACAATAAAATTTGTTGAGTCCCCGCAGGGTTCGAACCCACGACCTCCAGTTTCTAAAGCACACGCCTATACCACTAGGCTACGGAGGCAGTTAAGTTTAATATGACTCTGTAAATTAATACGGATACTACTTTGTCTATTATCATAATTAACACCAACATCACATTAAACGTTATTTATTTACATTTCACAATCGTCAAACAGTTGTAAAGTTATATTCTATGCTTAAAGCAAAGAGTCGAGCCCTGATGGTGAGTTATATCCTGCTCATAAGGAACGATACATAGGACGCTATATAACTGTAGATTCAAGACATGGGATGTGACGTCCGCTTTACTCAGTAATTACGCTGGCCACGGTGCCCTTCAAGCCGGAAGATGGTAGCGCTTGTACATTAAACTTGCGGTAGATATGGGTGATGATACGTGGGTAGATATTTCGTTGTAAAAAGGTGACTTAAATAACTTGTTTATATTTTAATTGTTCTGTACACGCGAAAACGATACATTATTTCATAATAGGAATGTTAACTGATTATTAATAATATATCAAGATCCTTTTTACGGATTAATAATTTAAATGTAACTTAACCAACTCCGAGGCCTAGCGGTATTGGCCCTTGCTTTATAAACCGGAGGGTTCCGAATCTCGCGAGGAAATCACTTTGTGCTATTGCTGTTTACTGGACCATTTGGGCCGATCCCCAATCATCTGAAAAGTAAGACGTTCCATGCGTCGGATGGGCGTGTAAAAAAGTCGGTCCTTCCACCAACCCGCTTGTGACCACCGTGGTGGGATACAGTCCAAAAAACCCGTTTATGTATAAGGGTATATTAGGGGAGGCCTATGTTCAGCAGTGGACTCTCACGGGCTGATGATAATGATGACTTAAATATGTGTAAAAAAAAATGTATAATAATCGCGCAAATAAAAAGAAGAAAAAAATCATTTACATATTAAATTACATTTAAACTTTTACTTAACTTGAATCTAATTTATTGTTTTATGTCCAAAGGCTATTTTATTGATTTCGATGTGATAAATTCCACAGAGCAGCCACTGGGTGGGGACGGTCCTCCTGACCTCGTGTCGCGTGATCGAGAGGCCCAGCAAGAAGGACGGCTTCTGCTTCAAGCTCTACCACCCGCTGGAGCAGAGCATCTGGGCGCCGAGGGGGCCGCACAACGAGACCATAGGTACCGTGGGAGTGGGAATCAAACACTGCTGTGTTCCGGTTTGAAGGGCTCCGTAGCCAGCGTATTTACTGGGTGGACGAGACTCGACACCCCGTGTCCCACGGAGGCGGCGCGTTGGTGATACCACCACTATTGCCGATGTCCATGGGCGGCGGTGACTTATTCCCATCGGGTGGGATGACTGATTGTCTAACTGCTTAGGCGATAAAAAAAGTCATTGTCAAATATCTCTATTCAATATGGAAACATTACACTATCTTATTGATTGTCTTATCTGAAGGACCGGCGTAAGAAACTCAGTGTAAGTGAAACTTGACGTGTAGCCATATATCAAGAGATATGATGGGGTCACTTGACTTTGAAATGGAGTTGGGAATTGAAGTTAAAAATTTCATCTCGCCCCGAGTTATCGTGGGTAGTCAAAGAGGAGGTGGAGGTCAAAGTTCAGTTTTGGTCATCATCAGTTGATATTAGTTTTTATCTCCTCTCGAGACTTCCTTTAAAAGCCCATCCGACGCATGGATCATCTTACTTACAGGCAATCAGGAACAATGAAATGTTATCGAGTCCCCGTAGATTCGAACCCACGACCTATAGTTTCTGAAGCGCAAGCCCATACTAGACTCGGAGGCAGTTATAGTGTTCGCGTGCTCAAAGTATTACCGTTAGTAGTAGCTCAGAGTATTACTCTAAAGATCCAAATACAATTCCTGTGGTTTTTCAGAGATTTATTTTCATAGTGAAAACTGATGGCAAATTGGATGAATTTTACTATTATTATAAGTATTTAAAGCCCCCTAATAGATAGGGGTAAATTAGGGGAGATCTATGTCCAACAGGACTTAAAAATAAAGTTTTGCTACCATTTAAGTTTATGTATTAACGATTTTCTCTATACTTGTAGGTGCGGTGGTCCAACCGTTGCCTACCGCCCACCTGATCTTCAGAGCGCCCTCCCAGGCCGCTGGTCATTGCTGGTTGGATGGCCTGGAACTGGCTTTGAGATGCAGCAACGCTATGCTCAGGTGATCTATTCATATACACTCTTCATCATCATCATCATCAACGTGTGTAAGTTCACTGCTGGACGGCAGGTTATATCGATTATATGACCGTGATATTATCACGCTGTCTAATGTCGGTCGTTCAACTGACCGGATTTATGGCCTATCACGGTGCTTTGCTTATGGGCAGGGCGTATCACTTAACAACAGGTGGACGTCTTCCTGTTTATCAATGATGACCCGCTTGGCGCAGTGGTCAGTGAGGCTGACTGCTGCGTCATAGGGTATGGGTTCGATTCCCGGTACTATTGTTTGATTAACATAGTGTTTTTTTACTTGTAGGGATGTTTGTATTATATTTATTTACAACAAAAGGGAGTCTTTGTATGTATCAGACATCAGTTCATCGTCTAGTCTCCATAGTAAAATCTTTGTTCACTTTAGCGACTAGGTGATGTTGTGTTAATTGGCATTAATAATGCCATTTTTTTTGTATTTATTTTTTATAATTTCCTGGTCTCCAGATGTTCCCGTTCGCGACCAGAGCAAACCGTCGAACCTGAAGCGCCATCCACCCAGACTAATATATCACACGAGGAACTGGAGAAACACTTCAATGAACACGGTAAGGTTATACTTTTACATTTATAATATAGGGTTGATTCGTTACCAGCATTGAGAAGAACATTTTTAAACGGTGATTAGTACAAATTATACTTGGAGTTGATATGAAAAACCTACAAAGCAGCAAAGTGGCTTTATGTGGTGTTTACACTAGGCAAGTGTCAATCAGCGATTGACATCTCAGTGACACATCCATCAATTGAACGCTGTTATGACATTTCATGGCTTTTATAGATCAGTTCCGAGTGTAATTTGATTGTGATATTATAGTTCATAGATTGTTTGTTTATTTGTTCTCAAGAACAGAAATGATCATTTTTGTGATCCCGACCCATAATGTATGTCTGTTAAGAAGCACAATTTGAAACTATATTATATTATACATGAAATGTCTAAATTATGATAATGGTTATAATACAGGAAAGTTGCAATGTCTAGGAAGAATAAGAAAATATTTTTAACCGGAGTAGGAAATGACAAACTACTGGTTATATAATTAGTTACTTTATCCTATTATTATGAGCTTGAAGCACAGAATAAAAATAGACATATCTAAATTTAAACCTTTGAATTGCATACAATCAGGCTAACTTCTATAAATAACCAAATATAAGATATCAAAGTAGCGATGATATTTATTTATGCATTTCATTTTAATTCTGTTTATAATTTTTGATAGAGTCTTATAGAGTAGAGATAGAGTGAAATGTTTAATATGTGAATAATTTCAAGTGCCGCTGTAGATATGTGTATTAGGTCTCTTCAGAATTTATAAGGTATTTCAATAGTTTACATACTATTTTTGTATTCTTTTCAAGGATATTACAGAATCCCATCTTTAACGTTCACACTTGTTATTTGTAGTTGCAATAAAGGTAATACAGCTGCTTTAAACACTGTTTCCTACGATTGTTTCAACATAAGGTAAATATGTACTAATAATTTATTCATCATATCTCCCTGACCTCATCACCTTGCACTTTGTCTGCTATTCAATGCTATGTTACAATGGCTAAAACAAAGCCAAGCAACTCGACCTGTCCACCCGGAGTTCACCCATCCCGATGACGTCACCGCCCGACCACCCGAACCGATGCCGTTCTGCAGACCCTCGACCCGCGAAGAAGACCAAGTCGCGCAGCTCCAAGTGGGCCCAGTTCATAGAGTCTATAGAGACTTTGGCCAGAGACAACGACAGCACAGACTCTCAGACGCCCGAGAGCGACAAGAGGGACCTCGGTTTTCTGGACTTTTTACGCAAGAGAGAGGAGAAGGTGCCGGATATAAAGAAGAGAAGGAGCAAGAGTCTAGCTTCCAGTCCGTTCAAAGTCGAACCTTTGAAGAAATCGCCCATTTTAAAGTATCCGGACCAACGAAAGACCGAAGATAAGGAGTGCATTGAGCCGAAGAGGCGTAGTTCCACTCCGTGCACGATAAAGACCAAGGCGTCCAGGATCAGTGACTTGCGCAGATCCGGGTTCAAGACCGACTCGGAGAACGATGATGGCAGACCGAGGAAGACGGGCGGTGGTGCCGAAGTGATATGCGACACGTCCGATAGTGTTCTGATAACGAAGACCGCGCCCTCGGTCGAGAGGTTCCCCTGCAGCAGCTCGTCGACCACCGACGGGTGTGATGATAAGCCTGAAATGCGGTGAGTGGTGGTACGATTGCCAGAATTATGGGTTTGACAGATTGACAGACCTGTCAGACTTCATAAGTTTGACAGGCTCGACATACTACAGCTATTTTTATTGGTTAAAGCGATGAGACACGCGGTACGCTCTGACATTAATAGAAGCTGCGTTAGACTCCACAAATGTGCTCACCGCTATGAGATGTTTCGTCTTGTTTACCCAGTAATTACGTTGGTAGCGGTGCCCTTCAAACCGGAAAAGAACTGTAAGAAAGTCTGGACTTTTGGAAGCTCTAATAACTTGTAAAGGAGTGAGAAAAATAAAGGAAGAATACATTGGAGACATTAAATGATGATAAAGATGCTGATGATTAAGAAGAAACAGATGATGACGATGATGACGTAGAACTCCTCTGTCCCTAGAACTCCATATCGTCACGCGTCAGTGCCTTTGGGCAAGTTTTCCCTGATCGATTACGGCAAACTGCCTTCGACCAGCTTCGAGACGCTCCAATCAGAGAGGAGAGATCAGAGGCTCTCAAGCCAGAGCGTCTACGTCACTGGCAAGGTCCTGACGAACGGTGAGGATCCTGAGGAGTGGAAGGTGGCTCCGGGCGGTAGATGTGCTTGGCGCTGGTAGAATACCTAGGAAGTATTGGCTACATTGTTCAGAAAGATCAACTTGTCATGTGTGAGCGTGATGTGATAAAGTATCTTTTATATAGAGCTAGTATAGTCGTTGCGTGAGGATATTATTGTGTTGTGGTTTTGCAATCTTCCATTTTCCTTGATATGAAAAGCAATTGTCCTTGTTGAAACAACTTTTTGCGTTTGTTCTGCGTTTCGGACTATTGCAGCAGCGTCATGGTAAAGGGCAGTCTATGTTGCTTGTCCTTTGGCGCGGATTTAATACGTACAGTATTCGCATAGAAAATATTATAAAAGGAGCATTTGTTACTGCCTTCGTAGCCTAGTAGTATAGGCGTGTGCTTTAGAAACCGGAGGTCGTGGGTTCGAATCCTGCGGGGACTCAACAAATTTTCATTGTTGTTTCCTAGTTGATAAGGAAATTTAGGCCGATCACTTAATTGTCTGAAAAGAAAGATGATCCATGCGTCGGATGGGCATGTAAAAGTCGGTCCACCCACCAACCCGCATTGAACGTCATACGTGCAGTCCGTAATTGTTTTGTTTTGTCTTTTCTTCTCTTATCTGTTGTTAATTACAAGAAGTAGTGTTTTGATAATTCTAAAATATTTAGTTCGGTCGTCGAGATTCATTTGTATAACGGAATGATTGTTATTTTGCGTTAGGAACTGAACTCTGCGTCTGATATGCTAACTTATAGTTTGCCAGTTAGTCTATTTTAATTGCTATAGATGGGTTTGTTGAATGGGTGGTCTATGCTACAATATTATAAAAGGAAAGTTTCGTTTGTTGGTTGGTCTTGAACAGGATCCGCAAGTAGTGAACCGATTATATATATCCTTTCCTCGAGTAACAAACACTACTTTTTACCACTGGAAGATTCATTACAATGTTTAAAATAATACGGGCAGAGCCGTGGATAATTTTTATATACTTAGTGTGTCGTCAAATCGTAAAATTAAATACTAGAGCATAAAATAATCTATATAAAAGAGGTCCGATGCGAAACTCTTGTACCAAAAATCATTTCATCAACCATTATTTCAAATACCTTTTTATTACTTCCACATAATTTCAAAATCTATTTAGTATGTCGGATTATGTCGAAATTTATCATACTCGTTAAGGGCCGATGACAATTCACAAAAATTACTATTAATCAATTAACAAATAATGGTTTCTAAAGACTAAATAAATAATAAATACGATTTTTCTAGAACATGAAACATTGATAAATTTGACAAATAGCGTATGAAAACAGGACTTTAATGAAAAAATGCGTTCTTTACAGACATCACAACTTTTGGCACAAGGATTAGTTAAATAACATTAATTACTCGTTCTCAACTTAACGACGGAACATTTCATATTGGTCGATACTCGACAAAGTACAGTCTGTTACCGCGTAAATGATATTTCGTCATCGTCATCATCAATCTGTGTTGGTCCTCTGCTGGACATAGGCCACCCCTAATGCACGCCTTCTCCATTGGGGGGGTTTTTTTTAAGCCGTATCCCTCCACGCTGCTGTCCAATGCGAGTTGGTTGGTGGACCGACTTTTTACATGCCCATTCGACGCATGGATCATGTGACTATACAGACAATTGGGTGATCCCAAATTGTCCTACCCAACCAGAAAATGATGATAACACAAAGTTGTTCCGCGGATTCGAACCCACGACCTCTGGTTCATAATGCAAGGGCCAATACCGCTAGACCACAGAGGCGGTAAATGATATTAAATATACATAAATTTCAGGTTTCGTTTGACTCAGGTGTGCAGATATTATATTATAATTTAATTGCCTCCGTAACCTAGTGATAAGGGTGTGTGCTTTAAAAACCGGAGGTCGTGGGTACGAATCCTGCGGGGACTCAACAACTTTTCATTGTTGTTTCCTAGTTGGTTAGGGCAATGCGAGCTGATCATCCGATTGCCTGTAAATATGATGATCCACGCGTAGGATGGGCATGTAAAAGTCGGTCCTACGCCTTATCTGTCTATCCGGTCGTGTCGGTTATCCGTCCCATCGGCCTTTCAGAGAGTAAAGGAATAGGGAGTGCACCTGTGTTTGCGCGTACACTTGTGCACAATAATATCTCAATCTCTGTCAATAGATCGGCCGCCGTGGTCGGAATTGACTAGGAGGACATTATTATTGTATTATAATTTATCCGGAGACGGTTATTTGTTTAGCTGTCTGACTGTTTGTATATCCATTTGCGTCATTCTTGTCCAAATGTAATTGTTGCACGTTATTTGATGTACGAATGCAAATAATATCGCATGTTACTTCCGCCAACAATGTTTTTATCTAACCGGCGACTTTACAAAATGTCTTTTTGTATTGTAGTAGCTTGTGCGCGAATCCGTCCGTGTGTTGGTATAAAAAAATCTTTTAGTTTTTTTTGTCGGAAAAAGTAGACTTAGTCACTACCAGTTATATCAGCTATCTTCCAGTGAAAGTCACATCAGAATCGGACTAGCCGTGCCCGAGACTAGCCGGAACAAACGGACAGACAGAGAGACGAAAGTCTTATAAAATGTCGTTTTGTTATATGTATCAATCACCTATATATATAACAGGTTCCCACCTATATATTGACTCATCACGATATCTCTGGAACTATAAGGCGTAGCGACTTGAAATTTGGTAGGAATATTCCTTTCGCCGAGTAGAGGTCAGCTAAGAACGGATTTTACGAAATTCCACCCACTAAGGGGGTTGCGGGGTTGCTAATCAGTTATAGGTATATCACTATATCTATATCGTTTATGAACGATTCTTTCTATGTTACAAACCGACATCCCAGCTATATATATTTGTATATATTTGCATATATTTGCTACGCCCACGACTTTGCATAATACATCATACATACATCATCAGCCTATGTTAGTCCACTGTAGGACATAGGTCTCCCTTAATACACCCCTTTAGGGGGCTTTGGACCATATCCCACCACGCTGGTCAAATGCGGGTTGGTGGGTGGACCGACTTTTTACATGCCCATACGACGCATGGATCATCTTACTTTTCAGACAGTTTATGGTTCTGTCCATGTTGGTTTCTAGATTGTTTTAACGAATTATACCAGCTTAAAATTAGCCTATGTTAATCTAAGATAATGTAGCTTTCTATTGGTGAAAGAATTATTAAAATCGGTTCAGTAGTTTCAGAACCTATTGGAAACAAACAAATGTTTCCTCTTTATAATATTCCGGCGACCCCCCGGCTCCGCACGGGTGCAATGCTGATATCTGTAAAATCTATGGAAAATTGTATATATTTACCAGCGTTTTTATACAATATTATGCACGAATTCTATATATAAACCTTCCTCTTTATTCAATCTATCTTTAGAAAAAACCGCATCAAAGTCCGTTGCGTAGATTTTAAGATTTAAGCATACATAAAGATATGGGCATTGATAAAGCGGCTTTGTTTTATACTATGCAGTGAAGTATGGACTAGCGATCCGCCCCGGCTTCGCACAGGTCTAATGCTGGTACTAAATATACTACGGAATTTATTTATATACTACTTTAACAGGTTTTTTGGCATTGTGCAGTGAAAACAAACAAACATATTATTTTTAAATCACTTTTGAAAAGAGCAGAATAGTTCTCGTGGTTTATCCCTAAAAGATATATCTATATATATCATAAAATATATAAATAATAATATATATTCTCAGTGATTTTTTGTACGGTTAAAGTGTATAATACTGTAAGATCATTTCGAATACTTATATATCCTAGGTTTTTGCATGCATGAGTTTTAATCATGAAGAGCAGAATATGTGTCCTTAAACAGATTATTTATAGATCATCACAATATATAATAATTCTATACATATTATATTAGATAATATGGATCCATTCTTTTGAATGACCTCTATCTTAAATAAAACTGCATCAAATCCGTTCATATGTAAAGATCTATTATACATATGAAAGCAGTAAGTATTTTTGACTATTAGTTATATATATATATATATATAGAATATGGTCAATGGCAGGAGCCACTGTTTTTACACCGGAGGTCGTAGGTTACAATCTTGCGGATACACAACTTTGTCTAGATTTCGGTTCTCTGAAGTGTCAAGAGACCATCTTTGACAGAGTTTATAGGACGTCCGTGCCTTCAAATTTACTGACAACTTATTTATCCTTACAATGCAGTTCACCCTTTGGGTTGTGGTGGTCAGATGCTAGTCGTTCTGCGTGAAAACGTCCAGGTATTACTGTTGCCAATTTGGTAGAATTACGTAGTTAAGTGAATTTAAATTCATCACCATCATCAGCCTGTGTGAGTCCACTGCTGGACATAGACCTCCCCTTCTCCACTAGGGGGTTTTTGGACCGTATCACACCACGCAGTGCCCAATGCGGGTTGGTGGATGGACCAACTGTTACATGCCCATCCGACGCATGGGTCATATTACTTTCACACATTGGGTGATCGGCCCAAATTGCCCTAACCAACTGGGAAACAACAATGAAAACTTGTTGAATCCTCGCAGAATTCGACCTCCCGTTTCTAAAGCACACGCCCTTACCACTAGGCAACGGAGACAAATTACGACTTTACTTTTGCTAAGATATATTGACAAAACTACGAGCATTTTATAGGTGCAATGTTTTTATTTTACCGCCTTGTATATTGCTCAAATACAGTTTTGTTTCATGCCGAGCATGCAATAAAAACAATAAAACAACGGCAGTATATGACGACTCGCTTGGCGCAGTGGTTAGTGTCCCGATTGTTTTGTTGTTTGGGACTAGATGATTCGTCTAGAGATATTATTATTATTTTTAAGTACTAATTCGTCAGTATTTGCCTTCAATTATATATTGAGGACAAAAAACTCTGCAGTTCTCGGACCGATAAAAACAAACATATAGTATAGATGAGAAGGTAATTAAACGAATCGGTTAAAGATAAGCCTAATGTGACAGACATGTATTAGAAAATAGAACGAACGGTCATTAGTGATAAGTTGACGGCAGTAAACATTTAGTGGCGGCTTAATTTACACAATTTATATATAACTGCCTCCGTAGCCTAGTGGTATGGGCGTGTGCTTTAGAAACCGGAGGTCGTGGGTTCGAATCCTGCGGGGACGCAACAAATTTTCATTGTTGTTTCCTAGTTGGTTAGGCAATTTGGGCTGATCACCCAATTGTCTGAAAAGTAAGATGATCCATGCGTCGGATGGGCATGTAAAAAGTCGTCCACCCACCAACCCGCATTGGACCAGCGTGGTGGATAGGTCCAAACCCTCAATGGATAGGGGTGCATTAGGGGAGGCCTATGTCCAGCAGTGGACTAACAAAGGCTGATGATGTGTGATGACGTGACTTCGTCCGCGTGGAATAGGAGAAATGTCCGAGAGGTGTATCGCTGTATAGTATAAAACAAAGTCGTTCTGTCCCTATATCCCTATGTATGTTTAAATCTTTCAAAGTACCCAACGGATTTTGATGCGGTTTTTTTAATAGATAGAGTGATTAAAGATGAAGGTTTATATGTATAACACATGCTTAATATTGTTGGAATATTTTCTATGAGCATAGCTGAATGAGAAAATATTTTCTAATAGTCCTATGCTGAAATATAAATGTATGTATGTATGTGTAATATGTTTCTATATTTTATGAGATACGGTCCAATAACCCCTAACGGAGAAGGCGTGCATTTGGGGAGGCCTAGGTCCAGCAGTGGACTAACACAGGCCGATGATGACTATAATGATCTATATTAGACATACCATACCTATCGTTACACACAAAGTTTTATGGATTTTGCTTCGACGATGTCGATTTTCCATATCGACTTTCATCCCCATTTCAACCCCTAGTTTGGCCTGTACATTTTGAAACTACAAAATTCGCAATCTATACAGAAAATCTCATCGTTTCGTATTCAATAGAGATAATTTCAATTTCAATCTCTTTAATCGTAATATTTTTGATAGCCCTTGCCCTTTCTTGTAATCTTTTCTAAGTATGTACCAATTTATTATCGGAATCGGTTAAATAGTTTAGACAGTAAAGACGGACAGACCGGCATAGTTACTTTCGCATTTATAACATTTGTATGGATTCATCGTCATCATCAGCCTGTGTCAGTCCACAGCTGGATATTGGACATAGGACTCCCCTAACGCACGCCACCGCATCCGATCTTCGGCTATTCTCATCCAGCCCACACCGGCCACTTTACGTATGTCATCACTCCATCTTGGCACAGGGCGTGCTACACTATGTATTATCATTATTTATTAATAAATATTTTACGTGACACTCGAAAGCTTGAAAAACGTAAAAAAATGTTTACAAGTTGGTAAAAGTAATGCGGGCTAATCGCCCGATGTCTGTAATTAAAATGATCCACGCGTCGGATGTGCATGTAAAAGTCGGTCCTGCTCCTGGTTTCTCTGGCCGTGTTGATTATCCGTCCCATCGGACCATGAGAGTTAAGGAAGAGGGGGTGCACCTGTGTCTGCGTGTACACACGTGCACTATATTGTCTCCTGCGCAGATAGCTGATCTCTAATACGGCCATCGTCGTCAAAATCAAGTTAAAGACATTAATATTAACCTGTATCATTAAGCTATTATGTAAAGATTAGTCCTATCTTACATTTACATGTATATTTTCAATAAATCGTCATTCAAACCGGAAACGTAGTGCGCGCACACATTCATCGTATATATTATATATACATATGGATAGACGCTCTCTGATAACGCTCATTACACCTCAGTGCGACACCGCGTCTCCTCCGAGTCGGTAGTGTCGTGAACACTGTCCCCACAAATACCTCGGTTCGGTCGTTATCTGTAGTGTACACTCACGATAAGCCTATCTATAGGCGCTGATATCGTTCAGTGTTAGTGAAATTTGTGCTGGTTTCGATGTTGTGTTCGGTGTCATCTATATTATGTGCGTGCGTACATTAATACGTTATCGGGAAATACTCGTTTAGAGTGAACGACTCCGGTGTGATAATTTTTATGACTTACCTTCGTTTACTCTACTTATACACTGAATCATCATTCTAACTTTGTAAACCGTAAGGTCCTAAGACTGCAATTGAATATGAATAATTCTTTAGCTAAGTCTATGGTAGGTCATAACGGATTATTGAAAATTTGTTTTAATAAATAGAGTCGGAGACAGCTATACGTTAGCCATTTTAGGTATAGAATTTAAGTAAATAATGTCTGTGTCAACCCTAATTGGAGCCAAAATTCGGCCACTCTTATTGGCTGAACCTCGCGTGGGATTCAAGATGGCCGCGATGCACCAATGAGAACGTGTTCTCTTTCACGCTATAAGTATTTGACATTAGACTTTACGCCCATTTATACAGAGTTTAAAATAGCTTAATATATGCTATAGATATACATATGTGTGATGTACGCATATTATAATTTACATGTAACCAACTATAATTTTTAGAGGTGGTAGGCCCCGTTTTTACAGAGGGCCGTTTGCCTCATAGCGGTAGTGTAAAACACTATTCTGTTCCGGTTTGTAGGGCACCGGAGGCAGCTCATTTACTGGGTAAACGGGATTAACATCCTACGTCTCACGTAGGCAGTGCGTTGGTGATACCCCTGGTGTCGCCGATCTCAATGGGCGTCGGTGACCACTTTTCATCAGGTGGCTCATAGCTTAATGTTTAAATATTATATTGTTGATAAACTAAGTAAAAATAAGCTAACTTAGTTTCATATCGGACTTTTTTATATTTAAATTCTATCTATAAATTGACTAAACTACAGACTATGTACATGTGGACTGAAGGATTTCCCCGAAATCTGCACAGGTTTTTCTTCATCCATGACTTAGAGACTGACCTATTGTATCTCAGTGTTTACAATAAAGATAAATAACCTTGGCGAAGTGAAACAATGCGTTTTTATGTCAAGCTTGGATATCGTAAGTGTTATGCTGTTAATTACTACTGGTCTCTGTTTGTGTTTGACATTAGCCCGTTCGAATCAAAGTCAAATACAAATATCTTTATTCAATATGGAGTCATTTAACTTTTGTTATCGATTGACGAAAAAACTAACACCGATTCGGAAACGGAAGCCTCTGAACTGAGAACAACCGGGCATAAGGAACTCCGGAATGGTGTAAAGATGTACACGGTTGTAGTATATACAACCGATTTAATTGATGTAAACATTGTGACCAATGGCAACGGAGTGACGTCATACATCTAGCGTTCCCATTGGTGAATTGTCGCCTAGATGTCAACCACTGGTTGACAGCCGACTTATAACAACGTTATACGTACGACATTTCGTTGCTATGGTTACTTTGTTTATATTCATTCCATGCCTCATTTGGCTCTTTTGGTGATCACACACAGCTGTGGTACAACCGCCTCCGTGGTCTAGCGCTATTGGCCCTTGCTTTATAAACCGGAGGTCGTGGTTTCAACTTGCGCGAGGAAAACTTGTATTTGTGACATTTGCACACCAGTTGTCTGAAAAGTAAGATGATCCAAGCGTCGGATAGGGCATGTAAAAGTTGGTCCATCCTCCAATCGCATTAAACCAGCGTGGTGGGATATGGTCCAAACCAATGAGAGGGCGCTCATTAGGGAGGCCTAGTCCACGTGACAGGCTGTGATGATGTGGTAGGCTTAGATTAATACTTATATATTGTTTTGTTATTAAAGGGGTCAAGTGACAATTTGAGAAGGTCCTTCATTTGATGATACTCAATTGGCTCTGACCATAACAAACGCAGCGTATGCAAATAATCTTTAAGCGATCCTGAGACATGCGTGTTTAGTCTAATTTACCCGGTAAATACGCCGGCTACGGTACCCTTCGAACCGGAACACGTTAAGTTTTGTTACTACTGCTCTATAGTTGAAATCGGTGCTCCGAATGCACTTTCCACGTTAGTCCCCTGTATAAAGGACAAGCTAAGCGAATAATACTTTGAACTTTTATCTAGATTCCTTGAATATTCTTGCGTTATGTTGACAAACCTTTGTACAAACATACACAACCACGAGCGTCACAGCGTTAGTATATAAATATAAGTTGCACTGTCGCATAAGGATAAATGTTTCACCTCGTCCCAGGTCAAGGGAATTTGCACAGCGCTCTAATGAACGCACGAACCCACAGTGTATAAGACATCGGCCAGTCAACTTGCAATATTCAATTATTGTTTAAACCAAGTAGACTCAGGCGTGCATTAGGGGAGGCCTATGTCCAGCAGTGGACTATCGAGATATGATGAGACTCGGGGTTGATGTAAATAAAATGTGACCAATTAATGGCTTGGATTTTGACCCCTGCGCTGAAAACATTTAGCGTTCATAGGTAAAGTATCTAAATTGTTCTCCAGTCGATTACGAATACGCCGGCCGGTTATATTAGAGATCAGCCGACTACGCAGGAGTTATTATAGTGCACAAGTGTATGCGCAAACACAGGCGCACTCTCTGTTCCTTTTTCATACTCTCAAAACCCGATGGGACGGATAACCGACACGACCGGAGGGAGATAAGGCGCAGGACCGACTTTTTACATGCCCATCCGACGCATGGATCATCTGACTTTTCAGACAATTGGGTGATCGACCCAAATTGTCCTAACCAACTAGAAAGGACGATAACACAAAGCTGTTACCCCGCGGGATTCGAACCCACGACCTCCCATTATAAAGCAAGGGCCAATACCGCTAGACCACGAGGAAAATGACTATTAACTTTTCCTTATATACTGTGGTTGCTTTAACGTAATATACTTGTAGTCTGTGCCTTGAAATGTCTTATGCCTAGCACTGCTTGCGTTTTAATCCAATGGCATTTATTATAGTATTGATTAACTTAATTAATTAAATAAGTTGATTAATTTCTGTTTGTAAGGTTAGGTCATAACTTACGAACCGGTGGTAGATTTACGTAGCGAATAGAGTCTAAATTGTATTTTAAATTTGCAATAACAGACTATAGTTGAGCACAATGAGACTGGAAATGTATGTCGACATTGTAACCCATGGCAAACAAACTGACGTCATACATCTAGCGTTCCCATTGGTGAGTTGTCACCGAGATGTCAATCACCGGTTGACATTCGACTAATAACAATGCCACACGTACGACGCCGCTTCGTTGCTATGAACCACTTTGTTTACATCAATCCATTATGTATGTATACATAAGTGTTTATTATAGGAGTATTTCTAGGCCGAATGCTATCCTCAAATATAAGCTACTAGCGACCGGCCCCTACTTCGCACGGGAGATATTCTGATAGAAAATATACCTACAATACTTATAAACCTTCCTCTTCAATCACTCTATCTATTAAAAAAACCGCATCGAAATTCGTTGCGTAGTTTGAAAGATTCAAGCATACATAGGGGTATAGGGACAGAGAAAGCGACTTTGTTTTATATTATGTAGTGATGTTACTTTGCAGTTTTATGAAAAATCCGTAAGATCCCTTTTATTATATGCGGACTAAGCATCTGTATGTACAAACTTTTGCATTCATAAGATATATTTATATATTACACTAGCTGATCCCGGCGACTTCGTCCGCTAGGTCGTCGTCGCATCATTTTTAAGTCTTAAGTATTCAGAAGAGCCGTTCCGGAGATTAGCCGGAACAACTGGACGGACAAAATTAAATAATAAATAGCGTTTTGTTATATCTAGCGGGTTTTATATAACAATTTTCTCATTAAAAGTTGTTATTTTAATATTACAAACAGACACTCGTATTTCATTTTTCCATCAGCCAGTGATAGTCCACTGCTGGACATAGGCCTCCCCTAATACACCCCTATCCATTGGGAAGTTTTGGACCGTATTCCACCCCGCTGGCTGGCTGGCCCAACGCGGGTTGGTGGGTGGGTGGCTTTATTTGTATAGATGAATATAACTTATTTCTAAGCGAACAAGAAAAGGGTATAGTAATTCTAATAGCCAAAACAGAGTGGAA
The DNA here is from genome assembly GCA_029286875.1 of Lamproptera curius. Classification (NCBI taxonomy): domain Eukaryota; kingdom Metazoa; phylum Arthropoda; class Insecta; order Lepidoptera; family Papilionidae; genus Lamproptera; species Lamproptera curius. The sequence continues at coordinate 466,787 of JAGSMT010000057.1, read as the reverse complement.
TTAGTAATGGAGTTTATGGAAAGTATGATGTTAAAAGATGCTGAAAGCGGCAATAGGGAACGCATCCTTATTGGTAGACTGCTTGCAGAAGCAATAATCACGCGATGTTTAACCAATGACATGAATCTTTCAGACACATATTGGATATTAGTCTTTGTTTACGTCAATTTAATATCTTAAATTACCTGGCTTTTCTTCAATACAAACTTAATCATACACGTGAAAGACGCTATCACGTTATAGTGGTACCGGCTTCTAATATTCACTTAATTCAGACAAACACTAGATTAGCGAACGCCATATAAGTCACATACAAAGCGCTCTATCTCATCTAATCTCTCAGCGTAGCCGGTTATCTTATCGACTCGGTGAATCTGGTAAATCTGGCCAATCTATAGCCTAGCCAGCACGCCGGCCGAGTTTACCGACCGGCTTTAGCCAGATTAATATTTCATTTACGTATGTGCGACAATAAAAACGTACATTACCTCGTTATCACCGATATCTGCCATACATTAGGTATTGTTGTGTGTCTCAAAAAGAAACTCGTAAAATTTGTTATAGCAATGGTGTTAATCTTTACTCCAAAATAATATAACACGGTTATATACTTCCTGAAATAAATCAATTTACTCATTTTTCTTTTATTGAGCACTAGCGACTCGCCCCGGCTCCGCACGGTGCAATACTGATATCTTTAAAATCTATGAGAAATTATATAAATTTATCAGCGTTTCGCTACAATATTGCGCATAAGTTATAGATATAAATCTTCCTCTTTAATTACTATCTATTAACAATAACCGCATCAAAATCGGTTGCGTAGTTTTTAAGTTTTGAGCTCACATATAGGGACAACGAGAGCTACTTTGTTTTCTACTATTTCATCATCATCATCATCATTAGCCTGTGATAGTGCACTGCTGGACATAGGCCTCCTCTAATACACCCCTATCCATTAGGGGGTTTTTGGACCGTATCATTTCTACTATTTAGTGATGTGAAAATGTGGATTTTTCATGGTTACAACAACCACACATAAATTGTAGGCATTGATCTTCAGGCACTTAGTCCTTTCAAAGAGTAACTATTCTACGTTACATATTTTTTGTTAAATGAAAACGTTTCGGCAGCCCACGCAATGAAGTCTTTTAAATGAGCATATCTTACCGTTTAAATATTTTTCTTTGACGCCTATTTGTACCTATTATCGTTGTTTTTCGGTTGGTCAGGATAATATGGGCGGATCGCGCAATTATCTGAAAAGAGAGATGATTCATGCGTCGGATGGGTATGTGAAAAGTCGGTCCCGGTTGTCACGACCGTCTTTGGCAGTCGTTACAGGAAGTCAGTGCCTTCAAATATACTGACAACTAATTCTTCCTTAGAATGCAGTTTACCCTTTGTAGGTCAGACGCCAGTCGCTCTCAGTAAAAACTATATAGTTATTCAGGTAATGTGATTGAATGCTAGATGGATAGCTGATTGGAACTGAGCCTCGTAGTCATCTAGTGGATCATTTCATATGTTGTGTACGGCTTTAGGCAATACTGAGGTCGTGCTGAATAAGTGATCCATGGCGTCGATGGGCATAAAGTTGTTCAACGTGTATTGACCAGTGGTGGGTAACGTCAAAACCCCTAATGGATAGGGGTTGTTAGGGCTATGTCCAGCAGTGGACATTACACAGCTGAGGGTGATGATGATGATGATATTAGACATTTATTTTTATTGCAATAAATCGTTTTCAGTTGTACTGAAATGTACTTCTTTATTTTAATAAATGCTAAGTGAAAGAAAAAAGAGCTTTGTTGCGGTTGGTTGCAATTTATTGTTAGTTGTATTGTGATGGGCTGATTACCGATTGCCTGTAAAGTAAGATGGGCAGGTAAGTGTCGCAGTGTATCGACGGTGGTAGTAAGGCCTCATTTCATACTAAACTGAACATGATTTCATATAATCATGTGAAGACTGCTGGACATGGTATAGGGCCCTATCGTTAGGGTTTGGACTTATCCACTAGCTGCCGTACAGTGGTGGATTTTACATGCCCATCGATCATCATCCTCTTTCGACATTGGATAGTAAATGCTAACTACTGGAACAACAATGAAAATTTGTTGCACCCTAATAACCTCCGTTTCATCCCGTTAGAGGGTTTTGGACCTTATCCATAATGCTGGTCCAATCGGGTTGGTGGTGGACGATCTTTTACATGCCAACTCAGACAGCATGGATACGGTCTTTTCGACAATTGGGTGATCAGCCCAAATTGCCTACCAAATACAGGTAAACAACAACAAAATTTGTTGAGTCGACCCAGACCTCCGGTTTCAACGCCTTACCACTAGGCTACGGAGGCATTACATTTTGCTCATATCAGGTATATTAGGAACACTAAACGCCTAGAATATAATTCCCTTGTTAATTCCTAATCATCGTAGATAAATATTGATAACGAAAGACCGAAGTGATAACAACGTCCATGGTTTTGGAATTTGAGCGTTTTGTATGTTTGAATATGTAATACCTTGATGAAATATATGTACTTTGTGTATCAGCTGTATTTAGATTTTAAAATTTATTGTTGGGAGTTTTTTTTATATATAATTTTTTTAATATAATCTGGCGATTGCGAATTGCCATTAGAAGACGGAGGTCGTGTGAATCCTGCGGGGACTCGACTAATTTTTATTGTTGTTTCCAAGTTCGTTAAGGCTGTTCGGGCTTGCCTTTAATGTAAGATGATCTATGCTTCGGGTGGGCATGTAAAAAGTCGACCCGGCGCCCTTTTCTCTCTCGGTCGTGGCGGTTATCCATTCTATCGGACTTTGAGGGTAAAAACGAATGTGGAGTGCAGTTGTGTTTGCGCAGTTGGCTGATCTCTTATATAGATCGGCCGCTGTAGTCGTAACCGACTTGGAGAACATTATTATTATTATGATATAATGAATATTGTTCCCGCCAGTCTTAATGATACTGAAGTCGGTTTGTCTGAGTCTATGTGTATAGCAAATACTGATAGTATTTCTATGCGGATAGCGCATTTTTGCCCAAAAAAAATTATCTCGCTTCTGTCTGTAGACACAATATACTGCATTCTTATCTATTCTTATCGCTTAGTCTGCGGATCTCAGTCTTTGTGTTTATGTTTACTTGGTACTTATTTTTTTTATCGCGACTTGTAATGCCTCTCGGAAGGTTTATTGGCGGGTTAAGTACTGTCGCTAAGATTTTCACGGAAATGTGATGCATTAACTTCGAATATGAATTAAGTGAGGAGTGTTATATTTAGGAAATTAATAGTTACGCAATGCGGACTCGAAATGCATGTCAAATTGAATATGAAAATATTAAAGTATAGTGAAAATGATGTAAACAATACAGTTAAAATAAATTATGGTCAAGATTGAGTGTTTAAAACTTTAAATGCGAAAGAAGTTGAAGAGGAAGAAGAAGTAGGGGAATCAAAAGAAGTAGAGCAAGAAGCAATGGAGAACGGAACGAAGATGAATTCAAAGCTGAAGGAGAAACCGCTAAGGAGGCGTTCGAGTATATTCTCCATTCTGAAGAGGCAGAAGAAGCTAACGAGACAGTGTTCCGAGCCCGGAGAAGAAATATATTCGAGAAAATTCTCCATGGACTCGGCGCTGTTGTCGGTTACACGAAGATGGAGAATGGTACAGCGGATGCCGCTATTGAAAGCCTGAAGGAATTCACTATATGTGATATGGGTTAGTTTCAACGCTTAATCTAGATTTGGTGTAAAGTTACTCAATCTTTTTGGAATTTTATTCTTTTAAGGGTATATCGAATATGGGATTGCAATATATACCTTTTCAAATCAGGATCTAGATTTACTTTATTGAGCCAATGAAGCATATAAGCAAATATTAAATTAAATTATTATTATATTGACTACCACCTTATGCAATTTTTATTAGGCTATAGAACATTAGCTAAAAATTTCTCCCTTTAATTATATCACTTAAGAGTGTAGACATGATGTATGTTATCTAATTGATATATTTGTCATAATTTAGTACAAACCAATTAGTCTAAAAACCGATCACTTATATATATTAATAAACTTTATCTATCCAATTATATCTGAAACAAAAGGGTAAAGGTACGTATTGATTCTTTAGCAACATATCTTTTAAATCTTCATATGTCCAAAACATCCCCGTATATAGTCAATTGTCGACATTGTATCTATCTATGGAATTGGCAATTTAGGACTACGTGTGTAAGCTAGTAAAAGTTAAAAAGAATAAAAACAACCGTTATATGATGGTTTTTGTCTCTATATGAACTAATTATGTACTCAAACCCCGTATCTTTGCTAGGAATTGGATGATCTGTTTTCAATACAGCTAACATCTCTGTGTTTGATATAATGTGTGTGACGCTAGGTGTTCTACATCACTCTATCTATTTGTGAACAGGTGGCGCTAGTGATGTCTCTTTATCGAATGGAAACTTAGTAAGGATCGAGACTGAAATCGATTTTTTTATGAGAGTTATTCTTTTCTATAGTTTAGCCATACTATACTCAGAATTAATGTAAATATTGTAACCCATAGTAATGAAGTTGTGTCGTACATCAATTCACCAGTTAATATATTTTCAATACTAGTCAATTAAAAGCAACGCCATTCATCTTGGGCGATCCAATATAAGGAAGAAGTAAAGAAGAACAACACCACGTGTTTGACGCCGCTTCGATCCTATACGTTACTTTGTTTACATCAATTGTGAAGACGAATTTGCTCAATATATAAATGTTTATCCCCTTGACTCACTAACGCCATCTTAGCAACTACGTAGTGGTAGACGCTAGACGGTACTTTGCTGATTGCACCCACCCACTCCACTTGAACAGAGTTAGCGGGAGCAGCGTCGGACACGGACAGCGAGGGTTCCAGGGGCATTATGGCGGATGTCCAATCCAGGGAGGACCCTGCCACCAGGAGGCAGGAGGTGCTAGCCAGGATACAGAGCCTGTACACCGAGGACTTGGATAGGGAGATTGGCGCTGTGAGTGTGAAGTTGTAAACCTATTGTTAAATTAACATTGTATTTGTTGGCCAAGGCGCAAAGACTTTTATGTTGTTTTAGTTGTACTGTTACTTTGTAGGAATCCTGAAGGGACTCATTGCGCCATTTTCTAGTGGGTTAGATCTTGTCCACTATGTGGGAAAATACCAATACGGAGCAGGTTTCCGCCGCATAGCAATAGGGTGTTAATAATGGAGTGTGTTGTGTATGAAGAGCACCTTAGCCAGCGTAATTACTGGATAAACGAGACATAAGATCCTTTAGAAGACTTTAGTTGGGTCGTCTTATGCTACATTTGCAATGGACGGGACGTATAACTTCCCATACAGAAAGTAAGAGTACAAAAAGCCGCCCTAGAGAGCTCTGTAAAAGGGGGACCTGCCACCTCTAAAAATGTTAAATAAATTAACATTTAAACTTATATATAAATTATAACTTGGTTATGGAAATCTAATTTAAAATCGGTTTCGCTGTAATATTGCATTTGCTTAAGCAAGTTTATTGAATCAGGCTGGTGAATTGGTAGAGGAGGTGGCAGAAGAGAACAAGAGTCTTCTGTGGTTCCTGCTGAAGCAGGTGCGACCTGGAATGGACCTCAGCAAGGTGGTGCTGCCCACCTTCATCCTGGAACCCAGGTCCTTCCTGGACAAGCTGTCTGATAATTACTACCACGCTGATATATTGGGGATGTGAGTGCTTAATTTTTGACATCTGATATAGCTGCCTTTATGAGTGGACGTGGTGGTTTCTGCTGTTTATGTAATTGGGCATATTCAACAGGCTAGGGATCCAAGTGATCATACTTTCAAATTCAAATTCAAATTCAAATATCTTTATTCAATATAGAAGTTTACACGCTTTTGATTGTCAAACACACTACCACCAGTTCGGAAAAGGACACAGACCTGGAAGAACTCGAGCGAAAGACTCAGCGGCTATTTTAGTGTCATCTTTTAACAATAACAAACATTTTGATAATTGGAATTATCGTATATATCGAATTGAAACAGGACCTGGAGTCGATTCCATTACAGGCTATGTGTATCATTTAAAGATCATTAATATCGAATAACCGTCGTGTCACACTAAAACGTTCATGACTACCTTTTATAATTTATTAATAGTTAAATTCTGAACAGTTTACTGGATTTTGTTGTAAAAAGTGTATATACTTGTCCGACTAAAGCTATCTATTCTCGCAGTCTAGTGCTAGAAAAATTAGATTAAAAGCCCCATTGCGTCGTGTTAGAGATCAGCACTGGCAAACTACGCGGGAGATATATATGTATGGACACACGTCTTCTTTCATTCTCATAATCCGATGGAAGCGTAAAGCAGCACGAGCGGAAAGATATCAGTCGTTTGACCGATCTTTCACGAGCCCACCCGACGCTTAGATCATCCTACTTTACAGACAATCGGGTGATGAGCCGGCATTGTCTAACCGAATATAATGACTGAAGAGAAAGATTTTGTTGATGTCGTAGGGTAGCCAACTCATACGACTCATCAGTTTGTGCACTCGTGCACATCTATATATCCAGCGCAGTAGGATGATGTCCAATATAGAACAGCCGTCGTACTCGGACCCGACTAAGAGGACATTATTGTTATGAAACTGTGCCGTATTATACATTATGTTTATATTGTAGTTATCACTTATTGTTATGTATTATATTGATTTTTAAGGCAATGTTTGTAGCTAGTCACTTGTCCTGTCTAAGGTATCCTATATCATCGGTCTGTAGTAGCGTTATGTAAATTTAATAGTTCGCTCCAGTAATATCGTTTTTCTTTTTGTTTTGTTATAATATATTGAAAAACGGAATTAAAACTGGTCAAGCTGAGTTTACCCCGGTTCTTATTAAGTCAAAGGCTTCCATTTCCGAACCGGTAGTAGTTTATTTGACTATCAATAAGAGGTGTGATGTTTATATTAAACAAAGACTTTGACTTTGCAGGGCCCAAAGCCTGGAGGACCCTTACCAGAGGTTCAAGTGCGTGCTCCGCTGGTACCTATCCGGGCTGTACAAGAAGCCCAAAGGTCTGAAGAAGCCGTACAACCCGGTCTTAGGCGAGATATTCAGATGTTGCTGGAGAGATCGTAACGGGGACTCTTATACTTATTACATTGCGGAGCAGGTGAGTCACAATTCATCATCATCATCAGCCTGTGATAGTCCACTGGTGGACATAGGCCTCCCTTAACACACCCCTATGCACTAGGAGGCACAAATTATGAACAGCCTATTATCTGCAGTCAGGGTATGGAGTTCGTGAAAAAAAATCAATGACAACTAAATCTATATATATAGATGTAGTGACAAATTGTTTCACTTCGGCAAAACTCGGATCTCTATCGGAATAATATGACGACCGAACTGTCAATGATTGATCGTATTGAATGAGTGACATTTTCATATGCATCAATATCAAATGTTATTTCATCATCATCATCATCAGCCTTTGATAGTCCACTGCTGGACATAGGCCTCCCTAATACACCCTTTCCATTGGGGGTTTGGACCGTATCCCACCACGCTGGTCCAATGCGGGTTGATGGGTGGACCGACTTTTACATGCCCATCCGACGCATGGATCATCTTACTTTCAGACAACTGGGTGATCGGCCTAAATTGCCCTAACCAACAGGAAACAACAATGAAAATTTGTTGTGTCCCCGAGGATTCGAACCCACGACCTCCGGTTTTAAAGCACACGTCCATACCACTAGGCTAGCGAGGCGTAAACGTTATTGTTTGACGTCAAATGTCGGAATGAATTAATGTCATTGTATTATATAGAGATGTATATGTACTGAAGCTATTTCAGGGAGTAGAGAAAGGAAAATATTTTCCCACTATATCTATACTCTAGTGAAGTACAAGGTGCAGTTTGAGTATACACAGTTTAATGTCAAACGCAGTGTAATAAGAGTCCTTCAAGACACGAACGCGGTGGTGTTTTTACACTGTCGGTTTGTGGCGGAAATAGGCAGCGTGGTGGCACTTTTCCAGTCGGTCCCCTGTAAAAAGGACCTCTGTTAAAATATCTAAAAAATGCCTAAGATGAATATGGCGCACATGTATGTAATGACGAGATAACACTCACTTTTATAATTATGTATTAAAAAGCTTTGAAACTTATCTACTACCATATTAATATCTTATTGTTTTGATAATTAAACAACCTCTCGTTTAATGCTTTTTTCATGTCTAGTTCCTAGATTATGTATTATCCTTTTCTCCATATTGCTTTTACGAATTAATGTCGACGTTTCGCATATGCCGGGCGTGCCGTGACGGCTCACATTTCTTTACGTAAATTCCATCTCTAAACTATAGATGGCGCTGTTTGGACGTGTCGAAATGTTTTAATCATTCCTGTCATAATCTATTTACGCCATAGAGGTATTCATTTAGCTAATTTTAAGACTACTTTTTACACAGCCTGGTAATGGAATGCTCGCTCCAGGTCTTGTTTCAAAATTGCATAATATGTAATGCCGAATTGTCAAATTGTTTGTTATTTTTAAAAGATCACATAAAAATAGCCCGCTGAGTTTCTTTCGCCGGTTCTTCTCAGGTCTGAGGCGTCCTTTTCCGAACCGGTGGTAGTGTGTTTGACAATCAATAAGCAAGTGTAAACTTCTATATTGAATAAAGATATTTGAATTTGAAAAGTTTCAGTCGACTTCCATAATAACGCATTCAAAGAAGTACGTGCAAAGTAATCTATACTGATATTGTAAAGAGGGATTTGTATTTTGGCGTGTATGTTCGTAATCAGTAAACTCTAAAAGTAACGGGCCGATATAATATAAATCTTTTACCATCGAAAGCTGCATACACTTTCAGTGACATGTTTACCCTAGGAAATCCCTTTAAAAATTTGGATATAACACGGGTTATATGGTTCTATTGTGTATCGTGTGGCTTAGAAACCGGAGGACGTGGGTTCGAATCCTGCGGGGACCCAACAAATTTTCATTGTTGTTTCCTAGTTGGTTAGGGCAATTTGGGCCGATCGACCAATTGTCTGAAAAGTAAGATGATCCCATGCGTCTGATGGGCATGTAAAAAGTCGGTCCACCCACCAACCCGCATTGGACCAGCGTGGTGGGATACGTTCCGAAAACCCATTATGGATAGGGGTATATTAGGGGAGGCCTATGTCCAGCAGTGGACTATGATGATATGGTTCTATTATTTTTATTCTTTACACTATATAATAATGGTTGTTTTATAAGATATTTGTTTGTTTCGCAGGTGTCACACCACCCTCCTGTGTCGGCCTTCTACGTGTCCAATAGGAAGGACGGATACGTCATCGAAGGGAGCCTATTGGCTCGCTCCAAGTTCTACGGTAACTGTTACTTTGTTTGATAATAACTTCCTTAGCCTTTAAAAGCAGTAAGTTTTTGTAGGGAACAACTCATGCAGTTGCTTCGGTCGCTTTCGGGAGAGCCTATGTCCAGCAGTGGACTGCCGCAGCCCATTGACGGTACCAACAATCAGACGCGAGGAAGAAGACACTATGATCATTAGTATTTTTCTCATGTCCGGATGTTTGTATCTATATGATATCTATGCATTTACAATACGAAATTAAGTCGTATGTATTTCAGTCAGTTTTCGTGGAACAAGCTTTTCTTAGTTTGAGATTGGATGGATGTTGTGTTATTTGTCCGGAAATATTATTTTGTTTTCTTTTTTTTATAATATAAATATTTCTATATATATATATACAGGAATATTTTAAAATGATGGGTATATAATAGACACTAAATACATAGATACATCGGCAAACGGCCGAGGGTTAAGTTGAGACGGAGGAAAACCTTAAATTATCATTATACTTGATTTAATAAAAGACTTTACGGACTTAAATTAGTTTAATTTGTCCAACAATTTTCCGGACGTTAGGCCTCACCTAACGCATGCCTTCTCCATTTCGCAGTGTTCGGACCGTATCTCGGCACGCGGGCCCAATGCGGACTAGTGGGTTTATCATTATGAATCTTAGTTAAACTGCCTCCGTAGTCTAGTGGTATGAGCTTGAGCTTTAGAAACCGGAGGTCGTGCGTTCAAATCCTTTAGGAATTTGACAATTTTTCATTGTATTTACCTATTTGGTTAGGGTATTGCGGGCTAATTATCCGATTGCCTGTGAAGTAAGATGATCCATGCGGCGGATGGGCATGTAAAAAGTCGGTCCTGCGCCTCTTGTCTCGAAGGAGGAGGGAATGCATGTTCGTTGTGGCGCGTACACTTGTGCACTATAATATAGCCGCCGTAGTCGTAATCGACTTTGGAAACATTGCATTATTTTCAAATTATACTTTTATTATTATTGTTTCAGGTAATTCCACGTCTGCTATCTTGGAGGGATGCGCGCGTATACATCTTTTGAATTGGGGTGAGACTTACATAACGACCGCGCCTTACGCCCACTGCAAGGGGATCGTCATTGGAACGCTTAGTATGGAGTTGGGAGGGAAGGTGGGTCATGTGTATTGTAGCGCTATACTCGTATATATGAATATTATCATCATCATCATCATCATCAGCCTGTGATAGTCCACTGCTGGACATAGGCCTCCCCTAACATACCCCTATCCATTAGGGGGTTTTGGACCCTATCCCAACACGCTGGTCCAATGCGGGTTGGTGAGTGAATATAGTGAGACGATATTTACCGTAATTTTTCGAAAAAAGTTCGCATTCATCGTGCTCTCACTAATAGCTTCAGTACCTATACATTTCTATATTATACAATGACGTCAGTAATTTTGACATTCGACACTAAACAATAAAGTTTCATGCTAATGGAAATGAGAATGTCACACGTTCAATACGATTATTAATTGACAGTTCGGGTGTCATCGTTTTCCTATAAAGAACCGGTTTTTCCCGAAGGAAAATAATTTCTCGCTAATATGTAAAAATTTTTTTAAAGTTTTTTTTTAAATAAAAACAGCCTATGTTACTCCCAGTTATATCGACTATATTTTACAAAGGCCGCGTCATAATCAGAGCAGCCATTCCGGAGATTATCCAGAACAAACAAACAGACAGAAAGTCTGATAAAAATTTAAAGAAATTGTTCTCTCTTATATATATATCGGTTGTATATATTAAAAAACCGGCTGTTTTGATGTATAAACGGACACTCCCGGTTCATTATATGTATAGACAATTTACATTCAAATGAGTATTAGTAATATATATTTATGAAATAAAGTACATTCAAACACAGTGTGATTTGAAACACTGATGACGTCATAAAGCGAACGCGTCCTCATTGGTGGACGGCGGCCATCTTGAATCCACACGCGATGCTCAACCAATGGGAGGGTCCCGATGTTTAACGCCGTTAAAGTTTTACATAAAACTTTTGTTCACCTGAATTCCTTTAATAAAAAAATTTGTAGTATTGAAACTAGATGATTGCAATAACGTTAACTTTATTTGAGTTTTGATAATTGATTAGTATTATATATATGCAAACACGATACAATATTTATACCGTATTGGGAAAAGAATCCACACCTACTGGTGCGTCACTATATGACATTAAACTACGCTAGCTTAGCGTAGTAGGTAGGATCCATAATTTAACTTTAAACTTTCATCATCTACTGTGTTAGTCCACTGCTGGACATAGGCCTCCCCTAACGCACGTCTTCTCCATTAGGGTGTTTTTGGACCGTATCCCACCACGCTGGTCCAACGCGGGCTGATGGGTGGACCGACTTTTTACAAGCCCATCCGACGCATGCATCCTCTTACTTTTCAGACAATTGGGTGATCGGCCCAAATTGCCCTTACCGAGTAGGAAACTTCAACGAAAATTTGTTGAGTCCCCGCAGGATTCGAACCCACGACCTCCGGCTTCTAAAGCGCACGCCCTTACCATTAGGCTACGGAGGCACTCAAAGAAGTGTTATAGAAAGTGTTTTTTTTGCAGTATAATGAAAACTTTTTAATTCACAGGTTCACATTATCTGTCAAGATACCGGCTACCAAGCGGATGTGGAGTTCAAATTGCGTGTAAGTTAATAGTTATGATGGTTTTAGCATAAAAATTCCACTGATCTTACTTATACTTACAATGATCTATGACCCATCTTTTTATAGTAATGTTCATATACATATATATTATATATATATATATATATATATATATATATAACTCTTGTAATACAACTTATGGCTTTATGGCTCCACCAAGAGAGTCTCGTGATTCTGCCAATGTCAAGGTTTGGAGAAACACAAAGTATATGGTTTGAAATTGATAGATAAAAGTTGGTTTGTGATTTGTGACCTCCATAGAGGTTAGTTGCATTCTACGGATGAATTTGTTGTCAGCGAATGTAAAGTTACTGAGATCCCATAAGGACTGCCAAAGATGATCATGACAACTGGGACCGACTTTTACATGCCCATCCGACGCATCTTATTTTTCAATCGATCACTTGATTGGCGTATATTACCTTAATCTACTTGATGTCAGCTAATTCTCGTGGATTCGAACCCACGAATTCCGGTTTGTAAAACTAGGGCCCATGCCACTAGGTTTCAATGTAACGATTGTATTGCGTTCTATTCACTTGATAACATTTCAAATCGTTTGCTCTATGTCTCTCAAAAAGTTCCACAGCGAAAACTTTACATATAGCTGAGCGTCGCTGAAAACTTAATTTATATAAATTTCAGGTCACAATTAGCTCTCAAATGGTTATTAATTTTATAATAATACAATAAATTAAGAAAGTCACTAAAAATAGTATCGTATTAGATAATCTTAAACAAAACCTTAATTCTCTGATTTATATAACTGTTCTTGTTTTTATATCTGTTTTCAAAAATCAGGCTAAAGATAAAACTATTGTTCGTTGTTTGCAAAATTACTGTAAGAACTTAGTGTGCAATAAGAGCTCGCTGTACATGCCTGTAACTGGCTTTGATACCAGTACCTAATTAATTATTAGTTCATTGTAATATTAAATGTTTCGTGTGTATGGCTGTTGGTGTCTAAATAAATAAATGAAAAGAAATATCCTCGAGTTTAAACAGTATCATTATCATCATCATCATCAGCTCTTTAATAGTCCACTGCTGGACATAGGGTCCCTAATACACCCTATCCATTAGGGGTTTTGGACCTATCCCACCACTCTGGTCCAATGCGGGTTGGTGGTTGGACCGCCTTTTACATGCCCATCCGACGCATGGACCATCTTAATTTTCAAACAATTGCGTGATCGGCCCAAATTGTCCTAACCAACTAGGAAACAACAACAAAAATTTGTTGAGTCCCCGCAGGATTCGAACCCACAACCTCCGGATTCTAAAGCACACGCTATACCACTAGGCTACGGAGGCAGTTAAACAGTATAATTTTTCAATTATTTTGTTTTTCCAGTCGTTCCTGGGCGGTGCAGATCAGACCAACGCTATTTCCGGAAGGATTAAGAAGGGAAAGGACGTAGTGGCCACCGTCGAAGGATATTGGGACGGCAGGATCGACATAAAGGACAAGAGGACCGGGGTAAGTTATTCCACTTATCGTAAAACTTATTGCCGGTTTAAAATCATCTATTATAACAATTGTTATCAAGAACATACATACGTTTATTTAGTCATGTAAGTAGTCTATGTGTTTATATCGAGTGTCTCCGAAGGCGGCATCAGAAATTATGTTCTCTATCAGAGAACCAGGGTCACCGATATAGCCCACCGGATCAGAAAGCTGAAGTGGCAGTGGGCCGGTCGTACAAGCCGCGGATCTGACCACCGTTGGAATCGGAAAGTTCTGGAGTGGAGACCGAAGCTCGGCCAACGTAGTGTGGGACGCCCTGCGACATTCGCAAAGTGGCCACGTGTGGGCTGCTTGAGAATAGCCCAAGATCGGAAGTTGTTGCGTGCGTTCAGGGGAGGTCTATGTCCAGCAGTGGACTAACGCAGATGATGATGATGATGATGATCTTTACTTATAATAGCATTAGAGTCCCTGCTTGTAACATCAATGTGGCCGTTTTCATATAATTACATTGATACATAACCGGCACATATAAAAGAAAAATATTTTTTTAAGTGTTTTACGGTCTGTTTGTTCTGCCTCATCTCAGGAATGGCTGTTTGGATTTTTACGATAATTCTTCTAGCTGATATAACTGGAAGTAAATCAGGTTACTTTTCTTGGATTATAACTTACTTTTTTTTACATATTACCACACGAACAAAACCGCAGGCAACAGCTAGTTAGTTCATCAATAAGAACGCTATAGGTGTGAGACGATTTTGTTGCTCCAGGTTATTATAGAGAAGAAAACGTGTAAATGTATCCATTAATTAGTTCTATCTAAAAACGTATACAAATAGAATCTTCTGTTCAATTCTCCTAGGAGGAGTCCAATCTTCTGGACGTGGCGATCCTGAAGGAGCAGAGGATGCAGAGGTACCTCATGAAGTTGGACAACCAGCAGGAGTTCGAGTCGCAGCGGCTCTGGATCAAAGTATCGGAAGCTATACAGAACGACGACCAGGTATTTATTTTCAATGTTTTTTAGTAGACACACCAAAAAAGATCCAATTAAAACAATTCATTTCCAAATATTCGAGATCCTTTACCAAGAGACATCTTGAGACCTTTATCGAGACCTTCCCAATATCCTTTCGTCATTTGTAGCGAACGCTTTAAAATTTAACATCGGCTTGAGTTTACTGAAGCCAAGCAGTATCTAATTATTAATTATTATCTATAGGATGACTTGACACGTCACTGCGTTGCTATGGGTTGCGTTATTAACACCAAAACCCAAGTATAATGCGTCCAAACCATATATCTTGAGCTCAAAACTGTCCAACACCATTTCTCTCATACAGGTGGCAGCGACGGAGCAAAAGACATAATAGAGGAGGCCCAAAGGGCAAGAGCGCGTGGACTCCTCACTCCGTGGTTGCCTCGACTCTTCAGACGAGACACGCGCGCGCCACCCGAGGGTAGGTCAAACGTGGTTCAGTTTGTCTGTGGTCATTAGAAATTTGCCTCAATCTATAATGTCTATGGACATCTTAAACTCTTTTTAATTTTTAATGTAACACGACATCGTTTGAGTCAGTCTTTGATATCTATGTTCGTTAAAACTATTCTTTAGTCTGTAAAGCGTATGGTCATTTGGAGTTCGCTTCAGGCTACAAAGTCTATGGTCATTTCAAATTTGCCTCAGTTTATAAGGACTGCCTCCGTAGCCTAGTGCTAAGGGCGTGTGCTTTAGAAAGCGGAGGGCGTGGGTTCGATTCCTGCGGGGACTTATAAAATGTTCATTGTTGTTTCCTAGTTGGTTAGGGCAATTTGGGCCGATCACCCAATTGACTGAAAAGTAAGATGATCCATGCGTCGGATGGGCATGTAAAAAGTCGGTCCACCCACCAACCCGCATTGGACCAGCGTGGTGGGATACGGTCCGAAAATCTCCTAATGGGGAAGACGTGCATTGGGGGAGGTCTACGTCCAGCTGTGGACTAGCACAGGCTGATGGTGTAATAAGGACTATTGTCATATAATCTATGATTAAATAACAACGGTAATGATATATCATACATAAAGATTAATGTATAGTTTACAAAAATGTAAATATTTTTTCAGGTATCATCGACCAAGGATGGAGGTACAACCACGTGAACACCAGGTAATTATCATTTGATAGAGTAAAACAAAACATAGACACGCCAAATTGTCTTATCTTATCCCCTTCCCAGGAAAGCACTGCAGCTTGTGTATCAGTCTTATGTCAAATGTAATGTCAAAAAATGGGTCACTCTCATTGGTTGAACATCGCGTGGTGATTCAGAATTCGCTTATAACGTCATTAGTGTTTGACATTTGACTTTGGTTTAAATAAATGTCATTTTTTATATGGTTTCGGGTATTTATTTATCATGCTTTTGGTTACAAAAGAATATTTATTTAAACTTTTGCTCTAAGTGTACGTAGGCGGACTTAATGCCAAAGGCATTTTCTGCCAGTCAACCTTGGGGTGATGCAGTGAAAAAATAGTAGGGAGGTGCATATATCTGTAGGTTAGAAAAAGAGAAAGTAATTTAAAAATGTACTAATAAATAAATTATATATATATTTTTAAAAATAGTAATATAATCTGTAAACATATCTGACTAAATAATTAAATTTGAGTTCTTAAGCA
Organism: Lamproptera curius; assembly: GCA_029286875.1. Lineage (NCBI taxonomy): Eukaryota > Metazoa > Arthropoda > Insecta > Lepidoptera > Papilionidae > Lamproptera > Lamproptera curius. The sequence continues at coordinate 450,517 of JAGSMT010000057.1, read as the reverse complement.
AGTGCTCTTTTACCTTTCTCTTAAAAGACAATACTTTCCGCCGTCCAATAGAATATAATGTGTCAGGTTAATGCGTGCATCAGATATCTCTCTAAACCTTCAATGATTTAGAATTGTAATCAGTGGCAATGGAATCGAGAGCTTTCGTCGTGGCTTCGGTTTAGCAATGCCAAATTTTAACCGCGCATTTATTTGAACAAAGTGACCCATTGCATTGTTGTGGCGTTACATACCTAGCGATTTGTACATCGAGAGTGGAGTGACATACGACTTAAAAGACCGCCGTAGGTGCCACGCCGGTTAGTTATATTTATTGCCATCGATGGCAGACGAGCAGTCGGGCCATCTGATGGGAAGTGGTCACGGACGCCCATGGACATCGGCAATGCCAGTGGTATCGCCAACGCGCTGCCTACCGTGAGACATAGGGTGTTAAGTCTCGTTTACCCAGTAAATACGCTGGCTGCGGTGCCCTTGAACCGGCACGCGGTAGTGTTATGACAATACCGCTTTGCGGCATAAATAGGCCGCGGTGGTACCGCCCCAAGCAACAATGTCCTCCAAGTCGATTTCGACCTCGGCGTTATCTATATTAGAGATCAGCCAACTGAGCAAGAGTTATTATAGTGGACTGAGATTCCCATCCGAGGCATGGATCATCTTACTATACGGGCAATCGGTTGCCAAATCGATCAGCCCGCATCGTCCTAACCAACTTAGAAACAACTGAGTCCCCGCAGGATTCGAACCGACGACCTTCGGTTTCTAAAGCGCAATCCACGGAGGCAGTTGACCCACTGTAGATAGGGAACCTACCACTCTATATTAAAGTTGTTTTTATCAATCACATTGCTTTCTTTATGAATTGTAAATTCTAATGTAATTATAAATTTCATATGAGCTACAAAGAGTTCTATCGTACGTATATTAAATTTGAAAATATCTGGAGCGAGCATACCATTACCAGGTTCTGTTATCATTTATAAATTCATTTATGTTATAATAACTTTAAACACATAAACTTTCCTTTACTCCCTTTTTAAATTTATTTATATTTAAATTCTGAACGTTCACTGGGATTTTGTTGTAAAAGCGTAAACTTTGTCCCATAATAGACTTACTTATTCTTCGCAGTCTAGTTGCTGGAAGAATTAAATTATGTTTGTTTCTAGTATTTATGTTCATGTGACGCACATCATCACAAATGCCTTCAAAAATCATTTCTATTTTTCTGCACGTACATTAGGTTTTCGAATATGTATCGAGATGGTATTAACGATTATTGAAAAGGTATTTTGATGCCTGTGAACAATTTTACAGGGATTAGAATAGCTCGTTCACATCCACTCCTAGTTTAACTTCGTTAAATTGCAGTTGGTACTGGTGTTTATTAGTTATACACAATTTCTCCAGCCCATGGCAGCCGGACGAGATAGTGGAGTACGAAGACGACTTTGTGATCTCGTCCGCCGTCGCGAGGGTGGAGAGGCTGCGGGCCCCGCCGCCTCCCTCCGATTCTGATTCGCGCGATGAACTTGCGAGGCGATCCAAGACGTCCAGGTCAGTCGCTTGGTTATATTTGAGGGTCATCATCATCAGCCTGTGATAGTCCACTGCTGGACATAGGCCTCCCCTAAATACACCCCTATCCATTAGAGGGATTTTGGACCGTATCCCACCACGCTGGTCCAATGCGGGTTGGTGGGTGGACCGACTTTTTACATGCCCATCCGACGCATGGATCATCTTACTTTTCAGACAATTGGGTGATCGGCCCAAATTGCCCTAACCAACTAGGAAACAACAATGAAAATTTGTTGAGTCCCCGCAGGATTCGAACCCACGACCTCCGGTTTCTAAAAAAAAATTTGAGGGTAGGAGGGGAATAAAGGAACGGGGCCGGTTAGTGGGTAAAAAGCAGCATCATACAGGGCTCTACTAAAGTGTGCTTTACGATTTTCGGTGGGCCCTTCGTCAAACGTAAAAATTATGCTTTTACGATGTGTAAACGCGTACAACGGTTAACCACTGCGTTTCTGATTGAATGAGAAGTCGAGAAAATAGTGTATTTCTATGTTGCAAGAAACGAAAATAATGACTGGTAACTCTATCGATATAAAACACGTTTGGTACGAGCACAAAGATGTTTTGGTGCAAACGATTTTTTTAGTTCTGAAGAGAAAACACTTAAGATGAATTACTCGATACGCTACGGTACAGCATATAACATGTGACCACTTTATTTTAGAACATAAAACTATTTTATTTCAGTCGAACTCTAAAGCAGGCGTTATTAGGCATCGAGTCGTCCCTCCGAGACCAGGGTCAGGCCCTAGAGAGGCTGTCCAAGTCCGTGAACCTCCTGGAAGAAGGCCAGAGGAGCCTGGTCTTCAGGCCCACAAGGGAGCCTCAGAACACCCACGCGTGGGACCTCTTCGCCGGCTTCATTCTCGCGCTAGCGCTGCAGGCTTTACTCAGCTGGCTAGTCCAGCTACGGGATTGAACCTGGGAACTTGTGGATCGAAATTGACGCTCGATATAGTCGGTAATTGGCGATTGTGATATGTGTCGAAGTGAGGGTGGTCGGGGAGAAGTGTGTCGTTGAGTATCACATCGAAATTCGATAATGCTAACTTTGAAATCTTTGAAAAGTCCAAGGTTTGGAAGGCAATGGAGTTTGTAATGCCGAAACAAGAATATTCAATTTATTAGGTACACTAAAAACTGCTGATCACACTTTAGAAGTTAACACGATGAAGATAATAAATGACGATAAAGACGTTTCTCGTCTGCGCTTTCGTTTGTTCGTACACCGCGGCTTGTTTCGTTCCGACACGTTAGTAGGGTAGTTTGGAAAAAAAAAACATATTTTTTGTCTATATACTCTGTGGTGATTCGGAGGGTAGATTGAAAAAGGAAAAAGAAAAAAAGTGCTGTCAAAAACTATGATTTATCGTGTTTTTTTTTTCTTTCGTTTCTGTAGTTGAATAAAAAACTGCATATTTTTGTGATTTTTCCTCGTGGTATTAAGAAGAATGAAAATGTTTTGAAAAACTAAAAATTTTTTAGATTTTTTTCGTTTTCATTATTACTAATATATTTCCAACATTCCTCAATTATGTATAATGTGTTATTGAAAAAAATGTGTGAAAGTTTTACGCGTGGCAACACCGAAAAAGCTTATTAAATCCGTTGCCACGATTAAATAAAAAAACATATAAATATGGCGGGAATCGGTGTTGCCATTTTTTTAGTGTCTTGAATTGTGTTCCGTTTAGAGATCGACTAAGAGTTGCCATTGTGTAAGTATTACGTCTTAGATTGTTTCCTATTAATATACTTCAGCCGAAAAAGAACATGGTTTTTACATAATATGAACTGTTCCCGCCAATTTAAACTCAAAACAACTAACCCATAGCAACGAAGCGGCGTCGTGCGTGTGGCGTTGCCAATAGTCGACTGTCAATCAGTGATTGACATCTCGGTTGTTATTAGTCGACTGTCAACCAGTGGTTGACATCTCGGTGACAATTCATCAAAAGAACGCTGGATGTGTGACGTCACTCCGTTGCCATTGGTTATGATACATCTATTCAAAGTTTATATTTATAATGACAGATGTGAACCTGCGCTCCTATTGATGGACAGGCGCCCTATTGAAAAAACCACGCGATGTCAAACCAATGGGAACACTCCACTTTCTTTACGTAAACCCATTTCTTTCTCAGCTCCAGTATTCTCTCGCGATTTCTACCTAAATTGGTATTTATTGTTTTGCAATATATCCATATTAGAAGCGATCTAATATCGAATATAATAATCACTCGAGCCTTGAATGTTTGCAAACAAACCTACAAAAATATGTAGACGTAGTGAGAGATTATCTTCCTTCGGGAATACTCGGCTCTTTATCGGAATACGATGACACCCTAATTGTCAATGGATGATTGACATTTTCATATCCATTAATATGAAACTTTATCTTCAGTGTCGAATGTCAAAATGAATAATGTCACTGTATAATATAGAGATGTATTCGTACTGAAGCTATTAGAGAGAGCTCGATAAATACGAACTTTTCCTAAAAACTACTAAGGAAAATCTTTTCTCACTTTGTCTACACTATATTATATAATAATGTCTAAGGTTACTACTTGCGAATAAATTATCCAATACAATTTATTGTTTAGATTCGACGTATAAGAAAGAAATGTAAATTGCAAAGTCCTGATCGGTTATTGTTCTTGATTTAGTATTCTTTTATTCGGTTTGAGTGAAAACTATTGTGTTTTGAAAATATTCTGCTAATGTATTAGTTATCGATTGTCGTTTGAGAGGATTTGATTTTGCATCGAAAGGCGAAACGGGATTATTTCGTTAGGTTGTTGATGATTTGTTGTTTATCCAGTGATAATATTATATTATATATTTTTTTCGATTCACGCCCGTGTTTTATTTTGTAATTCCACTATCCATTGTTTCAGGATTCAGCACCGCATCATCCAGTCGATATTTAAGCAAAGTATGTACTAGGAAACTAGATGACTGATAAATACATGGACTTAAAAGGACTTTTTACGGATTTTATCGCGTTTATTTTACATATTTAAATTCCCGACGTTACGAACACTTTCCAGCGGCCGTGGTCACGGGGTAGACTGAGATCTCATGCGTCTTGTTGCCAGTGCTGAAGCGGGGTTCCCAGATCGCAATTGTAATTTATTATTTTTAATCTGTACTCCGGACCTATGCAAAATTAGCTTATTTTATCATTGCACGTAATTTAAGTATGTAAAATAAACGCAATGAAATCCGTAAAAGTCCTTCTATTCAATAATGTGTAGTGTTCGCGTAAACAAAAATTTTATTTTGTTAATAAATACGTAAAATATAAATATTCAGACACGAGTAAGACACTGTGTTCATCACATAATATATTCCCGTGATGTAAACCCACACCCGTTACGCAACAGTCAGTGTCACAAACCACTACACCAAGCGGGTCGTCGATACCAAATACGTCGTTTCAATCATTTAATAGCCGTCGCCGTCATTTAATAACTACTGATAACTTTTTTTTATTGCCTACACAGGCAGACGACAGCAGCAGACAGTCGGGCCACCTGATGGGAAGTGGTCACCGACGCCCATGGACATCGGCCATGCGATCGGTGTATCACCAGGGCGTTGCCTACCGTGAGACATTGGGTGTTAAGTCTCGATTACCCAGTGAATACGCTGGCTACGGTGCCCTTGAAGCGGGAACACGTTAGTGTTTTCACACTACTGCTTTGCGGCAGAAATATGCACTGCAGTAGTGCCAACCCAGACGGTCCCCCGTAAAAAGGGGACCTACCACCAGCTACCTACCACATCTGTCAAACATAGACAAGATGATTACCATATATATTATCTGTCTCCTGGACATTTTTTACGTTTATCATGAGGTCGGATTCCAGTCGCCATATTTATCTGAATAGCAGTTTTTAGGCCAATCGACTGGCATCCGACCTCCACAACCCAAAGGGTTAACTGCATTCTAAGGATGAATTAGTTGTCAGTAAACTTTGAAGCCACCGACTCCCAATAACGTCTGCCAAAGATGGTCTTAATAAGGACCGACTTTGTGCATGCCACTCTGATGCATGTATTATCTTACTTTATAGGCAATCGTGTTTTCGGCCCATGTCGTAACCATCCAGAAAATAATATTAATACGAAGCTGTTTCACCGCAGGATTAGAACAAACGACCTCCGGTTTGTAAAACAATGGCTAATACGTAGTTATATATTATACAGCGGCATATTATCCTTAACTGATGAGAGCATGTACAATGGTAGGTATATATGAGACGAATTAAAGACGGTATTGATGTAAAAAACGTAATAACGTAGTACGTACTTAATGAGATATTACGTACGTGTCGTCACAACAAAAGATAAAAGAGCAAATTGCTTTTTGTACGTTTAACTTTAGCGGAAGAATATAGTAGCGCAATGTTTTTCGCTGTATTTAAAAAAAAAACTCCTTTTTTCAACACTTAAATCTGTAAATTAATATATTTTTTACCTCCACAGTAGAAGTGTTATGTCGATTTTTTTAATTTGAACTGATTAATATTTTCAGAACAAGTAACCGTCCGCCATTTTGAACAGCAAATGCATAAATTCTGTTTCGCGCCAAATCTATTACACGCTTATTGAGGTAAGTAATTATTCCGTCAATTGATTGATATGTACAATGGATTCATCAATTAAGTATCCCAATCAAATTACTGATTGCATGTATTATTGATGGATTAAAATAATACGTAAATTCATTTATTTTTTATTACGACTAATATTTTGTATTGTATAACTGTCTTCGTGATGAGACAAAGGTCATAAATTTAAAACTCTGAGAATACAAATATCTTTACGTTTTTATTTCTATATTCGCAAAAAAACATACTTTTATGCGCAGTCTTATGTCAAACTCTTTTGCCGCCAAAATGTCCTGCACTCCTATTGGTTGGACTTCGCGTGGGGATTAAACATGGCGGCGGTCTAACAATAACTGTCCCTAGTTGTAATTAGCTGTCTGTTTGTTTTTATAAATGACATGGCTTATTTTACTCGATAATTGATTATACAGTCAGTGTCCCATGTCCTGACTAAACCTATTTATATATTAGAACCTTATCGGAAACGCCATTATAATGCCTGGCAATTTGCTTGTATGTAAAAAAAGATGTCTGTCCGATTGCGTGGGAACATGAAAAGTTGGTCTCTCCTTGTGTCTCAAATTAAGAATAAAGGTAAATGAGGCTTACTTTAAAAAAATGAGTCTTATACCGTCCGCGTACATTGCAAATTTTTATGTGTAGGTAAACATTAGTTGATTTGAGAGCTTAAACATACTGTTTTAGTAGAAGAACGTAATATTTAATTAGGATTACATAAGTAAGATATATGCTATATTTCTTAATGTCACCAATCTGGTAAAATCGCAGACCTGCGGATGAAATAATTACCAATTAAATGAAGGTAACGCCAAATTAAACGGATTACACACGCACTACCGAGCAAAGCGTTGATTTTGCCTCAGTGCATGTTCCAAAATAATTAGATTAATACTGCATCATGCTCTTGCACTGGAGAAATCAATTAAAGCTATACCTTTTACTATTGGGTATGTCATTTTATAGTATTCAATTTTATCCATATAGCATTCCCATGCCGAGAACTGCGCATATATAAATATAGTGTCGTACAAACTTGTGTGATTTATTTACGTTTTTTAATTCATCAATGTGACGGGACGAATAGAAAGTTTTTCTGATTGAAAATAATACGCTCCAGTGGGACGTCACAAGTCCACTTTACGCTGCCCCTCAAATCGGAATTAATAAGTGTATATACAAAACTGATTTGTGACAGAAATAGATAGGATGGTCATTTTTCTCTTATTCCAATCAGTTCCCAGTGAATAAAGACCATACGAGTATTCAACTTTAACTAGCAGTAAGTGGACTAACGTGCTTGTTTAAGATTTAGTTCCTGGAGTTGAATGTAGCTATGTTACTATAAGATACCAATATTTTTCTCGTACTGAATGAATATTTAAGGTTCAGTGATTGCTGAGCCCGTTTATGACAAACGAAACTAAGCTCTTTATAATATTAGTATAGATGAGAAAATGACATGCGTCGGATGGGCATGTAAAAAGTCGGTCCACCCACCAACCCGCATTGGACCAGCGTGGTGGGTGCGGTCCAAAACCCCCTAATGGATAGGGATGTATTAGGGGAGGCCTATGTCCAGAAGTGGACTATCACGGGCTGATGATGTATGTATATATGAGAATATAAGGAAAACATTCGTCTGATGGTAGGCGATTTAAACCCATAAGTAATATTTAATAAAATCACTCATTAGGACGCATTTTGACTCACAATTTAACTGTGTAATAAATCTATTTTTCTATATTTTAGAGATTTATATACAGGAAAATAACTTCTCAACTTATATTTTACAGTGAACTTCATCCAAACGCAAAATGGAATGGTATCAGCGAATATTTTTAACGACTCTGAGCACATCAACGCATCAAACCTAAAGTTACGCGTCTCCGACGAGCGGACTAACACAAGATGCGTTCAATTCGGTGCACATAACAAACTATGTCTTCACAGCAATCGACATATCCCTTCGTTCAAATACCTGACGAAGTACGGCATCTGGCCAAACCTCCAAGAGCTATTAGACAAAGGCCGTAATGGCGGATTCGTTGATCTGACCCGTTTGGGCGACGACTTACGACAACTGCACAGCGTAACTCGTTCTGACAGCTTTTCCGAAGACTACCTAGACATAGGTGATCTCTGGTCTAGTATAACAAGTAGGAAGATGGTAGACGATGATTTGGAACAATCGCCGGCGGAAAACGGTAAGGTTGTGATTAAAGTTATCGGTAACAACTTCCGTAACGAGGTCAATCCGTCGAACAGTCCAGTTTTTACAGTATTAAGGACGCTGGCACAATCAGATGAGAGTAGCGAAGTTCAGAAGAGAAACCAAAGAGGTTCGAGGTTATCGAAAACTCGAGCGATTCGGATGAGTCCGACAGCGAATCGGACGAGAAAGTCACTCCTGTCAAAGTGAAAAATGTCAAATATATATACAGTCAAGGACCGACGCGCCATCTGTCGCTCTATCGACGACGTAGACTGCCTTATTTCCTTCCGAAGAGATACCATTGGAGCGAGGGAGATTTGAGCAATCTGCCCAGCCTGTGGTTCAGCGGACCACAGGGCCAGTACGCTGGTGTTTATAGAAAACCTTTTGAATGGACCTCAGTAATAAAGGCGGCTTTTATACATATGGGAATGAAGCTAGACTTTCGTTTTATTTATTATTGTCAATCATTGTTTCGACACAGAAAAAAAGTATTTGAACTTCGAAAAAGAGGTAATTCTTTGGTTTGTTACCGAATAAATAAATATATAATTACAAAGGATTATAACTTTATATGATTAATTCTAAAAACTGTAGTTATGTTATGCTAAAATATGATAAATAGAAATAATTATACAAATTCATGATTGTTTATTGCTCATTACTCTCACGCAAAAACTACTTTACGGATTCTAATAAAAATTTCCAGTAACATAGCTTATACATTAAAATATAGTTAGTATAATTATATAATTATAATATATAAATAAATTTAATAATGATATTTGAATTATTGTCAATATAACAAAGCTCTTAAACTACTTGGACTTAAGTATATAATCTATAATTATTATCACAAATTAACAGATAAAACCGCCCAAAAAGCTAGTTCATTATAAAAATTGTAGTATTAATATACGGATTTCAATAAAACTTCAAGCTTTCACTTTAAAATCACATATAATATACAAGTAACGATTTCGAGACATTGATAAGTCAGGCGAACGAAGAAAGAGAGTAAAACTATAGTTTAGAGATAGGATTTACGTAAAAAAACGTCTAATGTCAAACTATATTGGCGCGAAATAGTCACGCACACTTATTGGTTAAACATCGCGTGGGGATTCAAGATGGCCGCGGTCTACCAGTAAAAAGGCGTTGGCATATTAGATGTTCACTTTGTTTGCGTCATTACTTTACTAACTTGGCTAAACTATACAGGGTGAAAACTAGTGCAATAATAAGTGAAAAATTATCTCTTAGTAGCAGTACAACATAACTATAAAGCATAGAAATACCCTCGTATTGAACATATTGTCTTTATTGTAATCAATTATATTAAAATCTAATAAATTATCAATGATATCTTGCCATTATTATCATAGAAAATTTATGTCACGAATATATCTTCAGTGTTATCAGCATATCAATACGCAATAAAACGATATCAAAACAATTTTCGCAATAGCATTCGGTGATAACAAATTTGTTTGTTTGTCTGAATTTACAAAATAACTTGTTTAAATGTCAAACATTTATTGACTGAGCAAGTTTTGTAAACAATATGTCGCAGTATTTCTACTGATGATGCAATCAAAATCTGAAATGGATACACAAAACTAAATATATGTTCTGTGTATTTATGAGAAGGGATCAAAAAAATAGTCAAAACGACATATATACTCCTTCGTAAGAATAAAATCATCAGCTACCTTTGTTTTTTTAATACGTCAATTGTTTTAAATATTAAAATTGAAAATGGAAATACCTACTTCGTTTATGAACACTTCCTTATAAAAAGTAACGAACAAGAGATTGGAGTCAACAAGGTCACAAGATCCATCGACGTCAGTTTCCCAAGAAAAATGTTGCGAAAGTCGAAAACATTGTATTCAGACGATGACTAGAACATGAGGAAATTATTCGCAAAATGCGTGCGAGTATGTAAACCGACAGTAAGAAACATAATTACTTGACATTTCTTGAGAGCTTTTGCAGAACTCGAAACATAACATTTTTAAGGAATGTAGCATTGGAAAAGTGTAAAAGATTCGGAGACTAGGCAGAAAAATAAATTATTAAGTTTTCAACTGTTATCTTTATATAATATCTCCTCTTTACTACTTTTTGATGTATCTTCGTATTTATTAACCATTAAACACTCATAAGGCGCCTTTGTGGTTTAGGGTTATAACCTTTTTGGGAAACATCTAAGTACGTGAGCTATATGATAAGTCCTTTCAAAAACCATTTGGAAACCCCATTTTTGTGTAGGATTACATTAACACTAGCAGATATCATATTCAGCTTAAAAAAACAAGCAATTGCGTGAATTGCATTTTTGCCACCGAGCGAGAAAAATCTGAACTTCGTGCCGCCATTATTTTCTTTATTAAAACTTTGCAGCTGGTTGCAGTGTTGCCACAACAAAAACTAAATTTGATTTTGTTCATGGCACTAACGCACTAAAGTTTCATACCATTTATAACCGGTTATGTAATTAAAAATTATTTAATGCCGATTCGTTCTAAAAAGCTAACAAAAGTTCTCTGCCTTCATTAAGACAACGCCTTAGTTACAACTGAACTATTTTAAGGATGGTAGGGATGAAACGTGAAAGCAACCACTAATAAGGACGCGTTCCCCTCTGATGCTATTAGTGTCCGACAATATATGTTGCAACTTTTTTGCGAATTCATATCTTGCTTACATCCATCATCAGCCTGTGTCTGCCCACTGCTGGACATAGGCCTCCCCTAACTCACGCCTCCTCCATTAGGGGGTTTTTGGACTTTATCCCACCACGCTGGTCCGATGCGGGTTGGTGGGTGGACCGATTTTTTACATGGATGGATCATCTTGCTTGACAGACAATTGGATAATCGGCCCGAATTGAACCCTAACTAACTAGGAAACAAAATGAAAATTTATTGAGCCCCGCAGGAGCAAACCACGACCTCCGGTTGCTAAAGCACACGCCATTACCACTAGGCTACATACATTTACTTTTAATTTTCATTAAGATAGATTGGCGGAGGATAATTTCGCTCTGAAATAGCGTAATTAAAAATTATTACAAATATGTTGTTTAGGTAGACATTTGTATAGATATAAAGCATTATACTAAATTATTTATGTATAGTTGTACTAAAGTAATTAAATAAACGTCACCGGCGAATTGTACTAGTTACATATCAAATCAACAAAATGCCACCAATAATTCTAATCCGATAAGGAATTTTCAAAGTCGCACAAGTGACGCCATGTCTTCAGTCATCTCAATATGGCCGCCATGCGGAGTGTTTTCGCCTTTTGTTTTTGTCTATGGTACGTTACTTAATTATTTATTACATTTATTGTTTGAAAAGCGGTGTAAAAACATCTTGGTGGGAATCCAAATGAATCTCTTCTGTCTTGAAACTTCCCATTGACTCAATAGTTATAAACGTCTGCCCACAGGCGTCTCCGATATTTTAAAGGCTTTTTTTGAGATCTGTTTAAGATAGCCTACATAGCCAAGTGGTAAGAGCTTGCGCTTATAATCCGGAGGTCACTGATTCAATTCCTGTGGGGACTCCACTACTTTTCTAAGTGGTGTCCTGGTTGGTTAGGGCAATACAGGCCGATCACCCGATTGCCTGTGTTGTTAGTTGATCCAGGCGTCCGACGGGCATGTAAAAAGTCGGTCCTGCGCCTTGTCTCACTCCGGTCGTGTCGCTTATCCGTCCCGTCGGGCTTTGAGAGTATAAAGGAATGGGAAGTGCACCTGTGTTTGCGCGTACGCCTTTGCACTATAAGATCTCCTGCGCAGTAGGCTGATCTCTAATATAAGTCGGCCCCTATAGTCGGAATCGACAAAGAGTACCCTGTATGTGCGTACAAAATATTAAAAAAATAAAATATACAAATAGAAAGCACTTAGTCTATTGCCTAAAACAATGATAATGAAAGAAGGCGTACGCGTACATTTGAATAATTAATAGACAATGTTGACATCAATTAACTGTAATACATCAAGAGTTATATTTAGATAAGACTGCTAATTAGTGGGACTTTGATATACGGAATAATTATGAGAAGTCATTCATAATCAGCCTGTGTTAGTCCATAGTGTTGGCTGGACATAGGCCTATTGCACGCCTTCTCCATTAGGGGTTTATGGACCGTATCCCACCACGCTGGTCCAATGTGAGTTGGTGGGTGGACTTTTTACATGCCTTGAACACTTGTTATAAAGATTGAGTCCTTTTTAAGTATAAACTATTTAATAAGTCTATATTAATGCAAAAAAGCTTAAAGCAACGCCATTTTTAATTTAAAATTTGACGTACTTTTCATCTTTATTCCATAGATATGTATGTTGTATATACTAGAGACAAACATGGTTTATATTGTAGGTAAAGCCTGGAAATTTTAAACTAATAGACTTTTTTTTACTTCTATCCGCAGTCCCAATGTTTGCTTGTTTTATTATTTTTTTTTAGTATATTTATTGAATAAATGGACTTTTTACGGATTTTATCGCGTTTATTTCACATATTTAAATTCCCGACGTTTCGAACACTTTCCAGCGGCCGTGATCACGGTGTAGACTGAGATCTCATGCGTTTTGTTGCCAGATCTTATTTGTAATTGACTATTTTTGGTCTGTACTCCGACCTATGCAAAAATAACTTATTTTACCAGTACAGCCGGCAATTTAAATATGTAAAATAATGTTTAGTATTCGCGTAAACAAAAGAAATTATTATTTATTATTATTTTATGTTTGTTAACAATTTTTTTTTAGTATTACAACGCAGCATACTCTAGCGTACGTTGTCGGCAGTCAATATGAATGGGCGGAGCCAAATGCACCAATATATCGTAAGTGAATATACATATATATTTATATTAGCTGTGGTCTGCGACTTTGTCTGCGTGTCATAATATGTATTAAAAAAAACTGTTAATTTTTTTAAGAAAAGTTGTCTAAGTTACTTCCGGTTACATCAGCTATCTTCAAGTGAAAGTCCCGTTAAAATCAGACTAGCCATGCCAGAGATTAACCAGAATAAACAGACAGACAAAATTTTAAAAAATAATTTTTATTATACGTATCGGTTATATATCGAAATGTACTAGTTTAAAAACGGTTATTTTATTGTTACAAACAAACACACCAATTTTATTTATTTCTATAGATTACATCTCCCAAGCCAACTTTGCCAGCTAATATTGTAGTTAGCCTCACATTCAATCAGTGGCTTAAAGTAAGTTTTACAAAGAGCGAATGGCATTTCACCTCTGCAACTCAAAGGAGAACTGCGTTTAATGGAAGAATTAGTTGCCAGTAAATTTAAAGCCAACCCACCGACCCGCATTGGACCATACTGGAAGGATTCGGTCCGAAAACTCTATTGGAGAAGGGGAGGCCTATGTCCAGCAGTGGTGGTTGGTAGCATTATATTGCAAACGCTAGCGAAACCGTAAAAAATAGGCTTAAACTATTTCTTACGTAATTGTACTTCCTGAATAAAATGGTCTTCAATAAAGTCCGCGAGCGCATATTTCTATGTTTTAAAAATAAAATACAATAGCCATTTTAATGTAAGACATTTTTAAAAATTTCAATTGAATATGGCCTATAATCAAACCTCATTGAAGGTCACAATATGTAAATGTAGATAAAAGTTAATACGTTGGAAAGATTCTACATTTTATGTGCATAAAACGTTTATGCATGCCATTTTGATAAAATTAATAACTTATTTATTATTTATACTTCTTGCACAAGTAGTATAGAGGCTGACTTAAAGCCTTAGGCATTTTCTCCTAACCTTAATAAATATTAGAGATTTAAAATGCGGTGGCAGAAACCGCGGGTTAATTTCTTGCAGAGGGCACGTTGTGACCGGCTTATATTCACAAAGTGGTTATTTACTGTTTGAAGTTGGTCATATTATTTTTTGTTAAAATTTCACTAGTGTAATGTCGTTGTCCTTTAACATCTACTTTTTATTCATTTTATTGATTAAGGGAAATTTACTAAAGTAATCATGTCATCAACTGAGTGGCTGATGAAGGTGATGATGAAATTATAAGACCGGCGTCCTGTAATGAACGCTGAAGACGGACAATCAGTTTAATTTCCAGCAATTGGGTTGTCGGCCCAAATGGCGCTTGCTAATGGCATTTACGTACTGGATTCGAACCGACGACCTGATTCCTATAATAAATAAATAAATAAAATAAAAGCCTTTTATTTCTCGCATCATAATAAGTACAATACAATTTGCATGCAAAAATTAATTAGTCTAATAGTTACAGGTATTCATTTCATTCCTTTTATGTTTACATTATAAATTTTGTTTCAATCAATAATTTTATGTTAATACAAATATGATAAAATTTAATTATCTCGTGATTATAATAACTATTTAATTAACAATTACAAGAAACAGTTTTTTTTTTTTGCAAAAAAATATTTAAACTGACATTTATATAATTTATTTTATGTAATCAAAATAATTGATCAAATCAATCTATCAAAATCAAATCATATAATATAATAAAATTGTAATGTAATAAAATTTTATTTCCTTATAATTAAAAATAAATTTTCTGACAATTGCCTTAACGTATACGTATTTATTTATCTAAGTATATTTATTGTCACTTTCTGGATGAATAAAAGGTTGCAAGAACCCCTCTCAATGGAAGGTAAAGGCCTCCTCCAAATTTAACCATTGTTCTCTGTCTTTTGCAACTCGCATCCAATTAGTACCTATTATTTTTGTAATGTCGTCTGTCCAGCGCGCATTTGGTCTACCTCTTTTTCTTTGTCCCGATGGCCCTATCCATGATGTTGTTTTTTTAGTCCAGCGGTTATCTTTTAGTCTTGCTACATGTCCTGCCCATCTCCATTTTTAGCGAGTAACTAAGAGCGTCTATCACTTTAGTTTTCTGCCTTATAGAAGTATGGCGAATTTTTTGGATCTTTCTAATCTTAATTATGCTTCTTTCCATACTTCTTTGGCTTGTTACGATCTTATTTTTTATTTTATTTGTAAATTTCCACGTTTGGCAGCCGTATGTTAGTGACGGTAGCAGGTAGGTATTCATAACTTGACTTTTTATCTTTACGGGCATTTCGCTTTTTGGAATTTATTTGAGACTAAAATTTTTTCCAAGCGATATTTTCTCTTCAATCTACTTCTAATTCATTGTTGTTTTTGTTCGTGCAACAATTTGTTTGCCCAGGTAGATATAGGTATCAACATAGGTTAAAGGTAAATTTTCAAGATATTGGGGTAGCCTAATATGGTTTGTTATTTCATTTGTTTTATTTAAGTTGATTTCTAAGCCTACTTTGCGACTTTCTTTGTCATGCGAGTGAACCATAAGTTGTACTTGGTTTATATTTTCTGATAGCAAAACTATATCGTCAGCGAATCTAAGGTGACTTAGGTAGGATCCATTTATATTTATGCCGACTTTTTCCAGTTTAGGTTGCGGATAATGTATTCCGCAACCTAAACTGAAAAAATCCTGATTCCTATAACCAAGCCTAATTAGACACGAAACTTTCAGCCTTATGCCATTTAAAAACCTGCATCTTGACTGTCTCCGACCGTGTCGGTTTATCCGTCCCATCGGACTTGAGAAGCAAGAGGAGTGAATTTGTTTGCGAATACACTTACACTACAATATATTTTGCATAGATGTATGCTATCATCATCAGCCTGTGTTAGTCCACTGCTGGACATAGGCCTCCCCTGATGCACGCCTTCTCCATTAGAGGGTATTTGGACCGTATCCCAACACGCTGGTCCAATGCGAATTGGTGGGTTGACCGACCTTTTACTCGCCCATACGACGCATGATCGGCCCCAATTGTCCTAACCAACCAGAAAACTGATTACACAAAGTTGTTTCCCCGCGGAATTCGAACTCAAGGGCCAATACCGCCAGACCACGGAGGTGGTTAGTTATGTATCTTATATCGAACAATCGCCGTAGTCGTAATTGAACAAGCCGACATGGTAATTCATTAACGTTTTCTTTACCATTTATATTAGGTTATTTCATTTCAGCTGGAACCTCCCCGAGCAGAATGTCAAGACAGACTGCACAGGAAAGATTGGACGCAGTCAGAGCTGTTATGAGGCAATTCTCAGTTGACGCTTATATTGTACCTACCGCAGACGCGCACAACGTGAGTTCTCGTTTATATTTTGTCTAACAACTAGAACTACGCAACATTTACGAGTGATATCTAATACAAACGTATGTTTAATTTCACTTTTGAGTATTAAAAATAGGCAGTTTTTTATTGCTCTCCGACATTTTGTTAAAACTTTGTCTGATTCAACGACCAGATTAGCAATGGATAAGTAAAACAGAGAAGGAGGAAGACAAGTTTGTGAGGTTTTGTTTTAATTTTATAGAGAGCGGTGTTCTGAATATTAGTTTCATGTGTACTTTATTCGACGTGCACCATTAGTTTATGCTATAGTCATAAAATCACAATTTTGCAGGCAATTATATTTGAGTTGAAATCCCTTGGAATAATGTAGACACTAGAAGGTAGGGCCCAGTTTTATAGGAAGTTGTCTTGAGCGGTACCACCGCGGTGCCTATTTCTGCCGTAAAGAAGTAACGTGAACACACTACCGTGTTCCGGTACGAACGGCACCGTAGCCAGTGTATTTATTGTGTAAAAGACTGACCTGATGGAAAGTGGTCGCCGACGCCCATAGACATTGGCAATACAGGTATCACCAGCTCGCTGCCTACCGTGAGACATACGATGTTACGTCTCGTTTACCCAGTAAATACACACTAGCTACAGTGCCCTTCAAACCGGAACACAGTAGTGTTTTCAGAATACTGCGGTGGTACCCACCCAGACGGTCCCCTGTAAATTCTATCGGGTGTATTAATTACTACACTAATAATATTATAATATAATAACAGGTAGTTATTCGTTCACAGTCCCAATACATAGCGCCATCTGACGCTAGAAGGGAATGGTTGTCGGGACTCTCTGGGTCGTCTGGAACAGCTCTAGTGACGCAAAACTATGCCCTGGTGTGGACTGATGGAAGGTACTTCACGCAGTTCTACCTGGAGGTGGACACTGACGTCTGGAGTTTGATGAGGCAGGGTAAGATCCTTCTGATTACTTCAGGACTTAATCAAACTAGAGACGTCCACTTGATGGTAAGTGATACTGGCTACAAGACATGCAGTCCATCGCTTATCCCGCTGGACGCTAACATTTTGCTGTTATAGCGTTTTCATATTGAAATCGTAACAGCCATGGTGTTCTTCAAACCGAAACAGTTTGCCAAAGGTCATTAGAAATTAAAAAATATATCTCCCTCTATCCGGTCGTTTTAATTCAAAGATGTTTTGCGAACTATAGTGTGACCAAATAGACTCGAAATTAATGTAAACAAAGTGATAAAATAGCAACGAAGTGGCGCCATAACTCAAGAGTTGATAAATTGACACCGAAATAACAATCACTCTGTGACAGTTGATAATTTTTTATATTTTATAGCAAAAACTCCAATCTGAAAAGTATAAATTGTAGCAAATGTTTTTGTATCAATGAAAATGAATCTGAATGATTTTATTTCTTGCTGTTTGCCTTCATGCCTAGTAGTATCTGCACTTCATAAGTCATGGGCTTGAAATCTGCTTAGAAATTGTTTAGTAAAAACGTACTTTTTTGAAAAAGTTATCATTATTTTTTATATAGTAAGATCATCCCGTATCTTCAAACGCTTAAGTCAGTAATTGCTTTTAAGTTAACTGACCACTAATCCATTCGTTAAATGGTAAAATTTGAAAGAATCACCTTTAAACTATTCGATCTCTTACAAATCGAGAACAGTTCGTTATTTATAAATTTTTCTGGTAATACTAAGTTAATTAGAACCTTATCTAAATATAATTTTAAATATGGCTGTGTAAAAACTATAATGAAAGCTGATTAATAGTAGAAGCCAAATCCTTTAAATCTCGGTAATATGGATAAGGTTTTTAAAATAGGACTACCTTCGTAGCCTAGTGGTATGGGCGTGTGCTTTAAAAACCGGAGGTCGTGGGTTCGAATCCTGCGGGGACGCAACAAATTTTCATTGTTGTTTCCTAGTTGGTTAGGGCCATTTGGGCCGATCACCCAATTGTCTGAAAAGTAAGATGATCCATGCGTCGGATGGGCATGTAAAAGGTCGGTCCACCACCAACCCGCATTGGACCAGCGTGGTGGGATACGGTCCACACCCCCTAATGGATAGGGGTGTATTAGGGGAGGCCTATGTCCAGCTGTGGACTAACGAAGGCTGATGATGTATTAAAATAAGCAAGCGTCGCAATTTAAGATTCGAAAGTAAGTTAAATGCTTCAGGTACCGACGCATCACTACAGACGTGGCTGGTCGCGAATATGGCAGCGGGTTCAGTGGTTGCAGTGGACCCTACAACCTACACGCGCACTGCGTGGAATTCTTTAGAGGTGCTTTCAGTTATCATTATTCATTCTTGTTACACACCTGCTGAGAGAGTTAATTACTAAATAAACTGCAACCCTTTTTCTTGAGATAAGATAAATAAGTAATGCAGTATTCTTGATTAACGAAATGTGTCGTTTATTGTTACGTTCAAAACTAAACCAACTGACACTTACGTACTTATACATGACAGTCAATGTTACCAGCTCACAAACTATAACGAAGAGGAAATTACATTTCAGTACTTCAACACTTTTAATATTGAACTCTACAAACTATGACAAATCAATCATGGGGAATCGACGACAAGTTTATTAATAAAATACGTTTAATAAGAATACTTGAGAAATTTATAGAAAGTAATAAACAATACCTTAATAAACGCGGACGTAAAGCTCGTTTAGATACGGTAGAAGCGTCGTCTGATATGTAGCGACAATGCTTACGAAGCTGTCCTCTGTTGCTGTCAGTGCGGTTGTTTATATCTTTTCCTTTCTACATTGGCTTAACTTTAGAAAATGTAGTTCTTCAAGCAATAGAAACAAAAACGAAAATCTTGCTTACTATGAAATTCATGTACAAAGGGTACAACATTTACTATGAAATGGATGTACCAATGGGTATTAATGGGCAATATCATAGCTAGCTAGCATAGCCATCCCTTCTATTCGTTTGCTTAAAGTTTGTCTCATATCATTGCGGCATATATACAGTATTTATTATTAATACAGATAATCTATTTCTTTGCAGAACGCCCTAAGACAAGTAGATGTGATACTAAGACCGGTCTCTGAAAATCTAGTGGACACAGCACGATCCAATATTAACGATCCAGCGCCGGCTAGACCAAATAACCCACTGTTGGCACTTACCACCGAATTCACTGGTAGATTTCTAAAAACTTTTGAACCAGTCTGTATAAGATTACTAACGACAGTTTGTCTTATATTGTAATTAAATTGTATTCCATATTTGATCCAACTCTTGCAGACGTCCGTATGTGGTAGGGAGTTGCTAAGAACCGGGTCGTTGGTTTGATGACCTGCGGACTCAATAGTTTTAGTTGTTGATTCCTAGTTTGTTAGGGACAATCATGTGATCACCAACTTCTGAAAGTAAAATGATCCTGCAGTCGATGGCATCAAAAGTCGGCCACCACTGTGATATGATCCAGAAAACCTTTTAAGTAGTAAGCTGCAGTAGCTACTGTCAAGAATGAAGGATGCAATTTGTACCAACGTTAAGTCCGAGCATGGTTGAGCAAAGTGTTATAAACCAACATTTGGTTGCATCCTGCACGAGCTAACGTTTTTACGTGTTAACAAATTAGTTGAAGTATCGCATCTGTATCGCGTAAGATCGAAAGTAAAAGAACTCCAACTCTGACGTCGACATAATTTGAACTCACACGTTTCAAAATTATCAAGAACCTAAATCCGTTTACCTAGTAATTAGCGTTCAAATGAAGAGGATATAATTTCATTAATTGCGTCAGGAATAGACACGCTTGTCTAGAGTTGCGCGAATTATGTGATTTCGCGAATCAGAATACATATTAAGCTGACAGGTTAAAGCGAATATCGGCCTATCTTACGAATCGTCGACAGAATACTCGCTTGTCGAGCATAATCAAGCAACTGAGAACAAGCAACTCAACGCCTACAAATCTATAAACCATTTACAAAGTTTACTTTAGAGTAGAGCTTATAGTGCAACAGAATTGTTTCTAAGCCGATATCATTCTGCGTAGAGAAACGATAACGTGTGTAGCTAACAATACCGAAAATCTTGGTCAATCTCATCAATACTTAAGACTGATCAGTTTTACTAACTAAATTATTATATTCAGTAACGATATATAGTAATATTCGTAACATAATATGTCCCCTTTTTATAATTTCGTATTATTATTACCAAAAAAATTGGCTGTACAGGCCGAATACTGAATAGCAGTCCAATATGTGACATCTTTAATTACTACCGCAATCTGTCCCTTGTAAAAGAACTGCCACCATTTTATATAAAATATATTTCTTGGTTGGTATAGAATAAAATGTTTTTAAAGAGGTTCGTTGTCCGTTTGCAGGAAGGAGGTCAGCAGATAAAGTAGCCGATCTGATGTCGCAGATACAGACCCGCGGCGCTGCGGCTTTGGTTCTTACAGCTTTGGACGATATCGCTTGTATGTACGAAAGTTTATAACAGCGACATCTATTTTCAAACATTGCAAAGTGGTTCTAAGCTCTTGGTAGTGGAAATTAATAAGAGTAAGCCAGGAAGAGCTAAGCGAAGATAACGCTACGACGAATTGGTGAACAATAAATATGCGTCTAAAACCAGGCTTTTACAAAATTGTCGTAGCATACACAAAGTTAAAAGTTTACTTTGCCTGCTTGGTAAAAAGTTGATGCAGTCTTTTTTATCGAATGAAAACAGTAGTACCTAACTACTGATTTTACGGCGAAGATCGTACATAACACATAACTTAGTCAATCTTTCATTTGAAGATAATTGTTTATATCATCATTTGTTTCCACTTCAGACACCCTCAACGTTCGGGGCTCGGATATCCCATACAACCCTGTGTTCTTCTCCTACCTAGTGCTTGTTCCCGGATTGGTTTGTTTACTTTTAATTATCTATCTGTCTGTATATGTGTATGTATAAATATATGTTCGTTTTGTCCACGTTTTAAAACCTCTAACAGCACTTTTGCATTGTTTAAGTCCTATCATCAGCCTTTGATAGTCCACTGCTGGACATGGGCCTCCCCTAATACACCCCTATCCATTAGGGGGTTTTTGGATCGTATCCCACCACGCTGGTCCAATGCGGGTTGGTGGGTGGACCGACTTTTAACATGCCCATCCGACGCATGGTAAATCTTACTTATCAGATAATTGGGTGATCGGCCCAAATTGCCCTAACCAACTAGGAAACAACAATCAAAATTTGTTGAGTTCCCGCAGGATTCGAACCCACGACCTCCGGATTCTAAAGCACGCCTATACCACTAGGCTACGGAGGCAGTTAGGCTACGGAGGCAGTTTAAGTCCTATACGCGTATAAAAATAGCAATTATTAGTTATTATTAAAAACTATTAAGAGGAAAGATTTAAATATTTGTGTGTATGTGTGTAATGAATAAACTCATAAACTACTATGCTGTTTTAAAAAAAATATTTCACTACATTCAAGTAGTAATATAGGTTACTTTTACACAAGATTAAATACATTTCAAAAATCCAAAAATAACACAGACAGCCGTGGACGGACTGCTAGTTGTTGATAAAATAAAACTAAGAAAATATCAAAACAAAGAGTAATTTAAAACTGTTATGGCGCCAGAACGTCGGGCCCTGTTAACATCAGCAGTCAACAAATAGGAAAGCGTTCGTAATTAGCGCTAATTTGTCCGGCAATAGACTTGATTTGCATGATTTCCATGTCCTATTTTTCCTTATTGTAAAGAAAATATTGTTTTACTAACATTAAATTGTTGTACTATTTTGCCATAAAATTCGAAATATAAGTTGTCCTTCATTGAAGATGCGTTACCCCTTTGAATCGTGAAGGTCAAACTTCTAACGTTCCGCGTTTAAACTTTAAACTCATATTCAAGCGATACTAACTTGACTAGTTGACCCCTTGGTAAATTCAAAAGCGTCTAGATATAAATTGAGAAGTATTTCTGTATATTTCTAGAATGCTCCCAACAACGTGGTGCTATTTTGGGGTAACGGTACATTAACATCAGATATACAGCAGCATCTTAATTCTGAAGGCCTTCAAGTGACCCCTAGGCCATATGATCAGATATTCCAGTATCTCAGAAGCATGACGGTAAGTACCAAAATGTTTGCGTTTGTACAAGAGAAACAACGCCATATTTGAAATCTATCAATGTGTGGAACCTAAACTATGACAATAATTTACGGGTAATGGCCGTAAAACTAATGGTTTTTATAAGAATCATTGTTTAAAGACACCATTTGATTACTCACTTAAAATATCGAACTTTTTAGCAAAAGTAAGTGTAAAGAGTGAAACTAAATATACGATTAAACTTGTGATTACCCTTCTTACTTCTTTACACGTTTTGTTTCATAGGAAATTATACCCCGAGGCAGCACTATATGGCTCTCACAAGATGGCAGCCATGCAGTGCATCTTGCTGCTGAGGCGGTAAGTAGCACTGAGATAAAGTCGAAGTGAAACAAAGAGCACGTCAAAAGTCGATCCCGGTTTTTTTATTAACTTACTTTTTTATATTGCCTTATAAAATGTGACAACACAAACGTCAAGCGTTATCAACGCGTTGTTAACTAATGGAAGACAGGTCTACATACTTTTGAGAAGTCCCTTAACAATTAGTATTAGTACCGCGCGTTGCCGAGGCGCAGTCGAACTTATTTTATTTTTGCCGTCATTGAGCCGACAATTTTGTGACACTGGTACTGATTATATAAAAGAACTACACGAAAATTCCTAGACTAAGCGATCAATTTGTTGATCACGCGCCGTCTCCTAGTTGACGGCGCTTTGACAACCAGTGGACGCCTCGTTGATGTGGTGCAGAGTTGGTGCCAAATGGCTCTAATGAGCGTTAACGTAAACTTTACTTATGCTTACACTTATGCACTATGATTATTAAGAACTATTGTATAAGTAATTTATCAGAAAGTTTATCATATATTTATTGTTCCAGGATGGTGCGATGACAACTTTGTCTACAGTCTCGCCGTAGCCCTGACGAAATGTTTCAAAAATGAAGTTGAACTTAAGGTGCGTACTTCTAAACAGAGGCTTTAGTACAACTAGTATCGTAGTTACTAGAGAGAATGGTTTAAAATGTAATGAAAAATATCATTTATATAGGAAAAGCTCAAACCGAAGTAATCTGCGAAAAAATTACTATCTTTTATGCATATTCAGTAAGTCTGAGAATCGGCTACTATCTATTTTATAAACGCCTAAATGATAAGGGGTGTCCACCCCAATTTGGTATTATTGGTTTACATATTTTATTATTTTGTGGCATTGAAAACTACGAACAAGCCTAAATTTTAAGTTTTCTATAACCTACTCATGCTTTTTATAATTTTTTATCCCGCTCTTATTATCACTTGCTAAGTTCTTGTGTCAACTGTTTTATGGAATTATTATTATATCAAATTATTTACATAACAAAACAACGTTTGTCGGGTCAGCTAGGATATGTGAAATAATGATAAGGCGGTGTGAAAACGCAGAGCAAAGCTGATATTGAAAACAATAAACCATCAAATGTTCCTTATTATCACAATCACTAGACATGATGTCTTTAAAAACGACATAAACGGCTTTGTTTAGGTAACAAAAATATGGCATTCAAATCAATATTCTAAAACTATATAAAAGTTACAGAAAATACAGAATAGAAAGTGTGTACACGCCAACGAAATAGCGTTGTCATATCAATCATCATCATCATCATCAGCCTGTGATAGTCCACTGCTGGACATAGGCCTCCCCTAATACACCCCTATCCATTAGGCGGTTTTTGGACCGTATCCCACCACGCTGGTCCAATGCGGGTTGGTGGGTATAGATCAGTTAATGACTATAGATGTATTATTTTCCTTCGGCAAAACTCGGATCTTCATCGGAATACGATAACACCCGAACGGTCAATGAATGATCATATTGAACGAGTGATATTTTCATATCAATCAATATAAAACTTTATTGTTTAGTGTCAAATGTTAAAAATAACAATGTCATTGTATAATTTAGAGAAGTATGGGTACTGAAGCGCGTGGGAGAGAGCACGTTAAATACGAACTTTATCGAAAAATTACGAAGTAAAATCTTTTCTCACAATATCTAAAACTTGTTGTTTTTATACGTACGAGGTCACCTTTATTGTATAATTCCTTCTTTATTTTGGCATTTCAATAGTAATACTTTGCAGTAAGCAGTATTAGACTCCCATAACTAGCCCACTTATACGGAAACTATCCGTTCTTTTGTTAAATAAATACACATTATGATGACTTAAAAAATACAAATATGTATAAAAATAGGAGTCTGTTTGTAACATCAAAATAACAGTTTTAAATAGTGATGTGCCGAGTACGGTTTGACTCGAGTCAGACTCGATTCCTGCTTTGGACTCGCTTACTCGAATATCAATTTATTATGATTCGAGTACGCCGGACTCGATTTCGGTACTCGAGTCAGGAAGAATCGATTCGTACTCGATTCTATTCATACGAGTCCAACTGACCTGATTCTAGAATTCGAGTTTGGTAAACTCGTTTTTACTCGCAAACAGTTTACCTAAGCAGTTATTTCAAATAACTTTTATTTTCTTATCTCTTCTTATATCTTCGGTTCTGAAGTGTATTGTGAGCACGGTTTATGTAGTTTAGGTGGATACCTTCCCAAATTTATATTCTGAGCTATTGAGTTTGTGTACCTACTTACTGCAAAATTAAAATGGTTTGATTTTAATGCTTACTATATATGTCTTATTGTCTAGTGTTTAGATGTATAGGGTTCTTTAAAGCTGTCTCAGACGACTAATACATAATTAAATAATAATATATAGTCTTAGGCCGTGAGTAAATTTGTTTGTTCTGTTTTTTTTTGTTTATCTCCATTGCTCTATTTTTGTATTTAATGTTTATAACTTTTCGTTCATTAAAAATATTGATTTATTATTGTCTAATAGTGTCATTATGCTAAACCTAATCTATACGCTGTTTGAAGTTAACCCCTTTTAATTTCTCCTTTTTGTTCTAAAATCGGACTTTAGTTCGGGACTAGAATTTCTAGACTCGAATTCTGGGCTCTAATTTTAAGACTTGCGTCTAGCCGGACTCGAATTCCGAGACTCGAGTCCAGCCAGACTCGAGTCTTGAAATATAACTCGAGTACTGGGCTCGAATCGGGGAATCGAGTCATGATTCGAATACCTTATAAACTGACTCGAGTCGACTCGATTTACCAAAACATTGACTCGGCACATCACTAGTTTTAAATGATTACATTGCGATATGTAACCGATAAATAAAACGCGACAACTAAGTAACTGGCTAATCTCAGGACTGGTCCATATTCTGACGGACTTTCACGGAAGGATAAGTTGATGTAATCTGGGAGGAGCTTGATACTTTCTTTATAATATATATATATATATAACAAGCGGTCTAAACAAGTTAGAAGAAGTTATAATCTAAACATTCGAGATTCGGGTTCATGTGCAAATTATTTAAATGGGGTGTATTCACGTGGGTCAGTCCTTGGTGGACCTGAGGTGTAACTGAAATCAACGTGGACATATTTCTGCAGAATTAAGAGGGAATGAATTATTAAATTCCGTTTAAGAGATCAGCCAGGTACTATATGGAGACGCTTAAACAATTAAACATGTTCAGCAAGTTCTACTCGAATTCAGAGAGCCGTCGTGTCTGTGCTAAGTTTACATTTAGCATGGGATTTCACTGTGCTAGGTCCCCTTTAAGGGAAACCAGATGGGGAGCACCACCAGTCTTTTTTTTTCAAAAGCATGATAAATGCAAACATCTCTGTCCCACAAGTTTAAAGAGACCTATAGACGTAACTGGTAAACGAGACTAACATTTCCTTGTCTACACGGTTGGGCACGTCGGTGAACCACAGTGTTGACCGATATCATGGGCGTCATGACACTTTCCCCTGTGACGCGACTCGCTTGTGCAGCAGTAGGCAACAAATGGGAAACCACTCGCTTTCTTTTGAATAAATATTCTGACTATCGACGAAGCATCATCTATCCCAAACTAAGCAAATGCTCCATGGAGACAGATAAATTAAATCATGAACCTTATTTTTCTTTTGTAAATATACATATTATGGTGATAAACCTCAGAACAGAAAACACTGGTTCAATCATCGGAAATTTTCACTGGTGTAATCAACCCAACTTTGGGCAATAGGGCCAGGTACAATCTGAAAAGAAGATGATCCAGCTCGATGGACAGTAAAGTTGTACACACCGATGAGACACTGGTATTCATATCACACCTAGAATGCTGATGGATGGAGCAGTAAATTTTAAATCACTAATGCCCTATAACGCAGGCTAGATGTAGTCTTGCGTCAAGATTTTTAAACTCACATAGCAGTTAATAAATACAGAAATAGAGTTGTCGATGCAATTAGCAAAGAAACAAATAGTGATTAACAAAAGATTAAAAAAAACTAAAATAATTGACCGAGTATTGATTAATTTCATACACTACGTGTTATTTTTAATGCTATATCAAACCTAAAAATATACATTTAATTTATAGATGACCATTGTACCATAGCAATTAAGCGGTGTCATATATTTAGCGGTTATATGAACAAATTGTCACGAGGTTTCAACCACTAAAGTACATGTTTACATTTAAAGAATGCTCGTATTGAACGAGTGATATTTTCATATCCGTTAATATGAAACTTTATTGTTTAGAGTCAAAAATAATAATGTCATTGTATAATAAGAAAATGAGTGCTGAAGCGTAGAGTCTAAGAACGATAATGTATAAATAAACTTACATTATTTACATTAATTTCTAATTTTAAATTATTTACACTTTGTACAATAAAATATTACAATGGCGGACTTAATGCCAAGGGCATTCTCCACCAGTACACCTTATATAAGACTTACGACGCTGGTATCACTTACTAGGTGAACGTCTTACACGTCCTATTTAGTTAAATAGATAAAGTCTTAAGGCACTTTATTAAAAATTACCTAAATTTGAACCTTACTACTAGAACTTTAACACCATAAAGATTTAGTAAAACTATAGTAAATAATTGCCTTAATATGTTGTTCTTAACTCAGAGAGAGGAGTACTTCATGGGCCCGTCCTTCGCCACGATCGCTGGAGCTGGTGAGAACGGTGCCATCATCCACTACAAACCCTCGAGAGAAGGTGAACAGAGAGTTATTAGGAGGGGGGATATGCTTCTGGTGGACTCGGGCGCTCAATATATGTGAGTTTTGAGTTTAGTTCTATCATTTACCGATGTTACTACTTTTTATCTATATCTACCAATAAATATAATTATAGTATCTGTTTGTGATATCAAAATAATCGTTTATTCGTATTACATACCGATATAACAAACAACAAATGTCAAATTATTGTCTTCTGTATGTCGTTGTCGATTATGATGGAACAGCTGGTCCGACTTTGATAACGAGACTTTGCTAACGAACTTTACAAATTAGCTACTTATATATCATAAGTAGCATAATTTTAATAGCTCCGACGCGCCAGAGGTGCATTGGGCCATAGGTCAGAGACGGGGCTGCCCTCTGTGTCAAACCGTTCCTGTGTCCCAACCCTAAAGGCGTCAGGAAGGAACAATGTGGTGGTTTTAGTCGGTGCGAGTCCGACATAACCCGTCTTTGCAACGGCAAGGACGGGAATGCGTAGGCATTTCCCCACGTAAAAATGGCACCTAGATCACTGATAAATACGTTAATTTACTTTTCTTTTTGTAAATAAATAAATATAATATAAATACCAAGATCTAGACTCGAGAAAAATACTATGTCAATCATATTTTCCCGTGGTGGAATCGAATCCACACCCTCTGACACAGTAGTGTGGTCACTAAGTACTATGCCACGCGGGTCATCTATAATAATAAATTTTACATCTTTCTTGTCTAATAGGGACGGTACTACCGACATAACTAGAACGAGACACATGAGCTCGTCTCCAACTCCTGAGCAGCGGCTGACCTTCACCAGGGTACTGAAGGGTCAGATCCTGCTCGGCACTGCTGTCTTCCCGCGAGGATCCACTGTAAGTGCAACCATAGGAAATATAAGAGATATGCTAAATAACATACACCCGTTTCATCATCATCATCATCATCATCATCAGCCTGTGATAGTCCACTGCTGGACATAGGCCTCCCCAAATACACCCATATCCATTAAGGGGTTTACACCCGTTTACCAAAATCTTTCATACTATGTCACGTCTCTTATATTAGAATATATGTGAGGCTAAAAAAAACTCGAAATTGCTTGGTTACATTAAATCTCTGAGATATAGTGTACGTACGATTTGCAAGAGTTATTTTTCGCAAATAAAACATTTATTTTTCTCTCTTCAGAAATAATTATTCATTTTACTTTTATGATTACTAATATAGCACGTTATTCAGATCCGTTATCATGGACTCTGTAAAGAATCCTTAGCGTTATCCTAAGCAGGAATAAGTCATACGAATAATAATAATGTCATTCAGTCGATTACGACAACGGCGGCCGATCTTTATTAGAGATCAGCCAACTGCGCAGGTTATTATAGAGCACAAGTGTACGCGGAAACACAAGCGCACTGCATATTCCTTCCTGGTCTTAAAGCCCGATGGGACGGATAACCGACACGACCAGAGAGAGATAAGGCCCTGGACCGACTTTTTACATGGCCATCCGAAGCATACATTACTGTAAAACTCTAACCAACTAGGAAACAGCAATGAACAACTTTTCATTGTATGTAAGTATATAATCTGTACGGAGACAGATTATAAACATACAATAATAGCGCATATTCCATAAAAATATTATTTAATTTACATCAAACATGTTATTAGGTACACTTTTATTGTGACAGATATTTATTCAATTTTTATTGCTATGTATTAAATTAAAGTGTGCTCTGTATTAAATTGTAGGTGTTAAATAATTAGCAATGATGAAATTTGTTATGATCACAAACGTTTATTAACAAATACTTAAACAGAGCGAATGTACAGCAAGAGTATCCAGCAAGGGAAAAGCGAGCGTGGGACGGTCCGTGGGTGTATATATAGGGACCAGTGACAGTAGGGGAAAATGGCCTGTCAAGTTCGAGAATCGAATGTTCGAGAAGCGTCTTGGTAGCAACTCCATACAGAAAATTCGTTTAGAATATTCTAGAACCTAATATTATGATGAAATTGTATTTAAGTACATCACGCTATGTTTACACGCAATATTTCCTAACCCAGGGCAACCTCCTGGAGACCTTGGCCCGAAAGGCGCTCTGGGACGTGGGTCTGAACTACGCCCATGGCACCGGCCATGGGGTAGGCCATTTCCTGAACGTGCACGAAGGTCCTTCGGGTATTGGAGCTGCCTTGATGGCTTCGGATCCTGGAATATTCCCTGGAATGATCTTCAGCGATGGTGAGTAACTAAATTCAAAGAGGGAGCCGAAGAAAAGATACAGATATGAATACTTTTAGGTACTATTCTTTTTTACGGATAGATACGGATGAAAGTCGTGTTTAATAACTTTGCTTGGTTACTATGGGTTACGTTGTTTGTATAAATTCAATCTTTCTCGGCTCATACATATAGTTATAGTTCACGAACTTGTCGTTCGCCGTGGCGTGAAAATTGTATGATAAAGCAATAAGTAAACATAAGTGTCAATCTCTCCTCATTTGTTTCTATTAATAAGCGCTACCGTAGCCTAGTGGTATGGGTTTGCGCTTCAGAAACCGGTGGTAGAGGTTCGAATCCTGCGGGACTCGACAACTTTCATTGTTGTTTCCTAGTTGAAGAGGGCGATGCGGGCTGACCACACGATTGTCTGCGAGTAAGATCGGCTTATCTCAACCAGTTGGTGTACGTTAACCATCCCATAGGAATATGGAAGTACAATTGAAGAAGGCTTGTACTCGTATTTCCGTGTACACTTGTGCAGTAGAATATCGCAGATGGCCATACAAATCGGCCGCCTTCGTCAAAATCCATTTAGAGGACATTCTATAATTAAGTAGTTTGTTATATATTATAAATATTTATGTAGAAAAGTAAATTTATGTATATATCTTTCGAGCTGCATCATCTAGTTCCAAAAAAGTAAAAGCTTTATTTGTTTTGATATTGTGTTTAGATTTGAAAGTATTTAAATAATTTGATCAATAGGCTTTTTACATGCTGACTTGTGCCCTAAGACTCCGAGACTTAAAAATTAATAGCTTCAACAAATGAAATCAAACAACAACAATTTTCACAAGTGTTATCATTGTGGATTATATTACCTATATATTCTTATATGAAAATTCTCGCATAACTTATATAACCTATTGTTATAGAGCCTGGGTATTACGAGGTTGGAGAGTATGGAATAAGGCACGAGGATCTAGTAGAGGTGATTGAGATGAACAGAAACGCGGATCACATCTTTGTGAGTATTAAAAGGGTTTTTCCTTGATATGTACAAAAAATTACAAGCCAATTTTTAAAGGATATCTGGACAAAAAATATTAGAAAGAACCACTTAATAAAATAATTATTTGTCAAAAATTACGAAGAGATCATTACTTAGCAATGTTTATGCATATTTTTATATTGTACATATTTTTATTCAATATAAGATGTAGGTACAGGAAAAACACATTACTTTATTTAACACAAATTGACATAAATAGTATTCGCAACTTGCATTCGAGTAAGTATATGTCACTTAAATAAATCGATTGTCGTTGCAGTGATGATTTTTTTATGTTTACTTTATTTCCTTAAAAGATTCAAATAGCCCTCTGTCTCTGTACATAAAAATGCAGTGTAAAACACCGCGTATCTACTTACTGATTTCATATTAGTAGTAATGCAGTGTAGGAATGATTAGGTATATGAATGGATAGGAACGTAATGAGGCGGATATGTCAGATGGATGACAGATGACGTAGACAAAAGACGCAGCAATGTAATGTGTGAAAATAATTATAAATAAAGATGAAGCAGAATAAATAAGACAGTCTCCTTTATTCCGAACCATATCCCCCACATAAATATTAACTCATATTTAGGTACCCAGTAACCAAAGTAGCAATGTGCCATTTCAGCAAGAACACACGTCGAAAACTTCCTTCCGGAGCATGCATCTTATTTACAAAAACAATAACGGGGAAAAGAAAGAAGACTTATAAAATAGTTAAAAACCGTAAGATAGCTTAATCGTCTCCCAGTTTTTGTTTGAGCACATGATTCTTATAAGCATATTGTCTCTTGCAGGCTGAAGGTATGGTGGGTGACTTTAATGGCGTAGGAGCTGTGGGCTTTTACACCATATCACTTGCACCTCATCAAACCGCCTGCTTGGACGTCAGCATCATGGACGATCATGAGGTAGTTTATCGAAAGCTATGGCCCCATTTTTAAGCTAAAGAATTTTATACATAGCAAGTATGTGCTATACATAATTAATTTATATTTGTTAAAACGATGAGTAGAGCAAGAAATTCACCTAAGTTGATAATTCCTGCCCATAAGAAAAGCAGTGTCCGACGCCACAAATCCGCTAACCGCCGTGAGATATGACACGATTGGTCTCTTTTACCCAGTAATTACGTCGGCTACGGTGCCCTTCAAACCGGAACATGTTAAGTCTTGAAACACTACTCCACCGTGGTGGTGTTACTCCAGACGGTCTCTAGTTAAAAAGTGACCTATCGCCTTGAATACATGCCTAACATATCGGTGTATAAGAAACGTCTTTCAAAACTATTATTTAGATTCTTGACTACCCACTTTACGTAGTGGTCAGTGATGTCGACTGTTATGTCGAAGGGTGTGAGTTCAATTCCGACAGTGATAAAAATGTTATGTTATAAACATGTTGTGTTTATCGTGTCTCGTTGTTTGTATCAATATAAAAAATGTATGTGTTTCCATGTTTATGTATTTATATAAATGGCACACAAGCTTTGCTTAGTTTAGGCCTAGATGATGTATTTGTCCAAAATATTATTATTAGTTTTTTCCAAATATCCGAATATAGAGTGGAATTATTTAGTGGCTAAAAGGAATTTCACGATATTTAACCAATCCAACATTTTGTTAGCAGTATAAGACTTATAGACTCTGTATATAAATGATTCCAGTATACACATTATATCTCGTCTAACGTAAACATAAATAGCGCCAAAATGCCATAACTAAATAATTGACCTCTTGCTCCGTTAAACATCCAATAAAAATACTTTTCGTTTGGTGTCATTTTGTGAAAATAGCAAAGATTTTTCTAATCATTTATTTCCAAGAAAATGCATGTCTTTTTTAGTTATTATTTACTTAAAGTCCTTTGTTACAGATTAAATATTTGAACGACTACCACGCCCGAGTACTCGCTACTCTAGGTCCAATCTTGTTAGAGCGAAATCTGACGGAGGATTACGACTTTTTAGTGAAGGAATGTGCGCCAATTTACAAAAGCGCCGCCATATTGGTTAAATCGACGCCTCTATTGGCTATGATGGGAGTCGTTACTCTATGGTTCACTGTGTAATCTGCTATATATTGCAACGTACTTATTGATTTCATAAAGAATGTCATTATTTTTATATTATACAGACATATCATCCGTTTATATTATATATATAAATTTAGACTTATATCGAACACAAAGGAATGTTCGAAAAGTATTAGGGCTACGTTTTTGTTTATGTATTCTCTAGCTGTAACCCTCGACTTCGTCCGCGTGATAATATATTAAAAAACCTTTTTTTATAAAAAGTAGGCAGTTACTCCCAGTTACATTCGAAATGTTAGTGAAGGACCCGTCGAAAAGAAACCAGCTATTTTAGAGAACGGACAGATAAAATAAAAAATATATAATGCTTGCTTATGTAAGACATTACAAAACGGTTATTTTTAATGTTACAAATAGGCAGGAATTTTCATTAATTTTATATAAACTTACTCTTGATATTTAATCGCGGACTAATAATGTAATATAATAAAAATGTCAAAGCACTGTCGATTTTTGGCTTCATTTTACTTTGACATAAGACATTGCTTTAAATAATCCGAACCTTTTTTACCACCGGTACGAGGTATATTTAGAAGGTAATATTGCAGCAACTGGTCTATAACTACGAGTTATGTTTTGTAAATATTTTGTTAATAAAATTCATAAAATATGAGCAGTGTTTTAATTACCATTGTGTTATTGTCTATTTTCTCAGTTTCAGTTCATCATCAGCCTTTGTTAGTCCACTGCTGAACTTAGGCCTTCCCTAATGCACGCCTTCTCCATTAGGGGGTTTTTTGACCGTATCCACCACGCTGGTCCAATGCGGGTTGGTGTGTGGACTGACTTTTTACATACCCATCAGACACATGGATCATTTTACCTTTCAGTCAATTGGGTGATTGGCCCAAATTGCCCTAACCAACTATGAAATTTTATTGAGTCCTCGCAATATTCGAACCCACGACCTCCGGTTTCAAATGCACACGCCCTTGCCACAAGGCTATGGAGGCAACCTAATATTATTTGTCTTATCTTATATTATTATTAAATAGATTACAATCACAGTAAAAGTTAAGTTACATTTAAGTTAGAAAATATCCGTGTGAAGAATGAATCATAATAATTCAAAAAAACTGGGTAAAAGAATTTCACCCTTTTCTAATAAGAAGACAACATCAGAATGGAAACAACTATATAATTTGAGCCACAACATTCGTATTAATAAAGCAATACATCTAGTATTGCTATTCAGGCATTTTTAGAATTACATGAATTTTAAAATTACAGTTCACTGTACTAGACCTAAACCTGCATTCCCATTTACCCAGGTATATTCGTGGAAAAAAAATTGTTTAAAATGATGAATGGCAGTATTTTTTCTTTGTAGTTACTTTTCGAATGGGTTTCATATTCTGATCGAACCCTATTCAAATCTATTGAAATGGCCTTGAACAATATGAAATGATCTGCTTAATTAGTTATTATTATTGAAATTCATCAATATATTACATTTAATATTTCAGACACCAGTTTTGCAGTTTTGCATCACCCATCTCATTAATGATGCAAAGATAATAGTATAATAGAAACAAACCATATATTAATAATGCATATTACGAATGAGAAAAGATATGTAATAAATATGACACATTTCTTGGACATGTGTACAACAGTTTATCGTGACATTACTAAAATTATGTAGGCACAATTTTTTTAACATTTGAGAAGAAGCAAATCTAAATTATTGATTCATACATTCTTTAAGCCAAAACCTTTCCTTTAATCAATTAAGGAATTACAAAACAATAGAAATAAAACACATCTTTGATCGAATACTTTACTTACAACATAAACCTAAAAGCCCTAGATGTTTCTACAGACAAGATAATTCCGACTGTGGTAGCTTAATTCTTTGAACGGTAGTTCTTCAGGTTTACAAGCACCCAGGCGGGGACGCTGCACCAACCGACGACCATTACTCCGGATAGGAAGATCACCTCCTGCAAAAATGTTACTCGATTAGTAACTATAAGATATAAATGATGATGGATGGATGGATGTATAGAAAAACATTTTATTGCTCATGTTTATTAATAAATTAATTAAGCAATAAAGTGTTCCAGGCCACCAGTGAAGAAGTGACTATATGGTAAAAAAATATCATGTAAGTCGCTAGTGAGTTGACAAAGACAGAAACAAAGATGAAAACTATCATAATCACATCCATGGCCTGTTATTGAGTATATAAAGGTTAAAAGCCTTAAAACAACATGCTGGCCAGCATGTCTTGGAGAGTTGCCGGAGCCTCCTCCATTAAACAGTAGGGGCAGGTGCGGTCAGCTTGGGTGGCTTGGTGATATTGCCCCCTTATGCCCACAATTAAACCATAATAATAATAATAAAATAAGAGTACTTAGTCAATAGTTTTATAAGCATTGTGTCTTCAATGGTGCAACCTATGGACATGCACAAAACCGTGCAGCATTTTGGCTTTCGTACAGTCATTAAAATTAGCTTACACACATTTTATAGATTGGTCGAGTTTTAAGGATTTTTTTATTTTTTCTTTATCAAAACACCTGTACTGATTTTATTATGTTAATAGTATTTCCGACATCTCAGGTCTGCAACTATCAAGATCCAAATTACAACCCCCTACAGTTTTTCAGTGTCATAGGTGTAATGCAAATAACAGCTTAAATAGCCTTGTGGTATTGATGCCAGCTTTAAAAAGAAGTTTCAGGTTTAAATTCTTCAACAAAACAAATTTGCTTCATAAATGTTTGTAAAGGACAGTATGAGCTAATCCATTGATGGAATGAGCGTAAAATGATCCATTAATCTACTAGCCATATAAAGTTGTGTTTGGTAAACCATTCTCAGGCTGTTCTATTCAGAGACACTGGCATCTGCTGCCACACCCTAAAAATATACCAGCAAATATTTACTTGAAATAAAAGAATTAATGTAAACAATATATAGATATGCTCTGTGCACATATATATACTGACTTTTTTATTACATGCAATTCACATCATTCAAATCAAAAAAATACAAAATAAATAAAAACATCTCAGCTTCTAAATTTAAAAATGCTAATTTCCTTAAAAAAATAATTGTACAAAACCTCTTCTTAAATTTTATTTATAAATTTGGTTAATTTTTACAAAAATGGCCAGTAATATTTTGGTGTAAAATAAATATTTTTTGATAGACAGAATTGTCAGGCAAAGCTTAGTTATCGCAAAAAAAAAATTGGTACAGACATAACACCGAATCATCCATACTTGTCTGCCCTGTCCCTAGAGTGCAATATAAAAGAACGGAACGGATTTGAGAGCATGAGAAAGAGGGAGGTGACAAGCAAAGCAAGTTAGAGATGTCCCGGGTGAAGTAAGGCTCGAGTGTAAAAGCAGACTGAAGGGGTGACGAGCGAATCTTTTAGCGAAGGACAGGAAATAATTGACACTTAAAAATCGTGAAAATTTCGATTTATAGTCTTTATAATAATATAATCTAAAATTGTTTTTTACGAAAAAGTAATAATTTTATAAAAAATTACGTAAATAATCTTAACTGTAGAAATGGTCAAAAGAGAAGAGATATTGGGTACTCCAAGAATATTGTTTATACTATTGCATATTATCGATATCTTTATGAAGTTAACAATAAACGCAGAGGAATTAACACCAAAAGTTTTCACTTAACATAAAGAAACATACTGTTAAGGTTCTTCGTTAGAAGAGAAATTAATGTCGTATATAATGATCCAAAATTTCTTCGTTTATAATATTTATTTTTCATCCACTTACCGAGTTTTAAATGGCAATTGACAGAGATAACCTATCTTTTACTTCAGAATTACGTAATTATATAATATCGTTTAATTCATATAGATGCG
Source organism: Lamproptera curius (assembly GCA_029286875.1). Taxonomy (NCBI): domain Eukaryota; kingdom Metazoa; phylum Arthropoda; class Insecta; order Lepidoptera; family Papilionidae; genus Lamproptera; species Lamproptera curius. The sequence continues at coordinate 413,388 of JAGSMT010000057.1, read as the reverse complement.
ACTTTACCTAGTTTTGGACCATAAATGGATCACTGTATTAATAAAATACGTCTTAATTCCTACAATCCTAATTTGTATCACTAAGCGAAATTTTTAATAACAAGAATCTATACATACGCCTTTAGTAACTTTTTCTCTGGCTGGTACGGCGAGTGCGCTCATTTTTCTTTGCTGAGCGACATTCTTGATCAATTGGTTGTTTCTAAGCAGACTCCTGATAGCCAGCATTTTGATTGTTTGATGGTTTTAGTGTTAATACGAAACCAGGCAATGCCTTGAGAAAATTATTCTGATAACCAGAACCACAGATAACCTAATTAAGCTGTCATTCAACAGATAAAATTAAAACCATAAACTCTACAGATAAAAAAAACTATTTTTAGAAAAAAATATAACCTATATTTTGTTTGTTTTTGTTTACAGTTGAGTTAAATGAATAATATCCAGCTTAGTTATTTTAGGAATCTTGAACAAACACACGAACTCGTAAAACTGCAGTAACGCTTTCTGCCACAACGGCGTATTTCAAACCAGGACAAATTGAAACCATAGTTGATGATGATTCTTCTATTTGCTATGTTAAATGCAATAACTATAAAAGAAGGATTTGAAACACCGTAAATCAGTTAAGACTTCATTTACAATGTCATCAGTCAGTCTTTTACAATGGGGTCAGAACGTAAAAAAAAACAACTTTGTTTTATGGTGGACTAGAGCACGTGTCCATAATTCAGTTTTCTTAATATTTATATCAGCATTAATGTTAAAAGTCGATTACATTGTTAAGACCATTTTTGGCAGCTATCGAAGGGCGTGTCTTATTCCTCTATCTGATGCAATTAAATTTATTTTGGTTGTTAAGCTCGATGTAACTCGTTTAGAGCTAAAATGATATTTATGTGATTCTGTGTAACTAGAAGCCGACCCTTTTTTTTTTTTTTTCTTAGGAGGGGAAATCTTCAAAAGATACCCTTTTTATAAGGGTTATGTGAGGTTTTTACTCACTAAAACCCCCTCAGCGCCTATCATCTGTATATTATGAGAGGCACCGGGATCTCCTACGGAACGCACCGGTACCTCTCTATACGTGCTTGCTTGCCCTTTCTCAATTGTCTCCTCACTTCTACCATCACTGTTTATCACGATTGCAAATCTTACTTTAGGTCAGAACCATCTCAGTTTTCATAACCATATATCTTTTAGTCGCCTTTTACGACAGGCAGATTATTCCTTAGTCCTATTCTAAAGCCCGAAACTAAAGGGCTAAAGCCGACCCTATGTTAACTTGGGTGAATGTCTAGAAACAATTAGAGCTTAAGAATTTTAAAGTATGAATAAGGCCTTTACTATAAAAATAAGGCTCATAGAATACGAAATTAAATCTTGCGGCTTGTGTGCTGTTGCTTCTACTCCTAAATAAATATAAAATAGGTTATTCAAAGGGCAGATGCTTACATAATTATGTTTTTTTACATATGCAAATAAAAACAAAGTACAGGTCAACATATAATATAGTAAAACAAACAATTTGGTATTATGACACTTTATTAGGCATAATTCTTAACATAGGACCTTAACACAAACTTAAAGATACACCTTCTTAGTGGAATAAAACATGCGGTCAATCGTCGCTGCATAATAAATCCGTATTTGGAAAATAATGGAGTCACTGGCAACACTTGTTCATTGAGACGAGACCTCCATAGCTTGCTGGGGGGCATCTGAAAATTTATGTGCAAAATAATTAAGAATTACACATACATTACATATGGCTGTTGTTAATACCATAACAAAAGCCAAATGATATGTAGAATATTTGATAAATGAAGCGGGTAATGAGACAATAGCTCTGGTAAATGGTCAACAGCCACTGTAAATGGCTGAAAAGCATTGGTTACCATGTTGCCTCGACACTATTTAACATTAAAACTCTTAGTGTAAATTCATGATATCAGCTTATGTTAGTAATTTAATAATTATTGCTGATGTTAGTTATTAACTATACGCTTATTTATTTATCTATATGGTCCCTATTTGGCTTTTATACAAATGCTGTAACTTTCCTATCGGGACACAAGTGTTTTCAAATCATTGTTTAGCCATCACAAAGAAGCCACTTATCCAAATCTAGGTGTTAAAATTAATATAGTAATAAACTGCACTGTAATTGTAATAATGTGTAATGTAAAATTGCAAATATGACACTAGTGATGACAATAGTGATGATAGTGTGGTCTGACAAAAGTGACCAGCTGTAACAAGCTGGGTGAAAAACACAAAAATTGCAAAAATTTTCTCACATAAGTTATAGATTGCAAAGGGGGGACCCCTTATGTGATATGTGGTGCAGACATTTTGCAATTAGACTGTCTCATCATCACCGGCCTGTGATAGTCCACTGCTGGACATAGGCCTCCCCTAATAAATCCATTAGGGGGTTTTTGGACCGTATCCCACCACGCTGGTCCAATGCGGGTTGGTGGGTGGACCGACATCCGACGCATGGATCATCTTACTTTTCAGACAATTGGGTGATCGGCCCAAATTGCCCTAACTAACTAGCAAAATTTGTTGAATCCTCGCACGATTCGAACCCACGACCTTCGGTTCAAAAGCACACGCCCATCAGCTAGGCTACGGAGGCAGAATTAGACTGTCTATCAATATTTAATAAACTTTATTTAAACTAAAACAAAGTGAACAACAAAACAATGTCTGGTTGTTTTGTTGTATTTAATGAATATAATCATACCTCCCGCGCCGTCGTCGAACATGAACTCATCCTGGTATTCCTTCAGAAACTGCTCTGACCTGTGCTCGTCCAGGAACAGCGAGTACACCTTCTTGACATCCTCCATGCTGACCTGATGACAAGATTATTATCATTATTACAGCTTTAGTATGCATTTATGTAAATATAATAATGTATAAATTTCGTCTACAGTGGCTTATTTACATTAGAGATCAGCCAACTGGGCGGGAGATATTATAGTGCACAGGTGTACGCGAAGACACTGGTGAACGCTCTCTTCCTTTATATTCTTATAGTCCGATGGGACGGATTACCGACACGGCTAGAGTGAGATGCAGGACCGACTTTACATGCCCATTTGACGCATAAATCATCTCATTCCACAGGCAATTGGGTGGCCATCCTTCATTGCCCTAACCAACTAGGAAACAACAACGAAAAGTTGTCGAGTTCTGGCGATATACCCACCACACACGGATACCAGCGTAAGACCATACAAGTAAACTACGGAGACGGTAAAGTAGTTATTAAAAGTCGTCATTGCCAATCACCGAGTCAAATGATTGCAGGAGAAATGCACCGTGTTTATTGGTGGACTGCCTTCGAACGTTAATCGTCACACGGTCATTATGACGAGGCCTATGTCCAGCAGTGGACTGACACAGGCCGATGATGATGGACTCACCACGCTGGTCCAATGCGTGTTGGTGGGACTGGGACACTACCATTAATATACGGATGTCTCACCTCGGTCGCCTTCCTACGCTTGGCGACCAAAGAAGCAGTGGTTATGAGCTGTATGGCATAACGCAGCGAAGTCTCAGTGGCCACTCGCGTCAGCACCGTTAGTGCGTCGGCGGACATCTGACAGTCCTCCTCCTCGCATCTGCAAATGAAACAGCATCAATAAATTCTTCGGGAGTGATGAATCATAATATTGATACCGAATAGAAAAATAAATATTTCCGATCACAAAAACAACGCCATCTACAGCCTAGAGTTATAAAACCTGAAAAGTAAGTCCAATGAGACTTTGTTTTCATAAGCTCCAAACCAGCGGAACAGGCTGTTACATCCAGTAATATAATGTGGTAAACGTGATTTGGCGCCTTTTATTAATTAATGCAAACAAATAACAAAAAAAATTAAAGGCAACAGAAAGAAACAAAATATTAAAAATGAAATGATTCATATAAAATAAATTTATACAAGATAACAAGAATAAAACAAGTGATGTAGTCTCAAAAGTGACAATTTAACAATAAAACCATAAATAACTTCTGTTTCTTATCTACTTGCTTCGAATCCATTCGGTGTATATACCAAAATGTCATAAAAATCGATTCAGCGGTTAAGATGCTAGAGATGGACAGACAGTTAGCTTTCAGCATTTATAATATTAGTATGGACTAGTCTGTCTACCATGGAACCTAAAAAGGGTTTTGAATGATCAGTATAATTTTAATATCCGTAAGTTTCCTAACCAAATATTCTAACCAACTGTTTGTTGGTACCTGATATTCAATATCTCCTTCAACTCCTGATGTGAGTACGGAGTGGTCGGAACAATGATCATCCTGTCCAGCAGGTCCAGGGGAATCCCGTGGGGGCTCTTGTAGTTGGTGCCCCTGATGCGGGTGATTCCCCTGTTGGTGGCCATCATCACTATCGGGGCCGTCTCCTGCTCCAACGCACGGTTCAGGTACGAGAAGCATTCAATGTCCAACATGTGCGCCTGGAATAAAAAATATAGACTGTATATCGGGATGGCTAATACTAATAATATTACTAGACAAATAACATAACGCCGTCAATCAATTAGTTTAATTTTGATATAACGAAAAATAAACCCATCTAAATAAAAACTGGTAGTAAAAAATTGAATTTGTTACTTAATATTTTACAAGAAAACCGTAGGATATACTTTATTTAAAGTGTTTAATTGCCTCTGAATATATATATTGCTCATTCCGCTATGCAGAAGTATCATCATATGGTCCGATCGCTTGACTGCCTTCGCAGCCATAAAAATAAATTGACCATAACATTGATACTCACCTCATCAATGAATAGTACACCAGGAATCATCTCCGCCTTGCCTTCCTCTCTCCATTCGGCCACTTTGCTGTTTATCTGCTCCTTATTTCGGATTTGATTTCACCAGTGTCGCCTATAGTTAAAATAATGGATTATGAGATATTGAAAGTTAAAAAGCAATAAACATATAATATAAAGATCACTAATCCTAGTTTATCTTCTGCTAACGAAACATTTGACAATTATATGCAATCAATCTTACTAATGCTACAGCCTATAAATTTAAAAAAGTTGTAAAGGAACGTTTGTGTTTTAAAGGATATTATTGTTGTAATGACTACTTGATAGATAACACACCCTGGTAATGAACTGTTCGCTCCAGGCTATTTCAAAGTAGTAAAATGTAAGGTTTTATGTAAAAGTTTTGTAAAGTTTATTGAAGAAAAGGAAAGAAAAGTCCGCTTGAGTTTCTTACGCCGGTTCTTCTCAGGTCAGAGGTTTCCATTTCCGAACCGGTGGTAGATTATTTGACAATCAATAAGAAAGTGTAATGCTTCCATATTGAATAAAGATATTTGACTTGACTTGACTTGAATATTTTGCAATAAGAAGGGATCACAATTAACAACTTGTTGCCTATTAATACCGCTGCAGCAAAGGTGTGCAAACACAACACTCCTGTTCAAAGAGCAACTTGGGTGTATTGATGTTGAAGATTTATAGGAAATAAATATATCTAAAAATCCATCAGTCAACAAATTAATATGGAAAATTGGAATATAGGAATAAAGGAAAACAATTGTTTTGTTGGAATATTAGGTAGATAATATAGATTTTTATTTTCTTTCAATGTATAAAATTTAACGTAATTTAGATTCTGCTATTAAAATTAAAAAACAATTCAAAAGAAGAGAAAATAAATAAACTTTTCCTTATACTTTTGGAGTAAGGCTTAATAAAGTCAAATTGTTGTTGATGTACATTCTATGTATAGTTGAGTATTTTAGTATAATTCTACAGCTTCTTATTATTACAGCTTCAATTTCATAAAGACTAAAATATAAAGTTAATGAAAAATAAATAACCAGAAGTGTTGAGGCCTGCTTTAAGCTTTTATCCCTTCCATAAATAACTGTCATCCATATAAGAAAAATTCTATAACTTTCAACAGTTGATGCCGATTTGAACAAATAATAAGGAAGCTCATCTAACATCTTTATGAAATGAAAGGATAAAAGCGGTTACCAGAGAACAAGGCGAGGAAACCATGGGTCCTGGAGTTAATTACATCCACCTCATGAAGGGTTACCGTGTGGACGACCTCTTTCCTCTTCTGCAGTTCACCTTCAGGGCATTGTACAAAGCGGGCTTGTTGTCCTGGAAAATATATCATATTTATTAAGAAGCGATAATAACTTTTTGGGAATTAAAAATTATGCTTTATTAAAAGCACATTAGAGTGAGAAGTATTTATGTGGTACATATGGTAGAGGCTCCTTGTTCAGTTATAAGCAGTACATAGATAATATATAAAAGGTTTCCAATAAGTATCTAATCCTTGTTCTTTGTAAAAGTTGTTAAATATACTTTAAAAAAGTAAAATAGACCTTAGCATCACATGATTGGACATTCAGTGACAGAGATCAATCAGAAAACTTTTATAATATTTACTTATTTATTTAAACTTTAAATTGAAATGAATAACGGTACAAAGGCCTGAAAAACTTGATGCCTCTATTCAAAGACTAGAGGAAATAACAGAGACTTTACTGCTACATGTTAAATACACAGAGACACACAATGTTTAACTCCAGTATGATAAGAACAACAATTGTATCAAAAACCACTAACCAGTAGCGTCATAGTCACGAGCGCGCGCAAAACTCCTTCCCAACTTGTTCACTTTCCCTGTCGCCTTGTCTATGGTCACTACATCGCCAGCTTGCACCTAAAATGTCAGCGGCGGATTTCTTTAGCATGGTATTCATGTGACAATGCAGTGAAGTTAAATATAACCAATGATTTTACAGTGTCAATAATAAGTGATATCCTATGTTACAGTGCTGCAAAACTTCTAACGGGAAAGCAGTTGCTATAGTGTTAAAGGCTTGACTGCCTTTGCTGCCTGGTATTAGGGCTTGCGCATTATAAAGTCGAACACATAGGTTCAAATCCTGCAGGGTTCAACATATTTCATAATTGTTTTCCAGTTGGTAGGCAAAGCCAGTGATTACTGGATTCTAATTAGAGGATGATGATCCATGGGTCGGTTGTTATGAAAAATGTCAGATTTAGTCTCTGGTCATTTTGATATTTTATGACAGTGAAGACTGAATATTGCTGATAGCTGACTCTACTAAAGATCAACCACTGTAGTAGTGTCCATGTCTTGAATGACATTATTTACCATCAGGTTAATAACCTGCTTGTCTTGTCACTTCACTACATAGTATAAAACAAAGATGCTTTCTCTGTCCCTAAATGTATTCTTAAATCTTTCAAACTACACATTTTGATGTGAATTTTTCAAAAGACAGAGTGATTGAAGAGGATAGTTCTATGTATCATGCTTACTATTATAGGAATATTTCCTATCAGAATAGCTTCCGTGCGAAGCAGGGTCGAGTCGCTGGTACTAAAATAAAATAATCTTACATACCTTCTCTTTGAGGAGTGAGTCAATCATTTTGGTTCCCATATCATAGTTGGTCTCCATATCAGTAGTTTTTAGAGTCAGACGACCGAGTCTTGCTCCTCCAGTACCCGCTGCCCTCTCAATCACCACCTCTACCACTTCACCTTCTATAATCTCTGATTCTTCCCTGATAAAAATTATGTTATCCTTTGAAGTTCCTGGTATATATTAAACAAATATTTAAAAAGATTCAAGAAATTGTGATGATGATATTTATTTTATTTACGAGAACACAACACATTATTGCATTTAAAAAGTTTAACAGATAAAATATTAGCACAGACTCAAATTTTTAATTCTTATCAAGGTCCAGCAATTGTAAAATATGAACAACCCAAACCTTTTGAATGCAATAGACAAGAATGTAAAAAGCAACCGAAATGTCCTTTTCTGTAAACACTACATAAGTCCTACTCACTTGATTCTAATTCCAATAGATTTCCTTATGGCCTGAGTAAGTGCTTCAGTTTTGCTCATTTCAAGAGAGTAAATCTCAGAACCTAGAAAAGATATCACAAATTAATAGCATTGAAATCAATAGTTTTGCATTTGCAAAGCAATTCACCACCTCCGTGGCCTACTGGTATCGGCCCTTGCTTTATAATAAAATGGCGGAGGTCGTGGGTTCGAATCCCGTGGGGAAACAACATTGGGTAATTCTTTACAAAACGGGCACGCGTGTTTACTCATCAAAAAAAATATTAACTAAAAGGTAATGCTATTTGATTACATATGTGTAAAGCAAAACCGCTAGGTAAGTCTTAGTTTTTAATATAAAAAATAAATTTATGTAACAGAATTTTACCGCCGCAAGTCGACCATATTGATATGGTTCGATAAATGTCACGTCAAAATTGCCAACATGAGCAAACAAAAATTAAAAAAAATGAACTGATAAAAAATACTATACATATTACTGAAAAAAGGTAATTTAAAACAAAAATAACTAATTAACTGAAAATGTTTATCTTTTAAGTACAATTACACACGCAATAGAAAATATGTACTAAATAGAGGATTTTAATTTACTGTTTTTTTTAATATCTGTAGTGGTATAGTATATAACCTATACCATATGTATGTTGTATAATAAATATTGAAATTATAAAACTTAATTAACTAAAATGGACATTTAACATATAGTACTGATGATGGATTATTATTTAATTTCCATATTATAGTTTCTCTAAAAATATATTGACTATAATTGAATGCTAGATATGAGTGCACAGTCACTTTATCATAATCTGTAATTCAATGTCGGTTTTAGCGAATCTTGTTTATTTGAGTATCAAGTGTTTTTAAATGTGCTCCACCAGAAGAACTTCTGGCTCCGCGCTTTTATATTACACTCTAGGGGTAGGGCAGACCAGTACTACATGGAGTAATACTAATGTATGTTTGAAATAATTTTGTTATTTAATTATAAATATTTATATATATAAATTTTCCTTAAATGCAATATATTTATATTATAAATTTAATATAAATACACATATCATAAAGGCTTAAAGGTCTTGTTACCAAGCCATAAAAATTAAAAAAAATATATAATAAAAAAGGCGGCAACTTAATGAAAACATAGCTATATAAGAAAGCAACAAGAAACGAAATGGCTCCATGTAATGTGAAATAGCTAAGTAAGTAAATATTAATAATATAAGTGCAAATTATTTAGAAATGGATCTTGTGCAGTGCTAAATTAAATTAAGGTGTTGTATATAATGAATGTATTATGATGCCATATTTAAAATAATGGCGGATACAGTCATATGTATTGTAAATTTTTAGTTTTAATTATTTTATAAAATACCAATTAACTTGAGATTTCGCTTTAGACATATAAATTCAATAAAATTTTTATGTTACTTAAAATTAATTGAAAATAAAAATGTTAAAATCACGTTTTTAGTGGTAGTGCTTTACCATACAAATTATGAAATATTTTTTTCTTAAAAATTAAGAATATTTTTCTGAAATATTCATTTCTTAAAAATTAAGACTCTCCCAGCAATTTGTTAATACAGGTGTCTGATTAAATATTATTACCTATCAAATGAAATATAATATATTAAAAAAGTATGCATGCCTGTTTTGTAAAGAATTACCCAACTGTGTTATCGTTTTTTTCTGGTTGATTACAAAAAATCAGACTGATTACCCAAATTTCTGAAAAGTAAGATAATCCATGTGTCGGATGGGCATGTAAAAAGTCAGTCCAGCATGGTCGGATACAGTACCAATATCCCCTATGGAGAATGCATCAGTGGAGGCGGCAGCAGTGGACAACCAAAAGGCTTATGATGATGATGATGATGTAAGCAATTAAAACCTGACTTTCACAGCCTATAGGAATAAAAATAGGTATACTTAGGCTAATTAAAAAATAAAACTCAAATCATCCAATTTTTATATCTTTTATAAAAAATATAAACTATAAGAGTTGATTATTGCATGGATCATTTTACTTTTAAAACAGGAATCACAAAAACAACAGATTAATCTTTTAAAGCACTGCCAACTCATATTAATGTCTTTACCTGCCATACTGGTGAATGGTGTGTCCGGACCCAGGGCCTGTGCCAAACCCATAGCGATGGCAGTTTTACCAGTTCCAGGCTGTCCAGCCAGGAGTACTGCTCTACCGGCAATCTTACCTTTTTGAAAAATCTATATTCTGAGTATCATCAAGACTTTTACAAGAACATATTCACCTAATGCAATAATTTAAATTCCACTCATATTCAATGGATTGTTAAACTACTTAATACTCTGTAAAGTGTGTGTGTGTTCTAATTGGTTTTTGTTTTATTACTTAATAACTCAGTAATAACACAGTGGATTTTTAAACTGCCGCCATAGCCTAGTGTTAAGGGTGTGGGCTTAGAAACTGTAGGTGAAGGGTTTCAATCGTCTACAACTTTTCATTGTTGTGACCTAGTTGGTTAAAGCAATGCGGCAAAAAAAATGCCCATTTGGTTAAAGCAAATGGACATGTGAACTTTTACATTTCCATCCAATGCACCTGTCCAGCTCCTGATCGCTATCTGCTTTGTAGGTTATCCATCTCAGCAGACAATGAGAGTAAAGGAATCGGGAGTGCCTGTGCACCGTTTCTTCTACTCATAGTCTTGATTTGCATTACACTTGTGCACTATAATATCTCCTGCACAGTTGGCTGATCTTTTATATAGATTGGCCACTGTTATCCAAATTGACTAGGAGAGCATTATTATTTATTGCACAATTTTGACTAGAGCCAAAATGAGACGGTAATTTATATGAACAAACTGTAGAAGTCAACTAATTCGGAACAGAGAAATTAAATATAGAAAAGTGCTCAATATAAATGCATTTTCAAGCCTGTAACATTAAACCTTTAAATTAAACTTTCATTAAATGATAATTATTTCTTTATACTGAGTTACTATGCTATATATTCCATTGTTTTACCAAAGATAGTAATGACATATACTTTTATAGACTGTAATCAATACACTGTGGAATAAAAATTATGGAATAAACGATAAAAATCATGTAAATTCAATTAACGTTCACTGCTGACTCCAAATTTACTAACTATCGGAGAGGAATTTTGCAAATTTTATGAAACATGAAAATAGGTAGTAGTTCCAAAACTGAATGTCACATAACCTAAAAAAACGCCGGTCGTCATGGCAACAGATATAATAAATCGATAGTACCTTCTCGAATCATTTGCAGGATGACTCCGGCGGCTTTCCTCGCCATCTTCTGTCCCACCATGCCCTGGGAAACCGCTCTTGGTTCCAAAGAGTCATCGAGACCAAGCCCTCGGATGTGAGAATGGGCGCCAATTCTTTCTATTCGTGTAATGGAGCGCACCTCTTGAACTTGAGCTGCCGCTATCGACTAACAAAATATATCATATTAGGCGATATCTAAGAAATTAATAAAATTTACAAAATAGTTTTGAGGTTAGCACGTTCGATGCGAAGTAAGGACCAAGTCAAAAAATACTTACAGCCATTTTTTAAAACAGATTTTTATTCCAGGGCTTGCAGAATCTAAAACTCTATTAGTAACGATTTTATTATATTTTCTTTATTCCAATCGATAAACAACAAAACGCCTAAACTGCTTGGCATTGACAATGACGTTTAGCTGTTTTTTGTTTACTAGTGCTGCCCTTACCATAGAAAGAGGGCTGAAACGATACGAATAAAGTTCTCCCTCGATATTTGTATTGGAACATTACACTATTAATATCGATATTTAAAAAAGGTAACATGTGCATCGTTTAACGACTTTCTTTGAAATTGTCACGTTTTCCTTTCAATGTATTAAATGTTACATAATAAAATTGTTCCCGCAGTGCTCAATATATAATAATGAAAACAAATCTTATTATTAAATTGCAGGAATTAAAATATCTTTCCCATTTTTTTATAATGAGGCCTAAATATATTTGCAGATATTGTCTGAATTTCTATTGCTCGAGAACAGCAGTTTTCAAAGGCTAGCAAACATAAAATACTGTAAATTCAAACAATTAACTTGGACACAACAGTGGCAGCTAACCAAGTATTACAAATAATTTAATCTTAATTATTTTTAGAAGTAATGAATAATGAAAGCATTTATTTTATTATAACATTTATTTTATCCTACAAAGTAATAAACACTTTATCGATACTATTTGGAGTCTAATTATCGATACCGTTTTTTGTTGTGTGAATGAAATGTGAATTTTTTAATAACGATTTTTGTAGACAAGTATCATTATCATATCCGAATGTAAAGCAGGAGAATGAAATTATTTCATATAAATTGATAGTGTTATATTTTTTTGTTCGTTATTTAACCAATTTCAATGGCATCGATTTTAAATTAGTAATTTTCATCGACTACTTAATTTTTTATTAATTTATGTGTCTCCGAACATTTTTCGTATATACATTTTTTTTAAATATAGGTCCTTGTGACAACCCAATATTTTAATATAAAAGAGTTCTGTAAATGCATCCGCTATCATCTATCTGAATATAAGAGAAAAGATAATATAATACATGAAAAAAAAGATATTACCCTTCGAATTGAACACCTCGTTCATTTAAAAATTGGTATAATAAAAGTCATAATGGACGTTGTCAGATTGTCTCGGTCAAGGATTTTCTATAACAGACAAGTACCGACGTTTAAAAAAACAAGCGTCGCTTCGTTCAATTCATCGGAGTGTCAATTGTCATCCATCATGCTATTAATAATCAGGTATTTGCTTAAGACGTTATGGTATCACACTTATAGATGTAGTCATAGAGATACATAGCTAGCCTGTATAGACAATTTTTCATTTACGCGGGTACAGCTTCTCAATGAATTGTTATGCAGCTTGGTGGATTAGTTATTTATCCTTTATAAAAAGTGTCCACAGTTATTTTTCTATATCAGGCCGAATTTAAGAGCTATATGGGTAAGGCAAGTTGATCAAGGGCATGATGTATGTACAAAATTCATCTTCATCATAAACAGCCTTAAGCATTCCACTGCTGGACATAATGCTTTAATAAATCAAGGCGGCCGATCTTGTTGGCGTCTACTAAAAAGAGAGTTGCTAATAATTGCCACGCTGAGCACGCGCATTGGCAATTGACTAATTGCACTTGCAATGCGGATCTCTTTTACTCTTACTGTAAAGCATGTCCACCGTCAAGTGTGCTATGGGCTCGTAACGTCCCTACGCCTGTGTCGAGCATAAATATTCTCTAACCAAACCACGGGTTCAATGTTGATTACAGATGAAATAAAACATGTGTTTGACAATCAGGTCATTATCTATGGTCTTTTCATCATCATCAGCCTTTGATAGTCCACTGCTGGACATAGGCCTCCCCTAATAAATGCGGGTTGGTGGGTGGACCGACTTTTTACATGCCCATCTGACGCATGGATCATCTTACTTTTCAGACAAATGGGTGATCGGTCTAAATTGCCCTAACCAACTAGGAAACAACAATGAAAATTTGTTGAGTCCCCGCAGGATTCGAACCCACGACCTCCGGATTCTAAAGCACACGCCTATACTAGGCTACGGAGGCAGTTGTCTTTTGGTGACAATTAATGTTTTCCGGACCAGGTCGGCTGCCGATCTCCGTGCAGTAGCCGGTTCAAGTTGGCAGCGAGTAGCAAGAGATCGGCCGCCTTGGCGTTCATTGAAAAAGGCCTATGTCCAGCAGTGGACGGATAAGGTGATGATGATGGCGACGGAACCACAAAACTTAAGTAATTTTCTTTAAATAATTACTGTAAAGCAGAATCACCAAACATTTAACGTATGGTAAGATTTCCTCCAGCATTGGATTAACTGCCTCCGTAGCCAAGTGGTATGGGCGTGTGCTTTAGAAACCGGAGGTCGTGAGTTCGAATCCTGCGGGGACTCAGCGAATTTTCGTTGTTGTTTCCAAACTAGTTAGGGCAATTTGGGCCGATCACCCAATTGCAAAAGAAGTAAGATAATCCATGCGTCGGATGGGCATGTAAAAAGTCGGTCCACCCACCAACTCGTATTGGACCAGCGTGTCCATATACGGTCCAAAATCCCCTAATGGATAGGGGTGAGGCCTATGTCCAGCAGTAGACTATCACAGGCTGGTGATGATGATGATTGGATTCAGTCTTTCAGTTTAAAATCGTTCTTAAACCTATATATTATTTATTGTACAGCTCAGAAAGTCGGAAAATCGGAAAAACAAACGTTTCGTTTGTATTGAGAAAACAGTTTAAGATACACCAATAGCAAATTCAGTTATTGGTGTAACATTAGTCCCTCGTTCTCCGGACAAGTCATTGCCTTTAGCAACCACAATTATATTTGACTTTAGCACAGGGGATACACTTGTCTTATGTCACCTGTTTCAACAGATACATATTAAACCATTGCTTCCACTTATTTCTCTGAAAGATCTTTAACATTCTGCGCATTAAACGTTGTTGGTAACAGAGCTGGTGGGTTCTGGTTTTTATATAGATAGCTACGGATTTTATTTTCGTAGAATCCGACCGAAACTTGTTTTCCGGCCGAAACCGAAACCGAAACTTACTTGGTCAAGTATCAAAATTCTTAAAATACTGAAATTTGACACTTTTTACCCATTATTCTACATTAACTAAGACATGAAATAGAGACAGTATATTAAGTTTCTGGTAATGATATATTTATTTTAGTTCGTAATGTTTTTTTTTGTGAGGAAATATTAAAACTAAAACAATTATTTTTTAAATTAAATTCTCAAAGCGAAACAAACAAATTACTAATTGTTACTGTTGCGTTAATTATTAACTATTGGCATTTTGAGATCTCACTAATTGTACTTGGTACTACCAATACTTTAGTTTGTATTTGTAGTTCCAAGAAGGGATCAAAAGTAGTGAGAATTAAGTAGTGAGAATGTGATTGAATATAATGAGGATTGACAACTTAAATATTAATTTTTCCACATATTTTCCTTTCATTTGGGGACAAGATGAAGCACAGCTAGGTGCCAGATCTGGTAAATAGGGGGATGCTCAACCAATTGAAAGCCAGCTATCTGAATGGCAGCCATCGCTTCTGCCAACTTATGTACGGGTGCGATATCAACTACTACTAGCCTACGATGTTTATCTTTTTTTTATCATTAACGGCATTCTCAACTTGGGATTTAAAGCTGCATTTCAACCTGTAATCGTTGTTCCACGCTTCAGGTTATCAATCAACAATATCACTTCTGACTCACAAAACATTGAGGCCATAACTTTTTCAGCCGATGCCACGGCATGAAAGATCCTCGGGGTCGGTGAAAGTGGCAGTTTCCTTTGCGAAGATTTCTGTTTTGTCTCCTGATCAAAAGAATGAACCCATGTTTCATCCACTGTTATGAAATGAGACACGAAAGAGAAGCAAGACAAAATGTTTCAGAATCTTCTTATAAGTTGTCCTATAATATCTTCAAAACGACAAGTCAATTTTGTTTTTGATTTTCGGCACCCATCTTGCAGATACTGTTCTCATTTTTAAAAATTGTGTCAGAAGCATTACACTTTCTTATTTATTGTCAAAAACTTTCACCGGTTTGGAAATGGAAGACTCTATCCTGAGAAGAACCAGGCGTAAGGAACTCACGGACTTTATTTCCTTTTTATATATTTTTACATACAAGATCAAATTTTTACATTTAGAAGCCTGGAGCGAAGAGTTCATTACCAATATGTGTTATCTATCAGTATAGTAGTCATTACAGCCATTATACCCTTTATCACACAAACGTTTCTTTACAACTGTTTTGAATTTATTCACAGATCATCTGTCTACCATTAGTTGAACATTTTCAAAATGCTCTTTTCCCGAATTAGGTATCAGATGGTAACTTTTAAAAGTTATTTCCAAATTTGAAAGCATTTTTGGAAGACTGAAATCGATTGGCGACTACAACGTTATTCGTCTTCCGTGCTCGTTTTCCTTACGGTAAAATTGACAAGCTCCTCCACCTTTTGACAATGGAATACGGCAGAGCAGACTCCTCGAATGTTGCCTCCAAATCGCATTGAATCTCATGCGACATTTTTTTGTAATCAGCGGTTCTTAATAATAAGCCCAAATTTGGTTTCCTATCTTTGAGAACACGTGGTGACAGAAAGCAAACAAATGTCTACATTCAGAAAAAAGTAAAGAGAATCGAAGATTTTTTTAAATTCAAACAACTGAGCTATGCCTTTCAGTGTTTATTTTTTTTCGTATCAAAGAATTTATATGTTATTCTCACTTCTTTTGATCCCTTATCGTAGTTATAGAATCTCTTTTAGGTAACTTGGAATATTTGCCTGTACTAAAATGGAGCATCTGAGCTCGATTGTAGCAATGATACACTTACTTTCACTACAATTTTGATAATGTGATGTCAATGATTAGGTTAAACACGGTTATAATACCCCTCACAATTATATAACTCTTGAACTGCCTCCATAAGCTAGTGGTATAGGCTTGCGCTTAAGAAACCGGAGGTCGTGGGTTCAAATCCTGAGGGGAACTCAACAACTTTTCATTGTTGTTTCCTTGTTGTTAAGGACAATGCGGGCTGATCACCCGAGTGCCTGTAAAGTAAGATGATCTATGCGTCGAATAGGCATAAAAAATATCGGTCCTGCGCCCTATTTCTCTCCGGTCGTGTCGGTTATCTGTTCCATCGGGCTTTGAGAGCGTAAAGGATATAGTGAGCCCACCTGTGTCTGCGCGTACACTTGTGCACTATAATATCTCCTGCGCAGTTGGCCGATCTCTAATATAAATCGGCCGTCGCAGTCTAAATCAACTAGGAGGACGTCATTATTATATAACACTTGATCAGTGAAATATTTTTTACTATTTATTTTCATCGACTATTTAAGTGAACGCAACTTGTGTAACTTTATAAACTGTGGTTTTAGATATTAGTTACTATTTAATGACAGCCACGATCACCAAATTGTCATTCTTTTTAAATCTCTCTGGCTATTTTCCCTACTCGAAAATATTTCAGCTTCTAGTAAATCCAGTGTAGACTGAATAATATTTTTCATGCCGAGTCACCGGCATGTGATCTCCACAGCTCAAAGGGTGAAATGCATTTTTTTGCGTTTGGTGTAGAGTCCTAGCCTATAGGAATGCAACGTGTGTTCTAACGAGTTCGCTTGTTGCCCTGAAACGTAAGTGGTTTCAACAGAAAACAAACGGACTTAAAATCGATCGGCGTGATATTGAGCTAATAATTGTCCATTTGTTGAGCACACAGTTAATGTAAACTTCAGACTTATTCAGTTATTTCACGGATGCCACTGTCAGAACTGGACTAAATTGCTAACGGACCGAACGAGAAGCATCAGCTTTTTTTTATGGCATGCGCAGGCAGACGAGCAGTCCAGCCACCTGGACCTAAAAAACCTTTTATTTATTTAAAAGCTACCGGTGGTTGGTCCCCATTTTTACAGGGGACCATTTGGGTGGGTACCGCCGCGGTGTCTACCGCAAAGAAGGAGTGTAAAAACTCTACGGTGTTCCGATTTGTAGGGCACCGTAGCCAGCGTATTTACTGGGTAAACGACAGTTAACATCGTATGTCTCACGGTAGGCAGCGCATTGATGATACTTTTCCATTATCGCTTATCGTTAACCGGGGGCGTTGTACGTATTTATCCGATTATTTGATACAAATATACATATATATATATATATATAAATGTATATCTTAAAAATAAAGTACTCGTATGTTACTTCCATTTATATCAGCTACCGTAAACTGCCTCCGTAGCCTAGTGGTAAGGGTGTGTGCTTCAGAAACCGGAGTACGTCGGTTCGTATCGTGCGGGGACGCAACAAATTTTCATTGTATTTTCCTATGTAAATTTAGGCCGATCACCCAATTGTCTGAAAAGTAAGATGATCCATGCGTCGGATGGGCATGTAAAAAGTCGGTCGACCCATCAACCCGCATTGGACCAGCGTGGTGGGATATGGTCCAAACCCCCTAATGGATAGGGGTGTATTGGGGGAGGCCTATGTCCAGCAGTAGACTAAAACAGGCTGATGATGTGATGTGTGTTAGTCCGTTTAGTTAAAGTTTCGTCTAAATCGATATTAGCTGAAAGATTAGATTAGAACAAACAGACAGACAGTCACAAATTGTTAATAATATTGTTTTGTTATATGTACAGGTTATGTATTATGACAGAGCACTCCTTTGAAAACGGTTATTTTAGGTTACAAACAGACACTCCAATTTCATTATTAGTATAGATGTATAAAATATATATAATATACATATAATATTAAATGACCACATTTCGTTTTATCGCCTGTTCTAATATTTATTTATTACTAAATAACCTCCTTACGCAATTAGTACAAAGCTACAGAGTATACTTATCGTGTTTGAAAAGCTTTAAACGAAATTAAATTTTGATACAAAACAGCAGAGATTTCGTACTACTTACCGGTAGTCCACTTTAACAGGATTTTTAATTTTTTATGGCATACTGACGCAGACGAGCAGTCAGGCCACCTTGATGGAAGTGATCACCGACACCTAGACATTGTTGATACCAGTGGTATCGCCAACGCGCTGACCTACCGTGAGAACATGGATGTTAAGTCTCGTTTACCCAGTAAATACGCTGGCTACGGTGCCTTTCAAACCGGAACCTGTCTGTAGGTCTTACCCTTTCGCTCGTGTTTGGTCAGCTAATAAGAACAAAACACCTAGCAAATCTACTCGTTACAGGTTAACGAGCCGCTTAGTGCAGTGGTTAGTAATCCTTACGGTTACACCAGTGGATGTACATATCGTTTTTGTCGTGGCCGGAAGTTTGCATCTTTATTGTATCTATTTATTTACAACAAAAAGGTATATCTAAGTCACTTATTTATAAGTCAACCAGACGGTGTTTCGTTAATCGTCCAGAATTATTATTGTATTATTGAGTACGGCGTAAACAAACGACAAATACAATAGCAATTTTACTAAAAATGGCGGCGGGTGGTACTTTTCCATACGTAACAAAAAAATTTTGCAAGAAAATAATATCAACCAGCCCACGAAATCCCGTTTAATGGCAGAAAATTCTTGTGTTCTTTCAATGAATTTACGCAGTAATAGACTCAATGGTATCGCCTACTAATAAAAACGTTTAAAATTTATGATACTTAATATTATATTTTCGAATTTCCACTTATTTTAGGTTAAAAAAAATATTGATCAGAGACCGACAAACGCTTCATTAAAACTAAACAGGCATACTTTCTCGTTGACTATAGAAAAAAATATTTTTAATATGCGTAAGCCTACCTTTATTCCGTGTGAAGTTTTAATTTAAAAACCAATAGTGCTATAAACTTACCACAATCACGTGAACTTTTAAACACAAAAAGGCCTTTAAATTTTATTATTATCGTTAAGATCATCGAAAAAAAAACATTGCCTCTAAAAATAAGCCAAGTAATAACTGGATAAAGTCACGAAATTATTTCAAAATTGCGTTTTTAATAACCTATAAAAAGCAACCGTACTCATAAATTAAAAAGTATTCGACTATTGGGCAAAGGCACGAGTAAAGATATTGATAAACAATTAATTAAAAAAGCAATATTTTTTAATAACCAATTTACAGTGCTAATCGTGTCGCGACTGAGGACAAGATGAATAAAATAACATAACAAAAACTGTGGTAAGTATTTTTTTAAATTTGTACCGATATAAAAACGAACAAAACAATCTTATAATATTACGAACGATATGCAAAATTATATCATATAACACATTTTACAAAGCGCTTCCTTATTAATATAACAATTAGTGACAAAGCTTATATGTTATAGGTTTGCCACCCTTAACCCTTAAATGCATATTTTTATTTTGCCAAAAATCTACAAACCATTTTTTGTCATTTTAAAAAGCGACAGCTATAACGGACGTTTCAGGACGTATTTTTATATCATAGCTAATATCAAAATGAAAAAAAAAAACTTTGTCCTGTCTCGGAAAATAAAATTATCTCTCTCTCTCTCTCTCTCTAATGTGACTCAAAACCTATACTCAAAGTCAAAGTCAACTCGCTTATTGATTGTCAAGGACGCTACCACCGGTTCGGAATAGGACGCCTCCGACCTGTGAAGAACCGGCGAAAGAGACTCAGGCCCGCCGAGTCTCTTTCGCCGGTTCTTGTTTGTCATTTTGTCATCTTTTAAAATAATCAAATATTCATATATATTTCATATAAGCTACATACAGTAGTATCATACGTATATCATATTTGAAAAAGCCTGGAGCGAGCATTCCACTACCAGGTTCTGTAATCATTTATAAATTCATTTATGTTATAATAACCTTGTGTTTATCTCATAATTAAAGTAAAAGTCACGCATAAGTGTTAATTCTTTGCTTACACGCGACATGCGGCCGTGAAAAATTGTAAAAACAAGCCGAGTCAACAAAGGACGCGTAAGGGGGACACGTGGTGTACGTTAGTTAGCATATTGTCGCGGACCCTTCACGGTTCCCCACTGCTCTACTTGCGGGAGATCTTGTGGACGCAACTTAGGGTACGCTGAGACGCATTACTAGTGGCGGTGGCAGAGGAAGGAGACTCGATCGAAACTCGATCGAATATTATATCTGATTTAAAGTTTCTTTTCTATCTTCATAGATATTAAAGGAAGCTTAAAGTTTTTAAAATAAGTAGTGAATATATTCCATTTTCTTTTATAACATAATGCGAATAATTTATCAGGAAGGCTCCCCGGCGTTGAAAATAAAAGGAAAAAATTGGTCGCCTGTATAATCGGTATACGGGCAACAGTTATACGGCACATCTTTTAGTGGTTGAATGATTGTAATGTAAATATTCATTCGTATAGTAGGAAGAAGGATCAACCCTATTTCTTTTCCTCTCTGTCTCCCTTTTACTTAAGCAGGCCAACTGCGCACGAGTGAGAGAGACGCCTGCCTCTCACTTTCTCTTATGGTTGCTTATGGAGAGCGTTACGTGAGCGGCGCAGTGACCCTATCTTGAACCAATTTATAATACGTTGTCACGTCGATAGCAGTGTACAGGTGCATTAAATATTTTAATTGTTTTTAGGTTATCGACTTTTACAACATTAAGTTGTGGTGTGAACTTTATTTTTGATTGGGTAATGTGAAACTTTTAAAGAGATTTAAATTTAATAAATGAATATGGAATATTCTATCAACTAGGCTTACTAAGTCCATATCAGGTAATGGAAGGTCTTTTAAGTACAAATACACCAAAATTACATTATCACACGAGATCTGAACAAAAGGCATCCGACCTCTTAGCAAAAATTGTAAAAAGGACAAAATTTCAAGATGTCTAAGGGCACTATTGTTGTATTCTGAATTCCAAAGGTCTGTTGCGCCTGTTACATATTTTTTTTCCGATTTTATAGAGATTTAAATTTCCATAATCTATACTAATATTATAAACGCGAATCTCTACCTGACCATCGTTACCACAAACCCATTTTAATGAAGTTTTGTATATGCGTAGAATAGATTCCGGGAAAGGACATAACCTACTTATTCCTGCGAAAAAGTGGTTGAAGGGTATTAGGGATGATGAACTCGGAATAAATACATTATATTTATGCTAATATACATTGTATTCGAAAACACGCTATTCTACGCGGACTAAGTCGCGGGTACCAACTAGTAATCGATAAGAAACCTTTATGTGTCTCAGGCCATGAGAATTGCAAATCGGGTGGATTATCGCTCAGTGAATTAATCAATGTGAACAACTTACAATGCCCCCGTTTCCGTTGATTCCATATCTGATTTGGCATTGTATAGTATGCGATGAATACAAATATTGCACTCATCATCATCATCATCATCAGCCCGTGATAGTCTACTGCTGGACATAGCCTCCCCTCATGCACGCCACCGCTTCCGATCTTCGGCTGCTCTCATTCAGTCCGCACCGGCCATTTCGCGAATGTCGTCACACCATCTTGCAGCAATGCACTAGATCAACATCATCATCGTCATCAGTTCGTAATAGTCCACTGCTGGACATAGGCCTCCTCTAATACACTCCTATTCGTCAGGGTTTTGGACCGTGTCCCACCACGCAGGTCCAATGCGGGTTGGTAGGTGGACCGAATTTTACGTGCCCATCCGACGCATGGATTATCTTACATTTCAGACAATTGGTGGATCGGCCCAAATTGCCCTAACCAACTAGGAAACCAAAGAAAATTTTTGAGTCCCCCGGTTTCAAACCACGACCTCCGGTTTCTAAAGTATACGCCCCTACCACTAGGCTACGAAGGTAGTTTCCTTCGGTAATCTTATCTTAATTTTACTTAGATATGACAATTGAACATTTCGAGTTTACGAAGTAACGTCCATAAGCAGCCCTTATTTTAGCGAGTTCAACACACTTACAAACAAAACACGATCAGCCCTCTCCCTCTTCTTCACATAAACACTTATCGCCGTCCCGCTCGCACGCATTCCAATTTCGAATCGGCGTCCCGCTCAAGATGGCGGCCGCGCGGAAATCCCTTTCGCTCGCAAAATCGATCCGCCACATTTTCCGTGCGTAGCGTCGCGCGTGGTCGTCGTAATTTTCTCCGTTGAAAATTTAATGTTGTATTTAAATTAATGTAAACGTGAATTTGTCTGTTGAACGTTTAAAAGTGCTGTTTGGTATATTAAGTGGGTTTTCAATAATATCTGGGAGTTTAATTTCAAATTCGAGCAGTCAAGTGTTGTTCTGAATACGGGTGAGTGATTTTTTAAATATTGTGTTTGTAGGACAATATTGTAGACATATTTTTATATTAAAAAAATACCTATTTAAGTGCTGCAAATGTGACGTAACAGCAAATTTGAACAGTTGAAATCTTTAAATATTGTTGCTATAATAAAATAAATGACTAGTATCGCGCGCATAAATGATTTTCGTTTTCCAATTTAACTTGTACAGTCTAAATAATCTAGCAATTGGGTCTATAATGTGTAGCGTTAATTAAAAAAACTGCATGTTATACACATAATTAACGAAAATTATTTATAATAAATGAAACTTCGTTACGGCTGTTTTGATTCATCGCGTTTGATATTATATTATACATTATATTGATTTTTAACATAAACTGATCGTTTAATAACTTTGTGTCATAATTGAATTGTTTATTCACGCGAATGCTACACAGTATTAATGTGATGAAATCGGAAGAATTGTTTTCTTTTTTAAGGCATTTTAGACAGCCATTTTAATTTTTATGTTTTTATGATACCTATAGTTAACAACAAAAATTTTAAAGATATCTTAAATTTTCAATCATACAATTTATTATTACCAGCGGGTAATAGCGAGGAATTACCTGATAAAATTGTTAATACATAAAAGAAATTGCGGTTGAATGAAAAAAAAATGTGGTCGTTTTGGAAGGAAAAAGTCTATAACCAGAAAATGAAGTGGATACGGTTTGAAACGTTGGGCATAATTTTAACTAAAATCATAATCCGTAAAACTTTATTATTTATCATGTACAACAGTAATAGTATGCGTGTAAGTTAGAGAAAATATTACTTCTTTTGATACCTTGTTTGTTTGTTTCATTGCACTATTTCACTGATATTCCATGTCCTAATAATCATCATCATCATCATTAGCGGGTGTTAGTCCTCGCTGGACATAGGTCTCACCTAATACATTAGGGGGTTATGTACCGTATCCCACCACGCTGGTCCAATGCGGGTTAGTGGGTGGACCGACTTTTTACATTCCCATGCGACGCATGGATCATGTTACTTTTCAAAAAATAGTGATCGGCCCAAATTGCCATAAACGACTAGGAAACAACAATGAAAATTTTTTGAGTCCCTGCAGGATTCGAACCCACGACCTTCGGTTTCTAAAGCTCACGCCCTTACCACTAGGCTACGGAGGCAGATAGTCAGACGTCTGGGGTGGTACCAGCGCGGTGCCTATTTCTTCAGCAAAGCGGTAGTGTGAAAGCAACACCGTGTTCTGATTCGAAGGGCTCCTTAGCCAGCGTATTTACTGGGTAAACGGGACATAACATACCATTTCTCACGGCAGGCAACGCGTTGGTGATATTCCTGGTATTGCTGATGCCAATGGGCGTTGGTGACCACTATCCATTGGATGTCCGATTGCGTATACAAATAAAAATAAAACAACCAAGTTGTTACATTCCCGCAGGATTCGAACCGAAGACCTCCGGTTTCCAAAGCGCAAGCCCGTGCCACTAGACTACAGACTAGAGGCAATTTCCACGTCCTAATTCTTCGGGTGCACAAAGAGCTAGCCTGGAATTTTTCGTGCTCTTCTCCACTATTTAGGTCGTTGCTTTTACATATATATGAATTCATAACGTAGGTTGGTTGTAGGCTCTACGTTTGCATTCTTCGTGCGACCGACTTGTGTTCCAGACCACGTTCGTTGGACATTTCATTTATTTCTTAATGTAACGATGTTTATATTTTGGTTAAAATCTTGTGCCCGTTTAAAATATGTTGCAATCTTACTTATAATATATAATGTTTATAAGAACGTAAGAAATACATGATGATTTCTTATTAAGATTGATAATAGCATAGTTCTTGCATCGAAATTATATGTAGTTATGTAGTATGAACGATTCAAAATATAATAAAATGTATCATATATATGTAAAAGAAACAATTCACCATCTGCAAGCTGTTACATTATAATTGGGCAAGAAAAAAATCGGTCCACCCACCTACCCGCATTGGACCAGCGCGGTGGGATACGGTCCAAAACCCCTAATGGATAGGGGTGTATTAGGGGCTGGCCTATGTCTAGCAGTGGACTATCACAGGCTGATGATGTATGATGAAAGCGATTACGGTGTTCAACGCAATAAGCTTTGGGCTTAAATTATGTATTTAATCTATCACAAGCTACTATCACCACGCAGGTAAAACCGCAGGACGAATCTAGTGCATATATAATTAAACTACACAGAAGAGGCTACGTATGCACTAGACTACTTTAGAAAAAGGTAGATAAAATAATTTTCATAGTTTTCTTAAATAGAAGAAAAAAACTGTTTATTTAATCAAACTGGAACCGTAACAAGTGAAATTTTATCAAGAGAAATAGGACTAACTTCATACGGCATATAACCATTTTGCACAATATAAGACGGTGAGAACGTGCCCCTCTGCAAGAAACTTCCTCGCGACTTCCGCTACTGCATTTTGAATCTCTAATATCTTTAAAGGTAATCGCTTAATCAAAATTTCATATACGACACGTTTCATGTACTCGGAATGTTTTTTTTTATGTGAACTAAATTTTATCATCTTAAATGAGATTTGATTATGCCTTATTGCAATTTTTTAAATGTTTTTTGCGGGTTATGTCATAAAACATAGATTTCTCATTAAACATAGCTCTCGCGGATTTTTTGTTAGTCCAATTCAAGTAGTACAATTTTGTAAAACAAAGTTTAAATAATCCCTTAAGGTTGGGGCAGTGTTTGCGCTTTAATCGCACGTAATTAAGTTGTGATTTGTGACGCTGTAATTTTCTTAATTTCTTAAATATCTATGAAACTGCTAGGCGCGAACTTACTTTAAAAAAATGGCACCTCATGACAGCTAGTGGCTATCATTTAAAAGAAGTATGAACAAAATCGGAGCGGTAGGAGCGGGGCAACGAGGTAACATTTAAAAAAAATATATACGCGACGAATTGAGTACCTCCTTCATTTAGGAGGTCGGTCAAAAATCTGCTCAATAATCGAATAACTCGATATTATGTTTGGTAATGTCATTTAACAAAATTTGTATGTATGTATGTGGGTTTGTTAGCAACACAAAGGCCGCTTATAGGGTCGCAATGATACTTTCAGTAGTGTCCGACCGAAATGTCGGTTTCGGCCGAGTTTCGCCAAAATCAAGTTTCGGCGCAGTTTCGGTTTCGGCCAAATTGGCGAAACTTTAGCCGAAACCGAAACTAGTTTCAGAAGATGTCATATTATGAAAATAAACAAAATTTTAAAAAAAGTAAGTGTATTATTAGTACAATCAAGCTCAGATGCGTCGAATTTAGTTCAGACAACCATTCCATGTTACCTAAAATAGATTGATGATTCATCTAGAACGACGAGAAGGGGCCAAAGTAGTGAGAACAACATATATACTCCTTGGAAACAAAAATAAATAAACACTGGAAACATGGCATAGCTCAGATATTTGTTATTTTAATTAAGAGAAATCATCGATTCTCTTTACTTTTTTGAATAGTCATTTGTTTGATTTTGTTGGCAGTCTTCTTCTTTTTGAAAGTAAAGAAAAACCAAGTTCCGGTTTGTTATTAAAAACCTCTGTGTAAAAAATTGTCAAATATGGAAATAACTCTTTTGAGCGACCGAAGAATTACCATCTAATACTTAATTCGAGAAAAGAGCATTTGAAAACGTTCTGCTATTATCTGTAAATAAATTCCAAAAAGTTGTAAAGAAACGTTTGTGTGTTAAAGGATATTATTACTGTAATGATAGATAACCCACCCTGGTAATGAAATTGTGTTGTATGCAAAAATTATTAAAAAAAGGTAATAAAAAAGTCCCGCTGATTTTCTTGCGCCGGTTCTTCTCATCGGCTTCCATTTCCAAACCGGTGATAGTTTATTTGACAAGATTATCTTATTGATATAAGAAAGTGTAATGCTTCTATATGGAATAAAGTGGTATTCTATCCATATTGACACAATTTTTAAAAACGAGAAAAGTCTCCGCAAGGTGGCTGCTGTGAATCTATCTAATGCTAGCATTGCCATTTTGAAGTTATTGTAGGACAAATTATAAGAAGATTCTGAAAACACTTTGTCTAGATGTAACAGTGGATGAAATATGGGTTTATCCTTTTGATCAAGAGACAAAATGGAAATCTTCGCAATGTAAACGGCCATTCTCACCGACCCCGAAAAATTTTCATGCCGTGGCATCGGCTGGCAAGGCCTCAATATTTTGGGTGTCAGAAATGATATTGTTAATTGATTACCTGGAACGTGGAAAAACTATAACAGGTTATAATGTAGCTTTAAATACCAAGTTGAGAATGCCGTCACTGATAGAAAAGATAAACATCGTAGAGTTGTATTGTTTCATCTTGATATCGCCTCCGCACATAGGTTGGCAGTAGCGATGGCTGCCCTACAGCAACCTGGCTTCCAATTGGTTGGCCATCCCTTTATTCACCAGATCTATCTGCACCTATTTGCTTTTCATTTTGTCACCAAATTAAGTCTGGAGTCGGTGTGTAAGGGGAATATTCAAAAAAAAAATATTTAAGTTGTCAATTCTCATGACATTCTATCTCATCCTTACTACTTTTTGATCCCTTCTCAGTAATTAGTAAGATCTCAAAATACCAATACTTAGTAACTAACGCAACAGTAACAATTAGTAATTTGTTTATTTCGCTTCGAGAATCGAAATTAAAAAAATAATTGTTTTAAATTTAAAATTTCTTTACATAAAAAAAAATATTAACAACTGAAATAAATCATTACTAGAAACTTTCTATACTGTGACCCCATTTCATGTCTGAGTTTATGTAGAATAATGGATAAAAAGGATCAAATTTCAGTATCTTAAGAATTTTGATAATTGACCAAGTGAGTTTCGGTTTCGGCCGAAACTAAAGTTACGGCCGAACTTTCGGTTTCGGTTTCGGCCGAAACTAAAGTTACGGCCGAACTTTCGGTTTCGGTTTCGACCGGAAAACTAGTTTCGGTCGGACTCTACTTTCCAGTAATACAGTATTAATACAGTACCCACCAACCCGCATTGGACCAGCGTGGTGGGATACGGTCCAAAACCCCTAATGGATAAGGGTATATTAGGGAGAGCCTATGTCCAGCAGTGGACTATCAAGCTGCTGCTGATGATGGTGATGGTGATGATGATGATGATGAATACAGTATTTCATACAAGTTTGTAAATTGTATAGACTGAACCAACGTAGACAAAGGTAAGGATCTAGGAAACGTTTCATTCACAGCCGATCATATAGTATAGCTCTTCGAAGTGGCAGTGGCCGATCATGTAGTCAGAAGAGCCGATGCGTCTGTCAGGTTCTGGTGTGGAGGCCGCATGAAGACGGTGCGTTGGTCGACCCCCGACCAGGTGGAATGCCGATGTCCGTGCAGTGGCCGGTTCAAGTTGAGCAGTGGACGGATATAGGCTTCTAATGATGATGATGATACAATGATACCATCGGTAGAACGTTCTTCTCGCGTCGTCACATCGTCCAGTAAAAATGACACAAATGGAGCGAGTCAATCGTGAAGAGGGAAATTGCGCGAAAATTGCCAATATCCTTTCGCCGGATGATTATTAATCATACCAATTTACGTCGACACTCGGTTACTTATAGAACGGGCTATTTTTAACCAATGGCCGATTTGGTAAAAGCGATTATTATGAGTTGTTTTATAATGCTTTGAATAACGATAATTTGATGTACAGCGTAATAAACAAGTTTTCTATTTGATTTTAGTGTATCAATATGATTATAGTTTAATAAAATAAACATTTGATATTAGCGTTTTGAATTTTTCAAAACAACAAGACGTATCAAATTAAATAATTTACGGATATAACGTTAGTTATATACGCTTATTTCCGACGTTTCGGATTCCTGCATTCGGGATCACGGGCAGACTATGTTGTAATATAATAATAATTGTAATAATATAATAATGAATAATAATCGCGTAAATAAAAGAAATATTTATGAAGAGCTAGACAGTTCTATAATAGAAAAGTGACCTTACAGAAGAAGCCTTAATGAAAAAGCCCATCGATTGGAGCGTATATTTTTATTAATATTTTTCATATGTTATTTCGTTTCTTCCCTCCTACTGGATGTTGATGTTAAGTGACGGTTACTTAAAATGGAATAAATATAAATAACACAAGAACAATTAAAAGAGCGTGCTAAGATACAAAAATGCAGTTTAATCTCTACAAAAAAAATCCTGTCTGTATATGAAATATAGGACTTATGATAATTATTCAAATATATATATATATATACCGATAAATTTTGCAATTTCCTAAACGTCATAGAATAGACGCCATCAAGTTGTTTACACAAGAAAATATTCATCTGCTCCTACAGAAAGATTTTCTTTTCGGCCTTAATAGTTGACTATAATAATGCAATTACGACCCACGATCCCCCATCATCGGGGAATCTTTGAGGGGTCCACCATTCCATCCTGTATTGAGGGAGGACTTGAAGTGCTATATACTGTGATATGGTCCTTTAATAGCAATGTTCTTCAAGTAGATATCGATTACGGCGGCAATTCTATACTAGAGATCAGCGAACTACGCCAGAGAGTGCACAAGTGTATGTGCATTTTTTTGGTAACTTAATTGAATTGTATCTTTTTTGATTATGTTTAGGATTTCTTTAGCCTAACTTCACTTAAATTGTTATACCTAAATTATTATTGTAATTATTTCAACGGTATTAAGGTTATTTGCATGTGTACCAAGTTATTTGTGTAGTCTCAATTTAATCAAGAGCTAGTGACCCGCCTCTGCATCGCGCGCGGGAGCTTGTCTGATGGAAAATATACGCACAATATTAAACATGTGTTATAGATTAAAGAAACCTTCCTCTTCAATCACTCTATGTATTAAAAAGACCGCATCGAAATCCGTTGCGTAGTTTGAAAGATTTAAGCATACATAGGGATATAGGGATAGAGACAGCGACTTTGTTTTATACTATGTCGATGGGTCCTATGTATATGGGCCAAACTAACAATTTGGCCATTTTGACTTTTTTTATGGTAAACGCATCTTATAGATATAAACAACCATGTGAGCTATTAAAAAAATTACATTTCTGCATGGAAACATTATTCTTAATTGAAGCATAAAGGCATATGTAACATAAATTTAAACGTAGAAGGTCCAAAGCATAGTTTGATACCTATACGCGGGGAGTTCCCGCGCGTTTATTTTCGATTTGGACCGATCAGCTGGTTTGACACTTTAACGTTGAACGGAGCAAAGGCCGCGCTGTGATGAATACAAAATCTTCATTATTTTGTATCAGCGGTACAAATTAGATTAAAAATTAAAATATGATATCTAATTATCGTGCTAAGTTTAGTAGAAGTCAGAATTTTGTGAAATTGGCATTTAGAGTTGAAAAAATGACGAGGGTTATGAAAACGATAATATTATAGAAAATAGGGACGATGACCTTTGTAAATATTAAACATGTGTTTTTACGATGCAGTAAATGTTTATAGCTTGATAAGTTGTCGTTATATAAACAAATTTACTTAAATATCACGAGTTTTTTTAATTTAAATATCACGAGTTATTAACGGCCAATGTGGCACATGTGCACTTGTACATGTTTTACTCTAAAAATATACTAGATACTATTTACCTTTGGCCCGTTAATTAATATTGATAGCAAGAGTTCCAATAGAAAAAGCTTACTATTCTGTAATAAATTATATTGAGGACCAAGATGTGTGGAAATAGTTTATATTCTGGGCTTGCAAATCCCCTGGTAACTTAAAAAAAAAAATGTATTGTGCAAATTTTGCAAATACTAATATTTAAAAAAAAAAGGCCGCAGAGTTTCTTGCCGGTTCTTCTCTGGACGGGCCTGAGTTTGTGAACCGGTGGTAAATGGATAATTTTTGACGTTCATAAGTGCTCAGTAGAGCCTAAATTGAATAAATAATTTTGACTTTGACTTTGAATAATAATGGAAATATTATTTGTACAGAATCTATTGAACTATTATAATAAGACACGTTACTAAATATATTTAAGATACTTTTCTTATATAATTTTGCATTGCATTAGGTTTTTGGCATCTCCTCTCCCATATGGAGCCAGTGAGCTATTCGAAAACTGCAGTTTAAGTGTCAAAAATATATGTTTTGAAAATGATATATCTCAACAAGAAAATCGAATTTACACTGAATTGGAAAATTCGACTTTAGTTGAATGGGATAACATGTTAATTTCTAATAGCCCATTAACTCAACCCCATGACTCATGTACCGACAGTGCCATACGTAGTCATAAAAGAAGAACCAATTTTTTTTTAAATTCACACTGTATTTCACTTCAAGAAAGGAATTATCACAGTTATGAGCCGAAAGCTAGTAGTTCAACAGTTGTAACAACAAATATTAATATGTCACGCGAAAAAGTTTTGGGACCTTCAATCGAACATCAGCGTGAAGAATCAAATCAAAATAGAG
Organism: Lamproptera curius; assembly: GCA_029286875.1. Lineage (NCBI taxonomy): Eukaryota > Metazoa > Arthropoda > Insecta > Lepidoptera > Papilionidae > Lamproptera > Lamproptera curius. The sequence goes on along the minus strand of JAGSMT010000057.1, from coordinate 382,081 downwards.
ATCTATTGGACGATAACGATATCCGCAAAATCTATAATGTGACTCCATTTCCATCGTCGCATTCTACTTGTTTCAGTGAGGAAGAACCCATTCCTTCAGCACCATCTTTGTCATCAGATGCAACTCTATCGTCCCCTGTTTCACAGTATCACTGAGCAAGCAATCTTTGTTATCAGATGCCGATAAGAACAGCAATTAGTAAATTTGCTGATACAAGTAGACTCACTCTGGTTGATAATAGAGGTCGACATAATCACCATAAAACTTTTGTTAATGCAGAAATGACCGACAATGTGCTAGATCACGGTAATAAGTGTGATTCGTTGCGGTAATACAGGGATATAGTAAACGAAAATATTAATTTATCATTTTACCAGCCTAAAAAAGCCCAATGCCGTATGTTTCATTCCTATAAACATTTAGCTAACAAAAATCAGGCTAGATCTTTAAGAGAAAAGGGTAAACGTGATTCACAAAATGAAGCGAGAATCTTCTGCGCTGCTTTTGATTTGCCAAAAGTGTTGCTGTCCCCAAGTGGTGAGATTAGTCTACTTTTTTGATAGCAAATGGTTAGTTTTTGATATTGGGAATTTAGTTGGTACCTGTAACTTATGGAATGAACAAATCGCAATGAAGGGATCGAACGAAATAGCTGTGTTTACGATATAATAAAATTAGAAAATCAAGAAGAAGGATGTGACGATTTCAGATTTTGGTCAGACAATTGCACTTGGCAAAATATATATATATATATATATATAGGATTATGTTTTTTATGTATATATTTGCAGCTAAAACGTTTAGTTCAAATATAAAGCATCTAGAGGTAGGTCACACTCAAACCACTATTGAAAAAGCATCCGAAAATAATAAAATTTATACTCATTCTGAATTGAGCTCGTTGATTAGATGGGCGAAAACAAGGAATAGCTTATAATGTTACAGATGTACATTGTACATCAAAACATGATTTACAACTTCAAAAAGATAATAAATAATAAAAGATAAATAAACAAATGCACAATTTAATTGGAGCAAAATTGATAGTATCTTTATTTTTCGGTTTGTTAATTGTAACAATTCGGTGTTTATCAAATAAATTTATCCTTAATACCGCAAAGAAAGTAATTGTATTCAACTTCGAGCAAGGTATAGGACAAAGATTCCAAATGTAAATATAGTCGAAGGTGATAGTCCTTTTCACGAGGGGCTCGTGTGGGGTGAATGCTTAAGTGTTCCGGTTTGACGGGCACCGTAGCCATTAGAATTACTGAGCAAAACCGTAATATCTTTTGTCTTAAGACGGTGAGCTCTGCTTTTCTTGTATGAAGTTTCGTTTTTTGTTCAAAGTAATTTATTGCTTTGTCATATTGTAGCAACTTTTGTATTATAACTTATTCCTTACATAAATTTATTATTAATGTACATCGCCCGAGGCGAGCCGAGTTGCGATTGCGAACTAGAATCTACTCCGAACATGTTACATTACGCGTTCGCTTCGGTCTTTGTATCCGCACTTTTTTTGATAACAAAGGGATGCATTTGCCAGGGGGTAGTTGTATAGAGGGTAGATGCAAGTTGCATTAGTTTGATTTATGATAAGATTCTTAATAGATGTACGCCAGAGCGAAACAAGATATGGAGTTTGTGTACAAGGCGTAACCCATGGCAACAAGGTGACGTCACATCTCGTGTGTTGGTCTAAAGCGAAATTCCACGGCTTTTTGTCCTTATATTGTTTTATATATGCATTTACACATGTGCAAAACTTGTCTGCGTTCAATTTAAACGATCATTGCCCATCTAGGCATATAGAGATCGCATAATATATAAATATTTTAAACCTTAAGTTACTTTAATTTACGTGGAGTAACGTAAACTTACTTGGAAACACAAAAATCCCTAATCACTCGTAGCCTTATGTTGTGCATTACTTTGAACAATGTTCCCGTATAAGAACTGGGAGTGCACTAAATTCGATCGCGTCATTTTAGATGCGGTCCTTCGGAGAGACTCTAAATTTAAGCGACTTTAAATTTGTGGACCAGTCGAACCGTAAGTGTCCAAGTCTCGGCTCCGTAGGTCGTGACCTGATCGAAGACTTTCGATCTGAGGCACTGTGGGATGGGTGACGAGAAACCTTGACGAATCTTACCAAAGCTGAAAACCCAGTCGAATTCGTATCAATCCCCATTAAGTTCCTAGTTCATCCCCGTATAGTTTTAAACTGCATAATTGCTAAAAAACACCACTTTTGGCTTGTTTCGAGTATCTAGACACTACATATCATTGTTTTATGTCCAACGGGGAGACAATTTCAATACAAATTTTCATCCCCTATTTCAACCCTTTAGAACACTATCGCAAAAATTATTAGCCTATGTCCTTTTATGGAGTCTACTCTAAATGTGTACCAATTTTTAACAAAATCGGTTTTATGGTTTCGACAGTAAAGACGGACAGACAGAGTTACTTTCGCATTTATCTATACAAATAAATACAATTGGATGGTCTGTTTGTAATATTAAAATAACCGCTTTCAACTACTTATATATAATAAATGTATATAGTGTACCGGTACACATAAAAAAATAGATATTTTTAAAATTTTTATGTTTGTTTTGGCTGATCTCTGAAAAAGCTGGTCCGATTTTAACGAGACTTAAGGACAGCTGATTTAACTTAGTAACTAAGGCTTTTTAATTTTTTTTTAGAAAATTGTCTGATACAATTTATTACGAAAATTGTCTGTGAAAATTGTAAAGTCGCGGGTACAGCTAAGCTACAAAAGAGAAAAAAATCTTAAAATATTTAATCATAATATAAATGTGCCACAAGCAACCGCAGAGGATTAAATATTATAACATTAAAGACATCGATTAATAAAAAGCAACGCTCTAGACGCGTGCAACGTAAGTAAATTAACAATGCTCACTCGCTTCAAAGCGTTAACACCGCACTCCTTTGATCTCCAAAACGGCGGATAACTGAAAAAGGCTAAAGCACAGTCTAAAGGGTCGTTTATTCCTCTCGGGGGCGCAACCATTAGTTTGCACGTGGCTGAACGACTCGCACCTTTGCCTGTCTGCTTCAGTCTTTTAATGGGCGGGAAAATGGTGAAATGCGCGCGAAAAGTTTTTAGGGTTATGTTCACTTGTTTGTGTTTTTGTAATATATTATTATGGTGTCTCAATGAGCTTATAAGTACGTCTTATATGTTGATGCATTATTTATAATAATACTAGCAGACCCTGCCACGCGTTGCTGCGGCTAGGATTTACTTATTTTACATTGTAATAAACAATTTAAGGGCTTAAGATAAACGGAAAGAGAATATCAGTCATGAGGACCACCATGTTTTTTTAATTAGCTGAATATCATTTTTAAAAACACAGTGAGGTCGATGATGCTACCGTTATGCCTTAATACAATGAAAACGATTATTATTCAAAATGTTCCTTCTGTTGATATCGTGCAAAATTCTATACAAAAGAGTTCGTTTTAGAAATTATTATTGTTTATTTAATTCTTACTTTTCTATTAAAAATTACAGCATTTGAGTGAATATGGATCACTACCACCAAAAGTATAATTTTAATGTTTTAGTTGCATGGTCTTTAAAAAAAAAGTATAGAAGTTGATTAAATTCGTCGCAAGCGTTAGGAAACAACTATCGTATGAAATAATAAATAACGAATATACAGTCGTATTTTACTTTCAATCGTATCCGCCATTGAATATGTCATAAAAATATTATTTTTCTATCCTATAAGGATACAACATCGCTTTTATTATTTATGCTCTGTAAAAATTCATTTCTAATTTTTACATTTTAGGTCGATGGCGCATGTTATGAAGTTGCATTTTTGTTTTTAATGATAGATAATAATTATTATAAAATTAAATGACCAAAACTAATTAATTTTTAGCAGCTACTTTTTATTGTCCCAATTCTATTATCAACGTGAAGTTTATACTGTTAAACCGCGCCATCAATTCTCTCACATAACAAAATCAATAGATATTGCCCACTGTCACAATCGGGTGTGTAGCAAACATTTTGCATCAAATAATAATAGAAAAATAAATCGCAATAAAACATTGTTGCGATTATGAATTATGTAAGCTATTCTATCTTTTAAGTTGGATTAAACCGCACATGGTGGGCGACTATATTTTAAAATCGGTTAAGTATTTTAGGAGTTCATCGCGGACAAACATCGCGACACGAGATTTATATATATTAAGATTATAAAGGTGCCTCGAATGTTAATACATTGTTTATAATAATATAAAGAGGAAAGATTCGATTATTTGTATAGGCGATAAAATTATTGAACCGTTTTCAAATATTCTGTCACTATTTGAATATATACCTTCTATTTAAGCCTTAAGTAACGTCTTTTTTGTCTTTTTTTTATGGCATACGCAGGCAAACGAGCAGTCGGGCCACCTGATGGGAAGTGGTCACCGACGCCCATAGACGTTGACAATACCAGTGATATCGCCGACGCGCTGCTTACCGTGAGACATAGGGTGTCAAGTCTCGTTTACCCAGTAAATACGCTGGCTACGTATGCTTCTTCTTCTACAGAAAGCAGAACTGTAGACGGTTTTTTGTTAAATTTTGAATAGTTGTATAATTTGTGTTCAAAATATTAAACAAAAATATTCTCTGTACATGTGTTCGTTACATTTTCCACTGTTGGTGGACTTGAGACTGCTAACATGCCTATACCAGAAAAGATATAAGATAGTATTGTACGACAGAAGTCTACTTCTGTGTTCTTTTTTAACGAGGTGCTATTGACGACCCGCTTGGTGTAGTGGTCAGTGACCCTGACGGTTACCCCAGTGGGTTTGGGTTCGATTCCCACCACGGGAAGAATATTGTGTGATGAACATAGTGTTTTTCACGTGTCAGGCTGTTTGTATCTTTATAATATGTATTTATTTACAGAAAAAAAGTAAGTCTATGTATTTAGCAGCTATCTTGTTTACATAGTACAAGCTTTTATTAGCTTGGGACTTGATGGTGTTGCGTAATTTGTCCTGGATTATTATTATTATTGCAAATTTTATTATATATTGAATAAAAGAACTTTGTATGGATTTTACGGCGATAAGTTTACGCGTTTGCTTTTATTTTCATTTATTACTTATAGTAAAAATGAATTTTATGGTATTAATCCGTAAAAAGTCCTTTTATTCAATAACGTGAAGTATTCTCGTAAACGAAAGATATACTTATATTTATTGATCACTATCGAACTGCTTCGCACGGGAATATGATGATAGAAAATATTCCTACAAATATTAAGCATGTTTTATACATATAAAGATAAAACTTCTTGCTCTTCAATAACTATATATTAATAAAAAAACCGCATCGAAATCCGTTTGCGTAGTTTGAAATATTTAAGCATACGTATGGATATGCAGACAGAGAAAGCGACTTTGTTTTATGCCATGAAGTGATTTATATTAAGCCAGTGTTCCTCTAAAAGCGTGCAGTAACATTATTAATTAGGAACATTCAAATTTTTATATTTGATTTATATGTTGGAATAAAATTTAGTTTTTCCCTTCAGTGGCCGATCGCAGGCATGCCGCGGCGGGTGTGACATGGATGGCATACAAATGGAGCCGATCGGCAAGTACAAGGCCGACAGAAACGGTTCCGCGAAAGGTAATTCTAGCCGAATTGTATTGGAATTGATGTAAGCAAAGTAACCCATTGCAACGACATGTCGTACATCTGACCTCCGTAGCGTAGTGGTACGGGCGTATACTTTAGAATCCGGTGATCGTGGCTACTGGGGCCTCGACAAACTATCATTGTTGTTTTCTAGTTGGTTAGGGCGATTTGGGCCGATCACCCGATTGTCTGAAAAGTAAGATGATCCATGCGTCGGATGGTCATGGCAAAAGTCGGTCCACCTACTAACCCGCATTAGACCAGCGTGGTGGGATACGGTCCAATACCCCCTAATGGATAGGGGTGTATTGTGGGAGGCCTTTTTGCAGCAGTAGCTATCGCAGGCTGATGATGATGATGGCGTTGTATACATAAGTCACTATGTGATTGACATCTCGGTGACAATTCATCGACGAGGATGTATGACATCACTTGGTTGCTATGGGTTACAATGTTTACATAGATTCCGTGACTATGTTGAATGAACTATTAGATATTACAGTTATTATATGACACTCGAACTGGTACCTAATGATCGTATTAAATGAGTGAATTTTCATATCCATTAATATGGAACGTTATTGTTTAGTGTCAAATGTCGAAATAAAAATAACGAAGGTATTTGAGAAAGCACGATAATTATATAAATAAATAAATTTTCGAAATAAAATCTTTTGTTTCGCCATATCTATAATTAAAATGTTCGCTGTATTGTGTCAAATATCTTATCGTTATCTGGTCGTTCTGGTCAAAAGTTAGTCATCACCATCACCATCATCATCAGCATCTATTACTCCATTGTTGGACATAGGCTGCTACCGTGGTCTAGCGGTATTGGCCCTTGCTTTATAAACCGGAGGTCGTGGTTTCGAATCCCGCGGCGAATTTCATTTTATTGTTGTTTTCTGGTTGGTTAGGACAAGTGGGGCTGATCATCTAATTGTCTGAAAAGTAACACGGTCTATGCATCGGATGGGCATGTAAAAAGTCGGTCCACCCACCAAGCCGCATTGGACCAGGGTGATGGTATATGGTCCGGAAACCTCGTAATGGAGAAGGTGTGCACGAAGGTGATCGGCCCAAATTGTCCTAACCAACCAGAAAACAACGGTAACGCAAAGTTGTTTCGCCCCGGTCTCTAAAACACACGCCCATACCATTAGGCTCCGGAATTAGCTGGTAGCATAAGTAAACACGCGCTGTTTTATCATACTTGAAACTTATTTGATAAGATGTCGTTGTTACGTTCGCTATATATTTATCGGTCCTAAGTCCTTCCCTCTGACATACTCGTCGATGACACGTTCCGGTTTGAAGGCTCACAGAAATTTTCATTCCAGCCGCAGCCTGGCGAAACATGGTGGACCAGGATCTAGACGATGTGGCTTTCCTCGCTGGTGAGTTTTAATTTATTATTTAACAGCGACCGCCCTTTCACGCGATGCTGATGAAAAGTTCACCTATAACATTAAGCATGTAGTGATACTTAAACCTCCCTTCAATCACGTGTATTTAAGAAAACCATCGAAACCGTTCAGTGTATTGTTAAAAGATTTCGGCCATACAAGTGACTAGTAGGGACAAAGAAAGTGACTTTGTTTTATACTATGTAGTGATATAAACAAAACCTTTTTGGTATTTGATAAAGCAACGAGCACGTCGTCCTACCTGATGGTAAGTGATAGTCCCTGCTTATTGATAATGAAGCGTACGACCACAAATCTCGAAGTTATGATGTGACGTTAAGTTTATCCAGTAGTTACACCTGGCTAGTGCCCTTGAAACGGGAACACGGGTGTTTACACTACTCCTTTAGAGCTAAAAAAGTTGTGCTCAGTCGGTCCCCTGTAAAAGTCTGTGATGCCACTTGTTATGCTACAATTGTCCAAATGTTGCATTGTTTGGATAAATTTCTTGTTTAATTTTGCTCATGTACAGTTTGAATTTTACTTTGTTTGCGATAAAATTACGTTGCTGCTTCTATAAATCAAATATCTTTCTTGAATATAATAGTTAAGTTAAGTTCACACTCGCTTATTGGTTGTCAAACACGGTGCCACCGCTTCAGAATAGGTCCGTCTTCTTTCCCCGGTTCAGACCTGCAAAGAACCGACGAAAGAAACTCAGGGGTTATTTTGCTTTTATGTCATCTTTTAAAGAAATTTACGAACCCATCAACCCGCATTGGACCAGCGTGATGGGATACGGTCCAAAAACCTCGCCAACAATAAAGGAGGCGAGCATTAGGGGAGGCCTATGTCCAGCATGCGGACAAACAGGCTGACGATCATGAAGAACCAATTATAGACAACAAGCTACAAGCCCTAGAAAAATTCAGAATAACAATTACAAGTGTTAATCCAAGTTCTAATTATTATGTAACTGTGAAGTTCCAATTACTCACGTACTGACTAAATGACGCCATAGACCTCAGAGTCATTCTATAATATAGTAACAACCTTCTAAGCGCTATTCACGTTGGGTGATTTCACGGGTCCTTTATCTAGGAAGCTTGTGTCTATGTAACCTCCTAGCTAGAGGTAGTAGCGTTGCCTAAGAAACCGGAGGTCGGGTTCGAATCCTGTAGGGACTCAAGCAAATTTTCATGTTGTTGTCCTAGTTGGTTGAGCAATTTGGGCCTGATCTACCACTATCTGAAAGTAAGATGATCCATCGTCGTTGGGTATGAAAATTCGGTCCACCTGGAAACAAAACTCCTATTGGAAGGTGGTGTTAGGGGAGGCCTATGTCTAGCAGTGGACTATCACAGGCTGATGATGATGATGATGATGATGAGTCTATTAAAAAGCATACATATTTATCACGCTATGTAAACATTCAATTGTAGAAACCTTTAACGTGTCAAAATTCCTTAATAACTATTACAATTATTAATAGGTCAACTGTGAACGTTTACGGGGTTTTTTCAGTGAAAACGTTTTTAATAACTTCATATCGCAGATCAGTTGCTGAAAGATTTATATCATGTTCGCTCCTTATATCTGTGTCATTTGCATCACAATGTCTTAGGAAAATTTCATTACTCTGCCTTTTCAATATATAAGCTGTATAGCTTTTTAAGACACTAGAAAAAACTACAAGCGCGAGCCAAAAATCCATTTCACCTTGTATAAGCTCAAAGTCAAGAGTAAAATCTACTCAATACTAAAGATCATTACTTTAAGGTCAATAGTAGTTTCAAACTAATGGCTCTTTTAGACTATTCTAATCTAGATAGACTAGCTAGCTCATTATCTAGAACGTAGACTTAGGTAACGCGCGGCCAAGTAATTCTAGGGCTGTGAGCTAAGTGGCTCTTGAACGACCTTGGCTGAAAGTTTGCATGTGATGTGACGACGTTGTGAGCATTGTGTAAGATAATGTATGTCCCGCTGAGTTTCTTACGCTGGTTCTTCTCATCAATGGGAGAGATATTTTCTATCATCATCATCATCATCATCATCATCATCATTAGCAGCCTTTATCCGCCCACTGCTGGACATACGCGTTTTTAAATGAACGCCAAAACGGCCGATCCCCTGCTACCCGCTGCCAACTTAAATCGGCTACTGTACGGCACAATAGTCATCATCATCATCATCATCATCAGGCTATGATAGTCCATTGTTGGACATAGGCCTCCCTTAATACACTCCTAACCTTTAGGGGGTTATGGACCGTATCACACCATGCTAGTCCAATGCGGATTGGTGGGTGGACCGATTTTACACATGCCCATCCGCCGCATGGATCATCTTACTTTTCAGCCCTAACCAACTAGGAAACAAAAATGAAAATTTGTTGAGTCCCCGCAGGATTCGGACCCACGACCTCCAGTTTCTAAAGCACACGCCCATACCATTAGGCTCCAGAGGTAGTTGAATACCGATTAATAGTATCTATGAGAATATTCGTCTCATCTTTTATCTATACTTCCATGTGTTTTTTTTAATTATATATAAGTATTTAAATGATTGTTATATAACATTTTCCACAGATACGGACAAGGCACGGGAGGCGAGGGAGTTGGACGAGGCGCCAGTGGTGGTCTGCTCCCAAAGACGGGCGTTATGGATAACCGCACTGGTCTTCATGGGAATGTTCCTGATCGCTTTTCTGGTCGCATACGTGGGTCCTCCACCAGGTAAGGGAGTGTCGTCATCATCAATCCGTGTCAGTCCACTGCTGGACATAGGCCTCCTCTGATGCACTCGTCGATTTAGGGGGTTTCGGACCGTATCCCACAAGCTGGTCGAACTCGGGGTGGCCATGCCCATCCGAAGCATGGATCTTCTTGCTTTTAAGACGGTTGGGGATCGGCCCAAATTGTCCCAACCAAACGAAAAACAACGATAACACAGAGTTGTTTCCCCGCGGTATTCGAACCCACTACCTTCGGTTTGTAAAGCCAATACCGTTAGACTACGGAGGAAGTAAATATTTTTTTATTATTTAATGTATTGTGCAAATTGCCCTATTCGATTAATAACCCACGACCTCCGGTTTCTGAAGCATACGCCCATACCAATAGGCTACGGAGGCAGTGAAAGCCTTAAATATTCCTTTATAATAATTTTATTCCTTTCTGTGCTTTAATATATGAAACATTTGAACACAGTGTCTCGTGAGAGCATTAACATAACATAATCAACAATAAAATTATTTATTTTCTTATGCAAATAAATAAAATTGACGCGTCTGTTTGTGTATATAATCGATTTATGTAGCAAACATTATTTTCGTAAAATTCTGTCAGTCTGTCTTGTCTGTTTGTTTTGGCTAAATCTCTGGAAGGGCTAGTTCAATGTTGACACGAATTTAGCTATAAGATGGCTGATGAAACTAGGATGAAACTACCTATAATATATGTATATATATATATTAACGCAAATGACGTCGCGGGCAACAGCTAGTCATTAATATGTTATTATAAACTGTTACAGAATGCCCTTGTTCCGGGGAGAGTCCTTTAATCCCGAGACAGCCGCCCACGGAGTCCGAGACCAGCGTTGCCGCTGCAAATAAGTAAAATTTAACATTATACTCATTAAAACTAAGCCTTAAAAAAGACAGAACTGACGTAAAAGTCTGATGGCAAACTCCAATGGCGTAAGTAGCTAACGCGCTCTCATTGGTGGATCGCGGCCATTTTGAATCCCCACGCGATGTTCAGCCAATAACAGTGCCCGCCTTTTGGCGCCAATTTAATTTGACATTATGTTTTGTTTATGTATTTTACATACCTTTTTATACCTTACTGTATGTATACTACATACACATCATCAGCCTGTGATAGTCCACTGCTGGACATAGGCCTCCCACTAATACACCCCTATCCATTAAAGGATTCTGGACCGTATCCCACCACGCTGGTCCAATGCGGGTTGGCGGGTGGACCGACTTTCCACATGCCCATCCGATGCATAGATCATCTTACTGTTCAGATAATCGGGTGATCAGCCCACATTGCCCTAACCAACTAGGAAACAACAATGAAAGTTTGTCGAGTCCCCGCAGGATTCGAACCCACGACCACCGGCTTCTAAAGCGCAGACCACCAGGCTACGGAGGTAGATCAAGCCGAATAAAAAAACAATGTTATTAATGTTATTCCTATTGACCAGGGATCGAATCTCGACCAGCGGTGCGGTGTTCCCCTGGAGGGGGGCCCGCCTGCCGACCTTCATGATGGCGAAACACTACAGCCTGTGGCTGCATCCCAATTTGACGACGGGAGAGTTGAGGGGTAAGGTATAGGGAAATACACTAATATGCGAGAAGTTTGTTGACAAATGTATGTGATACTTGAAAATATAGAGGAAAGGTTCGTTAACAAACATGTGTAATTATTGAATAAGAAAAATTGTTAATAGACAAGACATATGCAATCGTTCTAAATATAGAGAAAATTAATTAAATAAGTATTAAATAATTATTATCAAGTAGTTAAACACTATAAACTGTTTAATTTAATGATAAATTACCCGAGTCAAGTTTGACTACAGAACTACATAAATTAAAATTTTTAATTAAGTCTTGCAACTATTTCTACATGAAATTTTACTATTGCATACTTAAAACTAGTTTTAAGATATTACAATTACTTATTTCGTTTAACTAAATAAATGTATTAAAATAATGACTGCCTCCGTAGCCTAGTCGTAAAGGCGTGTGCTGTAGAAACCGGAGATCGTGGGTTCCAATCCTGCGGGGACACAACAGATCTTCATTGTTGTTCCCTAGTCGGTTAGGGCAATTTGGGCAGATCACCAGATTTCCGAAAAGTAAGATGATGTCGGATGGGCATGTAAAAAGTCGGTCCACCCACCAAACCAGCAGCGCGTAGGACAATGGAGAGGGCGTGTATGAGGAGAGGCCTATGTCCAGCTGTGGACTATCACAGGCTGGTGATGATGATGATGAAATATATTAAAGTAAATTACTAAAATAATAAATTAATGAAAACATTACAGGCGAGGTGTCGATAGACTTCAGAGTCGACAGGGATACCAGTTTCGTAGTGCTGAACGTGAGGGACATGAACGTGACCGAGCGGGCTCTTTTCAAAGGCGGAGGCTCCTTGGGACCTAAGATCGCTAGGAGTCTGGACTTTCCGGCCGCCGACCAGACCTACATAGAATTCAAGGTATTTGTACATTCTTAAATGGTACAAAATTTTGAATAATTTACTTTTCTTTATAAATTATTTTGTTTAGATTATGTGCAAATAAAAGAAATATTGTTTATATCATCACATTGTATATCCATTCTGGTAGGTAAACATCATATGGCGCTCTTAACATACATGAACACGAATACACGCACGCGCGCTAGCACGCTCACACACATACACGCATACTTGCACACACGCACACAAACACACACGCACTCACACACACACACACACACACACACACGCGCGCACACACACGCGCACACACACACACACACACACCCACACACGCGCGCGCCATACGCCCGCACGAACTTCCTATTTATGTACTTTTGTAACTATACATTTATAATTTTTGCCCCCACTATAGGTTTTGTCCCTAGTTCATGAAACAGCGCTTCTATGAACTGTGAACCATTTAATATGTCAATAAAGTATTATTATTATGTTTTATAATAAATGTTAGTTTATGCGAAAAATTATTTTCTTTATCGTAGCTTTCATATAAAAGTGGGACGAGATAATAATTAACTTTATAGAAGAGCCAATCAAATTTAAAAATAATCAATCATACCCTACGGATTCTTTCATATATGGGCAATTGAATAAAATTTTAAAAAAGGTTTATTTACTCTTTATTTATTTGTATTTGCTAGCCGAAAACTAACGTTTCTTAAAAATAGGTAGCGCCTACGTTAATCTCAGTTACATCAGCTATCTTTCATTGAAAGTCCTTCAAAATCGGACAAGCCATTCCAGAGTTTAGATTATTAGCCTGAGAATAAACAGACAGACTGACAAACATTTAAATCAAAATGTTTTATACTTATCGGCTATATATCACAATGTAACCATTTAAAGATAGTTATTTTAACATTACAACAAGACACTCCATATATATATTTTAATAATTGATATCATAAATTAATATCATTAATTCCCCTATCCTGTATTTTATTGTTTCCGGTTTAAAGGACAAGCTGCGCAGAAAATTCAACTACACACTGAGCCTGAGGTTCATCACGAAGCTGACCAAAGGGGATAAGCAGAGAGGGTTCTTTTTAACAGGCACGCATAGAAGGTGAGTTTTAAAGCTGCGAGAGCGAATTGTAACGCCGCGCGAGCACACCGTCACGATAAACCGACACCTTCTAGTTAGCTATAGCCAACTGGCAACTGTAATCGCGATGTTTATTTCAACAAATGTAAAATAAGGCGAAAGATTTTCAAAATGTTTTCATATTTTTACCTAAAAAAGTATTACTCTATATTGTTATAGAGTAATACTTTAGATATTAAGTAAAACTCTATAATTTGGTTATATGTATAGAATACTGTCTATTAGCCTGTGTAAGTGCCCTGCTGGATATAAGCCTCCCCTAATGCACCCCTATCCATAAGGGAGTTTTGGACCGTATCCCACCAATACGGTTGGCGCGTGGACCGACTTTTCACATACCCATCCGACGCATGGATCATCTTACTTTTCGGACAATTGGGTGATCGGTCCAATCGCCCTAACCAACTAGGAAACAACAAGGAAAATTAGTTTAGTCCCCGTTGGATTCGAACCCACCACCTCCGTCCTTACCACTAGGCTACGGAGGCAGATGTTACGTCTCCTTTATTAATATTACGCCGACCACGGTGCCCTTTCAACCGGAACACAGTTATCACCGAATAATATGCACCATGGACGTTTCTTTATAAATAATCTTATTTGTAACTATCTCAAATAATCAAAATTTATCGTAAATATAAATAATATATCCAATATAATACAATATAATATTGCTGCCTCCGTAGCCTAGTGGTAAGGGCGAATGCTTTAGAAACCGGAGGTCGTGGGTTCGAATCCTGCGGGGACTCAACGAATTTTCATTGTTGTTTCCTAGTTGGTTAGGCAAATGGGTGATTTGTCTGAAGAGTGAGATGATCCATGCGTCGGAGGGGCATGTAAAAAAGTAGGTCCACCCACCAACCCGCATTGGACCAGCGTGGTGGGATACGGTCCAAACACCCCCTAATGGATAGGGGTATATTAGGGGAGGCCTATGTCCAGCAGTGGACTATCACAGGCTGATGATGATGAATATAATATTTCAGACGCTGCGCAGTGTCCCGTTTCTGGTTGACGAACGCGCGCTCGGCCTTCCCCTGCTTGGACGAACCCCACTTTAGGGCCACTTTCAAACTGACCATAGTGAGAGACAGGTGAATATTTTTCGTTGTAAATCTATATAAATGTTGTAAAGAGAGTGGATTAGGCTACGAGAGTGGGCGACCCGCTTGTCACAAAAAAATAGAGATGATTTCCTAAGACATTGTGATGCACATAACATAGATACAAGGAACAAACATAATTTAATTCTTCCAGCAACTAGACTGCGAAGAATAAGTGAGTCTTTTATGGGACAATGTATATATATGACGTTTTACAACAAAATCCCAGTTAACGTTCAGAATTTAACTATTGATAAATTTAAAAGGTAGTCAAGGAACGTTTATGTGTTAAAGGTTATTACGATATTAATGAATTTTTAAATGATTACACAGCCTGGTAATGGGATGCTCGCTCCAGGTCTAGTTTCAAAATAGCATTATATGTAATGCCGAATTATCAAATTGTTTGTTATTTTAAAAGATGACATAAAAATAGCCGCTGAGTTTCTTTCGCCGGTTCTTCTCAGGTCTGAGGCAAGTAAGGTATAATTAATTTTATTTCTAATATTGGAATTTTGGGTACGACTTATAAACGGTCTGTGAGACCCAAACCATCCTATATCAGTTTATGCATAAAATTTTTTATTGTTTGACATTTTCTTCACAGGTTCCATGTGTCACTGACAAACATGCCCATTGTTGCTACGGAGGAGGCTGGATTCTATTTGGGTCATCGTTTGGTGAGAATATATCTATTGTCTGTGACATAATTATATATGTATTATATTTTTAAATTGAAACTATGAAATTTTAATTGGAATCTTAAAATTAAAACAGTCGATAACTGAATCAATCAATCGTTATCAGGTTTTTGTATTTTTAAATATTTATTTAAATAAAAAATAAAATAAGATGAGGTTTTTAAAAATATTATAAATCATTTTATGACAAGGTAGTGAAACACCTAGTGTTCTCCAATATATGAAATATCCCTGCGACTGATCACCATCAAATCAAAATGCTGTACATTTTTTGATTAATAACTCCACCGTTTCTATTGCCGTATACATTAAATGAGACAAGTTGGCAAAACCATTGATTGATTAATATAATAAGTTATAATGTTAATCATAACTAATTAGGAGATTTATAAAAAAACAGAAGTCAAATTAATTTGGCGCCAAAAAGTCGTGCACTCTTATTGGTTGAACATCGCGTGGGGATTTAAAATGGCCGCGCTCCACCAATGGGAACGCGTTCGTTTCTGTCTCACTTGAATGTTTAGTATTGAATAATATAAAAATATAAGTCCATCTCAGTTTATTACGCCGATTCTTCTCAGGTCAGAGGTTTCCATTTCCGAACCAGTGGTACTTGATTTGACAATCAATAAGAAGGTTTAATGCTTCTGTATTCAATATAATAAATATTTGCCTTTGAATTGGACGCCATTAGTTTTTTACATATAACTTTGATTACATTTATTCCATATAAAATAAAATACATACATATCCTATATATAGGGTTATTTTTCGTATAGTACGAACCCAAAGGATGTTTGTTCAGACTCAGTAACATACACCAATGAACTGATTTTTAAACTGGGTTAACTTTTGTCCCAAAACTCGGTCAATATTTTAGCTAAGACAATTGTGCGAGAAATAACGTTTGTAAATCCTTATAATTTTTTTCAGTTTTAATTTTTTTAGTATACTATATTATGAAATGGAACTCTTGTTAGCGTGTATAAGATTCTTAATAAAAAAAAACTATAAGATGTATGTGAAGAAGAACTATATAAAGAAATAAAATTTTCACAGCTTCAAGACGAGTTCGCCCAATCGCCGCCGATTTCGCCTCACATGATGTCGGTGGCGGTGTGCCGACTGCAGAGGAGGGCCGCACCGCCCCCCGACGAGAATGTGGGCGGTGCGAATGGGGGCGCCACGAATGGGGGAGCTACGAATGGAGGCGACACGAATGGGGGAGATGCGAATGGATCCGAAAATGGGGGCGGAACGGAGGCGCCCGAGGAGGGCGTGTCCGCTCCGGAGGTCAGCCTGTACAGTGATCAGAAGGCTATACTAGATGAGTCCGGGTAAGTTGGGTAACAGTTTGGTGGTTTTAATATATGTTACTATTACTGCCATTTTTAAAATGCGATGATCAGGTTGGCGCAGTGGTTGGTAACTCTGACTGTTATGTCAAAAGGTATGGGTTCGATTCCCACCGCGGGAAAAATAATGTTCGATGAACATTATAATTTTTTCCGTTGTTTTTTTTTGTATCTATATGGTATGTATTTTATTACAAAAAAAAGTTAGTACATTAGTTGTCTACTGTACCCTGTGTCGACCCTCACCTCACAATTAGTCAATTGCCAATCCTCCTCAGCGTGGTATTATAAGCATTTTTTTAATGGACTCCGTCTTGGCATTCATTAATAAAAGTTTTATGTCCAGCAGTGGACTGCTAAAGGCTGCTTATGATGATTATGATAAATTCAATTTTTTTTATTGCATACGCAGGCAGACGAGCAATCGGGGCCACATGATGGAAAGTGGTCACCGACGCCCATGGACATTGGCAATACTGGTATAACCAACGCGCTGCCTACCGTGAGACATAGGGTGTTAAGCCTCGTTTACCCAGTAAATACGTTGGCTACGGTGCCCTTCAAACCGGAACACAATAGTGTTTTCACGCTACTGCTTTGCGGTAGAAATATACACCGCGGTGGTACCCACCCAGACGGTCTCCTGTAAACAGGGGACCTACCACCGGTAGATATCATATAAATTACATAAATTACTTAAATAATATTATGGTGTTAACTTATTTTTAGCATTAGCACAAACCTTAGTGATTGTATATGCTAACTTATGAACATTTATATAATCTACGTTTATTTAATAATAAGTAATATATTTATGACTGTAGCCTATGATATTATGTGATAATATCTTTTAAATTGATTTTGTACAGTCCTTATTGCTTATTTTTATAATTACAGGCCTCTATTGGAATGGGTTCAGAAGACGCTTCACTTATACGCGTACGAACTCAACACATCTTATCCATTACCCAAATTCGGTAAGTTTACTTTTTCTATTATCTAAGCAATTAATATAGCTTCCTTCCAGTCATCCGAAATTAATAAATGAAATCTCATCGTTTTGTGTTCAACAATGACGAACTTTTATATTAATTATCATTCCACATTCCAATCCTTTTAACTATTTTTTATCAATATCAAGTAGCCTGCGTCTTTTCTGAGAATTTATTCTGCGTATACAAATTTTAATCGAAAATGGTTTAATTCTAAAGACGGACAGACAGAGTCACTTTCCCTATAATAACTAGTTGCTCGTCCTCGGCTTTGTCCGCGTGGTAGCATGTAAAAAAAATCTATTTCAGAAAAAATTGCCTATTTTACTACCTCTCTATCAACTATTATTCAGCGACTGTCCCGTCAATATCAGATCAGACCATTGCCTTGAATTTTTTATAGATGTCGAAAAGTAAAGTATTTGCACAATACCATTGTTTCATTATATCTCAAAGTTTGGGCAGAGTTTTCGTTCAATGTTTTGAGACTTAATTTATTTCCTAAATATCTGACAAATAATACATTTTACTGAAATTAACACAGAAACTATACAAATTCATAGCTGAACATTCTATCGATTAATGAAAACCGCGTGACAATCTGTGCTGTAGTATTTGAATTTATCGCGAACTGAAAGACGCGGCCGGACTTTGATTTATAATATGTATAGATATAATTATTTATTTTATTTACTCTATTATTATACATATCAAATCCACTAATTTACGGATTTTTCGCGTTAAGAATCCGAAACGTCGGGAATAAATATATTTAAGTAACGCGAAAAATCCGTAAATTAGTGTATTTGACATATATAGATATTTTAATTATTTAATTGATTATGTTATATATCTTTTCAGACATCGTGGTTGTAGACGGCAGCATCCAGTATTCCGAAGGGTGGGGTCTGATAGTACTGAATCCTAGCGCTCTCACCGACACAAAGATCATCGCCAAACTAATCGCCCAACAGGTAAACCGACATTTGGTGTGTTTGTGAACAAACCTTTGGAAAATTAAAGTCAAAAGTAAAATATCTCTATTCAATATGGAAGCATTACACTTTCTTATTGATAGTCCAAACCCAACTGGTTCGTGATAGGAAGCCTTTCCTTATATTCCTGCCTAATCCTCTTTTATATATGAACTATGAGCTATTCAATTATAAATACAAAGCATTTAATCGCTCATCATTATCATCATCATCAGCCTTTGATAGTCCACTGCTGGACTTAGGCCTCCCCTAATACACCCCTATCCATTAGGGGGTTTATGGATCGTATCCTACCACGCTTGTCCAATGCGGGTTGGTGGGTGGACCGACTTTTTACATGCCCATCCAACGCATGGCTCATCTTACTTTCAGACAATTGGGTGATCGGCCCCAATTGCCCTAACCAACTAGGAAACAACAATGAAAATTTGTTGAGTCCCCGCAGGATTCGAACCGACGACCTCCGTATTCTCAAGCACACGCCTATACCACTAGCCTACTTTTACTTTTTTAATCGCTCGGCCTAGCCTAATGGATTGGATAGTTGAAAATAATGCATTCGTAATTTAGCAGCCGCTTATTTCGAACTAAAGCTTAAATTTGCTCAGTTTGTCACTAGATGGCGCTATTCCATTTTTTAATCCTTGTTAATTATAAGCATGTAAACTTATTACAAAAAGTTAAGGGCAAATACACTAACTTATTTATGCGCGTTAGAACTTATACTTCTTTGGCATTTTTATAAATAGATTATGATAATTATTAATTACAATAAAATAATTAATAATTATTATTTAACAATAATAATTTGATACTATTTATTATGAATTATATTAAATAATAGTTTTGTCATGTATATTACTAAATATTACATACGGATAGTTAATCTCAATTATATTGGAGCGCTTGAGAAGGTTGATCTAATATTAATTAGTATTAATTTAAATATTCAATTTAAATCACTTCTGATCATAATTCAGACGCACATATAAAATTCGCACTAGTATAATAAATAGAGCTTCCATTTCTGCTTTGTTGGTAGCATTTTTTATAAGCGATTTAGTAGGCAACTTCATGTCATCAATTTTTATTCACTCTCATCAATTTTTCATAACGCGCCTAACGAAGTATATCTTCAAAAATATGTTATATAAAAATTAAACATTATTTTTTCGTCGATTGCTATTTACATATATAAGACGTTGTTTTGTTAAAAAGAGTGGGATCGAACATGGCGGTAGTCCTTTGATAACAACTTCAACAAGTAAACTTCGTTTACGTAAAATAAATCTCTTATTTGGCTATAGATGGCGCTGTATTTATTTATCAACCAATTACTTTATTTATCACTCCTTTTCAGTGGTTCGGTGGTCTAGTATCCCCGCGTTGGTGGAGCTCCCAATGGCTGATGGAGGCCCTGACTTCGGTCCTGGCGGAGAAGGCGGCTCCGTATGGGGACAGCATTTCCGAGAGGGAGGAGGACGCGCTGCTATTGGACCACGTGTTGCCGGCTCTGAGGTGACCATTCTACCAGTTACAGACCAGCCAAGAAAAAATATTTATATTTACGGTTAAGAGAAAGCTGTGACAGCCAATAATTAGTCGAAATAAGAATAAAATGGATGGCATGAACGAAGTCACCCATAGTAGCTATGTAGAGGCCTCTTGCGTATTGCGTTTAAAATAAAAGTTCAGCCGATATTTAAAGTAACGCAGTTGTAGTGAGAAGTTAATCTCTTTCGGGAAATCTCGCATCTTTATCGGAATACGATGGCACCCGATCTGTCAATGAATGAGTGCTATTTACATATCCATTAATATTAAAACTTATCTTTTAGTTTATAATTTCCTTGTCAAAGTTAATAATTTTATTGCATAATTTTCAGAAGTATATGCACTGAAGAGAAGAGTAGGCACGATTAATACCAACTTTTCCGAACAGTTACTAAGGAAAATATTTTCTCACTAATTGCGTTTATTAGTCGACTATCACTCTTTCAATAACAACAATCCATCAATAACAACGCTAGATGTATGTATGTATGTATATACTCTTCGTTTGCCATAATTTACTTTGTCTATATACATTTAGCGTGTAAATTGATTAAATTATGGTTGATTAATCAACGTGAAGGCTCGCTAAGCATTGCGATATTATTTTTTAACTTGACAACGTCTTATAAATAAGTTTAACACTAGAAAGACGGGAGCAGTCATTTGACTGCAATTTGAATTTAATTTTGAATAACCCAAAACCACTTGACTTAATGTACTGAAACTTTGTGACTTTTATTAATATTAGCTAGTTAAATGAAACTATGATGAAAATAACTCACATCTCTTTGTTTATTATTTAAAATCTTGATATACCGACAAAGACTGGTCGGCAGTCATTTGACGGCTGGTATCCGATAAGTGTTTATTTGTAATATTTTATCGCTATATGTTATGCTCGAGGTGCATCGGAGCAAAAATATTCCAGTAAATGAGTTGTGGAGTAAAATGAGAATACGAGGCATAATTTTTTCAAAAGTTATGCCTCGTGACAGATTCAAAGAAATAATGAAGTTTTTGATGATTGATCACAGATCTGAGAGAAGTTTACGGCTTCAACAAGACAAATTTGCACTAATATGAGACGTTTGGAAGAAATTCATTGAGAACTGCTTACCTTGCTACAAGCCAGGAGAAAACGTTACAGTAGACGAACAACTGTTTTCTACTAAGTTAGATGCAGGTTTGGAATAAAATTTTGGCTTTGTGTTGATTTAGATTCAAAGTTTGTGCTCAATGGCTTTCTTTACTTAGGAAAGGACGAAAGCAGGCCACAAAACCAAAGCCTCGGTGAATCCGTAGTAATGCGTCTAGTGGAACCTTTTGCAAATGCTGGTCGAAATGTAACCACTGATAACTTTTTTACATCGTTGAGCTTGGCGAATAACTTGCTCGCAAAACGCACAACCATTGTAGGAACTTTGAACAGGGCACGACGAGAGGTTCCGCCTTCCGTCAAATCACTTCAAATGACTTTGTTTGAAACAAAAATTCTGAAATGTAATACATGTACCCTTACAATTTATCAAGGAAAACGAAACAAGAACGTTTTATTGCTCAGCACGTTACATGAAAATGTTGATATAGATGCTAATCATCCTAAGAAAAAACCAGAAACTGTGATTTTTTACAATGCTACCAAGTACGGCGTGGATGTGCTGACCAGATGGCAAAAAATATAGTGTCAAAGCGGCATCTCGAAGGTGGCCTGTACAGGTATTTTTCAATATCTTAGACCTTGTAGGTATAAATTCCTTCATTTTGTATAAAAATGTCAGGTACCAACATAGAACGAAGGAATTTCATACTAAATTTAGCAAGTGAACTTAGGGCAAAGTAGAAATCGAACTGAGACCTCTGAAACCGACCCTTGCCCGAAGAGTCCACACCTTCTACTTCTCGATCTTCTCAAAATCCGGAAATTCGGAAAAGGCAGAGTGTTATATAAAAAGTGCAAAATAAAACAAATTATGACACTTGCAAAAAGCCACTTTGACTCTTGTAACAAAAACAAAATGTTAAAATCTAAAAATTGTACATAAATTAATATAATTATCATACATAATACCCTGTGTTATTACTATAGCTACCATTTTTAGCACTTAAATTTAAAAAAAAGATTAAATAAATTGGGGCAGTCATTTGACCGGTCGCCGTCTTTGTAGGTAGATAGATTTTCCCGTCGTTCTAGTGTTAATACATAGGGAGGTATAGATAGGGAGGCACCTCGTTCACTGTGTCACAGGCACGCGTCTCTCTTACTCGTGCGCAGTTGGCCTGCGTAAGTGAAAGAGAGACAGAGAGAAAGAGAAAAGGGATTCTTGTTCCTACTATACGGATGAATATTTACAGTACAATCATTCTACCACTAAAAGACGTTGTCATGTATCTCTTCGTATTTTTTACAGGCGACCAAATTTTTTATATTGACATACTTTTTCGCCAACAGACTGGATTCGAGTTTCTCTGTCCGCGCCGTCGCTTCACCTAGAATCGAACGTACTGAAGTTGATCCGACCGCCGAGGAGTTATCCTTGCACAAGGTACGTTATATGTCCATTCTAAAACCATAAACTATTTAAAAGTCAAAGTCAAACTTAAATCCAATCCAATCTTTATTCAATATCGTCAATCAATCTACAAACCATCGGTTCGGTAAATGTAGCATCCGACCAAAGAAGAACCGGCGTAAGAAACTCAGCGGAACTAATCATTCTATGGCGTTACAATCATTCGCAAAAAAATCAAAGCGCTCGCTTGTCTTGTCGTTACTTAAAAAAGAGGCTTAATGCTTTCTCGTTACGTTACACTTCGTCAGTTAATCAACGTAAAACTTTATGAAGAAATATATAGCGTAACGCTTTTTCGTTACATCACACTATTCTATTATATCGTGTTTAGTCATTTGGAATAAAATTTAGTGCATAACGCTAGCTAGATTGGTCATTACCAAAAATAACGTCACTTGTTAACAACCAAGTAATATAACAGGTTAGTAACAATAAAATATTATTGAAGTGAAACTTCTTTATCGGGGTTGGAAAAAAATTTAGTGTAACATTTTTCGTTGCGCGTCACATTTTTCCGTTACGCGCCATCTTATATTTATCACGTCACCATAGAGCGTTGACGATATAGTTATTAATAAGTGATAAATAACACAAATATATAATAACGACATCAATGATAGTAATAATTCTATTACAATTAATGAAATTCAATAATAATCTTTGTAGTAATAAGCTAAAATGAAATAATCGTAGAATTTGTATTTATGTCTATGATAATAAAAGCCTTTTAATTAAACTTTATCTAATTTAACTTTATTTAACCAATTTCTGTAAAGTTGCATATAGGAAATTATTAGTTTTTTAAATAACGTCATAAAGGAGTTTTTTTTAATTTCCAGGGTGCGGCGATCGTCAGCATGGCGATAGAAGCGGCGGGAGAGGCGGCGGGGAGGGCGGCGCTCTCCAGGCTGCTGCGCGACCACAGGTTCTCTAGCACGGACGCCAGGTTTGTTCACAAATATATGTATACAAATACCAACATCCTGTGTTAGTCCACTGTTGGACATAGGCCTCCCC
Source organism: Lamproptera curius (assembly GCA_029286875.1). Lineage (NCBI taxonomy): Eukaryota > Metazoa > Arthropoda > Insecta > Lepidoptera > Papilionidae > Lamproptera > Lamproptera curius. Next base: position 358,303 of record JAGSMT010000057.1, on the reverse strand, counting down.
TAATGCACATCTCTCCATCAGGTGGTTTTCGAGCGTATCCCACCACGCTGGTCCTATGCGGGTTGGTGGTCATCTTACTGTTCAGACAGTTGAGTGATCGGCTTAAATTGCCCTAACCAGCTAGGAAACAACAATGAAGATTTGTTTAGTCACCGCAGGATTCGAACGCACGACCTCTGGATTCTGAAGCACTAGCCTAGTTCCTTAACTTTTACGTAGGCAGTTTCAGTAAGTTAGACTAAGTATGATGAAATGTACACACATTATGAGTTTAAGTTACATATGTAAAATGTGCATATTGTTATTGTTATTGCCATGATCAACTTTTCCTATACGAAAACTTAGTTAGTTTTTATGCCACCTTTAGGTTTGGTGTATTAACAAAACTAAAAAATGTACTAACAGGACAAGTGAAATTTTAACAAAAACAACATGAACAACTTCAAATAGTACATTGACAATGCAAGTTTATATATTTTATATATATATATATAAACAAAAAAATATGACCGGACTTTAAACAGTATATAGCCATTTTGCGGAGTCGGAGCACTAGAAGCGGTGCAATTAGGTGACATATAAAAAAATACGCTCTGAATTGAGTTCCTCCTCCTTTTGGGAAGTCTATGATACTTCATTAATAATGGAAGGCAAATAATTTACTCCTTATTTAAATCTCCAATGTCAGCTGGAAGAGAATGCCAATGGCTTTAAGTTATTAAGTGCTATTACTGAAAAATGTGAATACAACCGATAAAAACAAATTTAATTTATTTATTACATATTTTTGTTATTTGTTATTCAGTAGAATAAAATTATTAATGTGGCACTTACAGAGATCTATGGCGTGCCCTGCAAAAGGACGGGGCGGAAGAAGCCCCTTCCCACGCGTGGGACGGATGGTGCGAGAAGGCCGGCTATCCCCTGCTCTCCGCCCACATATCTGGAGGCGATGTGGTATTGAAGCAGGAACGGTGAGATATTTGTATTCTATTATATCGTTGTGTATGTAAAACGTAGCTAAATCCGTCATACGCAATATATAATAATAGGAATAACAATAATCTCATTTAATCAGTCTTAGCTGACATATAAATAACATATAAAAAATCATAAAAACAATCACGACAACTAGAAATATGCACATATTTGATATAATAGAAAAGTATTAAATGCTAGACCAATAATCATCATTTCAACATATCTATGACCAACGTTGGTATTCTGCTGACACCTTAAATAGATTCTTTCCAATGTAATATCGTTAAATACAATACTGTGACGACTGTGAGTTCTTTACGTGAAACAATTTGTATAAAAACTAGCGACCCGCCCCGGCTCCACACGGGTCATCATCATCGTCATCATCAGCCTATGATAGTCCACTGATGCACAAGGGCCTTTCCTACTGCACGCCTTCTCCATTAGGGGCCTTTTGAACCGTATCTCAAGACGCTGGTCCGATGCGGGTTTGTGGGTGGATCGACTTTTTAAATACCCATCCCACGGATCATCTTACTTTTCAGACAATGGGGTGATCGGCCCGAATTGCCCTAACCAACTAGGAAACGACTTAGAAAAGTGGTTGAGTCCCCGCAAGATTCAAGCCCACGACCTCCGCTTTCTAAAGCCCTTACCACTAGGCTACGGAGGTAGTGAAATCTTAATTAAATATAAATTTACCAGCGTTTTTCTACAATAAACGGGAAAGGTCCTAAAACCGAACCTTGAGGAACACCTAACCCAAAGTTAAATAATTGTTTTAAACAATGTATCCCATAGCAACTAAATGTCGTCAAAGTTCAGCAGGACTAACTTTAACTGTATCGTTTACTAAAATGCCATATATCTTTTGCTGTGACGTGCTTGATTTAGTAGTTAGTGGCTTTGAAGTTTTGGCCCCAGAAGGTGTGGGTTCGATTCCTATCACGGGGAAAATAATTGTGTCATGGACTTGGTGTTCCTCTCGTGTCTGGGTGTTTGTATCTATATTATATGTATTTATTTACAATAAGTGAGTTTATGTGGTGGGGTACGGTCCCAAAACCCCTGATTGCGAAGGCTGATGATGATGATGAAGTTTATGTATTTATGAGTCATCTAGTTGCTATAGTACAAGTTTTGCTTAGTTTAGGACGTGATGGTATTGTATTATCGTCCCAATATATATATTGTTAAAAATATTTACGATATAAATATATTAAATTTCGGACCCTTTTTACAAGGGAGCGTATTGGGTTGTACCCCCCGTAGATCATTTCCGCCGTAAATCAGTAGTGTGTAAACGCTATAGTGTTCCGCTTTGAAGGGCAACGTACCCAGATATGAATATATTATGATAAAATTCCTTCCAGCTTCGTGATGAGCGCCGATCCCCCGGAAGCGGAGCCTTCGATGGTGGTGAATCTGTTGACAATGGATTTGAGGGCGGATTTAGAGGAGACGTTCTATGAGCCTGGTATGCGATATTCGTTGAGTTAATTAAGTTGATTTAGGTCAAATTCAAATATTCTTTCTTTAATAAATTATCTAATTAATCTTTAACAAAGTCGGCCGATCAGCCAACTGCATGGGAGATAGTATAGTCCACAAGTGTACGTGCGAACGTGTATGGACTCTGGTTCCCTTCACTCTCAAAGTCAGATGGGACGGGTGGAGATTAGGCTATTATTAGATTGAGCTTTTATATATCTTTCTGGCTTTCTTTGTAGGCAAACGGGTGTCAAATCACTCTTTGCCCTAACCAACTAGCAAACACCAATGAAATTTTTGTTGATTCGCCACAGGATTCGAACCCTCCACCTTCGGTTTCTAAAGCGAAGCCCATACCACTAGGCTATAGAAGTACTTGCAATACATTCGCTTGCAAAAATCTCTTATTGATTGTCAAACACGCTATCATATTATATATACACGAGTGGAACCGACGAAAGAAACTCAGCGGACTTATTTTTGTCATATTTTACAATAAAATCGAAACAGAAAACGAGCATAAAATTATCACCTTGGTAATAAAATCTGTAAAAATCCATTACCAGAGTATTTAAAATATTTATACAGAGATTTATTTCGTAATAACCTTTAATACACAAATGTTCCTTGACAACTCTTTTTAATGTATCAATGGGTAAATTTTTAACGTTCCCCTAAAATATTTAGATATTCCTCGAAGTCTAGTTGCAGGAAGAATCAGTCTAAGCTTGTTCTCAGCATAATAGCCTCTGACCCGAGTAGAATCGGCGAAATAAACTCGGCGGGCTATTAATGTTTTTAGGTAATTTTGTAAAATGGTAAAGCTATTAAAATTATTATTTAATTGACTCATGTTGAATTAGAACCCCACACTATAATAACTTGGAATAATATTAACAAGTAATAATCAAATTATATCATCAAAATCTATATCTCGGTGAATCTGTAAATAATAAAATAATGTTAAAGATACAATCAATGAAAAAACAACCTTACATCTTCCAGAGAACATAACAGAGACCATAGAGGAGGACCTGAACGCCACCACCACCGCATCTCCCACCACCACCACCACAACCACCAAGAAGCCGAAGCCCACCAAGGCACCGCCAGCGCCCAAATGGGTGATACCGGTCACCTTCATGGTGGGACCCCTCGACCCTGAGGAGACGGAGAACGTGACCAGGTCGTGGAACGGCACGGAGGGTGTTCACAATGGCACATGGTAATATACGAACGGATGAACATTTATAACCTTTAACACAACCATTTAAGACAAATCTATGCATTTATTTAAATAAATAAAATTGGAGTGTGTGCGTTTGCAACATCAAAATGACTAATGGTCGGTCTGTCTGTTCTGAGTCATTTCTGGAATGGCTGGTCCAACTTTGGCGGGACTTTTACTAAAATATAGCTTCTGTAACCGGAAATAACTTGGGCTACTTGAAAATATAAATCCAACAGGTACATTAGAGTACTCGGTAAAATGGGTAATAGGTGTACTAGTTTATTTGTAAAACAATTATATTTGTATCATACGCACATACATCATCAACCAGTGTTAGTCCACTGCTGGACATAGGCCTCCCTTAATACACCCCTATCCATAAAGGGGTTTTTGACCGTATCCCACCACGCTGGTCCAATGCGGATTGGTGGGTGGACCGACTTTTTACACGCCCATCCGACGCATGGATCATCTCACTCTTCAGACAATTGGGTGATCGGCCCAAATTGTCCTAACCAACTAGGAAACAACAATGAAAATTCTTGAGTCCGCGCAGTTCGAACCGACCTCCGGTTTCTAAAGCACATGCCTGACCACTAGGCTACGGAGACAGTTTAAACAATAATATTTAAATTATTTAGATATTTTTATTTAAATTGTAATCAAATTACAAAACCGTCAAATTTCAATTGGGAAAACGTTTAATTCTGTATTTCAATATTTTTCTCTTTTTCATTAATCAGTAACTTCCTTATACTGCATTTTTATTGTTATAATGGTAGTTTATTATCTTAATTTTAGGTACGACATAAGCAACGACACCAGGGAGCCAGGAGGGTCGTCAAGATGGGCTGAAAATGCGACACATCTAATCTGGATGAATGATACAGAGTGTAAGTAATAAATTAAATAATTGTACAAGTTAAAGAATATCTGAAAGTTAGTTACCATGGCAACATGAGGTTCTATTATTATGATATAGTTTTGAAAATCACAATATAAGGCATATAATAAAGATAAGTCCTTTTTACACGAGACTTGGGTAGTGCCACCGCGGTGCCTGTTTGTGCCGCAAAGCAGTAGTGTAAAACATTACCGTGTTCCGGTTGGAAGGGCACCATAGCCAGCGTAATTACTGGGTAACGGGAAATAACTCATGTCTCAGGGCGGTTAGTGGATTTCTCTATGGGCAGGGCCGGTGTCTCTTGCCCCAGGTGACGACCTGCGCGTGTATTCACTTTAAATAATAATAAAAAATAGCTATAAATATAAATATGATGTGATATCGGAAGCGGTGGCGTGCATTAGGGGAGGCCCATGTCCCGCAGTGGACTGACACAGGCTGATGATTATGATGATATAAATATGCGTTAAATGCTCACGTTTGGTGATAATTACAACAACCCTTTTTGTTATAAAAAGTGCTAGGTTAGAATAGACCATTGCAGAGCTGATTATTTTCAGAAATATACGTAATCGGTGGCCCGTCATTATCGATTGAGCTTAAGAAGGGAAAATCATAACACTTGAGATACATTTGATATCAGACTAAGTTTCTATAGAATTCGTTATTTTTTTATTATTGACTACGCAGACGAGCATTCGGGCCTCCTGATGGGAACTGGTCACCGACGTCCGTAGTCATCGACAATACTGGAGGTATCACCAACTTACACGAGAACAACCGTGAGACATGGGATGGTCGCTTATCCAGTAAATATGCTGGCTACAGTGCCCTTCAAACCGGAACACATTAGTGTTTTCACAGTACCGCTTTGCAGAAATAGCGGTGGTACCAATTCAGTCGGTCCCTTGTAAAATGGGGACCTCCTAGCTGTGGTTAAGTCTGGTATTGATAAAATTCACTTTTTTTCCCTTTCCAGCAATCATATTGATTACTTCTTTATATCCACAGTGGTAATACCAGATTTGGGCAAACACAAGTGGGTGAGATACAACGTGGGAGCGAGAGGGCTATACAGAGTCGCGCCTCAGGACCAATCGGAGGGCGAGGTGAGTTATTCGATGTTAATTGAGCGCGTCACGTAACGATAAAGCGCTACGGTTGGTTTCTTTAATGCACCGCTCTTTCTGTAACTGTAAGGTATTTAGTTTATAGTTAATTTTGTAATGAAACTCTTAACAGTTTTAATAATTACGGGAAGTAGAGTAGTGTAGTGATAGCCGAGTCTATTTTTTCTGTAAACACTACTGTATTACGAATTAAAGTGCACCGTAGTTAGTGTGGTAACTGGATAAGGAAAACCTAGATCCATAATCCAGGATAATATGAGTATTTTAGGTGTCTTAAGGTACGCGTACGATTTTTAGAGTCTCCTATAGGTCAAGGAAAGGAATTGTGGTTGAAATCGAGGCGCCTTACACATTTGCATTTTTTATAAGGATAACCTCTCTAATATAATCTCTATTTTACAAGAGACCGTCTGAGATAATACCACCGCGGTGCCTATTTCTGCTGCGAGTCAGTGGTTCAAACACGCTAATGTGTTCCGATTCGAAGGCGCCGTAGCCAGCGCGATTACTGGGTAAACGAGACGTAACATGTCATTCTTGATGTCTTGCGCGCATTTCTTACGGACTGCGCCTATCGTTCACCATAAGCAGGGCGTATCACCTACCATCAGGTGAAATACAGAATGATTCGAAACGAATGTGACGTTCGCAGAGCGCGGAGACGGTGGCGAGACGCGCCGCCGAGCTGTACGAAGGCGGTGTTCCGGCCGAGAGGGCGCTGCTGCTGGACGACGCGTTCGTGCTGAGCAGAGCCGGGCGGCTGCCGGCGGGGAGGGCCGTGGCGGCCGCGGGTAGCCCAGTCTTTCTTCTTAGAGGTTTAGATATAGATAGAGTGTGACGTTTCCTAGAAGACTTGTAGTGGAGATAGGAATGGGTGAAAGGTCTGGGTCGGAAAAATTGGGGAGTAGAAGGAGTGATTTCGGGTTGAAGGAAAACGAGTGGAGTGGACGGGACAGGAGGAGGAGACAAGAGTTGTGTGACGGGCAGCAATGAAGAAGGTATAATAAAAACTGAAAAGATGAAACGAAGTAAATTAGGAAAAGGTTGGGTTGGTTGGTTAAGGTTGCTTTATAAATTAGAGCGTTCTAATCTCGGTGAAACTAACTGTGTTCGTTGATCACCCAATTGTCTGTAAAGTAAGATGATCATGTGAATGGGGTGGGCATGTGAAAGGTCGGTCCACGAACTTATCCGCATTGGACCAGCCTGGTGGGACGGTCCAAAACCCTGATGGAAGGCGTGCAGTAGGGAAACCTTGTCCAGCAGTGGACTTAATTGGGATGGATGGATGATATGGAACGCTAAAAAACATCAGTCTCAAATAACTATTGTTTTTAAACTATAGTGTTCAGTACAGCACCTTAGCACGCCATTTGTCCGATTCCAGCGCGGCTGAGCAACAGCGCCACTGGGCCCTTGGAGGTGGTGCTGGACCACCTCTCCTGGTGGAAAACTGCTCAGTTGAGGCCGTGGGTCCGACCTGGGGGCTCTGCTGCGGGGCTGGACCCTGGCTTCGAGGTGTACGAGCGGAGGCTGATGGAGACACTCCGCCTAGTGAGGACCAGCTGTGAGTGTAATAAGTAAAGGAGCAAATCTCCAGTTACGTCACCTATCTTCCATGAAAGTCCCACGATCACGACATAGAGATTGCCAGAATAAAAACCAGAGAGAGACAAAAATGTTGTTCTGTTATAATGTAACTCGATTGTTCTTACAATATTAAAGCATTAATTATACATATAAACCTTTAACCTCTATCTATTAAATTAACCGCATCAAAATCGTTGTACTTTATATAAATTAGATTAGCATGAAGGGATATAACGGACAGAAAAAAGATTTTTTTTATACTATGTACTGATTATTTTTTAAATTAATTTGTTTGTTTGGATAAGCGCTAAATCAATTATTACATAAACATTACCAAATAGGTTAAATAATGCTTCTATGTATTATTCAGAGCTGAGCGAGCTCTCCTCACGGCAGGCGTGGAATGGGAGAACGAGAACGCGACCGAGCAAGCTCTGGAGCCTTCGGACCGGTTCCTGAGGAACGGAGCATCGGAGATATATCAGGAGGTGGGAAGGATCTTGTTCAAACTGTTAGCAGGCGGTAGAGATGGAGCCCGCCTTCTCCCTCCCGAGCGGATGAGTCGACAGATTTCAGTCTAAGGATCTTCTGATGTTTTTGTTAGCTTCGCTAAGTGAAAATCTGAATATAAAATTTATTAACCAGGCAGCCTTCGTGGCGGCGTGAGGAGGCGAGGTCGGCAGCAGCACGCCTCTGGCGGAGCTTCTCACCCCGCGCTCTTCAAAAGCGGCGGTCTTGGCGGCCTCCGCCTCCCCCACGACTGGCTGTTCTACAGGGTAAAATAGTAATAATATAATAATGTCCTCCTAGTCGAGGATATATTGAGATCAGCCAACTGCGCAGGAGATATGCCGAACACCTTTGCACTCCCACTCTCTAGTCTGATGGGAGACACTCCGCGACTTCAAAAGTTAACTCGCAAACACATGATAAAGTGATCAACCACAGCACCTCTGCGGTAAAAGCAGCAATATGCGGCCGATCCAACGCGTCTGGCCAAAAGCGTCGACCACGAACGTTCTTCCGACCCGGACGAGGAAGGGGTCGCCGGACTCTGGACCAACGGGGTCCTCATCAACCCTCACACCACAGTGGGATGGCCACACTCACCTGAGTTCGCCTCGCTTCGAGCACGCGACACACACACACCGCGTATACTAGATACACGTTCCAGGGGTTCTCACCGCCCAGCAATCGATTAATAAGTGCCGACCTCGGCGTCCGTCCTAAACCGATCGTCGACGATCCTTAGGAGACATAAACTAATACCTAACGGCGCCTTCTGTACGTGTGGCCTCCATTTTAGCAAAAAATGTGGGCCACCTAGTTCTAGGGACGGGAGCTTCTCGCGAACTCTGTGTTGACCATGAGTCCAAGCAAAACTTCAAGGAAAAAAAAAAAAAGTCTGATGGGACGGAATACCGAACACGATCGGTGAGAAGGGTGCACTTTTACTGATAGCAGGACCATCTTACTTTACAGACAATTGGCTTTATCTGCCAAGTGCCTTAACCAACTGAAACAACACGACTCCGGTTTCTAAACACACGCCCTTACCCTAGGCTACGAGGCAGTTTTTATTTTACACGTAATGGTCAGTAACGGACACGCTACCTACGCTTTAATTTTCAAACAGTTCGATAAGTTACCAGTTAATGATTATTAACTTGTTACTTATGTTAATTACTTATTGTTCTAGTTCTACTAAGGGTTTTTTCATTAAATTTTAGTTCTCGTAATATTATAATTATGAGTGAGACCAATTTTCTAACATTCCAATAACAGAGAAGTCATTTTAGGATTAATTTGCACATTATACTAATTCGTCACGTAACGATAATGCGTTACGCTTGCACGTACATATGGCCCGCCGCTTTCAGAAAAGCTTAATTTTCATACAGTTAAAACAAAATCAACAAGTAGAAAAATAATCAGTTTAAAACACAACCAATCGTAAAGGAAAAACATAACTAAATATTATAACACCGTAAATAACAGAGGTCAATCTCCTTCAGGTTCGCGTACCGGTGCTGTCGAGAGAGGCGCAGAGGATCGCGACTGGGGCTCCTGGATGACGCTCTGTGCGCGGCCTACAAATCGGTTGCATCGCTGCTATTTGATTCTCTTGAAATTATGAAGTGGTAGAGGACTTAGAGCAGATAGAATCGAACAATTTATAAAAAATAATTAAAGGTTTCTGTTAAAAAAACTTAAAAAAAGTAATAAATATTTTTGTTTATTGCCCCGCGAACAATGTCGCACCACATATTATATCTCTTTTATTTTAAACTAATGAATATTATATTCGATCCATAGATGGCGCGGCGCAGTCCTGGTTTGCGCGTCCTTCCCCGAAGCCCTTTGCGGCGATCCTCCTCAGGCCTTGAACGCTTGCGCGAGATGTCTCTCCAGCCGAGGGACTACCACAGGGTGGACGTTTCCTCACATTGGTGCAACTATTCAAATTTTGAAATCGTTTGGGAAATCATTGTTTCAGGCTTGATTTTTCTCAAGAACCCCTGAACGTCGACATGATCCAAAGTAAGCACTAGGTTGAGTTGAAATTAAAATTTAGAGTTATAAGTTTTGACGTTTATTCAATGTTATTCTTCATACGGTATTTACTATCGAATACACCACTTTTCCCTCTTTCCAGCTCCAAGACCACGGGCAGACTAAGATGGTGAATATAACTAGGGTTAGAACCGATTTAGTGATTTCGAGAAAAAGTTTGGCAATGCATGGGTGGATTTTTTTGTAATAACACATCTTCTCTAATATTATAAAAGGAATGATTTGTGTTTTGTCTGAAGAAATCTTCACCTTCTAACTAACACTCACCTTGAGTAAAAGCTACTTTTACTCCAAAAATCATCAACACACATGCCGTGGACACGCTGTAAAAAATAAAAGATAACATTACACCAAATAAGAAATAATTCCCTCCGCAGTTCAACGCATCTTCGGCGAGCTGCGAGGCGCCTCAAGCTTGACGCTGCCTAACGCGGGCCTGGCTCCCTTCGGCCGAGCGGCCTCCTCCTCGTACTTCTCCCTTCCTCTGTTTAGCCGACAGCCATCATATCAAATCCTTGCCACTTACACCCTATAAGATATCAAGAAGGCTACGAGGGCCTCTACGAGGCGTACGTTGCGATCATCTACTCAAAAATAATATCAAACCTTTAGAAGCAGTTAAAAATGCTTTATCCACTTTCGGGTATTCCATTCGAAAAACGCCATAAATTATGACTCCGTTCCTTTGCTTTGGGTTAAGTTAAAAATTGTATTCATTTTTAAACTAGTGTGATGAAATTATTTTAATATTTGATTTTGTGATTTAAGAATGGGAAAACGAATAATAGGTTAGTTCTTACTTAACCTTTTCAATCATAAGAGACTGAATATAGATCTCATTTAGAACATTTTTAATGAACAAGTATTGAAATTGTACTCATTATTGGGTTAGTACTCGAATAGTTAGTTTAAAAATATAATTTTAGTTGTATTTGATAAATACTTTAAAATCACACACCGTTTCTTTGAAACATCATTGTAAAAAGAGTTTGATCATTCTGGTTATTAAATAACATGACCAACTTGTAACAAACTGACATAAACATTTTAACTAATTTTATATATATAATAGATTTGAATATTTAGTATTAGGTAAAATTGTATTTTTACACTATTAGTTTAACTTCCATAAATAATTTTTAGAACCATTGTGTTTTGAACAATCAATTAGTAATGTGATTTTTTAACCTGTGTAAAATATAAAATAAATAACAAAAATCTTAGCATTTCACCTTTTAAAATTGGGTTAATGGCATGACTTTCTGTAGGACATAAATCTTTTCAATTTTGTAATGGTTCATTTCAATCAACCCATAGCAACGCCTTCCTTCGATTGTGCAAAGCATTATTGACAGTTTGACAAAACACACATAGCTAAATTATAACATGGACCTGTTGTACACAATAAAAATGATGTTTTCCTTTCTCAAAAGCATATCAAAATGTAAGGACGATAACACAAACAAAAAGAATTATGAAACTCTCTCATTGGCTACATATTACGTTGCTATTGGTTACCGCCTTTAAATAATCTATATTCTATCAATTTATATAGCAGTTGTAATATAATTCATTATATTGTATCGAAACCTTTAGATACTTGTAACTTTTCATGTTTATACTAAAGAATGCATTGATTTAATTATATTGAGATCTCATTTATCCTTCGTATGTGTAAAGTAATTTAGATTTAATTGTATGTTTCATTTGAAATCTTCATAAATAATAATTACTATATCTTGTCTAGCTTTTTGAACAAATATTTGAAATTATTGAGCTGAAGAGCAAAAGTAAATGCATTCACAAGATTTTTATTTAAATTATAAAGGTGTTTGTAATTAAGAATTATAGTTTATTAGGCAACTGTGAGAAAAATGTTAAGTGAACAAATTCATTTGTCAAAAGCCAAAAAGCGTTGCGTGATTGACATTCGACTTTGTCTTATATTTTCAATTTTGCTAAACTATAGAGTATATATATATATATAGATATATAGTTATATAAATACTCTCTATATATGTAAGTCAGCATAGTTTACTTTTGTTTATGGCTGTATGGACTAAAGTCCTTTGCCTTTCCCATAAGGGATAAATTAAAAACCAACCTTTCTTTTCTTTGCTTTAATATATAGATCGCATTTTATGTTAGTTTACTAATAATTAGTAAAGTTGCCACATCATAAATATATTCCTAATTAAAAAAAAAGTCGGTGGAACTTTTTAGAGAAATGAAATGATACAAAAACATGGCAACGTCGTCTCCTCCTCTTCTCCCATCTTGGGCGCATTATATCTAATTCCTCAATCGATTCGTTCAATAATGAAAAAGTCATATCTTTGTAGACATTAAAAACATCTCGTCGTCCATTTTGTAATATTAAGACGTTTAGATTGTGGTAAACATTTGTATTCGGCTTTTGTAATAAACTCTCCTCTTGCGTTGCGTCGTTTCATTATATCTCGTTTCCAGCCATTTACAATTTATTATGGGTTCGGCTTCCAACCCATCCAGATACTGTTTCCCCGCAGGATTCGAACCGTGTACTAGACAGTAAAGGCGATTATTTTAATACGTAACTTAATTATATCAATATCTAACTATATTTGATAAGTATTAATAATTAAATAATAAGTATTGGCCAATCATGTCATATACCAAACTTTAATACTATGTAAGCATTATTAAGTTAACTATAATACGAAACGGTGCGAAATTTAATAAATACGTAATTATTACACCAAATATCATGTATCGACATTTTGGTTATCACAATTTAAACTTTAATATCTCTTTCTATTTAAGATGGAATTCGTGTATTTAATTTAATCCTAACTGCCTCCGTAGCCTAGTAATATGGGCTTGCTTTAGAAACTGGTGATAGTGGGTTCGAATTAATTCGACTGTCACTCAGCAGTTGACATCTCGGTGACAATTCGTCAATAATGATGTTGGATATATCTGTATATGACGTCACTTCGTTGCCATGGGCTTCTTTGTATACATATATTAGATTATTTCTGAATTCACAGTCAAACTATTAAATCGCTTTTCACCATCATCATCAGCCTGTGATAGTCCACTGCTGGACATTAGGGTAGGCCTATGTCCATAAGGGGGTTTAGACCGTATCCCACCACGCTGGTCCAATGCGGATTGGTGGGTGGACCGATTTTTTACATGCCCATCCGACGCATGGATCATCTCACTCTTCAGACAATTGGGTGATCGGCCCAAATTGTCCTAACCAACTAGGAAACAACAATTAAAATCCGTGCAGTCCCCGCAGGACTCGAACCCACGACCTCCGGTTTCTAAAGCACACGCCCTGATCACTAGGCTACGGAGGCAGTTTAAACAATAATTTTCATTTGAAACTTTTGATTACAAAACACAGTCCAAATTCCAAGTGGGAAAACGCTTAATTCTGTATTTCAATATTTTTCTCTCTTTCATTGTGATCGTAACCTTCTTATACTGCATTTTTTATTGTTATAATGGTAGTTTATTATCTTAATTTTAGGTACGACATAAGCAACGACACCAGGAGCCAGAGGTCGTCGAGATGGGCCGAAAATACGACACATCTAATCTGGATGAATGATACAGAATGTAAGCAATAAATTAAATAATTGTACAAGTTAAAGGTTATCTGAAAGTTAGTTACCATCATCATCATCATCAGCCTTTGTTAGTCCACTGCTGGATATAGGCCTCTAATACACCCTATCCATTAGGTTTGACCAGTATCCCACCACGCTGGTCCAATGCGGGTTGGTGGGTAGACGACTTTTTACTGCCCATCCGAGCATGGATCATCTTACTTTCAGACAATTGGGTGATCGGCCCATATTGTCCTAACCAACTAAGATACAACGATGAAAATTTGCTTGCTCCCGCAGGTTCGAACCTACGACATCCGGTTTCCTAAAGCACACGCCCATACCACTAGGCTACGAAGGCGTCAGTCAGTTACCATGGCAACATGAGGTCCTATTATTATGATATAGTTTTGAAAATCACAATATGAAGCATATATATTAGAGGTAAGTCCCTTTTTACAGTAGACTTGGGTGGTGCCACCGCGGTGCCTGTTTGTGCCGCAAAGCAGTAGTGTAAAACGTTACCGTGTTCCGGTTGGAAGGGCACCATAGCCAGCGTAATTACTGCGTAAATGGGAAATAACTCGTGTCTCAGGGCGGTTAGTGGATTTCTCTATGGGCAGGGCCGGTGTCTCTTGCCCCAGGTGACGACCTGCGCGTGTATTCACTTTAAATAATAATAAATATGAAGAGATATCGGGCGGTGGCTCATTATTGGTGGAATTCCCACGCAGGGACGGGGGGTGCTTTCCAGTAAAACTGGCCATCCCCAAACCCGGAACACTTGTTTTACAGTACCTTTCAAAATAGCCACCGGTGTTTTAGGTATCGGTCCGAAAAATGGCATTATTTTGTTAAGTCTGGTCTTTTAAAAAATTCCGTTTTTCCCTTCCCAATCATATTGTTCTTTTATATCCAGTGGAATACCAGATTTGGGCAAACCAAGTGGGTGAATCAACGTGGGGCGGGAGGGCATAAATCGCGCCTCAGGACCAATCAGGCCGGGTGAGTTTTGATGTTAATTGAGCGCGCGTAGTTACGTGACGCGCTCAATTTAAACCATTCTTGGCCCATCCCGCTCTCTTAACTGTGGTTTTGGTTTATAGTTAATTTTTAAGAAACTCTAACGTTTTTTACGGGAAGGGAATAGTGGGGCCTTTTTTTCTGCCTACTGTTTAAATTAAATGCAGAGTTAGTGGGTAACTGGATAAGGAAACCTAGATCCTAATCCAGGATAATTATATTTTAGGTGTCTTAAGGTACGCGTAGATTTTTGGGGTCTCCTATAGGTAAGGAAAGAATTATGGTTTGAAATCAGGGCCTTACAATTTGCATTTTTATAAGGATTAAATTCCCAGTGTATCTCTAATATAATTCTATTTTCAAGACCCGAGATAAACCACCGGCCCTATTTCTTGCATGTGGTTCAAACATGCTGATGTGTTCCGATTCGAAGGGCGCCGTAGCCAGCGCGATTACTAGGTAAACGAGACGTAACATGTCATTTTTGATGCGGTTAGCGGATTTGAGGCGTCTTGCGCGCATTTCTTACGGACTGGGCCTATCGTTCACCATAAGCAGGGCGTATCACTTACCATCAGGTCAAATACAGAATATTGAAACAATTGTCGTTTGAAGCGCGGGGCGGTGGGAGACGCGCCGCCGGCTTACGAAGGCGGTGTTCCGGCGAAGGGCGCGCGCTGACAGCGCGTCTACAAACCGGGCGGTGCCGGCGGGGAGGCCGTGGCGGGCGGGAGCCTAGTCTTTCTTCTTAGAGGTTTAGATATGAACAAAGTTTGGCGTTTTGAGCAAACGATGTAGTGGAAGAAAGAAGGTTAGGTCTGGAAAGAATTGGGGAGGAAAGGTGATTTGGGTTGAAGGGGAAAAGAGTGGTGGACGGGACGGGAGGGAGGGAGAAAAGGGGTTGTGTAAACGGGCAAATGGGAGGTAGAATTAAAACGAAAAGATGAAAAAGTAAAGGTTTACAGTCTTTACTTTATTTAAACGTAATATGCGACCCGTGGTCTGCGGAATTGGCCCTTGCTTTATAAATTAGAGCGTTCTAATCTCCGGGGAAACCGTTTATCGTTGATCTAATTGTCTGAAAATGAAATGATCTATGTCGAATGGGCATGTGAAAAGTCGGTCCCGAACTTCCTGCAACCCACCTGGTGGGACCGGGTCCAAAACCCCTGATGTGTAGTGGGAACCTTGTCCAGCAGTGGACTTAATTGGCGGATGGATGGAGAAGGGAACGCTTAAAAAATATCAGTCTCAAATAACTTGATTTTTAAACTATGTGTTCATCAACACCAAAGCCATTTGCCGATTCCACGCGGCTGCCCGGGCCCTGGGCCCTTGGAGGGTGGGCGAACCTCCGGTGGAAGGAACTGCTCCAGTTGACGGCCGTGGGTCCCGACCTGGGGCTTCCTGGGGCTGGACCCCGGCTTGGGTCGGGGAGGCTATGAAACACCCGCCTAGTGAGGACCAGCTTGGTAATAATAAGTAAAGCAGCAACCGTTACTCTCCCATCTTCCGTGAAAGTCTCCAATTATCAAGACATTTAAGAATTTTAAGAACAAAAATACAGACAGGAGACAAAAAATTTGTTTTGTTATATTATGTAATAGCGACCCGCCAATTTTAATTTACCAGCGTTACTCTACAATATTAAATTAGTTAACATATAAACCTTTAAACTCTTATCTATTAAATTAACCGGTCGAAATCCTTTTACTTTTTAGATTAAAGCATGAAGGGATAGAAGGACGAAAAAAGTTTGGTTTTAACTATGTAGTGATTATTTTTTAATTCATTTTTTGTTTGCAAAGTTAAATCCAAAATTACATATACACATCAAAGGGTTAAAAAATCTTTTTTTGATGGCACGGGCCTCCTCACCAGGCGGGGAATGGGAGCGAGAACCAAAGCAAGCTCTGGGCTCTTGCCTTTTTCCGGGAACGAGCTCCCGGAGATATATCAGGGGTGGGAAGGTCTTGTTCATAAACGTTGAGGCGTAGAATGGACGACCGCCTTCTCCTCTCCCTTGACGGCGGATGGGAGTCGACAATTTACAGTGCTAGGATCTTTCAGTTTTTGTTAGTTTCCCAAAAATCGGAGATATAAATTATTAACTACAGGCAGCCTTCGTGGCCGGCGTAAGGAGGGTCGCAGCATGGTCCCTCTGGCGGGCTTCCCCCTCTTCAAAAGCGGCGGTCTTGGCCCTCGCCCTCCCCGCACTGGCTGTTCTACAGGTAAAATATAATAAAATGTCCCCCTAGTCGAGGATATTTAGACACCACCAACTGGGGAGATATTGCGCAGAACACCGCACTCCCACTATCGGTCGATGGGACGAATAGACACGATCGGTGAGAGGGGCACACACCCGGCATCCGACGCACGGACCCTTACTTTACAGACAATTGGGTGATTTGCCAAACTTGCCTAACCAACTGAAACAACTATCCCCGTATACGCTCTTACCACTGGCCGGGGCGGGTTTTATTTTAACGTAATCGTCACTCGGAAACGCTCCCTTTGTTTTCAAACAGTTTTTAAGTTACTAGTTAATGATTATTAACTTGTTACTTATTGTTCTAGTTTTACTAATGGTTTTTTTCATTAAATTTTAGTTCTCGTAATATTTAATTATGAGTTCGACCAATTTTCAACATTCCAATAACAGAAAGTCATTTTAGGATTAATTTGTATCTTATTCTGTAAGATTGCGTTACTTGCACGTCCTTCCACACCGCCGCTTTGAAAAACAATTTTCATGTTAAAAAAAATCAATGGTAAAAAGTCGTTTAAAACACAACCAATCTGAAGGAAGACAAACTCTATTTAACACCGTACAAACGGAGGGTCAACTCATTCCCAGGTTCGCGTAACTGCTTCGGAGAGAGGCGCAGAGGGTCGCGATCCCGGATGAGCCCTGTGCGCGGGCGCTTCAAATCGGTATCGCCGCTATTTGATTCTTTAATTAAAGAGGGAACTTAAGGCGGAATCGCAATTTTAAAAAATAAATTAAAAGTTTTGCTCTAAAAAAACTTTAAAAAAAGAGTAATAAATATATATATTTTTTTTTACCCGCGGACAAATCGCCGACAAATATTTCTTTTTTGTTATAACAAATGAATGACATATTTGTATCGATAGATGGCGCGCGTCCCGGGTTTGGCGTCCTTTGAAGCCCCTTTGGGCGATCCCTCCTCGGCCTTGAACGCTTGCGGGATTTCCGGCCGAGGACTACCCAGGGTGAGACGTTTTTCCATTGGTCACAAACAATTTTGGGAAATTGGGAAGGTTTTTTTTTGATAACACGAACGTCGACCATCCAAAGTAATGACACTAGGTTCAGTTAAATTAAAATTTAGAGTTATGTTTGACATTATTCAATCTTTTTTTTCATATATATTGTTACCGTATCGAAACACCACTTTTCGGACTCTTTCATCCAAGACCACGGGCAGACTGATGGTGTTATAACTGGGTTAGAACCATTTAGGTGATTTCAGGAAAAAGATTTGGAATACATGGACTGATTTTTGTTTTGTAAATAAACGTCTACTCTAATATTATGAGGAGGAATTTGTGTTTTGTCTGGAAAATCTTTCACCGTTGCTAATGCACTCACCTCGAGTAAAAAATACTTTTTCCCAAAAAAAAACACGACATAGCCGTGGACGCACCGCATAAAAATATGGATAACATTAACCAAATAAAAATAATTTCCCTCCCCAGTTCCGGGCATCTTCGGCGAGCGGGGCCTCGCGCCGGACAGCATCGCCCAAGCGGCCTGGCTCCTTCGGCCCGAAGCAGGCCTCCCTCCTTCCCTTCCGCTCTGTTTAGCCACGAATACATCAATATCAAATACCTTGCCCTCACCCCTATAAGATATCAAGAGAAGGAGAAAGGGGCCTCTCGGCCTTGAATCTACTCAAAATTAATATCAAATCTTAGAAGCAGTTAAAAAAATGGCTTTTATCACATCTTCAGGTTTCCATTCTGAAAAACCCATAAAATTAACTCCTTCCTTTTTTTGGGTTAAAAGTGTGTTAAATTATTTTAAAAATTAGATTTTTTGATTTAAGAATAGGAAAACGATTAATAGGTTGTTGTAACCTTTTTCAATCTAAGAACTGAAAAGTCTAAGACCATTTTAATGAACAAAAGAAATTGTACTATTATTGTTTAGTATCGAATAGTTAGTTTAAAAAACATAATTTTAGTTGTATTTGATAAATACTTTTAAAAAATCCACCCCTTTGAAAAATCATTGTAAAGGTTTAATCATTCTGGTTATTAAATAAATATGACCAACTTTAAACGGAATAAAATTTCAACTAATTTATATAATTAAAATTTGAATCATTTTAGTATTAGGGCAAAAATTGTATTTTTACCATTGTTGTAAATCCGTAAATAATTTTAAAATACTTGTTTTTGGACAATCAATTAGTAATGTGATTTTTAACCTGTATAAAATAGAATAAATAACAAAAAGTCATTGAGCATTTCACACTTTTAAAATTGCGTTAATGGCATGATTTCTTCTGTACGGACGTATAATCTTTTCAACTTTGTAATGAATAATTTTAATCGCAACCCATAGCAACGCGATTCCTTTAAATTGGTGCAAAGCATTATTGACAGTTTGACAAAACACACATAGCTAAATTATAACATGGACCTGTTGTACACAATAAAAATGATGTTTTCCTTTCTCAAAAGCATATCAAAATGTAAGGACGATAACACAAACAAAATATTTATGAAAAACTCTCATGCTACATATTACGTTTAACTTGGTATTACCGCCTTTAAATAATCTATATTCTATCAATTTATATATGATTGTAATATAATTCCAATCATTTATATCAAACCCTTAGATACTTTAACTTTTCCATGTTTATACTAAAAAGGATGCATTGATGTAATTATATATGAGATCTCATTTATCACTTCGTATGTGTAAGTAATTTAGATTTAATTGTATGTTTCATTTGAAATCTTCATAAAATAATTAATATAGTGCGTCCAAGATTACTCATGAGATTGAAATAATAATGCCTCATCTTGTCTAGACTTTTTACAGAATATTTGAAATTATTGAGCTGTAGAGCAAAAGTAAATGCTACAAGATTTTCATTTAAATTATAAAAGGTACAAACACCTTTATAGTTTATTGAGCTACTGTGAGAAAAAGATAGTGAACAAATTCATTTGTCAAAATCATTCGGCAAAACGTTCCGTGATTGACATTCGACTTTGTCTATTGCAATTATATTTTTATTTTGCTTAACTATAAAGAAGTTATGTATTAAGACTGCATAGTTTACTTTTGTTTATGGCTGTATGGACTCAAGTCCTTTGCCTTTCCCATAAGGGATAAATTATAAAACCAACCTTACTTTTGTTTGATTTAATATATAGATCGCATTTTATGTTAGTTTACTAATAATTGGTAAAGTTGCCACATCATAAATATATTCCTAATTAAAAAAAGGTTAGTGGAACTTTTTAGAGAAATGAAATGATACAAAAACATGGCAACGTCGTCTCCTGCTCTTCTCCCATCTTGGGCGCATTATATCTAATTCCTCAATCGATTCGTTCAATAATGAAAAAGTCATATCTTTGTAGACATTAAAAACATCTCGTCGTCCATTTTGTAATATTAAGACGTTTAGATTGTGTAAACATTTGTATTCGGCTTTTGTAATAAACTCTCCTCTTGCGTTGCGTCGTTTCATTATATCTCTTTTCCAGCCATTTACAATTTATTATGTTCGGCTTCAAACCATCAGATTTACCTGAATAACGTTTTTACATAGAACGACTGGCATCCGACCTCCACAACCCAAAGGTGAATGTGCATCATAAGGATGAATTAGTTGTCAGTGAAATTTGAAGGTCCTGACTTCCTATAATAACTTTCAATTCGACGCTTTAATTATGCTTTATTGACAAAATAAGTGTAATTAAGCTATGACCTTGACTAAATAGAAAATAATTCTCCGTAAGAACGTCTTCTAGACAGTAAAGGCGATTATTTTAATATGTAACTTAATTATATCAATATCTAACTATATTTGATAAGTATTAATAATTAAATAATAAGTATTGGCGTCATGTCATGTACCAAACTTTATATATGTAAGCATTATTAAGTTCACTATAATACGAAACAGTGCGAAATTTAATAAATACGTAATTATTACACCAAATATCATGTATCGATATTTTGGTTACCACAATTTAAACTTTAATATTTCTTTTTATTTTAGATGGAATTCGTGTATTTAATCCAATTTTAACTGCCTCCGTAGCGCGCAATTACTCTGTAGATACGAGTCGCGCGAAGCCCGCCACCGCGCCGTTCCCGCGCTCGCCTCCTTCCCTGCTGTTCGATTCATTCCATTACCGGCCGCGTACGAACGTGCACGCCGCGAGATCGCACGTGACGCAAACATGTCTTATATAATGAAAAAAAAAATTGTGCTTGCATACTATATGTATAGAAAATGGCAAAAAGAACGTCGAGTTAAAAAGTTGTGGGTTCATCCTATGCAGTCGGCACGGAGCAATTTGGTGAATTTCATTTGTGATTATTTTCGAATGAATTACAAGACATTTGATAAATTATTAGATTTATTAAAGAATAAACTGCAACACACAAATACAAATATGGGAGCAAGTATATCTTCTAAGGAGAGATTGGTTGTTACATTGAGGTAAATAAAATAAATATAATATATATTTAATTATTCTCATGTAATGTAGAAAAATCAAAATCAATCAAGCTTGAAGTAGATGGACTTGGAATGCTTTGTAATGAATCGTTTTCAATGCTATAATTCAATTAAAAACGGATTTTTCTGCATCAAGCATTTGACTATTATATGGGCGCAGTAGATTCTAATGTAATGCAAATGCTTCATCACCTACGAATACATATGGCAAGGCAATGTTGGTATTAGCTAAGGAAGTAGGTCCTGGCAAGTTCAAAGTATTGTTAATCATGTTGTGCCAGAAAGCTGTGTCTTTAAAAACACCTGAATCACAATCCTTTCCATAAGCACCGACACTGATATAAATAAAGTTGTAGTCACTATCGGCGACTGCCATTAATACAATCGAGAAGTAATGTTTGTAGTTCAAAAACATCGATCCACTTTTATTTGGTTTTATTACTCTGATGTGCTTTCCATCTACAGCACCGACACAATGAGGGAAATTAGCAGACACTTCAAAGTTATTTGCTATTTCAACCCAATCGTTTATACATGGCATTTTCATATATTTTAGTTAAAGTTCAGACCATATTAGAGATCACACTTCTCGTATAATTACGCTTAAAGTTGATTTTCCCATTTTAAAACGATATTCAAGATCGGGTAATGAAGTTCCGGTTGCTAAATACCTGCAATTGAAAAAAACATTACAATAATAAAATGGATTATTAATATTAATTATTTCAGGTAAACTAATATCTCAGAAATGGAAGAATATAAGGGATGCGTGGATGAGATGCGACAAAAAGATACGTGAATCGAAATCTGGATCAGGTGCAAAACCTTTCAAAATCACAACATGAAGCATATATATTAGAGGTGGTAAGTCCCTGTTTGTGCCGCAAAGCAGTAGTGTAGAACATTACCGTGTTCCGGTTGGAAGGGCACCATGGCCAGCGTAATTACTGGGTAAACGGGAAATAACTCATGTCTCATGCGCGTGTATTCACTTTAAATAATAATAAATAATACCTATATAAATATGATGAGATATCGGAAGCGGTGGCGTGCATTAGGGGAGGCCTATGTCCAGCAGTGGACTGGCACAGGCTGATGATTATGATGATATAAATATGCGTTAAATGCTCGGGTTTGGTGATAATTACAACAACCGTTTTGTTATAAAAAGTTCTAGGTTAGAATAGACCATTCCAGAGCTGATTATTTTCAGAAATATACGTAATCGGTGGCCCGTCATTATTGATTGAGCTTAAGAAGGGAAAATCATAACACAAGAGATACATTTGATATCAGGTTAAGTTTCCATAGAATTCGTTATTTTTAATTATTGTGCGCATTAGCGCATTTCTTACGGACTGGGCGTATCGTTTATGTGAATGCATTAATTTAAGTCTTCGATTTCTTCAAAGCAGGGCGTATCAAATGAGAATAATTCGAAACGAATGTGACGTTCGCAGAGCGCGGAGACGGTGGCGAGACGCGCCGCCGAGCTGTACGAAGGCGGTGTTCCGGCCGAGAGGGCGCTGCTGCTGGACGACGCGTTCGTGCTGAGCAGAGCCGGGCGGCTGCCGGCGGGGAGGGCCGTGGCGGCCGCGGGTAGCCCAGTCTTTCTTCTTAGAGGTTTAGATATAGATAGAGTGTGACGTTTCCTAGAGAAGAAGCGATGTAGTGGAAGAAGAAGTCTAGGTCGTGGAAAGAATTGGGGGAGTGAAAGGAAGTGATTTCGGGTTGAAGGGACAACGAGTGGGTGGACGGGACAAGTTGTGTAAACGGGCAGCAATTAAGAAGGTAGAATTAAAAACTGAAAAGATGAAATGAAGTAAATTAGGAAAAGGTTTACAGTCTTTACTTTATTTAAACGTAATATGCGACTCCGTGGTGTAGCGGAATTGGCCCTTGCTTTATAAATTAGAGCGTTCTAATCTCGCGGGAAACTAACTTGTGTCATCGTTGATCACCCAATTGTCTGTAAAGTAAGATGATCGATGTCGGATGGGCTTGTGAAAAGTCGGTCCACGAACTATCCTGCATTGGACCAGCCTGGTGGGACACGGTCCAAAAAAACCCCTGATGGAGAAGGCGTGCAGTAGGGGAAGCCTATGTCCAGCAGTGGACTTCAATTGGCGGATGGATGGATGATATGGAACGCTATACAAAAATATCAGTCTCAAATAACTATTGATTTTTTTAAACTATAGTGTTCACTACAACACCTTAGCACGCCATTTGTCCGATTCCAGCGCGGCTGAGCAACGAGCGCCACTGGGCCCCTTGGAGGGTGGTGCTGGACCACCTCTCCTGGTGGAAGGAACTGCTCCAGTTGACGGCCGTGGGTCCCGACCTGGGGGCTCTGCTGCGGGGGCTGGACCCTGGCTTCGAGGTGTACGAGCGGAGGCTGATGGAGAGCACTCCGCCTAGTGAGGACCAGCTGTGAGTAATAATAAGTAAAAGCGAGCAAAATTACTCCCAGTTACATCACCTATCTTCCAGTGAAAGTCTCCAAGCGATCACCAAGACATTACAGAGATTAGCCAGAACAAAAATACAGACAGAGAGACAAAAATGTTGTTTTGCTATATTATGTAATAGCGACCCTACAATATTAAGCATTAGTTATACATATAAACCTTTAACCACTCTTATCTATTAAATTAACCGCATCGAAATCCGTTGTGTACTTTTATAGATTAAAGCATAGATGGGGATATACGGACGGAGAAAAAGATTTTGTTTTATACTATGTAGTGATTATTTTTTTAAATTTATTCATTTGTTTGGATAAGAGTTAAATCCAATAATTACATATACATTACCAAATAGGTTAAACAATGCTTCTATGTATTTCAGATGGCTGAGCGGAGCTCTCCTCACGGCAGGCGTGGAATGGGAGAACGAGAACGCAACCGAGCAAGCTCTGGAGCTCTTCGACGCTTGGTTCCTGAGGAACGAGAGCATCCCGGAGATATATCAGGAGGTGGGAAGGAATCTTGTTCATAAACTGTTAGCAGGCGTAGAGATGTGACGACCCGCCTTCTCCTCTCCCTTGACGGCGGATGGGAGTCAGACAGATTTGCAGTGCTAAGGATTTTTCTGATGTTTTTGTTAGTTTCGCTAAGTGAAAATCGGTAGATATAAAATTTATTAACCACCACAGGCAGCCTTCGTGGCCGGCGTGAGGAGGCGAGGGTCGGCAGCATGGCATCGCCTCTGGCGGGAGCTTCTCACTCCGCGCTCTTCCAAAGCGGCGGTCTTGGCGGCTCTCGCCTCTCCCCCCGACGACTGGCTGTTCTACAGGTAATAATAGTAATAATAATAATAAGTCCTCCTAGTCGAGGATATATTAGACATCAGCCAACTGCGCAGGAGATATTAGCGCAGAACACCTTTGCACTCCTTCACTCTCATAATTCTGATGGGACGGAAAACCGACACGATCGGTGAGAGAGAGGGTGCACTTTTTACATGCGCATCCGACGCACGGACCATCTTACTTTACAGACAATTGGGTGATTTGCCAAACTTGCCCTAACCAACTAGGAAACAACATGACCTCCGGTTTCTAAAGTATACGCTCTTACCACTAGGCTACGGAGGCAGTTATTTATTGTACACGTAATCGTCACGTAACGGAAACGCTACCTACGCTTTAATTTTCAAACAGTTTGTTAAGTTACTAGTTAATGATTATTAACTTGTTACTTATATTAATTACTTATTGTTCTAGTTTTTTTCATAAAATTTTAGTTCTGTGTAAGAAAAACATGACACAATAATATAGTTATGAGTTAGACCAATTTTCTAACATTCCAATAACAGAGAAGTCATTTTAGGATTCATTTGCACATTATACTAATCCGTCACGTAACGATAATGCGTTACGCTTGCACGTACAGCGTACTGACACCGCCGCTTTCAGAAAAAGTTTAATTTTCATACAGTTAAAGCAAAATCAATAGGTAGAAAAATAATCAGTTTAAAACACAACCAATCGTGAAGGAAAAACATAACTCAATATTATAACACCGTACATAACAGAGGGTCAATCTCCATTCCCAGGTTCGCGTACACGGTGCTGTCGAGAGAGGCGCAGAGGAGTCGCGACTGGGGCTCCTGGATGAGCGCTCTGTGCGCGGGCGCTTGCAAGTCGGTGCATCGCTGCTATTTGATTCTATTGAAATTATGAAGTGGTAGAGGAACTTAAGAGCACGATAGAATCGAACAATTTATGAAAAAATTAAATTAAAGAGTTTCTGCTCTAAAAAAACTTAAAAAAAAAGAGTAATAAATATTTTTTTGTATATTACCCCGCGGACAAAGTCGCGCACAACATATTATATTTCTTTTATTGTTATAACAAATGAATATTATATTTGTATCGATAGATGGCGCGGCGCAGTCGCGGTTTGGCGCGTCCTTCCCCCGAAGCCCTTTGCGGCGATCCCTCCTCAGGCCTTGAACGCTTGCGCGAGATGTCTCTCGCAGCCGAGGGACTACCACAGGGTGAGACGTTTCCTCACATTGGTGCAGCTATTCAATAATTGGGAAATTGTTGGAGAAACCATTGAATTTTCTACAAGAACCACTGAACGTCTATAAGTTTTGACGATTGTTCAATCGTTATTTCTTTCATATACGGTATTATTACACGTATCGAATACACCACTTTTCGGACTCTTTCCAGCGTCCAAGACCACGGGCAGACTAAGATGGTGTAATATAACTAGGGTTAGAACCGATTTAGGACCATCGTGAAAAAAGATTTGGCAATACATGGACTGGATTTTCTTTTGTAAATAAACACATCTACTCTAATATTATAAAGAGGAATGATTTGTGTTTTTGTCTGAAGAAAATCTTTCACCGTTGCTAAGCTGCACTCACCTTGAGTAACAAAGACTACTTTTTACTCCAAAAATCATTAACACGAGCATAGCCGTGGACGCACCGCTAGTAACAAATATAAAAAGGATATTAACATTACATAAGAAATAATTCCCTCCGCAGTTCAAGCGCATCTTCGGCGAGCTGCGAGGCGCCTCGAACGCCTTGGACAGCATCGCCCTGAACGCGGCCTGGCTCCCTTCGGCCGAAGCGAGCCTCCTCTCGTACTTCTCCCTTCGCTCTGTTTAGCCACGAATACATCAATGTCAAGTACCTTGCCACATTACACACCCTGTAAGACATCAGAGAGAAGGCCACGAAGAGGCCTCGTACGAACGTACGTTGCGATCATCTACTCAAAATAATATCAAATCTTTAGAAGCGGTTAAAGAAATGGCGTTATCACATCTTCGAGATATTCCATTATGAAAAACGCCATAAATTATGACTCCGTTCCTTTGCTTTGGGTTAAGTTAAAAATTCTATTCATTTTGAACTAGTGTTTGTGATTAAATTATTTTAAAATTAGATTTTTTGTGATTTAAGAATAGGAAAACGATTAATAGGTTAGTTGTAATTTAACCTTTTCAATCATAAGAGACTGAATATAGATCTCATTTAGAACATTTTTAATGAACAAATATTGAAATTGTTCTCGAATAGTTAGTTTAAAAACATAATTTTAGTTGTATTTGATAAATACTTTAAAAATCACACACCGTTTCTCTTGAAAACATCATTGTAAAAAGAGTTTAATCATTCTGGTTATTAAATAACATATGACCAACTTGTAACAAACTGACATAAACATTTCCAACTAATTTATATATATAATAGATTTGAATCATTTTAGTATTAGGTGCAAAAATTGTATTTTTACACTATTAGTTGTAACTTCCATAAAATAATTTTTAGTGTGTATTGAACAATCGATTAGTAATGTGATTTTTAACCTGTGTAAAATATAACAATAAATAACAAAAAATCATTGAGCATTTCACACTTTTAAAATTGGGTTAATGGCATGACTTCTTCTGTACGGACATATAATTTTGTAAGGGATCATTTCAATCGTAACCCATAGCAACGCGCTTCCTTCAAATTGGTGCAAAGTATTATTGACAGTTTGACAAAACACACATAGCTAAATTATAACATGGACCTGTTGTATACAATAAAAATGATGTTTTCCTTTCCCAAAAGCATATCAAAATATAAGGACGATAACACAAACAAAAAGTTTTATGTCCAACATTAATGAGGCCGAATTATGAAACTCTCTCATTGGCTACATATTACGTTGCTATTGGTTACCGCCTTTAAATAATCTATATTCTATCAATTTATATAGCAGTTGTAATATAATTCATAATATTTGTATCGAAACCCTTAGATACTTGTAACTTTTCCATGTTTATACTAAAAGAATGCATTGATGTAATTATATATGAGATCTCATTTATCCTTCGTATGTGTAAAGTAATTTAGATTTAATTGTATGTTTCATTTGAAATCTTCATAAATAATAATTACTATAGTGCGTCCAAGATTACTCGCGAATTGAAATCATAATGCCGCCGTCATCTTGTCTAGCTTTTTGAAAGAATATTTGAAATTATTGAGCTGAAGAGCGAAAGTGAATGCATTCACAAGATTTTTATTTAAATTATAAACGTGTTTGTAATTAAGAATTATAGTTTATTAGGCAATTGTGAGAAAAAAATTTAAGTGAACAAATTCATGTGTCAAATTCATTTGGCGCCAAAAAGCGTTCTGTGATTGACATTCGACTTTGTCAATGAAAATTATATTTTCAATTTTGCTAAACTATAGAGTTATGTATTAAGTCTGCATAGTTTACTTTTGTTTATGGATAAATTAAAAAGCAACCTTACTTTTGTTTGGATTAATAAATAGACGCATAAAAAGGTTAGTGGAACTTTTCAGAGAAATGAAATGATACAAAAACATGGCAACGTCGTCTCCTGCTCTTCTCCCATCTTGGGCGCATTATATCTAATTCCTCAATCGATTCGTTCAATAATGAAAAAGTCATATCTTTGTAGACATTAAAAACATCTCGTCGTCCATTTTGTAATATTAAGACGTTTAGATTGTGTAAACATTTGTATTCGGCTTTTGTAATAAACTCTCCTCTTGCGTTGCGTCGTTTCATTATATCTCGTTTCCAGCCATTTACAATTTATTATGGGTTCGGCTTCCAACCCATCCAGATTTACCTGAATAACAGTTTTTACGCAGAGCGATTGGCATCTCACCTCCACAACCCAAAGGGTGAACTGCATCATAAGGATGAATTAGTTGTCTGTAAATTTGAAGGTCCTGACTTCCTATAATGACTTTCACATTCGACGCTTTAATTATGCTTTATTGACAAAATAAGTGTAATTGGCTTGTATTACCTTGACTAAATAGAAAATAATACTGTTTCCCCGCAGGATTCGAACCGTGTACTAGACAGTAAAGG
Source organism: Lamproptera curius (assembly GCA_029286875.1). Taxonomy (NCBI): domain Eukaryota; kingdom Metazoa; phylum Arthropoda; class Insecta; order Lepidoptera; family Papilionidae; genus Lamproptera; species Lamproptera curius. The sequence continues at coordinate 329,671 of JAGSMT010000057.1, read as the reverse complement.
CGATTATTTTAATATGTAACTTAATTATATCAATATCTAACTATATTTGATAAGTATTAATAATTAAATAATAAGTATTGGCCAATCATGTCATGTACCAAACTTTAATACTATGTAAGCATTATTAAGTTCACTATAATACGAAACAGTGCGAAATTTAATAAATACGTAATTATTACACCAAATGTCATCTATCGATATTTTGGTTATCACAATTTAAACTTTATCTTTCTATTTTAAATGGAATTCGTGTATTTAATCTGCTGTATTTTAACTGCCTCTGTAGCCTAGTAGTATGGGCTTGCTTAAGAAACTGGAGATAGTGGGTTCGAATTAATTCGACTGTCACTCAGCAGTTGACATTTCGGTGACAACTCATCAATAATAATGTTAGATATATCTGTATATGACGTCACTTCGTTGCCATGGGCTACTTGTATACATATATTAGATTATTTCTGATTCCACAGTCAAACCATTAAATCGCTTTTCACCATCATCATCGGCCTGTGATAGTCCAGTGCTGGACATAGGCCTACCCTAATACACCCCTATCCATAAGGGGGTTTTGGACGGTATCCAAGTTACTATTACGTAACAAAAGCTCTACCTCCAGTAGTAAGCATCGTGCGGCGGCTTATTCAACATTCGACATCTGCCATTTCTGCACTACGGAAACCCGATCCATAAGAGATGTCATAGGTCGTTTTGTTTATTACATCATCAGCCTGTGATAGTCCACTGCTGGACATAAGCCTCCCCTAATACACTCTACTCTACTATCCATTAGGGGGCTTTGGACCCTATCCCACCACGCTGGTTCAATGCGTGTTGGTGGGTGGACCGACTTTTTACATGCCCATCTGACGTATGGATCGTCTTACTTTTCAGACAATTGGGTCAAATTGCCCTAACCAACTAGGAAACAATAATGAAAATTTGTTGAGTCCCCACAGGATTCGAACCCACGAACTCCGGTTTCTAAAGCACCGGCTTCGGAGGCAGTTTTGTTTATTAAGACGAGTGAATCAGCAATACTAAAATATAAGGAGGAACTAGTAAGGTAGTTTTTTAAAAAGATCTAAGTTTAAAGGGCACCGTTGCAAAGGTATTTATTGCCTCCGTAGCCTAGAGTGTGCTTTAGAAACTGGAGGTAGTGGGTTCGAATCCTGCGGGGACTCAACTACATTTCTAAGTTGTTTTCTAGTTGGTTAGGGCAATGCGGGCTGATCACCGGATTGTCTGTTAAGTAAGATGATCCATGCGTCGGATGGGCATGTAAAAAGTCGGCCCTGTGCCTTATTTCTTCCGGTAACGTCGGGAAAACTGGGGCCATCCATACATTACGTCACACAATTTCATGATTTTTTTACTCTTTCCCCGTCCTTGTCCCAACTCAGTCAGACTATTTAATATTTTTCTTCCTTGGCGAGAACTTCTGAACTGTCAAATTCGGTAACCCTAATTATTGCTACGGGTTACGTTGTGGACGTCAACTCTACATTCTCTTTGGCTATTACTATGACTTCCTTCAATCTGTTACATTTCAATATACAGACTTTTTATGTTGTACAATAATGGAAACAACAAGTTGATGCGAATTTGATTGTTGAAATTATCATAGAATAACAATAAAAGTTTATTAAAACAAAGTACATATATATTATTTTTTTTTATTTTCAACATATGTACGCACCTTTCACTTTTTATTTTCGCATCACCCCAAGTTTGGCTGGCAGAAAATGAATTAAGGCCACCTCTGTACAGCTTAAATATTGCAAACAGATTAAATATTTATATGAATAAAAATAATTAAAGCAAATTGCTATCCTAATCCTATTTATCGATATATTGTCACCGAGATTGTAATCATCGAGCGATTACACAAAACGTAATAAATACGACAACACTTCGACGCTACGGGTAACATCGTTTTCCTCATTTACATAACATTCTTGTTTATTGTACGCGACTATTTATCAGTTTATTATCTACAATCAATTTTCGGTGAAAACTAGTAACAAAGAAGACCGATAAAAACACATTTTTAATGAGATATACGGGTAGGCCTGCCTAGCCTAGTGATATGTCATCTAATTCTGCTGCGGCTTAACAACATGTCCCATGGCCCCCGAGTAACAGATTCGGGGGAATCTCTCATCTATCTATAGGGGCCGAGTCGGGGCTGCTTCGGCGGCTAGCGCTGATGGGGTCGCAGAAGATTGCCAGAGCGTCCCTTAGACCCCACCCTAAAGGCGACAGGAAGTAACAACGTGGTGGTTCTAATCGGTGCGAGGCTGACATAACCCGTTTTTGCCCTCGTGGGGATGGGTAAATTCGGGCTGGTTGGCTGAATATGATCTAGAGGTAGAATGGGCGGCCTTATCTTTTACTAATTCGTGTCAGCGTAATCATCATCAAGCCTGTGTCAGTCCAATGCTGGACAAAGGCCTACCCTGATGCTAATTTAACCGTTGCCAGATATGCAACAGATAATTTTTTTGTCCATTTTAAAGGACACTCTTTCCTTTGGGCAGGAATTCATCACTTACAATCAGGTGAAGGCCCTGTTCTCTCATCGATTTAATCAATAAGAAAGTAAAAGCCTCTTTAAAAGAAATGAGGATATTAATAATTACAGTTACGATAAGCTTCTTCTCTTTTTTATTAGCAAATATTGAAAATTACTGTATAATTTTTGTAAAATGTAATTATTTTAAATCAATTACTTATTTATTTTTATTTATTTATTCATTTTTTATGCACATTAAAATATACATAGGCGGGTTTAATGCCTTAGGCATTATCTGACAGCTAACCTCAGGGAGGTTATGAAAAATTTAACGTGGGTGCACTTAAAATGCGAAATAAAATAAACCAAATCGATGGGTAAAGTTAGATATTAAATAAGAGTATAAATAAATACATTTTCTAATAATGGAATCATACATATCCATACTTAAACATAAATAGATATATATAAAAATATAGATACACATATTCATATGAAGACAAATAAATATATATGTACACAAATCTAACTATAAATACATATATATACTTATCATTTAAAGTATCTGTAAACTAGCTGATAATAAATAAATAATGATCAAAAAAATCCTTTGGACTTTAGTTATCAAGTCGCTCATTCATATTAATCTATTGATTGATTGATTCGAACAGATTAGGATCTAATTAATTGTATTATTCGACTTCCCTTTGTTTACGAAATTCTTCTGCCTGGAACGTTTTGATTTTTTATATTATTTAATAAGGTACGCCTGCCTCCGTAGCCTAGTGGTATGGGCGTGTGCTTTAGAAACCGGAGGTCGTGGGTTCGAATCCTGCGGGGACTCAACGAATTTTCATTGTTGTTTCCTGGTTGGTTAGGGCAATTTGGGCCGATCGCCCAATTGTCTGAAAAGTAAGATGATCCATGCGTCGGATGGGCATGTAAAAAGTCGGTCCACTCACCAACCCGCATTGGACCAGCGTGGTGGGATAGAGTCCAAACTCCCCTAATGGATAGGGGTGTATTAGGGGAGGCCTATGTCCAGCAGTGGACTATCACAGGCTGATGATGTATTAAACAAAACGACCTATGACATCTCTTATGGATCCGGTTTCCGTAGTGCAGAAATGGCAGATGTCGAATGTTGAATAAGACGTGCGCGGTCGCACGAAGCTGACTACTGGAGGAAGAGCTTTTGTTACGTAATAGTAACTGGGATACCGTCCCAAACCTCCTAATAGATAGGGGTGTATTAGGGGAGGCCTATGTCCAGCAGTGGACTATCACAGGCTGATGATGACGATGATGATTTAATAAGGTTTATTTAAAATACATGCAGTACTTCTTCATATTAATAAGGTAATTTACTTAATATAATAACGGTATCAGCAATATGTACACATTAAAATTATTATTTATTTTCTGAGAACAGTAGCCTATCTTTGAAAAAAATCTAAGCCTAAGCATGAGAAATAATAAGACAAAGGACATAAAAAATAATTTGTACTAACTGTTGGCAGATTTTCTACTACGGATCATTTCAATTCAATATTAAAATTTTTGTTAGCGATTCTATGAATGTGAATTGGTACGCTTTTTTGAATTATTCACGTAGATGTTGCAACTTGATTGAATTACGCTAAACAAACTAAAATTTTATAAAAAATATAATATGATATTTCGCTAATGTAAGTACATTTGTTAGTAAAATTAGAGACAATCGGTGTAAAGTAAACTCACGAGTTCCAATTTTCAAATACATTTTCCTAAACTGTCATGCGTAAAATATCAAAATTTTAACACCAAAAATACAAACCGACTTCAAATCTATCGGCGTGATATTGACCTATCAATTGTCCATTTGTTGAGCACGTGGTTAATGTAAATTTCAGACTTATTCGATTTTTCATGGACGCTACTGTCAGAACTGGACTAGATAGAAAAAAATCATCGAAGTCGTTCATCAGGCGAAAGTTCTGAGATAACAAACTTAAAAAAAACATACGGACGAATTGAGATTCTCCTCCTTTTTTTGAAGTCGGTTAACAAATAATAAAATATTACAGGAACACAACATACAAGAAGCAAAATTTGTTTAAAGATTATTTTATCATTAATTCATTAATCATTATTTATCAAAAGAAGGAAATTCTAATAATTCTGCTGTTTGATAGTTTAGAAATTTGTCCATAACCAAGTTGTCCTATAAAATATTTTTCATGTCCCTGAGTACAGATATAGCTACTCCAATAAGGTTCTGGAGTGAAGGCGCGTTTTTAGTCGAGTGTCAATCAGTGGTTGGCATCTCGGTGACAATTTATCTGCAACGAAGCGGCACCGTACGTATGGTGTGTCGACTGTCAATCAGTGGTTGACATCTCAGTGACAAATTATCGATGAGAACTCTTGATGTGTGATGTCACTCCGTTGCCGTTGGTTCCAATGTTTATATCTATTCCTAGTCTAAAATGGGTAAATAAGGACAAAAAAATGGTCAAATAAAATCCAATGTTTTGGGCTCGGAGCAAAAACAATTAGAAACGTCTTTATGTCTGTGTCGTATATCGGAAGCGGTCCAAAAACCTAAAGATGACCCCCTAAGAAGGCGTGCATTAGGGGAGGCTTATGTCCAGCAGTGGACTATTACAGGCTGATGACGATGATGATATCAGAAAAATCAGTTGCCATTGCATATTACAATCTTATCTATTTAAATTATTTTCATTATAAGTGGTCGGTGTAAGCTGATTATAATGATAAACGTTCTTTCTGTTAAATCATTTCAATTTATTTAGTATAATTTAACTTAAAATTAATACAGTTTTCTTTTTGTACAGCATCTCAAATCAGTCTACGTAAGTTCCGATGTTCAGACAGACCGCTTTTTTAGTATGGATATCTGCCGGATGTGGTCAGACGATACAGTCCTTGTCTAAAACAGAAGAGAATTCATTAATAACAGCTTAGAAAATATGACAAAAAAGTAAGTATAATTGTATGTAAGCTATACATTTTGTTTATAATTAAAATAATAATAATATCCGATATCGAAGTCGATGCTTCCGGGTGTGGCACCCGATTGCCTATAGACTATGATTGAACCATATTAATTTTAAAAAAGATATAAACAAAGAACCCGTGTCAACTAAGTGATACAACTAGTGTGAATTAGTGAGCGACAGACGCCTAGTAACAACACCATAGCCACTTCTTTGGTTACATTTTATCCAAGTATATCTTGTCTAATTCCTAGAATAATCTTTGCGTCGTATAAGAATGTAAGAAAAAGAAAATAATATATATATTGTTAAAAAGCACCGACAGACAAAAAAGAGATCTTAAAAATCGCAAAGTAAAATTATACATAAATATACATAGCTCTTGATCAAAATCGCCAACGGCTAATCACTCTTTCGTACTATTTCCAACGTCAATTTATTAAGCAGAAACAAAATCACTCTATTTCTAACATAGACGACTCTCATGTCATACATACCCGAATTTGTTGACGACCGCATTGCCCATATTAAGCGGCTCCCCTCTGCACGTGTTAGACGAGACCTCCTGAGTAGAGGAGCATCTTAGACCGACCAAATGGTCGTATTTCACCGTCGAAGCGAATAGCTCCCAGGAGCGACTGTGGTTGCAAATGCTGGACAGACATCCTGGCTGGGAGTTACCACCGTTCGGATAGAAATCGGCGTCTCCCAAAGCTGTGTTGACGCCAATGCCGTTTGTGTGGATGACTTCCACGTATATTCCGTCAGTGGGCGCCAGGCGGTTGCTGTTGTTCTCCCAGGCTGGGCTCACTGGGTCAAGACCTAGAAAATATTAGAAACAGCCGATCAATTTGATATGCTAAGTTTGGATGTAGTTAGTGCTCTGCAATTGCATATTAACTGGCGAAAAAAATCGACCGCACAGTTTCGCTTGTTCTTTAGAGTGGACATTTCTTTAACCGAAGATAAACTTGGGTTCAAAGTGTAGAGCATCAACCTTAGCCACACAAGTCGTTTATGACTCTGAATCATCTTCAAATGATCCTTATAATCTTAGCTCTTTGAGTATGCTGTCAGCCAAAGACACTTTTATATACATTGCATTAGATACTCTAATACTGCTTAGTGTACGGAAGCGTCTAGTCCAAGAACAATCTTTTATTTCAACAGCAATCTATTGTTAGTTAATTCTTACCTGTAACACGACCAACTCTTCCGCCGAGCGCTCTGCCTCCATTACCGACGACGTGGGATCCCAAACTGAAGCCAGCTAGATGAACAGACTCCAGGGGTGCGCCGGTAGTTCTGCTCAAGAAGGCGAGGAAATTGGCCAAACCCACACCGACACTTGGGACCCTGGCAATGGCCAGGATGTAGCTGGTCATTGAGACCTGACTCCAGTCAAGAACGATGACGTTGTAGTTGCCTCTAGTCAGATATGCTAAAAGAATGATCACGGATTGTTAAACATCATCATCAGCCTGTGATAGTCCACTACTAGACATATGCCTCCCCTAATACACCCCTATCCATTAGGGGGTCTTGGACCGTATCGCACCACGCTGGTCCAATGCGGGTTGGTGGGTGGACCGACTTTTTATATGCCCATCCAACGCATGGATCATCTTACTTTTTTAGACAATTGGGTGATCGGCCCAAATTGCCCTAACCAACTAGGAAACAACAATGAAAATTTGTTGCGTCCCCGCAGGATTCGAACCCCACGACCTCGGTTTCTAAGGCACATGCCTATACCTCTAGGCTACGGAGGCAGTTGTTATTATTAGCGTTTTTTCATTATTAGTTAAATGGATGAAACATGCAGGACGTAAGACTGATGGTAAGTGGTGGTCGTGGCTTCGAATCCTGCAAGGACTTAACTACCTGTCTAAGCTGTTTTCTAGTTGTCTAGGGCAATGCGGACCGATCGCCTGTTAAGTAAGATGATCCATGTGTCGGATGGGCATGTTAAAAGTCGGTACTGCGCCTTAACTCTCTCCGACCGTGTAATCATCCCATCAGATTGTCGGAAGGGAAGGGGGAATGCACCTGTGTTTGCGCGTACACTTGTGCACTACAATATCCCTTGAGATTCATCAGTATTAGATTGGCTTCGGCAACCATTTAGTGTAAGTTCCATAGTATTATATATTTATTGAATTTATTATGAACAAGATATAATTACCGTCTCTTATGGCAGGGTTGAGGTTCGCATTGCGGTTCTGCAGATATCCGTGAGCGATGACAATCGTTGGGTTCGCGGGGTTGAAGTTTGACGATGTAACTGACAGTATGTTGTCAATAAACAACTGCTGAGCGGTGGTGGGGTTTGATCTGGAAATGGAAGGCGACATGTTGATAATACGTCACGCGTCGGATGAGCATGGAAAAAGTCGGTCAACCCACCAACCCGCGTTGGACCAGCGTTGCGGGATACGGTCCAAAACATCTAATGGATAGGGGTGTATTAGGGGAGGACTGTCCAGCAATGCGAATTGTTGGGTAAACCGGCTTTTGCTTGTACTTTTCAGACAATTGGGTCATCGGCCCAAAGTGCCCCAATCAACTAGGAACAATAATGAAAATTTGTTGAGTCTCCGCAGGATTCAAACGACATCCAGTTTCTAAAGCACACGCCCTTACCACTAGGCTACGGAGGCATATATATATATAATATATTCGCAGTGATTTACTGTAAATTCACTCTTACTACAACTTCTTCAAAGTTTAATACAACAATATTATCAAATAGCCTTTGATCTCACCTGGTATATAGGAAATAGCGATTTCCATTATCCCTCGATTCTCCATTGAGCAAGTCTTCGTCGATTTTCTCGTTTAAGTTAACCAAAACGATTTCATCATCGCCGAAGACCTCGATGAAGTTGTCATTTGAATCGTTGGTTGGCACGGGAACGGCAAGGCATGCACAGACTGGGAATATCAAATTGAATTGAAATCAAAACTACTTTTACACTACAATTGAGAGAAATAATCATCTTATCTGTAATTAGGAACCATTAGTAGAGACATGCGTAACTATTAACATAGTCCTGTTGATTCCATAAAAAATAAATAATTCATTTGGCACATGGGTAAGATAAGTTGTACATTTTTAATACAACATTTCGACGCATCTGGTAAAGTTCAAATCGGTTTATTCCGCAGGGCAGCTGATTCAGACAACAAAAAAGAATAACATTTGGTGTATTATCAATATAAAAAATAAATAACAGTACATTAGTCTGACTAAAATATGCAATATTTCATTTCCAAGTTTCTATATTATTTGTATAACTTTAATTCAAACATATTTTAATACTTATAGTTCTAAATTTTAACTTGTATTAGATTAGTTTTTAAACATATTTCTCTGCATGCTTAATTGACGAACTGCACTGCACCATGAGACTTACTTAACTATTATTTGGTACTGGCCAACGCTGTACTTACAAATATTATTATACTGCCTCCGTAGCTTTGCATCCTGCGGGGACTCAACAATTTTTAACTTGTTTCCTAGTTGGTTAGGACAATGCGGCCCGATCACCCGATTTTTCCGTGAAGCAAGATAATCCATGCGTCGGATGGGCATGTAAAATCATCGGTCCGCCGCCTGATCTCTCTCTGGTCGTGTCGGTTATCCGTCCCATTGAACTATAAGAGTGAAGGAAGACAAGTGCACCTGTGTTGACGCGTACGCTTCTGCACTATACTAACTCCTGCGCAGTTGGCTGATCTCTAATATAGATCGACCGCTGTAGTTGGTATCGACCAGGAGGACATTATATGTTATATTAAATATAGTATACCAATACGAACCCAACGCGGCAATAACAATAGTCGACTTCATCTTGATGGCAACTTCTTCGACGGAATGTTTATTGTCCAGAAATCAACTTATTTATATATTTCGATAACTAATCAACGATGGGCAAATCAAATAAAACCCGTGATTTCGGATTACATGTAATCATGATTAAAATATGAATAATTGATGTATTTGCATAATGATAACAGCTTACGTAAGTACTACAATTTTTTTTAATTGCTCAAGTTCTTTCAATAGAACATAACGTTTCGTAAATAATGAAATATACTAATTATATTTCAGAGGATGGTGGGTTTTCTTTAATTGTAATATTTTACAGAATTTTATAAATACTACGTATTGTAATATAATAATTGGAATGGAAGGCCAAATACCTAGGCGTGACCTTTGACTGCATCTAAATATCTAGAAACTTTAAAAAGTACTCAAGACTCACATCTAGTCTGTTAATCATCAATGAAGAAGTATATAGCTTCGAACATTCTAAACACATGTCAGAAATATCACTTGGATACAGCTAAAAAGCTTCGAGGACATTCAAAGACACCTCAAGTACAGAACAGTATACTTATGGAATCGTATTAAAGGCTTGATAAACCTCAAGAAGAGACCATACAAAGAACGAAAACCAAGTCGAGGCAATAAAAATGAATTAGAATCATCAGCGCTTCACAAACTTATCGAATAAAACATTAAACGATAGCTACAAATCCATGCGAAGAATATCACAAAAACAGCAGACTCAAATTCAGCAGTCAAACTACTATGAACTCAGCTTCTAATGGCAATAAAGATCTTAAAAATCTGGAAAACTGTCTACATACAAGTTCGAAAGACTACCTCCAGAGAATAGCAAATACGATAGTCTATAAAGAACTGTAAAGCGAATGGATCTACTACAAACACTGAAAAACTGTCCATAGAAGTGGTCACTCTCACAGTTCATAGTGTTAATAAGTTCCAACACTATAGAAATAAGTAGTCTATATAAACTGCTAACTGAAGAAAAGCTGAGCCAAAGCATAACAAACGACAACTGCCTTAATAAAGTTTCGCGATATCGAGAATTAGTGACTGACTATCACTCTGACAATATGTTTTAATAAGAGTATTACACTAAACCTAATCAAATCATCAGTAATATTGAAATATCAAAGAGATTCCAAAGACACTTAACAACTATATATTATCCAGCTCTTCACATAACACCGTCAACTGAACTCTAAGTCGAAAATCGAATGAAAATTAAAGTATCAACATCTAGACTATATCAACCTGTATGAAAAGCTGGTTTCGAAAGGCTATTCTACCATAAGAGTATCACATGTAGATCACATTCCGATTTCTCATCTAGAGTACAATAATTGAAATATCAAAATAAAGTAGACCCTATTAGCTTAAATATGATTCACAATACTTACTCCACTAAACCACTCGTCAATATGAAGTCTTCTAAGTCAAAATGATCCTGAACGATGACTATATTAAAATATTCAACAGTTCTAGAGATACAACATTACAAACAAGTGTAAACTGAGTCAAGCAATCCTATAAAATTAAAGAGCAGGACTGAGAAGGTGATCCATTCGCCTGAAATCTGTCATCCAATACAGAGACAATAATCAATCAGAAATTGAAAGAGTAGACCATTACATGGAAAATTGAGCCTAAGGAAATTTACAATATCACTCACTAAGAATTAGGAAGGTCATGAATATGTTTATCTGAATCTAGTAAAGCTGCAAACTATGATACGTTCATGCATAAAACCAATGTATCTGTCAACAGCTGAGAGTTTCAGAGATAAACTAGAAAGTAAAATACCAACAGTTATAAAAGCTGTCCGAAATCCTATGTGCAAAATTGAACAAAATGCAGTGCACTAGAATACGTATGATGACATTGTTGACATCTAGCCTTGGATAAGCAAATGTCTTGCCAAACGAGATGGTGACACAGAAACTGTGAAAGATGAATAAAAATGACTGATGAGAATAAACTGTTTCTGGAGGCCTGAAGAATTTTAAGAGAGTTCATTAATAATTAAAAATTAGTTATGAATAAACTTTGTCTAATCCCTTTACTTACAAACCTTTTAATTTATGAAATTCCACGCTTATAAAACCTAATTGTATCGTGTCAACGTATATGGAAGGGCATGATGAAATAAGAAAAATGTCAAATATGTATCCAATGCAGTTAATAGTGTCGTATACTTCGACCGTCTCTATGTACTATGAAAAAAAGATTTATATTTATTGGAGTGTGGGCAGGCCAGTAGAAAATTGAGCAGTTAATCGATGGACAATTAGGTTGACATCGTGGCCAGGCCCCTTAGGATATAGAAAAAGGGGTAGACCCAAAACGAGATGGGTAGACGACATCGTGAAAACTGCGGGAAAGCATTGGATTAAAAAAGCGGCTGATAGAGAAAACTGGTTATCTATGGAGGAGGCCTTACCCTCGCTTGAGAGGTTCTCTTAATAATAGTTATAACTTTTTTCATTTATTTATGTTATAAAACTTTTCATTATTTTATTACTTTATTAAACCTTTTAATTTTTTTATTATTTTTATCACAAATTGTATTTTAAATTAACATAAATAAGGATAGATATATATTCATATTTCTATAAACTCCAAATGCATGTTTAGTTTTATTTGTATGTACATATACTTTTTCCACCTACAGTTGTGTGTTACTTAAGTGAAATAAAAGGCTTTTTATTTTTTATTTTATTTATTATAAATCACAATGAAATAATTTAAAAACAGTTTTTTCTATGTAACAAGAAAAGAAAATAAAGACATTTCATTTTAATTATTGGTATAGATAAAGATTTTGAATTTTTTGAGAAATAAATAAATTGACATTCCAAAGTGGTTGCTTCTTTCATGTACTGTCTTACACGCGTTAGATTAGAAATTTCAATGAAAAACAGTTATTAATAAAAAAATGCTAAAATTGATTGATTATTTCATTACTTTTATCTCCTAATATCAATGCTTCTTTTATTCACACGTTTGATAAAAGGAGAACAAATATCTTTGACCAATCACGATAAAAATACAAGTACATTTTTTAAAAAGAAAATGCGGCTTAATTCTTATTGATTACATTGATTATACTGGTAATTTAAATTACAAAGAATTCTCAATGCTATCAATTAAAACCCATAATGGACCTAGCCAAATAAGTTATTGAATCCTTGTCAACATTATTGAAGGAATTTATTATAGCAGTTCTGTATCCTATTAACCTATTATATTAACCTATTATTATAAATTAATGCTAGTATTATAGCATACAACTTTCGCGTAAGATGGCATGAAACACGATTTCATTTTTATTTATTGATTCATTAAAAAATTATGCACAATTTAGTTAAAATGGTGGACAGAATAAAAAAAAAACAAGGCATTTCCTTTCAGTTAAACATTTGGTGGTACAAAGCAAATGAGGTAGTTACTCGTGCAGATGGAACGAAATAAAGAGGGAGCCTTATTAATATAATAACAGCTGTAGCCCGCGACCTTGTCTATGTGGAAATATAATAAAAGAAAATTGTTCGTTTTAACTGTAAGAAAAAGTAGCCTAACTTACTCTAATTCACAGACTTACAGATACTTCATCAAAGTCAAAGTCAAAATCATTTATTCAATTTAGGCTCTACTGAGCACTTATGAACGTCAAAATTATCCATTTACCATGGGTTCACAAACTCAGACCCGTCCAGAGAAGAACCGGTAAGAAACTGCGCCTCTTCCTTTTAAATATTAAGTATTTACAAAATTTGAATAACAGACTGTCTGTTTGTGTATCTGCAATGGCCTTTCCGATTTTGACGGGACTTTCAATGGAAGACAGGTGATGTAACTGGAGGTAACATTGGCTGCTTGTTTTAAGAAAAACAATTGTTTTTTTTTTTATTTTACGCGGACGCTGTTCACTAATAAGTTCAAATTCAAATATCTTTATTCAACATAGCAGCGATACACTTACTTATTGATTGTCAAAAACCTACCAACGGTCCGGAAAAGAACGCCTCTGAAATGAAACTCAGCAGGACTTATTTTTTGTCATCTTTTACAATATAATTGAAACAATAAACAAACAAATAAAAGCATAAAATTATGATATTCTTGAAAAAAACCTGGAGCGAGCATTCCATTGCCAGAGTGTGTTTATCATTGAAAAACTCATTTACATTGTAATAACTTTTAACACACAAAAAATGTTCCTTGACAACTTTTTTTATTCACGAACGATCATACTGTCTTTGAGGAATGCTTAAAACGAAGAGTTTGAGAGATAAATTGCCGTCCGTTGTCAGAAACTAAAATTGGTGGTTCCAAAGGTGTAAAATAATTCTTTCAGTTTTTGGCACTACAAGTAGTTGTTGTAGTTTTAGTAGGTATTATCTCAATCCATTTTGAAAATGCATCTACTATCATAAAATTGGTGACCCTGGAAAGGTTCCCAAAATCAATGTGCAATCTTTGCCAAGATCCATCAGGTTGTTCCCAATGGTGAAGTGGTGCCTTTTCAGGTTCATTCTGTTGTAATCTGCAGGTTCTGCACGATCTCACCTTCTTTTCGATGTCGTTATCAATCCCCTTCCAATATACAAAGCTGCGCGCCAATAGTTTCATCTTAACTATTCCTGGATGGCCGACATGTATTTCATTTAGCACGCGTTCGCGAAGTTTTCTAGGGATAAGAACGCGCATTCCTCTTAGTATACAGCCGTCATGTAATGTAAACTCATTGTCTTGGAAACCGAGTGTTCTTAGCGAGATGCCTGAATTAAGTGCCTGTAGTAGAGGTCTGTGTTCTGAATCGTTTCTAGTCTCATTTGCTACCGTCTTTGGGTTGATGCCTATAGAATTAATTTGCTCTAATTGGTAATTGTACTTCTGGTCTATTTTATTAATCCTTGCAGACTCTATTGGAAATCTTGATAGGTAGTCGGCATTGGAGTTATTGCTGAAGTTCTATATTCAATATTGTAGTCAAATCCGGACCAGAAATGGGTGTATTGAAATAACCTCATAGTGCTCATTGTTGGTAAGATTTTATTTGGATGAAATATATGTAAGTGGCTTGTAGTCTGTTATGAGGGTAAATTTTCGGCCGTAGATATCATCATCATCAGCCTTTGATAGTCCACTGCTGGTATAGGCCTCCCTAATACACCCTATCCATTAGGGTTTTGGACCGTATCCACCACGCTGGTCCAATGCGGGTTGGTGGGTGGACCGCCTTTTACAGCCCATCCGACGCATGGATCATCTTACTTTTTAGACAATTGGGTGATAGGCCCAAATTGTCCAAACCAACTAAAACAACAATGAAAATTTGTTGAGTCCCGCAGGATTCGAACCACGACCTCCGGTTCCTAAAGCAAACGCCTTTACCACTAGGCTACGGAGGCAGTAGATATAGTAGAATTTTTTTTAGTCCCCAGTGAATCGCCGTAGCTTCTTTGTCAATTTGACTATATCTTTTCTCGCTGTCTGATAATGTTCTCGAGGCAAACGCAATAGGTCTCTCTGATCCGTCAGTAAGTCTGTGTGATAGGACTGCACCAAGCCCTAGTGGTGAAGCATCAGTGGCCAATATTAGTGATTTTTTTGGATCAAAATGTGTCAATACTCTTTCGCTTAATATTTCTTTTTTTATTTTGGTGAAGGCTTCTTCGCACTGTGTAGTCCATTGGAAGCTTGATTCTTTCTTTAATAAGTTGTTCAAGGGATTCGTGATGGATGCGAGATTGGGTATGAATTTATTATAGAAATTTGCCATACCGAGAAACGTTCTCAATCCTGCAGTGTTTACTGGGCGTTCTGTTTTTATTTTAGAGTTTATCTTGTCTTTGTTTTTGTGCAGGCCATCTTTATCTATAGTGTGTAACAAGGTAATTAATAAAATGGCACTTATCCTTGTTTACTCTGAGGTTGCTTTCTTTCAGTTTATCTAGCACAAGCTTAAGTCTTTGTAACAATGTTTCCTTTGAATCTCCTTGAATAATTATATCATCGAAAAAGCATTTGACTCCTTCCAGCCCCTGCAAGAGCCTGTCCATAAATCCTTGCCACAAGCTCGGCGCGACTTTCACACCGAACATAAGTCTGTTTACTTTGTATGTGCCTTTGTGTGTACTGAGTGTTTGTAGCATTGCGCTTTCGTCGTCCATGACCATATTAAGGTATGCTTGAGTTATGTCGAGTGTACAAAATAGCTTGCCGCCGTTCATTTCTGTAAAGATATCCTCTATCATCGGTATTGGGTATTGTTCATCTAATATAACTTTATTTAGTGTAACTTTGTAGTCTGCGCAAAGTCGGATTGACCCGTTCGGCTTGACAACTGGTACCACCGGGGTTCCCCACTCAGAGTGGTCAACTTTCGTAATGACCCCTAGCTTGCAAAGTCGCTCTATTTCTTCATCCACTTTAGCTTTTAAAGCGTAGGGTATTCTTCGAGGTTTGATAAAAATTGGTTGTGTGTTTTCTTTAAGGTTAAAGTGTCCCTTGTAATTAGGTATTAGGTATTATTTATGTAGGCTTAAAGTCTGAGGTTTTATAAAGTTGTAAAGTAGGTCTAGTTCTAAGTTATTTGTATGTTGTATAGTTTTATATCTGCTAAGTTCAAGCTTTCCAGTTCCTTCATCCAACTGCGTCCTAAAACAGGATCTACGTTGCCATTAATTAAATGTAGTTTACTGTGAAATTCTTTCTCTTGGTATTTGCATTTAACGTGAGTGATTCCGACTGGTTTTAACTTTTCCATCATTAATATCGTGGCCAAAATGGTAAAATTAAATACATCGCACATATCTCCATTATTTTTATTAATGACATGACGTTGACACATTATTGATTATAATCTCACTGGCTTACCGGCCAGTAACTTAATTATGAAAGAGGTGATACACCACAAATATTGAACGTTTTTGGGGGTTTGCTGTAAAAGCGAATACATTGTACCATAAAAGATTTAGATATTCTTCGCAGTCTAGTTGCTGGAAGAATTAATCTATGCTTGTTCCTAGTATTTATGTCATGTGCATCACAATGCCTTAAAAATCGTTTTGTTTTTCTGCACATACATTAATATTTTCAAAAATATCTTTAGCTTTTGTTCAAAGGTTAATAAACGTGGTAACGACATCTTTGTCATGGTCAAATTTTATGAGCTCACTCAGTAAAGATGAAAGCTGTTTCACGCACTTTCACAAAAGCATCGAGTACAATAATATAACTTATTCAACTTATTGACAACAGTATTGACTGTAAAAACCGTTTGGGAAAATCTTTGATTTTGTCACACCAACAGATTTACTATTACTACATTAAAAATGTATGCATTAAGTATATTGTATAATTGGTTTTCCTTCCTTACTATTTTTTCTTTACATATTTGTTAATACTTTAATAGTAGACGATTAAGAAGTAGTGAGAAGGTTTTTGTTTCTTGTACTACTCTGGCTTTTTATATTCTTTAAAGGAAGTCTTTGTAATATTATCTATGTATATAACAGAGATTCCCACCTATATATTGACTCATCCCGATATCTCTGGAACCATAAGGCGTAGCGACTTTAAATTTGGTTGGAATATTCCTTTCGCCGAGTAGAGGTCAGCTAAGATTTTTTTCGGATTTTACGAAATCCCACAAGGGGGGTTGCGGGGTTGCTAGTATATATTTTTTGTTATAGTAGATTGTAAATTTGGTATCAGTGCATTAAAAATTAATTTAAAAATAAAAATAAGTAATCTGTTGTTTATTGATACTCGACACTGTGCATAAAATAATTCATAAATCATAAACAGCCTTCAGCAGTCCACTGCCGGACATAGGCCTTTTTAAAGAACGCCAAGAAAGCATCCATTAAAAAGAGTTATTTATAATTGCCACGCTAAGCAGGCGGATTGGCAATTGACTAATTGCACTTGTACTGCGGATCTGTCTTACTCGCACTGTGGGGCAGATCCGCCGTCAAGTGGGCGGTGGACACCACACATCCCTACGCCATAAAATAATTAATACGAATTATTTGTGGTATCTAAACACTTCAAGATCGTTAAACACATATTTACTATATTAAATATAGGAAGCAGTGTTTTCAATTACCTAATGACGTTTGCGGTTGGTTCATACAGATAATAATTAAAAAAAACAAATCACAGATATATAAATCGCGTACGCACGTGATTTATTTTTAATCTGAGTTATTACTTTATTTTGATCGATTGATAAGGATGACCGATTAATATAAAACGACGATTATTTTCGATGATAAATCACGTTTTCTTATTAATTGCTAAAGTTTTCCGGAGTCATGGGGCTGGGTCTGTGAGACAGTAATTTTTTTCGCTTTACATTTGATTACTATCCGTCCATGTTTAGCGTTCATCTCTAAACTGCGGCAGTTAAGTTGTATGATGCTAGTTTATGTACATTCATCATATTATCATAACAAGCCTTTGTCATTCCACTGCTGGACCAGCCAAGAAACAAACCAGCAACCGGCCAAGTAAAATTACACTTTAATGACATCAAATGTTTCATTCCAATAGAATCTAATAAAACTTTGTTTTGCTGATGCTACCAACAAAATAACAATATCTTTATCTATGAATTTCAAGGTCTTTTATTATCATTGATAGTTTTTACTGCGTAGATATTGTCTGTTGTCTATTATAAAAAGATTTGCACGTAGGTACGCTAAATACCTAAATCAAAGAAATAACACATAGAGATCTTGTGAGCAAAGTTAGGTGTTAAAGCTTGTGACAAAGTTGGAACGTTCTATAGGGAGACTTCCGCTATTTGCAATTCTGGTGCGATGTTAAACCTATAAGGCCAACCCTCGTTAGAACGCACTTGGCAATGTGTGGTCCACTGGTTGGCGCCGCGTTAAGTACGTACGCGTAGGCAGCACGTATTTAATTTTTATCTATGTTGAGCCAATTGGCGGTTCCTACAATTAGAAATTAAGTGACACTGGTATTAATTGTAAAAAAACCAAATCACTAAACTAAGCGACATCTATTCGTTAATTTCGTGCGGTCCACTGGTTGACGGCGCGGCGTCACACCACACGTTGATAACCGGTGGACCGCGCGTTGAGGTGGTGTGGAGTGGCTCCAGTAAAAGCCTCGTCAAAATCGAACCAGCCGTTCCAGAGATTAGCCAGAACAAACGGACAGACAGACGATTTTTCTTAAATGATGTTTTTTGTTAAATCTATCAGTTATATATAACAATGTAATAATTTTAAAACGGTTATTTTGATGTTGATGTTGCAAACAGACACTCTTGTTTTGTTTATTTCTATAGATTAAAGATTTATACACGAATAAGTGCAAAGTATGTAATGCCAAAAGGCATTATCTACCAGTCAACCTTTGGTGGTACAGAGAACATTTGGTAGGTGCACGAATATAAAATAAACAAAAATGAGGTGATTTAAAATAAGCTCAGAGGTCCAACAATAATGTACCATAAAGCGATAGGATACTAATCTATATTAAAAAAGGATCTTATCCTAGTTGATTTCGACTACGGCAGCCGATCTATATCAGAGATCAGCCATCTCATCATCATCATCATCACCAGCCTGTGAAAGTCCACTGCTGGACATAGGCCTCCCCTAACGCACCCCTATCCATTAGGGGGCTTTGGACCGTACCACGCTGGTCCAATGCGGGTTGGTGGGTGGACCGACTTTTTACATGCCATCATCTTACTTTTCAGACAATTGGGTGATCGGCCCAAATTGCCCTAACCAACTAGGAAACAACAATGAAAATTTGTTGATTCGAACCCACGACCTCCGGTTTCTAAAGCACACGCCTAAACCACTAGGCTACGGAGGCAGTTCATCAGCCATCTGCTCGGGGATATATTATACTGCACCTTCTATTCCTTCATTCTCTCTTAGTTAGATGGGAAGGATAACCGCCACGACCGAGGATATTTACGACGCGGGGCCGATTTTTCACAAGCCCATCTGACGCATAGACAATTATGCTTTACAAACAATCAGAAGATCAGAGAATCAGTCCGCATTGCACTTACTAACTAGGAAACAACTGTGGTCTCTCCCCTAAGGATTCTAAACCACGACCTCCGGTTTCTAAAGTGCAAGTGCATTAGGTTATAAGGGCAGTTTAAATTGCACTTGTAGGCCCGAACCAACTAAGAAACAACATAAATGTCCCGGAGGATTCGAACCCACGAACTTCGGTTTCTACAACGCTAGCTCATACTGCCAGGACAAAAAAAGTTTTAAGTATGCATGTCTACGATTTTTCGCAAACGTGTGCGATCTCGTTGAGCGTTTTTATTATTAAATATTTGTATTGATCGATTCGTTTCGATGATCGATTGAAATCCGCATTTTTACGTCATCCAGATAATGAACAACATTCCTTGTTAAAAACACAATATTTATTAATTGCCGGTAATAACAAAACGGCATCAATATAGTTGTTTTTCTTTTGGGTAAATGTGTTCAGATGTGTATCTTTGTATCTTTTTTATCAATTTCGTAGATAATTTTGCCAGAAATCACGCGATCGACTTGAAAATTAATTAGTTTGACTACAAAACAGTTTTTAGGCAAACCGCCTCACTTCTGATCTCCACAACCCAGTTTAATTACTATTAGTTTAATTACAGATTTATTAGTTGCCAGTATATTTCAAGGCCAAATAACAATAAGAAATAAGAGAAATGTAACAGATGTAGTGCAATGTGCAAATTTTTACAGTGGTGTAAACCACGGTAAAAGAATAAAATGGCGTTGGGCAAGTCATATAGCTTGACTCATAATAATGATCTCCAAGTCGATTCTACTACGGCGGGCGATCTACATTAGAGATCAGCCAACTGAGGATATGTAGTGCACAATAATACGCGCAAACACAGGCGCACTCCCAATTCCTTAATACCCTCAAAGCCCGACACGTCCGGAGAGAGTTAAGGCGCAGGACCAACTTATTTCATGCCCATCCGACGCATGGATCATCTTACTTAACAGGCAATCGGGTGATCGGCCCGCATTGCCCTTACCAAATAGGAATAAGCTGAGAAAAGTAGTCGAGTACACGTAGTATTCGAACCCACGACCTCCGGTATATAAAGCAAGGGCCAATACGGCTAAGCCACGGAAGCGGTTATAGCAAGGTGCATTCAATTATTTTTAGCAATATAAATGAGGTGTACTAATTGAGTATCCATAATTAGACACAAAGTTTCATAGTCTTATCTTCAACGATTACGTAATTACATTAAATTTTCTTCCCTAATTTCGTTTCGTTTAACTTTTTCAAATAATAAGTACCCCATGTCCCTTCATAGAATCTATTTTACTTGTGTCTACTTTTATTCAAATCGGATAAGTGGTTTCAAAGTCAAAGTCAAACTTTTGTACTTGATTCATCATAATCAGCCTGTGATAGTCCATTGCTGGACAAAGGCCTCCGCCAATAGACCCCTATCCATTAGGGGGTTTGGACCACGCTACTTCAATGCGGGTTGGTGGGTGGACCGACTTTTTACATGCCCATCCGTAGCATGGATCATCTTACTTTTCAGACAGTTGGGTGATCGGCCAAAATTGCCCTAACCAACTAGAAAACAACAATGAAAAATTGTTGAGTCCCCGCCGGATTCTAACACATGACCTCCGGTTTCCATAGCACACGCCCATACTACTAGGGTACGGAGGCAGTAAGAATTATTATGGAAAATAATACACCTTTTACGATATTTTCAATTAAAGCATACATCGACTTGATTTTGTAAAACTTAGTTTTTATTAAACTAATTTTTAACAGCTCCCAATTAAACCAATATTTCGTTACAAGAATAAAACAACAGATCAAATATATAAATGCGTTTATATTCGTTGAAAATAATAAAAATCACAATATATATATATAAACCAACAAAACCTCAAAAGCTCCTTTTTACAAAAATATCAAATGCATTTCCAATTTTCGTATTCCTTTATGCGCGTCGCCATTTTGTTTTTTGTGCAATCTGTAAAAAAAATATTTATTTATAAGTAAAAAAAGTGAATATTGTATTTAAATAATATAAACGAATGCGTCGGATGGGAATGTAAATAGTCGGGCCATCCATCGACCCGCATTGGACCAGCGTTGTTGGTATACGGTCCAAAAACCCCCTAGTGGATAGGTGTATTAGGGGGGGCTATGTCCAGCAGTGGACTATCACAGGTCGATGATGATGATGAAACAAAGTGATACATAGAAACAAAATGTCGCAGTACGTACGCTATTATTATCAGTCAACCAGTGATTGACATCTCGGTGAAAATCCTTCTAATTCTACTAATATTATAAATGCAATGGTTTGTATAGATGTAGCGGGAAAGACTTCCCTTCGTGTTTTTTCGTTAAAGTTCGTATTTATCGTGCTCTCTCTAATAGCTTTAGTAATTATACATCTCTAGCTCATCATCATCATCAGCTTATGTTAGTCCACTACTGGATATATGCCTCCCCCAATGAACCCCTTCCCTTTTTAGGGATTTTTAACCGTGGGACCGTATCACACCACGCTGCTCCAATGCGAGTCTGTGGGTGAACCGACTTTTTACATGCACATCCGACGCATGGATCACCCTACTTTTCCGACAGTTGGGTGATTGGCCCAAATTGCCCTAACCATCTAAAAAACAACAGCGAAAATTTGTTGAGTCCCCGCAGGATCGGAACCCACGACCTCCGGTCTCTAAATACAATGGCATAATTCATCTCGACATTTGACAGTAAACAATAAATTTTCGTATTAATGTATATGAAAATATTACTAATTTAATAAGATCATTCATAAACAGTTTGCATGTCATCGTATCCCGATAGAGATCCGAGTTTTCCCGAAGGAAAAATATTTCTCACTATATCTATAAGTGAGAGTGTATATTATGTTCGTTTCACTCAAAAGCTACTTGGTGGCAATAATACAGCTTTCACAACGTGAGTAAGTTACAATCTACAATAACAATAAAGGATATAGGAGTTTCATCACGACGTAGTGTAAAACAAATTCGCTGCCTCTGTCCCTATATCCCTATGTATGCATAAATCTTTCAAACTACGCAACGGATTTCGATGCGGTTTTTTCTAAAAGATAGAGTGATTGAAGAGGAAGGTTTATATGTATAACACATGCATAATATTGTTTTCATAGTTATATCTCTATGACCCCTAACATTTTCGTTGGTGCCAGAACAGCCTGGAGATAGCTTTTTCTACCTTTAAAACATTTTTTTAATATATCTCAAACAAGCGACCCGCCCCCACTTCGCACGGGAGCTATGCTGATGGAAAATACACCTACAATATTAAGCATGTGTTATACCTATAAACCTTAATCTTAAATCATCATCATCATCAGCCTTTTATAATCCATTGCTGGACATAGGCCTCCCCTAATACACCCCTATCCATTAGGGGGTTTTGGACCGTATCCCACCACGCTGGTCCAATGCGGGTTGGTGGGTGGGCCGCCTTATTACATGCCCATCCGACGCATGGATCATCTTCATTTTCAGAAAATTGGGTGATCGGCCCAAACTGTCCTAACCAACTAGGAAACATCAACGAAAATTTGTTGCGTCCCCGCAGGATTCGAACCCACGACCTCCAGTTTCTAAAGCAAACGCTAATACCACTAGGCTACGGAGGCAGTTGCATCTTCAATCACTCTATCTATTTGAAAAAAAAACCGCATCGAAATCCGTTGCCTAGTTTGAAAGATTTAGGCATACAAAGGGATATAAGGACAGAGAAAGAGACTTTGTTTTAAACTATGTAGTGATATAGCAAACATTTAATCTATAATCTTAATATATATAAATCTCGTGTCACGATGTTTGTCCGCGATGAACTCCTAAAATACTTTATTAAAATATAGTTGCCCACCATGTGCGGTTTAATCCAACTTAAAAGATAGCATAGCTTTCATCTTAATTTATAATCGCAATAATGTTTTATAACAATTCATTTTTCTATTATTATTTGATGCAAAATGTTTGCTACAAAACGATTGTGACAGTTGGCGATATCTGTGGATTTCGTTGTGTGTTAATAGATGGCGCGGTTTAATATTATAAACTTTTCGTTGATAATAGGAAAATCGGTACAATAAAGAGTGATTGCTAAAAATTAATTAATTTTGGGCAGTTAATTTTAAAATAATTTTATCTGTTTAAAAATGGAATTTCATGACATTTATTCATTAAAAAATGGTGGTCGTCACGAATTGTATTCTCTTACCGTTTATCTTAAGCCCTTTAATTGTTTTTTACAATGTGAAATAAGTAATTCCTAGCCACTGCAACGCGTGGCGGGGTCTGCTAGTAATATTTATATTTCTACTATACATTATTATACAATATACAAAACGAACAAACTCAATAATATACGATAATATCATCACAATAACAAATCGGTTAGTATATGCAACGCCTCAGTAAGAAATCCAATTACGCCTTACCTATTTCCTGAGCATCGGTGAACACTGCCCTTCAAGCCAGAACAGGTCATCGTTCAAGCCGCGCTTCTTCAATATCGGACCCAGAGTGTTCAGGACTCTTGCGTGGTAATTATTTATGAGGGACAACTGAAAAAGGACAAATAAATATTTTATGTGATCCCGGAAACGGTGAACAGAGGAATTAATAAATAATTTCGTGTGAGACGACTGAAAAAAATAAAACATCAATTCAGATTCAGTTTAAGACTATAGAAAGAACGAAATAAAAAGGCTGTGTAATTTATTTGTGTAACAAAAACAATTTTTCTCGTGTCTAGGTGTTGTTACAAAAGAAATGTAATCGATGTATTCATAAGTCTTCCGGTCTCCATAGTGCAAATTTGAATATCCTTATTCAATATAGAAGTTTACACTAGCTTATCGATTGTCAAATAAGCTACCACCGGTTCGGAAAAGGACGCCTCAGACCCCGAGAAGAACCGGCGAATGAAACTCCGCCGGCTATTTTTTTGTCATCACATTAAAACCATAGATAATCGTTATAAGCATATATTAATACTTTATTATATTTATTTTGGCTGTGAGGGCACGGTCCAAAACCCCCTAATGGTGTGTATTAGGGGTGCCCTATGTCCAGCAGTGGTCTATCACAGGCTGATGATGATGATGATGACACAAGAGCAGTCGGGTCACCTGATGGAAAGTGGTCACCGACGCCCAAAAACATCGGCAATACTAGTGGTGTCACCAACGCGCGACCGTAAGACATTGGACATCAAATCTCGTTTACCCAGTAAATACGCTGGCTACGGCGTCCTTCTAACCGGAACACAGCAGCGTTTTCACACTACGCTTTGCGGCAGAAATTGGCACCGCGGTGGTACCACCCCAGACGGTCATCTGTAAGAAGTGGACCTACCACCTACCAGTTTCAAACGGAACCCGGAGCGAGCATTCCAACACCAGGCTGTGCTGTCATTTAAGCAAGTTTTGTGGTTATAATTTAGTTTAATTGTGAAATAATTATTTTTATAAGCGAATAATCAAATTCTAACAAAAAACAAACCGACTTCAATCGATTGACGTGATATTGAGCTATTAATTGTCCATTTGTTGAGCACATAGTTAATGTAAACTTCAGACTCATTCGATTTTTTCATGGATGTCACTGTCAATATGAACCAAATTGCTATAGCACCAATCGGGAAGCTTTCAAAGCTTTCAAATAAATAAAAATCATCGAAATCGGTTCAACCAGGCGAAAGTTTTGAGGTAACAAACATAAAAAAAATACAGACGAATTGAGAACCTCCTCCTTTTTTGAAGTCGGTTAATAAAAACTATATCCAGTCCCACATATAGTTTTATTTGCCCATAAAAATAGTATAATTACAATTTCCTCACCTCAAAGTCGTCTAACATAGCGACGTCTATACATTCCTTCTGATTCGGAACCAAAGTCAAAGTGCTGAAGCCGACAACGCCCTTCCCGTCAAAGTCGCCCAGCAACTTGGAGGCCTAAAGTGAAAGTGAAAGTCAAAGTCGACTCTAAAGTCATCGTAAAGTCTATAAACTGTATTGAATACATAAACACGTAAATGCAGACAATTAAATAATAACACAAAGGCATGTAACTTTACTTATATATACAAATAAATAATAACATATATAAAACTATCAACGCCTCCGTAGCCTGGCGGTATTTATAAACCGGAGGCCGTGGGTTCGAATCCGCGGAGGAACAAAATTCATATGTTTGAATAATTTAAATATTATATAATACCTATAGTTGTTATCTTTGTTTTCCGGTTGGTTAGGACAATATGGACCGATCGCGCAATTGTCTGAAAAGTAAGATGATCCATGCATCGGACGGGCATGTAATAAGTCGGTCCCGGTTGTCAGGACCAACTTTGGCAGCCGTTATAGGATGTCAGTGCCTCCAAATGTACTGACAACTAATTCATCTTTACAATGCAGTTCACCCTTTGGGTCGTGGAGGTCAGATGCCAGTCGCTTTGCGTAAAAACCGTTATTCAGGTAAATCTGAGTGGGTTGGAAGCCGACTCCATGATAACATGGTAGAACGGCCAGGCGAAAGAAATATATAAAACTGTAGGGTAAAGGAGATATATTGGGGATATAAGTATTTTGGTGATATTTTTCAAACACTTTTGTATGACCGCGTTAGGAATTGCTACAAGATCACCCAATTGTCTGAAAAGTAAGATGATTCGCGGATGGGCATGTAAAAAGTCGGTCCACCCACCAACCCGCATTGGATCAGCGTGGTGCGATACGGTCCAAAACCCCCTAATGGATCGTAGTGTATTAGGGGAGGCCTACGTCCAGCAGTGGACTATCACAGGCTGATGATGTATGTAATAAATCAAATATCTAAAACAAAAAACACATACGTATCCATTCAAATCAACAAATTACACATTAAACATCGGAACGTCAAGTGACAACAAAATCCCAACTTATTTAAAACTCTATTTTTTTCCATAATTCTTCTCTTCTCAACTCTACTGAAAGAAGACGACAAAGAAGATTAACATACCCTGGGATGATCAGAGTCCTTCTTGACAGAAACTGTCTCCACTAAATCCTCGTGCCTTATACCGTATTCACCCACTTTGTAAAAGCCCGGCTCTGAAAGAATATCAATAAAATATTATCTATACATATAAAAAAAAAATTGGCGCGTCTGTTTGTGACATGAAAATAGCCCATTATAAATTATTACATTGTGACATATGTGTGTTAATTTATTTTTAACTTTTATTTCGCCTCAAACCTAAAACGAACAGGCGAAAGAAATAAAAAAAATATAGATATTTGTCATTTACTATCAAATTCCCATATAGGTACTATTTCTAGCAAATCCAAAAAAATTAAAATTGCAATATTCAAAAATATATAATTATACATTACATCGTAATTATTTATCGTTACATCAAATCTAATTATCATTATTACACATCTACTTATCATTGTTACATATCCATTTATCATTAATCCACAACCAAAAGCTAGTATACAACAGCGTCACCAACCGTTGCTGAGCACCTGACGAGGCTTGAGCCCAGGGTCGTGGGCATACGGCCTCCAGGAGACGCCTGATGGACCTTCGTGCACGTTCAGGCAGTGACCGACCCCGTGACCCGTCCCGTGGGCATAATCCAAGCCCACGTCCCAGAGGGAGCGACGGGCAAAGCTGTCCAGCACGTTCCCCTTAGGAGAAGAGGAACGAATTCAATATGGATATTGTTTAAACAGGTGAATAATTTAATGCTGAACTGAAGAAAATAATCGTTAAGCTAAAAATATACAACTTTTTGAAGCAAAGCCTAAGCATTGACTTTTACGCTCTTGGGTAACATATCATCATCATGGTTCCACATTGTGTATTAAAAACCTTTTCTTCTAAACTTTTATACATTTTTATGTACGTGCATACATAATTATATCAGACATCAACGCATCATTACACCACATCCGCTTATATCGACTAAACATCCACTCATCATCATCTCGAATCCACAAATATCTACAACACATCCGTTTACCACCATCTCGCGACAACTTATGTCAATCAACATCTATATTCTCGCTTTTATTTGTTTAGATCGAACAACAATTTATCGCGTAACTCGGATCCACAATTGTTTTTAAAAATCTATTCAGCGCATCCGCTTATATCGACTTATCATTATTTAACATCAACTAACCAAAACTTATAGGTTAGATTTTTCACTAGCAATCGTCTTGGTAACTACATAATTGACATAATTATTAAATTTTCTAAATTGTAAAGTTTAATAAAAAAATAAATATACAAAAAGAAGACCAGAGTCTTGCCAGTTCTTTTTTAGACAAGCCTAAGTCCAGGAATCGGAAAATATTGCGTTCATAAGAGCCCAGTAGAGCCTAGACTGAATAAATTATTTTTGACTTCGATTTTGTCTTACTGTAATCATCATTTAATATCCAGTTATCAATTTTTTCACATCTATTTATTATTCACATACACTTATCATTATTACACATCTACTTATCATTATTTCACATGTACTTATCACTCTTTCACATCTACCTATCATTATATCACATCCATTTATAATTCTCCCACATCTACTAATCATTATTTAACATCCATCAACTGACCTTGACCCCTTGGGGGAAAAGAGCGCTTCCTACGCTCATCTGTCCCTTTAGCACTCTAGTAAAAGCGTCCTTTTGCTCGGCGCTAGGGTTGCCACTCATGTGACGCGTGCGAGTTATATCCGTGGTGCCATCCCTGATGGGGTGAAATATGGTATTTAAAATTTAGATTTGTTTAATTAATGTCTGACAATGAAATAATTTTACGAAAGTCTTCGAATCGATCATATGAAAGTGATAAAATAATATTAGGTTATAATTAATCGTCACTATTTAACTAATAAGAACTCCTGATGACTGTGAAGATGTAATTTTTTTTAAATACTAAATTCTTGAATGAAATATATTAAATGAAAAATATTTTTATGTTTTGTTTACGCGAATACTATACATTATTAAATAAAATGACTTTACGGATTTTATCGCGTTTATTTTACATTTTTAAATTCCCGACGTTTCGAACACTTTTAAGCGGCCGTGGTCACGGGCTTTAGCTACCGCTTTTTATTTAATAACTTCATACTATTATAGCTCATACATCAGAATACTTTATAATTTGTAATTTTTTCGTTATGTACATTCATAAACAGAAAATCTAGCATGAGTTTCAATTGAGTGCAGTTATATATATATATATACATTTTAAATATTCATACTTTATAATTGGTTAATAGTAAAAAAATATACAAGTTACTTTTATTTTCGTAACTATCGTTACTAGGAAAAGATTTAAGATTTAATAAATATATACTATCAAACGTCACTGAGATGGCACATCTTTGACACAAATTCACTTACAAAATCAATCACTTTATTTAAATTAAAATACAAATAATTTACACAGCTTACAAACATTTTACACAAATTACAAATAATTTACACAAAACACCTCACCTGTACTGACCGCCGGAATCAAGAAGGAACATGTCACTCTTCTTTATCATCCTCTGCTCACCACTTCTAGAAGGACTATAGTGTATTATAGCTCCGTTCTCTCCTGCGCCCGCGATCGTCTCAAAGGACGGACCTAGGAAATCGTCTTCTTCCCTAGAAAATAAACGACATACCGAGCTATATAAAATATGTAATATTTCTAAATGTAATTAATTTAAGATGAATAAAAGTAATGTACGTTATTTATACTTGATTAATTTGATTAATTCTTTTTTTTTCACGTATTTTCATTTAGTATTTAATAATGTCTTCAGACGAATTATCATTATCAAAGTAAGCAAAGCTTGTACTATGACATGTAAATGATTGATGAATATATAGTTTTTTTTTTGTAAAAATACATATTAAGTAGACACAAACACTCAGACACGAGAAAATCCCAATGTTCATCGCACAATATGTTTTGCGTGTTGGGAATCGAACCCACGACCACTGGCGCAAGTCAGGGTCACTAACCACTATGCCGAGTGGGTCGTCAAACACAAAATTTATAAAATATCTAATTATATGATATAAATAATAAGAAAGTCGATGCTTTCAAATTCACTGACATGCAATTCCTCTATCATCAGAATTAAATAAAAATTTTACGTTGAAAAAATTGTTATTTTAAAAAGAGGACCTACTTGGCATAGTGGTTAGTGACACTGACTGTAACACCAGAGGGCGTGGGTTCGATTCCCACCACGCGAAACATATTTCGCGATGAACATAGTGATTTTCTCGTGTCTAGGTGTTTGCATCTATAATATGTATTATTTACAAAAGTAAGTGTATATATTTATTGGTCATCAAGTTTCCACAGTACAAGCTTTGCTTAGTTTGGGACTAGATGCTGTAGTGTTATTTATCCTGAAATATTATTTGTTTAATTGACGATGCAGATGCCAATCAATGGCGTAAGAATATGACGACCTCACCGCCAACTTCATAGCAGTACAAGTGCAATTAGTCAACTACCAAACCGCCTCTCAACGTGGCTATTATGAGCAACTCTTTCTAATGGAAGCCTTTTTGCGTTTATTAATAAGCCCTATGTCCAGCAGTGGACTGCTGAAGGCTGCTAATGGTAATGATGGTGAGTTTTTTGATGTTATGTACATACTTGCGCAACTCCAGGAGTCGGTCGGCCGCCCGAATCTCTGTGACATTACTTCCCGCATCGACTTGCTCGTGAAGCCACCTGAAGAATCTGACAACGGCAACGCCATCCTTCACGTGGCAATCGCGGAAACCCTGCGAATATATACATAATTTGTATTTGCAACTGCCTCCAGTGGTAAGGTCGCGGGTTCGGATCCTGCGGGGAGTCGACAAGTTTTCATTGTTGTTTCCTAGTTGGTTGGGGCAATTTGGGGGGATCACGCAATTGTCTGAAAAGTAAAATGATCCATGCGTCGGATGGGACCAACCGGCTTTGGACCAGCGTGGTGTGATACGGTCCAGAAACCCCCTAATGGATTGGGGTGTGGACTAACAAAGGCTGATGATGATGATGATGCATACGAAGGCAAAAAAGCAGTCGGGCCACCTGATGGAAAGTGGCCACCGACGCCCTTTGACATCAGCAGTGGTATCACCAACGTAAGGCATAAATTACATGGCGTTACACACTAGCAACGGTGCCCCTCAAACCGGAATACGGTAGTGTTCTCACACTAACGCTCTGCGGCAGAAGTAAGCACCGTAGTGGTAAAAAAGGAGACCTACCACCACGTACTTGCATTGGGTTGTACAATACAGTTGCGCAGCCGACGAACGGTTGCACAACTGCACAATCGACTATACCAAGCCACTATGTTCACTAAATTCGGTCAGGAAGTAAACTAAAGTTGCTTCATTCCGGTTTGAGGTGAGTTTTATTATAAAGGAGAATTTTATATTTGACATCACACAAGATGGTAACAGCCTTCTAAGCATAAATAATGATGGGTCATTTTACAGGAGCTGTGTTAAATTATAATGTAAAGTAATTATTTATTTTATTTACGCGATTATTATACATATGAAATGCATCCATCCGCCCGCGATCATGGACGCTGGAAAGAGTCCGAAACTTCGAGAATAAATATACAGAATTAACGCGAGAATCCGTAAAAAGTTGTGTATTTATATATTTAGACACACATTTTGCATGGTTTTACCTTCAACAATGACGTATTTCCATATAAATTTTCATCCCCCATTTCAACCCTTCCAATAACTTTTATCGTAATAATTAGTAGCCTATGTCCTTTCTAGGAATCTATTCTACGTATATACCTAATTTCATCACAATTGATTCGGTGGTTTAGTCGCTAAAGACGGACAGACGAACAAGAGTTATATTCGCATTATTAATATTAGTACGGATATTACCTGCAGTTCCACGTCGTTCTTGATCAACTTCGCCAAAGCGACCGGAGACACCTCCGATATGAGATTCAAAGGCCTCTTTAGCGATTTTTCCTAAAAAAAAAGACATATACATTAGCTTACTTTTCAAGCAATCGAGCGTTCAGCGAAACAGACAAACATTAGTCCCCGCCAGATTCGAACCCACAGACTCCCAAGCACGCAATTCAATAACAAAATACTTATTTTAAAGTAATCCACTAAGCAGCTAACATTAGTCCCCGTCAGATTCGAACCCACTACCTCCAACCATGCGATCCAATAATACTAAAGTAAAATTTAAAGAAGTTATGAACAGTTAAGTTATTAAAAGTATACACGGCAACAGAACAGCTAGACAATCTTGAACAATGTAGAACAATCTAAAACAATTTAGAACAATCCAAAACAATCTAGAACAATTCAAAACAATCTTAAACAATCAAGAACAATCTAAACCAACGAAGAACAATTTAAAACAATCAAGAACAATTTATAACTATACTAAAAACAATCGAGAACAATTCAAAACAATCTTAAACAATCAAGAACAACTAACACTCACCCCAGAGGCGGCGCGATGTATCGCCTCGCTGCCATCACTCGACAACCATATAGAATGTTCACCGTCACCATTTTCAGACAACTCCCTCTATATAATAACAAAGATAATTTAATCAAATAATTAAACTTATTATCATTTTTAATCAATTACTTTTTATTGACCCAATTATTCTATTATCAACGAAAAGTTAATACTATTAAAACAGCGCCATCTATTGACACACACAACGCAATCAATAGATATCGCCAAATATCACAATCGTTTTGTAGCTAACATTTTGCATCGAATAATAATAAAAAAATAAATTGTTATAAAACATGACTGCGATTATAAATTAAGATGTAAGCTATTCTATCTTTCAAGTTGGATTAAACTGCACATGGTGGGCAACTATATTTTAATAGCAGTTAAGTAGTTTAGGAGTCCATCGCGGACAATCAACGTGACACGAGATTTACATAAATATATATATATATATTAAGCTTACAATAATCCCTAAGTCTATAACGCTGTAACTTGTGTTCGCGTTAAAACAGGTACTGGGGCTTCACCGTATAACGCGTTTCTACGACCCTAATATAACGCGGTACGTATAGATGATTGAACATCCTCGTTATTTTAGGATATGCCTAAAATAATGCTAGTTAGTACCCGCGACTTTGTCCGCGAATACCTGGTTGCATTTGAATGTAACGTATATTACACGAATAAATAAGATAAGAACAGAACAAGTCTAATTACAGACATAAACAATGACTGTAATTAGACAAATGTATGTTATGTAGTTTCAAAATGCACAAATAATTATAAACAAGTAAAAAAAAAATTGTAAAAACTGTAATTCAGTTACATCCGACGAATTGAAGCGTTCAAAATCGCCAGGGAAAGCAAGTGTTTTTAAAATCTTTTTTAATCCATTTCATCATAATCATCATCATCAGCCTGCGATAGTCCACTGCTGGACATAGGCCTTTCATATATTTAGTCATGTCAAAACCATCTTTGCAAAACATAAAAAAATACAAATTACACAATAATACCAAAAATACAGACAGAATATAAAGTTATAGAATACGTTCATCATAATTATCACTAACCGCCAACGCGTGTAGGTATTCCACTACGCCGTTATACGGCCGACCCTCGACCTCCACACCTTCAGACTTTAGGTGGTCCACCACCAGTTCAGGTAGTGTACCATCAGCCCAGAACAGCTTGACAGCACCCTGGGTCACCACCAGGTACGAGAAGAACACCGGATTGTACTCGATGTCCGAGCCGCGAAGGTTTAAAGTGTCTAGAATGGAAAGGGTCCTAGATTTTAGGTTTTCACCAAGTCGCTTTAGCGATGGCTACGTTAAACTAAATAAAGATTGGCAGTAAATCATCATCATCATCTCCATCGGCCTGTGTTAGTCCACTGCTGGACATAGGCCTCCCCTTCTCCTTCTCCATTAGGGGGGTTTTTGGACCGTATCCCACCACGCTGGTCCATTGCGGTTGGTGGTGGACCGACATTTCATGCCCATCCGACGCATGGATCATCTTACTTTTCAGACGTTGGGTGATCGGCCCAATTGTCCTAATCAGACCAAACAACGATGTGTTATCGTTGTTTGGTCTGAATTCAAGTTGTTTTCCTGCGGGATTCGCAGCCATTCGAACCCCCGACCTCCTGTTTATAAGGCAAGGGCTAATACCGCTAGGCTACAAAAGGCGAAGGTCAGTATATGAAAATGTTTAAACACTATTGCTTGAGACTACACTATCCGATCATACAAAATTTTAAACAACTAATGGTTGTCCGTATTAATGTACCGAAATAAACATTTATTTATTTCCTTCTTTATTCCCTGCTTTACCTTTCTATCTCTTCTGCTTACTCAATATGATGTCTTTATCCTTCTTCATTTTCCACTCTTTCTCTTTTTTTCTTGCTTGCACATTTCACCAAAAAGTGTAAAACAAAACACTTACACGCGACTTCGTCCAAGGCAGTTATGACGAGCGCCGCAGCTTTCTTCTCCGTCATCTTCTCTCTCAGTTCTGCAATCTTCTTACCTGCTTCTTTTCCTGTAAGGACCGGATTTTATTAATGACTGTATTTCTAGAAGATATCTTAAAAGTAAATCTCTTCCTGTGAAGTCTATTCAAACTTCTCTTATCCTGACAACTGTTCCAGATAATATCTTGAAAAATACATCTAAATATTCATCATCAGCCTGTGATAGTCCACTGCTGGATATAGGCACGCCTTTACCACTAGGCTACGGAGGCAGTCATCTAAATATAACCTAATTAAAAAAAACCAAGCCCTCAGCAAGAAATCATCAAGCGCCAAATCGTGTGGCTCCCCTAATGGTTGAACATCTCGTGTCACGTGACGGTTCAACAATGAGAATGCATGAACTTATAGCACCTTTACATGTTAATGTGATGACTTTCATCATCATCATCAGCCTGTGTCAGTCCACTGCTGGACATGGGCCCCCTAATGCACGCCTATCTCATTAGGGGGATTCTGGACAATTGGGTGATCGGCCCAAATTGTCCTAACCAACGAGAAGACAAGGATAACACAGAGTTGTTTCCCCGCGGTATTCGAACCCGAAGCTGCGTTTTATAAAGGCCAATACTGCTAATCCACGGAGACGAAGACGAAATATGAAATACTAGTATTCAAAATATTACTCACCCGTATACTTCACTGGCAACGGCATTATATCATTCTGAGGCCTTATCGGCGGTGGGTCCTTCAGATCGACCCTTACTTCATCAACCAGATTCGTACCGACGGCTATCAGTTCCATCTTCGCCTTCTTCAGGGCGTTCTGTGATATCATTGATTCATCTATTTATTTACTAACATAAATCACAGAATCACATACCATAGCTTGACACAGCATAGCTTGGTTACGTTTCGCAAGACGGGCCAAGTCAAAAAACTTTATTTAATATGGAATCAATACACTTTCTTATTGATCGAGAAATAAACTGCCACCGGTTCGGAAATGGAAGCTTCTGGCCTGAGAAGAACCGGCGTAAGTAACTCAGCGGGACTTATCTTTCAAAATTTTTAAATACTTCTTCACAAAATCCGAAACCAACCAAGTACAACATATTCTTTCTCAGTTTGAAATAGCCTAGAGTGAAAAGTCATTACCACGGTGAGTAAACTTTTAAGTAGTCGTGAAATTCCGCTTTTTTTAATTATCAACGGACACAAGCTGAACGTTATCTGATCTTGTTATATGGTCATCCTATTAGTCGACTGTCAATCAGTGATTCACATCTCGGTGACAAGTTATCAACAAGGACGCTAGGCACTTTCCCAGCTTTTAATTTGCTTTGTGGCAAATGCCCAAGACGCACGGGCCGACTATAAAAAAACTAGTAAAAAAAACCTAGACGTGTGTCACTTGGTTGCCATGGTAACTCCATCATCATCATTTGCAGCAGCCTGTACATACACATTACATGTAGACATAGGCCTCCCCTGTCCATTAGGGGTTTGGACATGTTCATTATCAACCGGATGATCTGCAACCATCAAATGGGTAACCAAGTACTATGACTGCAATCGTAGGTCATCTGACCAAACCATGCAAATGGAGTAAATCAACACAGACCTGCAACGGAGTCCACTCCTCCCTACTCATAGTATGTGGATCAGCCCCCACGACCGCACCCTCGAGAAGGTTCGTCGTCAGCCATTTTTCCATGGACGGTGTGTCTGGT
Organism: Lamproptera curius; assembly: GCA_029286875.1. Lineage (NCBI taxonomy): Eukaryota > Metazoa > Arthropoda > Insecta > Lepidoptera > Papilionidae > Lamproptera > Lamproptera curius. The sequence continues at coordinate 293,992 of JAGSMT010000057.1, read as the reverse complement.
AGTGCTAGAATAGAGACAGAATGTTCTAAAACCCTATAATTATTAAAAATGTAACTATAACAGAAAATACAGCTAATGTCATAAACTAGCGACCCCGCGACCCCCCTTGCGGGTGGAATTTCGTAAAAACCGTTCTTAGCTGACCTCTAATCGGCGAAAGGAATATTCCTACCGAATTTCAACTCGCTACGCCTTATGGTTCCAGAGATATCGTGATGAGACGAGTTATATATATATATAAATACGAAAAAATTGTTTGTACATAAAAGGCTTCGACACAACTGAACCAATTTGAAATATTCTCAGAGAGATAGACTACTTTTTGCGCCTAGAAAATCCATTCCAAGTATTTAACAATAACACGAGCATAGCCGTGGGCAGATTGCTAGTTTAGGATAAACACAAGATAACGAATCCGTACAAAGGCACAGAATATATACATAGCAAAGAAACATCATTAAAAAAATATGAAATACTGGGAATTAAGACCCAGAAAGTGAGTAGAGTAGAGTAGAGTAGAGTAGAGTATAAACATGATGAGTCAAATTCGTAGCACAATTGAACACCACGCAGACTGTCTAATAAAATCTATCTACAGCAACACTCAAACTATTTTAAGCAACCTAAAACGTCATAAACAATATACGCTAAAATTTTTTTATCGCAGACGAGCAGTCTGACCACCTGATGGAAAGTGGTCAACATAGATACCAGTTGTATCACCTACGAGCTGCCTACAAATGACATTGGATGTTAAGTCTCGTTTACCCCCAGCAAAAGGGGACCTACTACCGCTAGAATTTCAGTTAAAAAAAATAAATTCGGGAATTCAACTATTGACCACCAACATCTCGCCTCTTCAACTTCAACTATTGACGATCAACATCGCGTCCTCTTCTATCACCATTGATACATGACCCTATGAGACTTTATATGTACCTTCTACATATATTACAGCTAACGTTATGAAAACAGCTCAGGGATCATCCATAAATTACGTCACACACGTTAAGGGGGTGGGAGGGGGTCGATGAAGTGTGTACTTGTGTGGCAAGGAGGTCGGAGGGATCCTAAATTTCGTGACGTCACATTTCCAAATCAACAATACCAATATTGATATAGGCACTGCTGTTTGTCTTTAATAATTTGCAAGGTAAAATTGCCTCCCCTGCCTCCGTAGCCAAGTGGTATGGGCGTGTGCTTTAGAAACTGTAGGCCGTGGGTTCGGATCCTGCGGAGACTCAACGAATTTTCACTGTTGTTTTCTAGTTGGTTAGGGCAATTTGGGCTGATCACCCAATTGTCTGAAAAGTAGATGATCCATGCGTCGGATGGGCATGTAAAAGTCGGTCCACCCACCAACCCGCATTGGACCAGCGTGGTGGGATACGGTCCAAACCCCTAATGGATAGGGTGTATTGGGGAGGCCTATGTCCAGCAGTGGACTAAAACAGGCTGATGATGTATGTAAAATTGTCTCCTCTGCCTCCGTAGCCAAGTGGTATGGGCGTGTGCTTTAGAAACTGTAGATCGTGGGTTCGGGTCCTGCGGAGACTCAACGAATTTTCATTGTTGTTTTCTAGTTGGTTAGGGTAATTTGGGCTCATCGCTCAATTGTCTAAAAAGAAAGATCCATGCGTAGGATGGGCATGTAAAACGACGGTCCACCCACCAAACCGCATTGGACCAGCGCGGTGGGATACGGTCCAAAATCATCTAATGAATAGGGGTGTATTAGGGGAGGCCTATGTCCAGCAGTGGACTATCACAGGCTGAACAATAAAAATTTGTTGAGTCCCTGCAGGATTCACGTCACGTGACGTCACGAAATATAGAGCCCCTCTGACCGTCATGGTCACACTACTGACGTAATTTATGGATGATGCCTTGACCAATTTTATTGCCTGAATCGCTATCTAAACAAACTCACACTGCTTCATCAGAGTCCATAGGGCTGGATCGGTCTCCTTCTCGAACTGGGTGTAGTACCTCCCGTCGGTCCATACCAGAGCCGAAACGGCAGTCACTATCGCGGTGCCCGCGGAGCCAGTGAAACCGGAAATCCACTCGCGGCGAGCGTCAGCGGGCGCTATGTACTCCGACTGTGTTGGAAAAGAAATAATATAAATATATATATTTTGCCTACGCAGGCAGACGAGCAGTCGGGCCACCTAATAAGGAAGTGGCCACCAACGCCCATAGACATCGGCAATATTAGTGGTATCACTAACGCGCTGCCTACCTACTGCTGCCGCCTAGTGTCAAGTCTCGTTTACCCACTAAATACGCTGGCTACGGCGCTCTTCAAACCGGAACACAGTAGTGTTTTCATACTATTGCTTTGCAGCAGGAGTAAGCACAGCGGTGGTACCAACCCCAGCGGTCTCTGTAAAAAGGTGACCTACCACCAGTGAATATATGCAGGGTAGAATTTATCCGAGAGTAATGATGATGGACATCATAATTGGTGACCTCACAAATGGGGTGATCATCATCGTCATCAGCCTGTGTTAGTCCACTGCTGGACATAGGCCTCCCCTTATGCATGTCTCTTACGTTAGGGGGTTTTTGGACCGAATCACCGTATACGAGCGTGGTGGGTGATAACTATTGCGATTATGTAGCAACAAAATTAAATAAATCCAGCGGGAACTCAACAAATTTTCATTGTTGTTTCCTAGTTGGTTAGGGCAATTAGCGTCGGATGGGCATGTAAAAAGTCGGTACACCCTCCAACCAGCATTGGACCAGCGTGGCGGGATTTGGTCATATGTCAAGCTTTTTCCTAATGCCTCCGAAGGCAGACGAGCAGTCGGGTCACCTGATGTAAAGTCATCATTGACATCGGCAATACAAAGAATCTCAACAACACCGTGATACATCCGATATTACGCCTCCTATACCCAGCTAGCACGCTGACCACGGCGCCCTTTACACCGGAACACGGTAGAGTTTTCACACTACTGCTCGTTTACACTAAGCAATACTCACGTTATGAGCATCGGCCGTCGGTATGATGTATGCGGAAAGCGCTTTAGGCTGACTGGACATTAGCACCCTAAGCGCTGTCAAGCGCTGAAGCGTCATCTTCGACTCTGGAAGCATGTGACAAAACATTTTGAAATATACCACCTGTACAGGTTGCCGTCAAGGCTGCACTTAATATTACAATGTTTTTCACTAATCTAAAGTTTGCGATTCGTAGGTAGTTAGAAACCGGTGGTCGAATCGTGCAGGGACTCGACAAATTTTCATTGTGGTTTTCTAATTGGATAGAGTAATGAGGGTTGCATCACCAGATCGCCTGTAAAGTAAGATGATCCATGCGTCGGATGGGCATGTAAAAAGTCGGTCCTGCGCCTGATCTCATTCCGTGTCGGTTATCCGTCCCATCGGACCATGAGAGTACGAAGGAATAGTGTGAATATCTCCCGCGCATTTGGCCGATCTCTAACATAGATCGGCCGTCGTAGTCAAAATGGACTTGGAGGACATTGTCATCTTCGTCAATTAAACAAAACTTTAATACAAAAAAATCGACCGATCTATACATATATATATTAAAGATAATACATTTAATTTTAATTTTAAAAAAGCAGCTTTCGTTCCGTAATTACCTGGATCGAGTGTGATATGGGCTATTTGTAAACAATATGAATGACAGAAACAACATGGCTGCGTGCGTGCAGCGGTCTGATTGGCGTATCACTTATTGATTTACAGACAACCAATCGAAACGCCGGACGAAGAAGGTTACTCCTTTCCTATTGCGTTGCCCGCTTACACTTTTTTCGCATCTACACCAAGTACTAGGATTTAAAAAAAAGTAATATTACCTGATTTGATCCCTGGTTCTTTAGCTATTCGACCAGAGTCAATTCGGGTGCTGGAAGAAGAAAATATTGCATTATAAACCATGTAAAAGAACAATAATCTTTAATACTATCTTAAATAAGTGTAGTATTTGCGTTAAACACTAGGAAGTACGCATGATTTAATATATAAAAAGACTTAATTAGTAAAACGTCTAGTTCTGAAACGTCAAGAATATTGTGAAAAGTAAATTAAACGCGACAAAACATGTAAAATCTTTTAATAAATAAATAATAATACTTGTTAATAAAAGGCAAAAGGTTGCCTGTAAAATGTGATAAATAATATTATTGCATAAATTATGCAGCATGGATCATCTTTTTCTATCTCTCTTTTACTTAAGCACGCCAACTGCCCACGAGTAAAAGAGACGCGTGCCTCTCACTTTCTCTTATGGTTGCTTATGAGAGCGTTACGTGAGCGGCGCTGTGACACAGTGCACAAGAGTGCCTTCCTATCTTGAACCAATTTATAACACGTTGTAGCGTCAAAATCTTCTTCTATTTTTTTGTTGTTTTTAAATATTACATAATTAAAATTTAACTTCACACATATTTCATTTAGCACGCTTTATGTAAATGGACAAGACGTATTTGTTCTTATGATCTTTGTAAAATTACATTATACCATGTTTTAAGCGATAAAAGATTGTTACGTACATTTTGAAAATGCCACTTCAATAATTACTTATTAATAAACAAATTTTCAGAACTAATTCACAATGTTTTGTGCTGTATTCGTAAATGTTATTTATTATTTTTATTTATTTATAGCTTTTCATAAATATTTTCATATGTGTTGACCACGTTGTCCTTTTATTATTCTTTCATCATTTTATATTTCAGAAACTTTTCAGAAAATATATATGAAGGAGATAAAAGCTTACACATAATTGAACTAAAGCATCATCATCAGTCTTGTGTTAGTCTACAGCTGGATATAACCTCCCCTAGTGAACGCCTTCTCCATTTAGGGTTTTTTTTTTTAATCTTTTTCCCTGACATGTTGGATCAGGGACCTTTTTGCTCTTTTGTATTTAGGTACTTGTTCTTTTGTACTCATATTCTTTTATTTAGTATACATCTACTTTTCATTTTCATATTTTTTATCTTTTCATTTTTGTGTATTAGCTACTTGTATTTATCTAGTTTTACATTTTTACTTATTTCTATTTATGTTCTACCTATGTTATTACATTTCTTATTTACTAATATTAATCTTTTACTTATTTAGTTACATTTCTGTTTACTTATATTTTTTCTTATCTTAATTTATATTTCTATTAACTAAGAAACATACCAACGATTATGAACAACAACAACGAAGCCTTCATAAAATTCTGCAAAAAAGTAGTCGAGCATGCAAATAAAAAGAACAGCACAAAAGAAATATGAACATATATCATAAGTATATATGACTTCGATATTTAGATATAAAAGCAAGGGCAAAAATGTTAAATAATTATAGAATTAAAATGTTAGTATTAAGTAAAATAGAAATAAGGAGTAATTAGTAAATGTAATTAGCGGTGAACATGCACTGGCGTAGGACTTAGTTAAGGTAGATACAGATAGTACTATTATGTTAAAATGTAAATTAAGACAAGGAAATGATATATATAAGTAAATAAACATGCAAATTAAGATAAGGAAACGATAAGTATAAGTTAATAGGGGTTTGTTAGACCGTATCCCACCACGCTGATCCAATGGGGATTGACGGGTGGACCGAATTTTTACATTCCCGTCCGACGCATGGGTCATCTTACTTTTCAGACAATTGGGTGATCAGCCCGAATTGCCCTAACCAACCAGGAAACAACAATAAAAATACGTGTTGACGTTGTGTCCCCGCAGGATTCGGACCAACGACCTCCGATTTCAGAAGCAAGGCTACGGAGGCAGTGAACTAATAACCGGAACTAGAACTTATGGAACTGATCTAGTGGAACTAGAAAATCTTATATATTATATTCATCATGGTTTTAGCCACTTTTAAATCATTTATATACAACACGTTAGGACATCAATTACTTCAACAATGTCAGTGCCATGAAGGTAATAAAATATATAGTAAAAATATAACTAGCCCACGAGCTTTATTCAGTTTTCATAGTTTTAAATGACAGTATAAATATGTACACCTAATACCACCATAAATAGTGAATAGTATGGCTTTACAAAATAAACCATAATTGTAAAAATCCATAAAAGAAGGAAATAATGTGACATAGATACATAATTTCAAATCAAAGTAAGCGGAGTTTCGCAAGGTAGCGTACTCAGCCCACTGTTAATGTTTGAAACAATAATATGTAAATATATATATATATATAACCGAAAAAAGTAAAGATGGCTTGGCTTACAAATTTCATTAGTATAAATTATATTTAATAACTTATACTTTCCAAATATTAAAAATATCGTAAAATATGACATAAATTGCATAAGATTAAGCAAACAGAATTATCAACCCGAGTTCATTTAACAAGCATTGCATGTGATATTATTATTTTAGTGATACTGTCCCTCGCTTTACATTTCGAAGGTCATGGGTTCGAATCCCTAGAGAAAAAAAACGTTGTGGTAACGTTTAATTCGAGTGATGCTACATTAGCCGATAACTGAGTGCCTACGGAATTAATATTATCTATTCAAGTGAAATTTTAACAAAAATTTACCGACTTCTAACTTCGTAGCTATTTTACGCAATATGTGCAGGTAACAACGTGCTCTCCGTATTAAATTGCGTCGCTTTTACTGCGACCGCATTTTAAATCTCTGATAACTTTTAAGGTTTTCAATACATCAAAATGTTGTCTATGACACGTTTTATATATACAGAATGAAGAATTTTTTTAACGCAGTAGATTTTATGTGAACTTAAAGTGTATTATTTTATATGAGCTTTGATTATGCCTCCTTCCATTTTTTTATAAATGTTTATTTTGCGTTATTCTTCAAACATAAATATATGCTATCGCGGACTTTATTGTAGACTAATTCAAGTAGTACAATTATGTTAAACATACTATATGTCTATCTTTTACGGTCTTGGCAGCCTTAGTGATTTAATCGCACGAGGTTGTGATTTTGAGTGCGTAATTTTTTCATTTTTAAATATATATTAAACTATTTATCACAAAATTATTTCAAAACAAAATGGGACAAACGGACAGCTAATATCAATCATTTAAAAAGGAATAAACAAAAACGGAGCTCTAGGAGAGAAGCAAGGAGGTAACAAAAATAAAAAAAAACATTCGTCCCGAATTGAATACCTCCTTCTATCGGGAAGTCCTTTGCAAGCATTTGTTGAACATCTGTGCCTTCATTTAGCATACCGTTCACATAAATCCCACTAATTTTGGGTTTGGTTTCAATTAACGACATTTTTATTAGCAGAATTATCACTTGTCACACAGGTTAATGTCCTTTTCTCGTAAAATTTGCATAAAGCGAACTGGTTATTTTACTAGCATTTAATATTTTTAATGGGCCGTCGAACTCGAATGTTTAATATGTAAATATTAATAGGAAAAGAAACCTGAATCGATTGAAACTGGACACGGCTCTGTAAAAAGGAGTATAGTGTAGCCAATATTGACTCGGAATTGTCTTTGACAAAGTAACCCACGGCAACAATGCGACAACGGACGTATTGATGTAGTGAGAAGTTATTTTCCTTCGGGAAAACTCGGACCTTCATCGGAATAGAATGACACCCGAACCGTCATCGTATTAAATGACTGATATTTTCATATCCATTAATGTGAAACTTTATTGTTTAGTGTCGAATGTCAAAATTAATAATGTCATTGTATAATATAGGTTTATATATATATATATATATATATAAAATATAGGTATAAATATATAGGTATAGCACGATAAATAACTTTTTCGAAAGATTACGTAGGAAAATCTTTTCTGACTATATCTATATGGTATTGATCGTAGTCGACTGTCACTCGCCGCTTTATATGTCCATTTTAACTAAACTACAGATTAAAATTGTTAAAAAAGGTGGTCATTAAACAAAGTTTAGTGTCGATCTGTTTGATATCATCATCACAATCGGCCTCTATCGCAATCAACTGCTGAATAGGCCTTTTTGAATGAACGCCAAGACAACAACAGCGCTAACGCGTTTGATGTAAAGTTTCAAAAAATAAAGTATATGCTAATATTATAAAGAGAAAAGATTTGGTTGTTTGAACCGATTGGAAATATTCTTTCACTTCTTGAAAGCTGCATTATTCTCGAGCAACGTAGATCACTTTTTACCTCACAAAAATCTTTTACAAAGTATACTAACACGAGCAGATCCGTGGGACGACTGATAGTGATCATTCATCATCGTCAGCCTGTATTCGTCCTCTGCTGGACATAGGCCGCCCCTATTGCATGCCTTCTATATTTAAGGGGTTTTTGGGCCTATCCCACCTAGCTGGTCTAAAGCGGGTTGGTGGGTGGAGCAACTTTTGACATGCCCATCCGACGCATGGATCATCTTACTTTTTAGACAAATGGGTGACCGGCCCAAATTGCCCTAACCAACTAGGAAACAACAATGAAAATTTATCGAGTCCCTGAAGGATTCGAGCCCACGACCTCCGGCTTCTAAAGCACACACCAATGATACTCGGCTACGGAGGCAGAGGAAACAATTTTACCTTGCAAATTATTGAAGACAAACAGCAGTTTCAGGCAGGTTGCTAGAGTTTAATATCTTAAAAGTTACGAAACTGTAACTACAAAATCAAAGATTCACATAACTTATCAGTTGTTTTAAATAAACAATAAAATAATGTGACGTTCGTGTTAAGGGTTATTATAACATCAAATATTATACAACTGATCAAACAACCGAAAAAACATTAAACCGCATAAGATAAGAGATGATTGTAAATAAAAAAAAAGGTCGAGTCACCGCGTCAATCATAACAAAATCTTCCCTAAGTGTAACATCAAGCCTGCCCCGTGGTAGACCAAAATTTAAAATTGGTTGATCAGCATCGGATACGGTCCAGGAACCCCCTAAAAATGGAGAAGGAATGCATTAGGGAGGCCTGTGTCCAGCAGTGGATTAACACAAGGCTGATAACGATAATGAAATAATGATGATGAAAATTAGTAAAACCAATCAACCAGTTTTGAACCTAGGACTCCATCAAAAATATGGGTAACATACCGAATTGGGTTCTAATCCTTACTTAAACTAAACTTGATGTTTGAGCACCCTAACTTATAAATATCCAAAATTGTAGAATCATTAAGTATAAAAGTAAAGAGCAAGCTGTCAAGGAACATACTGTCTGATTCTTGGTTATCAAACTATTGTAGTTACTCTGATATATAAATATATGTATGTCATCATCAGTCTGGATAATCCACTGCTGGACATAGCTCCTAATACCTCCATCCATCAGGGTTTTGGACCGTATCACACGCTGGTCAATGCTATATATGTATGTATGCAATGTAGTACCTAAGATATATATACGTATTTATTTAGTTATGTTTAAATTCATAAAAAATATTAAACTTTGCTTCGTTATTCTACTTATTATTGCACCTCCCAAATTATATCTCCTGTAACTCCTTAATATTGACCAAAAGTGCATAAACTTCAAATAAATGAGTAAATAATAGTCAGCCACCCAGTCACTGACGTCACTATATATCATCATCATCATCAGCCTGTGTCAATCCACTGCTGGACATAGGCCTCCCCTAATGCACGCCTTCTCCAATATGTGTTTTTTCGACCGTATCCCACCACGCTGGTACAAAGCGGGTTGGTAGGTGGATGTGGCACTAAATATATTTCTTTTTATTATATATGTCATGTTTATATTTAATAAATAATACAAATTGATAACTCACAGAAAGCACAATAAAATCACCGCAACCGAATACATGACTAGATACACAGAGGTACATTTGACACTGACATATTTCGTCGCGCTCCGTCATTTTCTAATACAAAACGTGATCACTAGCGATCACGTTTATATTATATTCGATGGACGCATCGGAAGTTATCGATATTAATAAAAAAAATATAAAAGGAGGGATTTTTGTGCATTAATTTGTACTGGGTACAAGAGAAAGTTCCGGTTTATAGGGCAAGGCGATTAATTTCATTTCTAGAGAACAGTTTTTATTTATTATCCGTCGGTATTTAAGCAAAAACTTTTTATTTACGTTTGCTTTAAATAGAAAGCCAGCAAATATACATAAAAGTGATTTTTTTCTAAGATAGTCAAACGTAATTTACATATAAAATCACTAAATTACATATCACATCATTGAGATACAGACATATACCAACTTAGTCTGCCCGTGATCATGGATACTGGAAAGAATCCGAAACGTCGGGAATAAATATATATAACTAACGCGAAAAATCCGTAAATTAGTGGATTTGATATGTATAATAATTGCGTCAATAAAAGAGATAATTAGGGTAAAGGGATATATTGGTGATATAAGTAATTTGGTGATATTTTTCAAACACTTTTGTATGACCGCGTTAGCGAATTGCTTTGTTCGCCAAACGCTGAGACAAATTACCGGAGCGAGTGAAAAGGTTTTATACCGTTTACACTTGTAGCAATTACGCTAACGCGGTCATACAAAAGTGTTTGAAAATATCCAAATTCTATATCACCAATATATATATAACTCCGACGTTTATATACTAGTTAGCTCCCAGCGGCAGTGGTCGGGAAAATAAACGCTTTTATGTAACAACTAGCGACCCGCCCCTGCTTCGCACGGGAGCTATGCTGATAGAAAATATACCTACAATAAACATGCGTTATACATTTAAACCTTCCTCTTCAATCACTCTACCTAAAAAAACTAATAATCCATATTGGTAAATCTGTTACAAACAAACGACAGTCTGCACAGGTGGAATACTGACATCTGCAAAGTCTATGGCCAAAATTTATAAATCTACGAGCGTTTCCCTACAATTATATGCATCATCGTCATCATCAGCCTGCGATAGTCCACTGCTGGACATAGGCCTCGCCTAATGCACCCCTATCCATACGGGGGTTTTGGACCGTATCCCACCACGCTGGACCAATGCGGGTTGGTGGGTGGACCTACTTTTTGCAAGCCAATCCGACGCATGGATCATCATTCTTTACAGACAATTGGGTGATCAGCCTAAATTGCCCTAACCAACTAGGAAACAACTATGAAAATTTGTTGTCCCTGCAGGATTCGAACCGACGACCTCCGATTTTAAAAGCACACGCCCATGCCACTAGGCTTCGGAAGCAGTTGCATTATATGCATGAATTATACATATAAACATTCCTTTTCAACCACTCTATGTATTACTAAAACCGCATCAAAAAGCGATCTAGGGATAGAATAAGCGACTTCGTTCTATACTATGTAGAAATAATTAGAGCTCACTTTAATCTGGTTTCATAAAGTATATACAAAGAAATTATTTATTTATTCTTCTTGCACAAACAGTACGAAGGCGTAATACCATTGGCATTTTCTCACAGTCAACCTTGGGGTGGTGCAGAGATTAAAGTTGGGGAGGTGCATAAATTGATTGTATACAGAAAGGTCACTTAACTGTAGGCAAATATACCATAATATAAATACAATATAATATGTAAAATACATAAATAAAATGAAAATACATATAACTGTATATATACAAAGTAATACATACATATATGTATACAATTAGTTAAATACGAAAATATATAAATGGTTGACGAATTTACTATTCTGACGACAAGTTCTTTAGAAGGAACTCTTCGACTTTTCTTTTGAAAGTGATGAAACTTTTTTAAATTACTTAGGTATATGAAAAAAAATCTAAACCCGTGGGGATACGGTCCAAAAACCCCCTAAGGGAGAAGGCGTGCATTAGGGAAGGCCTATTTCCGGCAGTGGGCTGACACATGCTGATGATGATAATGATGATGATGACCTAAATGCTTAATACATTATATAAACGTAATTGGATAAAAATAGTATGTCAAAGACGTGAGATAATACATAGTAAAAAATGCAGATATCTACAGTACTAAAGGCATCCAACCAATTGTAACATCTTTTGTTAATCAATTAAGGCCATTCAATACGTAGCAAGCATAAGGTAACACTAAGAAATCTATATATCTTTATATTATACATACATAAACACAGTGAGTACGTATGTTTGTAACGTAAAAACACCTAAACTGATTTCTAGGACACTTAGCAGTAATATCCTAATCTATAAATATACAAGAGATTCCCAACTATATATTGACTCATCACGATATCTCTGGAACCATAAGGCGTGCGACTTGAAATTTGGTAGGAATATTCCTTTTGCCGAGAAGAAATTTTGTTAATCTTTCAATCAAAAACTATTCATAAATTTTAAAGAAACTTCACAATAACATAGTTATATGTAAAAATAAAATATAGATTATAAAATACGAGGATATATTGTAGTTTTTCAAAATATAATAAAAAGCGTCATGCATGTAGAAAACATCTGCCAATGGCTAGCCGGTACGGCTCAAGCCGCAAAAATCTTTGCGCTTATAAACATGTAATGTTTAATGACCACAAATTATTTTCCTTGGGGTTAACTTGTATCTTTATGTGAATACGATGACATCCGAACTGTCAATGATATATCGATCGTATTAAATTTGTGTCATTTATATCCATTAATATGTCACTTTATTGTTTAGTGTCAAATGTCAAAATCAAAAATGATTGTTTAATATAGAGATGGAAAAGAGAGAGGCACTGAGCTAACTTTTCCGAATCTATAAGTAGCTTATTAACTACAACAACTTATGGTTCAGAAAATATAATCATTTTGTATTAAATATACACAAGCCGACCTAATGATGTAAACTGTGTGATCCGAATAATACAAGGGGCCATCCATAAATTACGACACACATTAAGGGGGTCCACGAAGTGTGACTTTTGTGACAAGGGGGAGGAAGGGGTTGAAAAAAGTGTGACTTTATGTGACTAGGGGGACGGAGGGTTGAAAAAGTGTGAGTTTGTATGGCAAGGAGTAGGAAAGGGTTCCACGAAGTGTGATAAGGGGGAGGGAGGGGTTCCGCGAGTGTGACTTTATGTGACAAGGGGATGGAGGAATCCTTAAAAACCAAAAATACAAATTTCAGAACTGCTGCTAGAATTCAATAATTTCAAATATAAAATTGTATAATCTGTGACGTCACACTAGGAAAGAGTGGGTCCTAACATATGTGTCCAGCTGTAACAGGGTCGGCGGTCAAAAAATCACGAAATTCGTATGACATAATTCATGGATCGCCCCCAAGAAGTAAAAAGAAATACAATATCGATAATTAAAACACTATTTAAGCAGTATTGAAATTAAAAGTTGATCATTTAAAATAATAAATATCGAGAGCTTGCTCTGATAATAGCAGATCACTATCGAAACGATTGATTTGTGTTTTTTTGTTGTGTCAACCATTTTCGTTTCTCTATGAATTGAACTATCCCCAAACTTATACATTGGAAATAGCATACAAAATTTAAAACAATGCTATGTCCACAACTTACAACACGGCGCGATTGCTATGGGCAGATGAGTATTATTCACAAAATTCTAATATATAATGTTTTTGTTTAAATTGTTATCTATAAAAAATAAATTAAATTGGTGTGTCTGTCTTTAACATCAAAATAATCGTTATCACACGATTAAATTGTTATATATACCTGACTGCTTCCATAGGCTAGTGGTAAGGCAATTTGGGCCGACCACCCAATTGGGTGTATGAGAAGTAAGATGATCCATGCGTCGGATGGGCATGTAAAAGTCGGTCCACCCACCCGCATTGGACCAGCGTGGTGGGATACGGTCCAAAACCCCTTATGGATAGGGGTGTATTAGGGGAGGCCTATGTCCAGCGGTGGACTATCATAGGCTGATGATGTATGTATATATATAAATAGTAAAAATATTATCGGTACTAACCATTTTAAATATTCCATCTTAGTGTCGAACAACAGACAGACACACCATAGTATGTCACAAAAGGAACTAAACGCATAAAAGAATAAAATCATTCGAGGTTCAGTTTGCGTGCCCTACTCAAGTGCGAACGACTAGTTCTATCAACATTATGGTGGCAACGTATACGGCTATTTTTTGGGACGGTTAAATTACTTTTAAAAAAACATTGGTGAATTATCTAGCTATAGTTTATGATTTAATAAAAGACTTTACGGACATTATCGCGTTCAATTTGGTTTACAATTTTTCTGACGTTTCAGACAGTTTACAGGAATCATTCTCATGTGCAAGTTAAGACTTATATATAACGTCAATGTACTTGCAGCTTGCATCATCATCATCAGCCTGTGTTAGTTCACTGCTAGACATAGGCCTCCCCTAATGCACGCCTACTGCATTAGGCGGTTTTTGGACCGTATACCACCACGCTGGTCCTATGCGGGTTGGTAGGTGGACCGCCTTTTTACAAGCCCATCTGGCGCTTGGATCATCTTACATCATTTCTCAGACAATCGGGTGATGGGCCCAAATTGCCGTAACCAACTAGAAAACAACAATAAAAATTTGTTAAGTCCCTGCAGGACTCGAACACACGCCCTCCGGTTTCTAAAGCACACAGCCATACCACTAGGCTACGGAGGCAGTTATAGCTATAGTTCATGCTTTAATGAAAGACTTTACGGATTTTAACGCGTTTAATTTGGTTTACAATTTTACCAACGTTTCAGACACTACAGGACTAGGCCAAGGGCATGTAAACCAAATTAAACACAAAACAACAACGATACCAATAAAATTCAGATTTCTAAACACAAGTGTTACCTTCTTCAATTTAATTTTCTTGCCATTATTTTGTACACACCACAATGGGACTATCCTACCTAATTAAAATAATCATGGCAACAATACATCCCTTTACATGATGCGAGCGACTCGAGAGCAATTATGTTTACAAATTGTTGTCAGATTAGGCTGTATTGTGAACAAGGACATCTTGTTCAAAGTACATTAATGAACAAATATAAATAAGCCCCAACCTCTATCTGGTATAAAATAGAAGATATATAAAATAGATTCGAAATTCATTCAAATTCGCAAGTTGATATATATATACGACGTTTTCTAATGTATTTATATAGATATTAGAAACACAGTTTTATGGCTTTTGCTTAGACCCTATTTCAACCCCTAGTGTCTAACCGTACGGTATAAAACTACAAAATTGCTGGAAAATCACCACTTAGGTTTAATCCTTTTATGTGCAACAAAAACTATTTCCACACAAATTTTCATCCCCAATTTTAATCCTTTCGACCACTATTATTGATATAATTAATAGCCCATGTCCTATCTGGGAATGTATTCAACGTATGTACAGAATTTCATCGAAATTGGTTCAGTAATAAAGTCGGACAGACAGACTTACTTTCGAAGTATTGACGTGTCACTGCCAATGCAGCAATAGCATGGGGAAAAGCGAGAAAATTTCAACATAACCTATCGACAAGACAATTCGTTAAATAATTATTATAGTACTAGTATTATTACTAACTCGAAAATCTAGGACAATTAGTCAACATATCTATTAAAATATTGCCTAATTACCTAAACTACTAACTACTTAAAAATTATGTAAACAACCCCCCCCCCCCTACCACAATTTATAAGTATACTAGTAATTGGACTGTTGGTTTGTAACATCAAACCGTTGTTAAATAAGTGCATTATGATATATGACCGATATTTTTCGACGTGACAACGTCTTATAGATTGGTTCAAGATAGGGAGGCACTCTCGAACACTCTGTCACAGCGCTGCTCACGTAACGTTCTCCATAAGCAACCATAAGAGGAAGTGAGATGCACTCTTGCTCGAGCGCAGTTGGCCTGCTTAAGTGAAAGTGAGACAGAGAGAAAGAGGGTTGATCCTTCTTCCTACAATACGAATGAATTTTCACATTACGATCATTATACCACTAAAATATGTTTTTTTAAGGATACACTTTTGTTCAAGAAAAATACTTTTTCATATATTAGCGCGCGCACGAAGTCGCGGGCCGCAACTAGTGTAGAATAAAATACATTAGACGCCATCTTGTTTTGCCGTTGACAAATTATTTTTTTTTCAGATTAAAGTTAAACTTTTCTTCCATTTCATGTTGACACTACATCGATTCAAAATTGATGCACTTCTCAACGATTATATTAAAATGCTCTTGACAGCTACCTTATCGAGATTAAAGTAATATAGTGACCCGATAATATTTTTTAATTCACGTAAATATATACATACATATAATTTTAACACTTATTTGTTTTGCATTAATACGCTAATCTTAGAAGTAGTAGAAGAAGTTGATTTTTTTAATGTAATTTAACCTACTTTTATATTCATACTAATATTATAAATGCGAAGGTAACTCTGTCTGTATCTCAATCAACAAGTGCCAACAAATTTTTACCGTAAAATTGTCAATAATACCGATCATTGGCAGAATCGCCGATTTACTCTTAGTGGAGCGATTATTACTAAAAGAAGAAGAATCTTCTTCTCTGTCTCTGATAAGAACTTTGTCTGTCTGTCCATCTTTACCCTATACTTCACACTGAACCGATTTTGATAGTTTGGTACATGTATACATAGAATAGATTCCAAGAAGGTACATAGGCTGCTTATCATTGCGGTAGAAATGTTTTGAATTGGGTGTGAAAGCTTGAAAAATCATTTTTGTTGAAGAAAACTATATAAAACTTTGAGACTTATTATAAACTTATAAACAATATCAATATAAACTTGAATACACGCCGCTTTTCCACGTGGACCAAGTCGCGGGTACTAGCCAGTTTATTTAATAAGAATCGCTTTGAGTTTAAAAGTAAAGTTCGCAAATATCTTCTAAAACAAATTTAAACAACCAGATTTTTTTTTTAGCTTCAACTATTTCATTTGTTTCTTTAACACGTAAGAGCTTATATTATTTATGTATTAATTTTTATTTGAGTAATTCCTATATATTTATTATATATATATATATATGAGTATAATATTTTTTTTTTTATTTGAGTATGGTATATGTTTGTGTATATATGGATATATATTATGACGTTCAATATAGTTTTATTATATATATATATTATTAGCATAGGTCTGATATACTTAACATTTATTTTTTCTTTGTTTTAATTGTACGCCTACCTTAAATTTTTCTACACCACCCAAAAGTTGACTGGGAGAGAATGCCTTCGGCATTAAGTCCACCTTTGTACCCATTTCTAATTTTGTGTACATAAAGTTTAAATAAATAAATAAATAAAATAAATAGAACACACACATCGGTAAGATTGCTTGAAAAACGGCTTTCTCGTCCTCTTGAGCTAAGTTTAAAAATATTCAAAGGTTTTTTTCTTAAGTGACCGACTGGAGAAATACCACCGCGGTGCCTACTTTAGCCGCGAACCTGTTGTGTGTTAACACTGTTATCCGACAAAGGGCACCGTAGATACTGTGATAACCAGACCATAACTAATTTAAAGATGCAAGCCATGTTAACTGCCTCCGGAGCTTAGTGGTAAGGGCGTGTGCTTTAGAAACCGGTGGTCGCGGGTTCGAATTCCGCGGGGACTCATTGTTGTTTCTTACTCGATTAGGGCAATTTGGGCCGATCACCTAATTGTCTGAAAAGTAATATGATCCATGCGTCTGATGGGCATGTAACAAGTCGGTCCACCCCCTATTAGAGAAGGCGTGCATTAGGGGAGGCCTATGTCTAGCAGTGGACTAACACAGGCTGATGATGAGGATGAATTCACGTCAACAAAGTTTAATATCAAACCGGACGAGTTCAACACCAATAAATTATGACCATTGGGGCACAAGGTATTTAAATATAATAAATAATTTGAACTAAAAATTTATGGAATAGCTAAGTATGGATCCTGCTTAAATATTCCAAAAGGGATGTACGTAATAGTCTACCGTCAAACTTAATGCAAAGAAACGAGCTCTCTTATTGGTTGAAAATCGCGTGGGGATTCAAAATGGCCGCGGTCCACCAATGGGAACGTTTGCTTCAGACGTCATTAGTGTTTGTGATGACATACAACAATTCATACCATAAACTTAGCTTCATTTTAACAAATACAAATATAAAGAGAGCTAACACCTATAATAATTAATTATTAATATATCAATTACTTCTTCGGTCTTAGCTCTCCGAGCCAATTGTAGGAGAAGGAATACAGCCTTATTTCATTTAAATGTCAACCTATACTTAGAACAGTAAAGGTCAGGACCTAATTAGTTAAACCTACATTTAATATGATATCTAAGTATATTGCTACTTTATGTATGTATATAGCTGCCTCCGTAGCCTAGTGGTATGGGCGTGTGCTTTAGAAACCGGAGGTCGTGGGTTCAAATCCTGCGGGAAGCAACAAATTTTCATTGTTGTTTCCTAGTTGGTTAGGCAATCTGGCTGATCACCCAATTGTCTGAAAAGTAAGATGATCCATGCGTCGGATGGGCATGTAAAAGTCGGTCCACCCACCAACCCGCATTGGACCAGCGTGGTGGGATACGGACCAAACCCCTAATGGATATGGGGTGTATTAGGGAAGGCCTATGTCCAGCAGTGGACTAACAAAGGCTGATGATGTATGATGTATGTAATGTATATAGTAGCTGGTATCGGCGACTTTGTCCGTGTGGAGTAGCGAGGTGTATTATAACTGTATAGTAAACACATAAATAAGGTGTCTTGTCTACACAGGCAGACGAGCAGTCAGGCCACTTGATGGGAAGTGGTCATCGACGCCCATGAACAGCTGCCTGCTGTGAGACATAGGGTGTTAAGACTCGTTTACTCAGTAAATACGCTGGCTACGGTGCCCTTCAAACCGCAACACAGTAATGTTTTGACACTAATGCTTTGCGGCAGAAATAGGCACCGCGGTGGTACCAACACAGATACTGTAAAAGGGGGACCTACCACCAGTAAGACTTATACTTTCATCCCCCATTTAAACCACTGTAATAAATAGCCTATGTCATAGGCCCCAATTATGTATTAGGGGAGGCCTAACACAGTGTGGTGATGATGTTGAACCTCAAGGTTGACTGGCAAAAATGTCATTGCCAAAGTTAAAAAATAAAGAAAACAAATACATAGTATTTTCTTTAAATACCGTTTTCATAATAAAATATTTCTAGCCTAACCCTAATGTGTTTTCTATCAAAATCATATACATGTCTCTGCCAGGGGCCCTGTGACATCCTAAAATTTTTCTTTTACTGCTTACCTCTGCCCATTTCTTACTCGGAACATTCAAACAACGAAAATATATTTATTCGGTACATGATAATATGAACGCATACACATTACAAACATGAACAAAAACATTATGCACAAAATCTGTTTCCACTCGTCACAACATGAAGTTATTCACTTCATGAAAGCCAATTTTCATTGAAACAAGGCAACAATTGTCGATTCGAGGCAAGGAATATATTGGAAGTGAAATAAAATAAACAAACAAAGAAAAAAATTATTTTCTTTATCACTTTATACAGCATCATTACATAGATACATTGTCTGTTTGTTCTGATAACACATTGTACATACGAAAAAAAACTCAAACTGCATTAAAGTACTGATAATGACGAACACAGTAGATAGCCGTCTTATTTCAACATAGTCCAGGTAGATTCTAAAAGGCATAACTGATTTTTTTTGGTTGCAACAACTATAACAATAGATTCAAATTACTATTGAATACAATTTCTATCTAAAAATATGTTATGAATATGTAAGTAAAAAAAATTGTCACACAATTCAGGAAACAATTTTAGACAAGTACTAGAAAAGTTAGTTTTAAATTTAAAAATATAATGACTATGCTGCGGTAAGCATCCGAGCAAGACATACACACTAAATTTGCTCGCATTGCATAACCCAAAATGGCCGCTGAACGCTTTTTTGTTTGTGGCTTTTATCAATAATTCTCAAGTCATATTAGGCTGAAGAAACATAGATAAGCACCAGGTAGGTCAGACAAAAGAAATTAGGTACAATAGGCAGCAAAAGATTTAATAGTTCACTTTACCTTTTACTTAATTGTTTAACAATAACAACTTTCATGACATTAAAAATTGATGCTATAAAGAGCTGAACACTCCTTCATTACTGAATCCTTATCCATGCTTTTCCCACTTGTCCTGATCAAGGACCTCCGATAGGTCCAAAACTACTTGGCACCAATACCAATTAAATGTGAGTTAGCCATTCATAGTATATAATTTTAGTTAACTTCAATAGATATAGAAGAATAATATTACCAAACCCTTTATTAGAAAATGATTTTGAAATTGTAATGACTTTTAATATATGAAAGAATTAAATTGGATGAAACGAAAGATCAGTTATGCCTACCAACATTAATAAATAAAAATTAACAGATTATAACACAATTGTAATAGATATAATGTTTTTTAATTTGTTAAAGGTGTTTATACTTAGATAATATATATTGCATTTTTTTTTTAGTTTATTTCACGGAATCTTATTGTTGCCAGTAGAAAAAGAAAACTCTTTTATGTTATGAATTTTTTTTTTCAGCATTTTTTTTTGTATAATGTGGTCAAAATTTTACATTAATCAAGCTAAATAAAAGACGGAATCTTTGTTAACAATTTGCACGCCAGACCCTATTGGTGACCAAACTTGAAGCCATATACCATTGGTCTTCCTCATCAAAGTCATTCACCGCACCATATTACCAATAAGAACACCATACATAAGACTTTTAAGTTATTTTGTACTCATAAAACATTATTAAGCTTAGATACAGAATTTAAAAAACTTATACAGAAACATTGAGTCAAATACAAAAATGTTTTATTTTCATATTTATATTAAACTAGGATGGTGACAATTAAAATATTTTGTTATAGCTCGTAACTAGCAGGTGAATGTTTAAACTCTTCAAAATAACTTAAAATTCCTCATAATTATCGTTCATAAGTTAAACAACATTATTTCATCTAACACAAAAAATTTTAAGAACTCTGTCTTGACAAACAAACCACAAAACTTGGCAAAAATTAAACGGAAGCAGTTCTAAAACTAACATCTTGTCAACAAGTCTCCACAAACTTCCGTACAACCGAAATGAAAAAGTCAAATTGCAAATTAACATTTACTCGGAAACATTCCCACCCATATCACTCGTCCATTACATTTCATTGTTTACTGAAAAACCTATTTTATCTCATAGTTATCGATAACTTCAACTGTATATGTACACAATATTTAATAAGATAATCCTATACACAAAATCATATTAAACTAAAGTTCGTAACATAGTCAAGAGAGAAATCAGTTATTGATCGGAAATGAATCAGAAATTTATCTTAATATGAAGTATTTTATGTGAAACAGTATAAAGATGTATTAATAGATATAAAGAATAAATTAAAAGCAATTTTTGTTTAATATTGTTGTATGAAAACCTATAAAAAGTTTTAATTACATCTCACATCATTCCCTCTCAACTTTGCTGCGTATAACAATCTCATAAACCTTCAATTGTCATCTCCTCATACCATCTTCGGTTAGACAACCAGAGATTCAGACAATTCAAGATGACCGATTCCGTTGAGCCATCAATGAATGTCGATTTCCGCTGTCTCTTTAATCGTCTTCAGTGTTGCCACATTTGTATTAACTAATCTTCAAATCTGCAAGATAAATATCATAATATAATAAACTAGTTGTTACCCGCAATTACGTTCATGCAGTAATATATAAAAAAACATGGTAGATTTAGAAAGATTTTTCTGTAATTGGATCCATTTAAAGTCTAAGCTAAAGAGCCAAAACAAACAAAAAGACATAGAGACAGAAAAATTTAAAAGATTAAGGTTTAGTACTGCCTCTGTGGTCAAGTTATTGGCTCTTGCTTATAACTGGAGATGTCAAGGGATTCTAAATCCCACGGAAAACAATTTTCTAGCTATATGGCTCGGAGGTTCTTATTGGATCCATTTAGTCTAAGTCAGGCCAAACACAAGACATGAAACAGAAAAATTTAAGATAAGGTTTGGACGCCTGTGTGGTATGCCCTGTTTTATACCGAGTTGTGGGTTAAATCCGAAAACAATTAGTAAGTATTGATGTTACAATTTGGAATGTTGATGTCATAAGAGATCATCATAGATGTCAAAACCGATTGAACCAGCATTACTACGCCGAAAACCTTACGGATACAGGTCCAGGAACCCACTCAATGAAGAAAGTGCATTGGAGAGTCCTATGTCCAGATTGGACTAACACAGGTGATGATAATGTATGTTGCTACGTGTACAGTTATGTATCACAAAGACTAGTTAAAAGTAATATTTCAATGTTACAGGATAATGTTTAATTAGTTATATAGAAGATAATGAAATAAAATATATTAATAAATTTGAAAGATGTTACTATACAAAAATTACTGAGGGTTATCAAAACCATCTATTATAACTATACCCACTTCATGAAATAGATTTTATGTATAGACTGTGTAGCCAAAGTCTATTGTATATAGCCAAAATCTTTGCCCAACTCTATGGTCTGAACTGTGATCACCTGTCCTTTATTATTTGTCTACCCACTTGGCATTATGGTTAGTGCACAACTGTTGCACCATATGGTTCGATTCAACCACAGGAAAAATATTATGTTATAAATGGTAGTGATTTTGTTATGTCTGGGTGTTTTTATTTATTCAAAAAATAACATAAGTCTATGTATTTATCAGTCCTCTAGTTTTTATAGTACAAGCTTTTTGGTTTGGGACTAGACAAAGGTGTGTTATTTGCCCTGAAATATTATTATATTATATTATTTAAAGGCTGATAATGATTATTATTATTATTAATTGTGGAGAATTGAGTAAGAATACTTTCACTATTAAGTATATTAAAGTAAGTAGTCTTAAATCCTTTTATACATCACTAATAACAATATCATATATATATATATATATATATATATATATATCATCAGCCTGTGATAGTCCAATGCTGGACATAGGCCTCCCTAATATAACTTTATCCATATCCCACCACGCTGGTCCAATGGGGTTGGTGGGTGGACCGACTTTTACTCGCCCATCTGACACATGGATCATCTTACTTTTCAGACAATTGGGAGATTGGATCAAATTGCCCTGACCAACTAGGAAACAACAATGAAAATTTGTTGAGTCTCCGCAGGATTTGAACCCACAGGCCCGGTTTCTAAACACACCCAACTACTAGGCTACTAGAGGTCTTTATTAAATAAAGTTTCAAAACTTTGCTCAAGTAAATACCTATATCTAGGACTGCAGGCAAAATTGGGACATCTTATACTCGGCAAGTGTGACCCACTATTTGTTTGTTAAGCATTCAATTTGTGCCCTTGTTTAGCTCACCATTTAGTTACAAAGGCATTTAACAGGTCAGAGTGTACATAAGTTTATAGCAGAGAAATAATCTCCACAGATATAGGGATCAAATTTATGTGAAAGAAAGCTATTTACCTTATGTCAGGCACTCTTAAAATAATGTTCAGTCAACTAATATGATCATTACTTCTGACTAGGCTTCCTGTATGGTCAAATAACCAACTAAGACCTCATAGCTATCATGAAAATGCCTATATTAACACTTAAAACAATCTCACCTCAGCACTCCATAGGCGCTATAGAATTCGAATTATCCCCATAACCGCTCAGGCTACCCTGGAACTCCATACCGCTGATCTGGCTATCCGCATTAAAGGAGGCACCGTACGAATCGTTACTGGGCGCGTGTGACGCCTCCAGATTCACGTCGGAGCTCTCCGCCGCCGCGGAATCCGGTTCAGCCCAGTTTATCTTAAACCTCGTCACGCGTGGCTCCGAAGCTAGAATATTCCTCACCACTTTGTCGAACTGCGGCTTGGCGGGCGGGTTCTCTCGCAATTCGGGCTCACTCTCGCTGTACTCGTTGTTTATGAAGTAACCGACGCGTACAAACTCCTGCCCTCTGTACGAGCACGTTAGTAAAACTACTGTGACGCCTAACGCGTCGTTCTCTGGTATTCTAGTGACATCGGGAGGCGGTGCTTGGAATACAAACATGTGTCGACCCTCCGGTATTGGCCCCACGTATATCGTATCCAAAACTTGGTCGTGTTCCTCTGTTTCGGCGGACCCGACGTAGATCATCTTCCATTCCAGGTCCTCCTTAAGTTCTTCGATGCATTCAAACGTCAATTCGAATTGGAACGGGTTGAGGAACGGACTGGGGTTGTCGAGCACAACGACATTGGTTATGTGAACCTTAGCCATGTTGTTAATATGTTTTGGTTTGCAATTTGTACGTGAATCAGTTACTTTTAACACTTAAACGCCCAATGAACAGCGGGCCGCACGTAAATAACAAAGTTTGAACGCAAATAAAACGATTTCCGTTTAACTGTACAATAAAGATTCGGCGGGGTGACAAATATTTTGGCGGTTCAAATAGTCACGTGATCAAAATAACTGGCGTTCGCAACGCCGTGCGTGGCGCAAATTGTAACTACAATAGGAAAATAAAAATATGACAGTGTCATGTGAAGGAACGCGAATATACATTATTTTTGTGATATATATTGAAACACGAATTAGTCGACGACATAATAAAGTTTAATATAGTTATAAAATAGAGAAATAAATAATAAAAACTTACATATGCCAGAGAAATGTCACAAATTACACTGCTCAACACATCAACAACTATCAAACAAATACCAGAAAACAAATAAGTAGCATAGACAACAGATCCTTTCATAGCTGAAGTATTTATATAAGATGTTATTTTAATATATTGTTGCATAAATTTCTATCATCAAAGAGTGTCCTTTATTCAATTTTTCCTATTTATAAGTTAAGTACTAGTTAAAGCTTCAATTTAATAATGTCGTAATTATGGCATATAGCAATAAACAAAGTTAATGTCACCACAAGAATGGCGTCGGTACACTTTGTGTGCGTTGTGAATTGTCCTGTCAAACTTTGCTGTGATTTATAAAGACTGCTATTGCTAGTGCCACTTCGTAATAAGGATACATATCATTAGCGACTGCGTGCATAGCAAGCAAATACTAGTACAGTCATGAAGGTCAATTGATGAAACCGTCCTGCGTACAGTTACATTATTATCCTGTGGAACATATTTAAGGTAACCGATTTATTTTACGCTAAAATAAAATTATAACATATATTTCACAGAATATATAAAGTATATTTAACGTTGTAACTGCACTTCGTCAGTATAATTTTGAAAAATACAAAACATTAAGCAGTGAAAAATAACTTTCTTTGGTATCCTAATGAAGTTACTTAACTGTGAAAGGACTTGCATACTTTCTGCTTGAGTCACCTCTACGTCCCAATATTGCCGTCGTTAATTCAGTGGCAATTGATTGCAATTAATTACGCGCAGTCCACACACGAAGGTATTCAATTGTGCATGTAAATCTAGAATATGAAAAGCATTTTTATGCTTAGGATATTATTAAAAGCTATATTTTAGTGAAAACATATATTTTTCAAGATATTGTAATTTAAATAGCCCAAATTTCTTATCTTATTCTACCAATATCAATATAAATAAAAAAATTACTTTACTTTTGCAGTAGATGGATATGATTATCTAAGTTTAAAGAATCAAGCCATAAATCGGTTAATATACACACACAGACACACATATATATATATATATATTTGAAAAAATAATATATGACACCATAACTATATCTGTGCTATGTGATGTTTTGTGGATGTAGTTTAATTATGTTGTTCACAACATCACAACACATTCCACTATGTTTAACATTATATCACAAAAATATAATGAAAATTATATTAAAAGGCTTATTAAACACAAATAGCCATTTATTAACATCATATACATTAATCTCTCTCGCTCTGTCTGTCTTTCTCCACTTCAGAACTTTTAACTCCAGCTTTATTAAAGATGAAAATAAAAGGAAAAATTAATTTCATAATAATATTACTAGCAATTATGTTGGGCCTGAAGCTCTGATATTTGGCTGCTTTACCCGTTAAGTGTATAAAGTTTTGTCATTAGACCTTATACTGTAAATTACATGCCATCCATTAACTTTACGTTCACATGTCTGTTGCACAATACTGATACATTGGGTAAAATACTAAAATAATTGACATAGAGGAAATAAGGTATTCACATAAAGTGATATATTATATCATTATCAATATTAGAAAGAAAAAAAAAAATTAATGCCTGTACCCTCAAAAATTCTTTTAAACCACATTATTGTAAAAAAAAATTTTGCTTTTTAAGAAAATACTTAAATTAACTCCAGGCTTAAAAAACATTCACATGTTATGTCTCAACATTAATAAAGTTACCCATGCAGTGTGGACGTACTGCTTGTGATTTATAATTAATTTATTTGTTTCCAGGGCTCCTGAATGCGGGAGAAGGCAGTATGTCATCAAACCGAGATGATGGACCAGTGTACTATAGAGAAATACAGAAGAATGCATATCTTAAACGAATACCAAGTGAGGTCAGCACCAACAAACTGAGGCCATTGGGACACAAGGTATGTTAAAATAGTAAATATTTTGGACAATAACTTGATGGTACAGTACCATCAAGTCCCAAACTATGTACAATTTGATGCTTGATAAATACATAAACACTCTTTCCTGTTGTGAATAAATATATATACTATAACTGCCTCCGTAGCCTAGTGGTAATGTTGTGTGCTTTATAAACCGGAGGTCCTGGGTTTTAATTCTGAGGGGATTTAACTAATTTTCACTGTTGTTTCCTAGTTGGTAAGGGCAATTTGGGCCAATCAACCAACTGTTTGAAAATTAAGATGATCCATTCGTCAGGTGGGAATGTAAAAAGTCGGTCCTGCGCCTTACCTCTCTCCATTCGTGTCGGTTATCCGTGCCATTGGGCTTTGGAAGTATAATAGGGTGTGCACCTGTGTTTGCGCGTACACTTCTTTACTATAATATCTCCTGCGCAGTCGGCTGAACTCTAGTATAGATCGCCCGCCGTAGTCGTAATCGACTGAGAACATTATACTATAAATATAAACATACAGACAAGAATAGAACAATGTTTGTCACACAATATTTTTTCTGTGAAATCGAACCCGCACCCCCTGGCGCATTAGTCAGCATCACTAACAACCGGTCTTTGTTAGTAATCAGCATATTATACTGCTATAGTGTAAGCGAAATGACAGGTGCATTGCTTCCTTATAATATTAGTCCTATGGGACAGAAATCCAACATGGTCAGAGAGAGTTCAGAATGACTTGTAATATCTGATGCCTAAGAATCACCTTGCTGTAGGGTTAACAACGAGAGTTGTTCCAAACAACCAGGGCATAACAATTAAAAGTTGATTCAAGCCCCGCTGCATTCCTCATGCCGGTTCTTCTCAGGTGGAAGGTTTCCATTTCTGAACTGGTGGTAGTTTATTTGACATTAAAAAATAAAGAGTAATGTTCTATCATTACGACCATCGTCATGTTTGGACATAGGCCTCCCATAATGCACGCCACCGATTCCGATCTTCGGCTATTCCCATCCAGCCCACACCGGCCACTATGGGAATGTCGTCACTCCATCTTGCCGCAGGGCGACCCACACTACATTTGCCGAGCCTCGGTCTCCACTCCAAAACTTTCCGAACGGTCGTCAGTTATGCTACGAGACCAGCTCACATGCTTCTATCATCATCGTCATCAACAGCCTGTGTCAGTCGACTGCTGGACATAGGCCTCCCCTAATGCACGCCACCGCTTCCGATCTTCGGCTATTCTCATCCAGGCCACACCGGATACTTTGCGAGCGTCGTCGAACTCATGCTTCTATATCGAATAAAAATGTTTGACCTAGACGTGACCCGCTGTTTAGTTGCTTCATCATCATCAGCCTGTGATAGTCCACTGCTGGACATAGGCCTCTCGTAATACACACCTATCTATGAGGGTTTTGGACCGTGTCCCGCCACGCTGGTCCAATGCGGGTTGGTGGGTGGACCGACTTTTTACATGCCCATCAAACGCATAGATCATCTTACTGTTCAGTTGCTTACGTAACTTCATGTATAACCTTTCCACCATTTCTTCCAGAGGCCGCCTCTCAGGCCGATGTGGACACTGTTCTGCGTCCACAACGGCCGTACCCCATTCCTGGAGCAATACTCCGAGCCTGATCCATCGGGCGCCTTAGCACACCGTCCGGCTTGGAGGGCGTGCTTAAGAACGGCGCGTCACGTGACTGCCAGCGTCAAACCCCACGTGGGTGATGAATACGACTTCTTGATCGACACGGACCAGGGGCCCGTGCGGATGCTGGCACCCGATTGGTTGGTTTGGCTATTTTTTTTTACCGACTTCAAAAAAAGGAGGAGGTTCTCAATTCGTCTGGATTTTCTTTTTATGTTTGTTACCTCAGAACTTTCGCCTGGGTGAGCCGATTGAGGTGATTTATTTGAAAGCTTTGAAAGCTTCCCGTTTGGTCCCATAGCAATTTGGTCCAGTTCTGACGGTGGCATCCATGAAAAAAATTGAATAAGTCTGAAATTTATATTAACCATGTGCTCAACAAATGGACAATTAATAGCTCAATATCACGCCAATCGATTTGAAGTCGGTTTATTTTTGTTAAAATTTTATATTAAAACACTATTAGGGACAACGGAATAATGTCATGAGAAATCATTTGCCGGTCAACCATCACTAATAGCGTCTGATATCGGGAGCGCGAACCCATAAAATTTTCTCTACCAAAATGCATAAGTTAGTAAAGAAGCGGGTTGTGCACAACAAAAGCACTCCTTACTAATAAAGTTAATATTTGGCAATGGGTCTATTTGTCTACTTTTTTTGGTTACTGAAAATTATATGGGTTCATTACCAAACTACACCACTTCACTACAAAGTATAAAACGAAGTCGCTTTCTCTGTCCCTATGTATGCTTGAATCTTTCAAACTACGCAACAGATTTCGTTGCGGTTTTTTTAATAGATAGAGCGATTGAAGAGGAAGGTTTATATGTATAACACATGCTTAATATTATAGCTATATTTTCCATCAGCATATTCCCGTGCGAAGCAGGAGCGGATCGCTTGTCGCATTGATAAAAAATAACTGTGAAATGACCAAACGTGAATAACGCTTAGGAGGCTGTCACTATAACATGGAATAACTCTGACGGTTATTTTAAAAAAATACGACTACTTGTTGATTTACGGATTCTTTATAGTTTATGCAACTTATAATAATTGTTTCCTAGTTGGTTAGGGCGAGTCGATCGGGGTTCAATCACTTTCCGGTCGTGTCGGTTATTCGTCCCTTCGGACTATGAGAGTGAAGGAGGAGCCAATGCACCTTGTGCGTACACTTACGCATATAATATTTTATTATAATAAAATATAATATAATATCTCCTGCGCTGTTGTACGAGCTCTAATATAGATCGGACGCTGTATATGTATCTAATAAATCGACTAAGAGTACATTATTATACAAATTGACAACTGACAATGGCTCGCTTCGAGTGTCGGTTTTTCGTGACGGTATGCCGCATGTGTGGAAATTTACCCACATAGTTTTTCCCTAAAGCCCCATAGACGTATGACTAAACTTACTTTTGAATATTTCAGGGAATCAATGCAAGACTGGGTGACGATCCTTCGGAACAAACTACACGAGCTGAGGATCCTCGCAAAGGGGGAGAACGTGTACTGCGCCGCCCCAGTGGCGCCACCACCGCGCGCTGCGGCCAGGGACCCCACGTCGCCGCTACCACCCACGCCCCCAGTACCACCTGATAAGTTAGACACCTATATTTTAAAACAATATTTGTGTCGCCCGCGACTTCGCCCGCCTAGTAATATAAAAATAAATCTGTTTACTCCCTGTTCAGCTATCCTTAAGAAAAAGACCTGTCATAATCGGACCAGCCGTTACAGAGATAAGCCAGAACAAAGTAATTTTAATGAATATATATTGAGATATATAACATACTAGCAACCCCCCAATCCCCCTTGTGGGTGGAATTTCGTAAAATCCGTTCCTAGCTGACCTCTACTCGGCGAAAGGAATATTCCTACCAAATTTCGAGTCACTACGCCTTATCGTTCCAGAGATATCGTGACAAGTCAATATATAGGCGGGAATCTTTTCTATATATATAGGTATATAACAATTTTTCTTTAAATTTTTGTCCTATTGCATATTGGTGATGCTAACCCATAAGATTTCCCCATTCCAGAGTACCAGGCATTGAGCTATCCGTTCCTTCACCACCGTCAGCGCAGCCGGCCGAATCGACCAATCACAGCCAAGCGACCGAAACTTCGACCAATCACAACGAAGACGCAGTCGACATATCCAGCTGGGACCTTTCGCTGCCCAGTACCAGTAGCACCGAGCCTAGGAATGTCGCCAGAATCTGCGGCCAGAATATATGTCTGGACGACTCCATACTGAAGAGGGAGCCACTGGGCGACGAGTTTGTCGCCGATTTTGTGCGTGACGACTTTGGCGGTGATAACTTTGGAGGTGACGACTTTGTCGGCGACGAGTTCGTCGCTGGTGGTGGGGACGATGAGTTCGTCGGCGAACAGGGCGAGGTGTTCACCCAGCGGGTGGTGGTTGGTGATGGAGAAGATAGGAGCGCTAATAGGTGGGTGTCTAGAAAGTATCGCGTTGAAATTGGAATTTATTAAAAGGCAGTAATGGCGCCTGAATGTATTATAAACTGGAGGTCGTGGATTCGAATCCCGCGGAGAAACAACTTTGTGCTATCGTTGTTTTCAGGTTGGTTAAGACAATTTGGGACGGTCGCCAACAAAAACAAATATAATAAAATAACAAAACAAAAAATCAAAAAACATAATAACAACATAAATATATTCCATGCGTCGGATGGCTACCAACCCGCATTAGCTCAGCGTGGTCCAAAAGCCCCTAATGGAGAGGGCGTGCATTAGAGGAGGCCTTTGTCCAATGGTGGACAGGCCGATGATGATGATGATATATTTATTCCTGATTATATTTGACAATGATAAAGTCGTCACTGCCTTAGTAACGGTTGTTTCACATTCCAAATTAGCAAAATTATCGAAAGTATATTGATTAGTTAGGACTGCCTCCGTAGCCTAGTGGTATGGGCGTGTGCTTTAGAAACCGAAGGTCGTGGGTTCGAATCCTGCGGTGACGCAACAAATTTTCGTTGTTGTTTCCTAGTTGGTTAGGCAATTTGGGCCGATCACCCATTTGTCTGAAAAGTAAGATGATCCATGCGTCGGATGGGCATGTAAAGTCGGTCCACCACCAACCCGCATTGGACCAGCGTGGTGGGTTACGGTCCACACCCCTAATGGATAGGGTGTATTAGGGGAGGCCTATGTCTAGCAGTGGACTAACGAAGGCTGATAATGTGTGTATTGATTAGAAGCCGATCCCATGCAAACTTAGGAAAATTGCTATTAATCAGCTTTATCTCTAGTATTTACATGGTTATTATAAATTCCAGGTCGCCGCAACGAGCCAACGTGACGGTGATACAAGTGTGCAACCGGCCGGAGCGAACCTACTCTGCTAGTTCGTCTAAATCTCGAGAAGAAAACACCCAAGATCCGCGGGGTTCGAACCCAGGACCCGGCAGCTTCGTGAACATAATCCACACGGACATGCAGCCGCAGTACGGCCACCTGAGTCTGACCACCACAGTCAGTCTGACCGGTGAGACGCAGGATTCCGTCTACGAGCGCCTGTGTATGGCATCCACGTCGGATGCGGTGACATCCGCCACACCGGACGTATCCGTGGATGTCAATACATCCGTAATCCCACTGGATGTCCCGACATCCGCCCGGATCCGCGAGCATCCGCGCAAATCGTCGCTACCCAATCTCGAGCCCGAGCCCGCCTATGAATATTTATACCCTAATTCTAGTCATGCCGTCCAGGAATCTAGGCCGACTACGGATTCGAACGTTTTGAGCTCTATCCCAAGGGCGATAAGGCCCAATGTCGAACGATCGCAAAGTCAGAACGCATGCGACAGTCCGAGGTTGAGAGAAAATCAGAGACGAGTACAGAATAGTAGCCCAAAGAGAGAGAATAAAACAGGTTAGTTAGAATTTGTTAGCTATTTCTTACTTCTGAACTTCCTTAACTTATGTTTTAAGTTTCGTCGAACATTATTTTTGATATATAATGTAGCTAAATGTCTCTATTCTCGGCATGGATTAATTTACTTTATCAGATAATACATTTATAATTTGTTACAAACGCAGTTTTTTATCTCGACTCCGTACGGATCTTAACTATCGAGTTTTATATACAATCATATTAACAAATATGTCTCGCTTCACGTTGAACAAGACGACTACCTAAACTAAGTCACAAAACCATGTTTTTTGAAAGAATCATCATCATCATCATCAGCTTGTGTTAGTCCACGGCTAGACATAGGCCTCCCCTAATGCACGCCTTCTTCATTTCAGGGGGTTTGAACCGTATCCCACCATGCTGGTCCGATGCGGGTCGGTGGGTGATTCTTTTCACATAGAATCGTTAATTTGTTATTTATTTACTGTTCTAGAAAGAAGTGAACAAACGAAACCAATATGGAGGCGCGGATTGACCGAGCTCTCTTTGCTAAGCCGACTCCGAGGTTTGGGTCAAAATAAAAGGCAGGATAGTCCAACGAGACAGGACCAAGAGAACTTGGAGAGGTAAAGTTTTAGTAAATAAATATATTCCAAATTGCCTTTTTGAGTATTTAATTTATATATGGTTGTAAGCCTTATACTATTATAATACTGCCCTAAATAAATGCAGCGCAATGCGCCGCAATTCCTTCGCGCGGGAATAGTACAATGTGTCTCGGGCGCGTTCCACTAAACGATCACTATGCTCAAAACGCCGCAAAACGTCACTCATGACATTTAAATTTTTAAGATTGATGATTTTGTGTTATAATAACATTTGAACGCTAATTGAATATTCCACCGATATCAAAAAAAAAGTATCTATATTTATTATTTTTGATATAAATCCATCATAATCAGCCCCTATCAGTCCACTGCTGGACATTGGCCTCTTTCAATGAATGCCAAGACTGCCGATCCCCTGCTACTCGCTGCTAACTTGAAACATAAAATTATTATTGTTTATAAATCCATATAAGTAATAATTATTTTAGTGTATTTTCAAGACTTACACATTAAAATCTAAACTTGTATACCTTTCTCTTTATTTTTACATGTAATCTATTCGACTTTAGGTACCAATTGACATGCTGACGTGCAAGTGGAACATACCCCTTGTTATTTCAATTATTATAAAAGCTACGGTGCCCATCAAACCGGAACACAACAGCGTTCTCACACTACTGTTATTCTCAGAAATAGGCATTCTAGTCACTAACCTAATCAATCACCTGTAGAATTTCAATTTCGTAGGTTATGTTCACAACTAGCTATTGCCCGCGACTTCGCCCGGCTATCAATATATAAAAAAAAAGTTAGGCTAGGTTACTCCCATTTTCATCAGCTATCTTTCAGTAAAAGTCCCCTCAAAATCAAACCAGCAATTCCGTATATTAGCCAGAACAAAATACACAGACGGTCAGGCCGACACTTACATTATAAAAAGGTTTTATTTTGTTATATTTACAAGCTATATATAATAATGTAATCGTTTATAATAGTTAATTTTAACGTTACAAGCAGACACTCGCAATTTTATCTATTTGTACACATTATTGTATTAATTAATTATATATTTTCCAGAGGTGTGACGTCTCCGGCTAAGGTTGTGCACAGATCTAGACCTCAGGGGAGAGTGGATAGTACCAGGAGAAGGAGCAACTCTCTCAGTAATGGTAAATGTATAGTTAAATCTTTGATTGTATCATGCATTCAAGCCATTGTGGCATTTTTGAAAGCAATTCTTTCAATAAGTATAATTTTTGTTACAATTTTTCTCAATTGGATGTGAAGATAATATAAAACTTAAAAAATTATATATTTATTTATGTTTGTGTCCATGTAATATATATTTATTTACAAGAAAAACTGCCTCCGTAGCCTAGTGGTATAGGCGTGTGCTTTAGAATCCGGAGGTCGTGGGTTCGAATCCTGCGGGGACTCAACAAATTTTCAATGTTGTGTCCTAGTTGGTTAGGGCAATTTGGGCCGATCACCCAATTGTCTGAAAAGTAAGATGATCCATGCGTCGGATGGGCATGTAAAAAGTCGGTCCACCCACCAACCCGCATTGGACCAGCGTGGTGGGATACGGTCCAAAAAACCTCCTAATGGATAGGGGTGTATTAGGGGAGGCCTATGTCCAGCAGTGGACGATCAAAGGCTGATGATGATGATGATGAAGAAAAAAGTAGGTCTATTTATTAGTCAGTCATCTAGTTGCCATGGTACAAGCTATGCTTAGCTTGGGATCGGATGGTGTTGTGTTATCGATCTGAGATTTTTATTATTATTTAATGAATGTGGTCTACCCTTTGGGGTGTAGAGGTCAGATGCTGGTAGTTTAGTAAAATGTACTAACCAACAAAATTAAAAATGTCTTTTCTTCCAGTCCGGTCAATTTAGACATTCAAAGTTACCTTAATTCCCACCAAGCTGAAAATCGGTAAGATTGTTTCAAATATCATTAAAAACAAAATTTGAAAGTTCCCCATCTTTTCTCTGTAAGGAAAAAAAATATTTAAGGTCAAAGAAATGAGTTTTTCGCGAAATTTCAAAAATGTTTAGATCATAAAATTATCTACAAAAAATTAAGAAACTATTAAAAGCAGTAACTTGACCGGACAATTATCAACATAATTTTTCACCTCTTGGGTCAGTCTCTCTCTACTAAAAAAGTGTCTAATGTCCAGTTAGTTATTATTTTACTTATAAACTTAATTTCTATTTCAGGTCAGTCCCCATCGAGGCAAGGGCCTATGGCGCCTCTAAGGGCTCGGCAGGCGGCCGCGCTGAGGGCGGAGCAGCGGCGGGGGGCTGCGGTCGCGGCCTCGGTCTCCGTGAGGGATCCGCCGGTCTTCGCGGACTACGAGCGGCAGGTCTGGTGCGTGGTCTTTGGTCTTTGGGACGGGTTACGGTGGCCGGGTCTTGATCTTGGTATTTAGTTGCTGTTCGTGGCGGTATTTGGGCAATACATCGGTCTTTGTAGAATCCCTATCTTTGGGATGGTTTATGGTGTTTATATTTTTGATGGGTTTTGGTCTTCTGTGGCAGATGTTTGGTCTCGGTAGTCTAAAATGATGAAGTCACTTGCGTGGTTTTAGGTCTTCGGTGTCTGGATCGGGTTACGGTGGTTGGATTTTAAATGGTGTTATGACTGTATAAAATGGATTGTCTTGTCACTTTAGAGTGTGAGCGAGATGGTCTCTTGCGTGGTCTTAGGTCTCTGGGACGGGTTACTTTGGTCGGTGTCTGTTATTGGTTGAGTGATAGATGGGTCATATGTTTTATTATATGATCTTCGCGGACTACAAGCATCTAGTCTGGTGCATGGTCTTCGGTCTCTGAGATGGGTAACAGTGACTGTGACTTGGTTTGATTGCTCTATTCCATTTAATTTTGGTAGGTTATTTAGCTAGTAATCGATTATCTGGTCTTTGAAGACTACGTGACTTTGGTCTAAGGTCTGTATTGTTATATTTTCAATAATTTGGTTTTGTAGACTTCTGTCTCCGGCTACTGGGATGGGTTATGGTGGTTGGGTCTTGTGTATGATTGTTCCGGTCATGTAATGTTTAGGCATTGTGGTTGGTTTATATGAACTATTCTCTGGGCACAGCATCTATGGCCATAGTTTTAACGCCATTAAAGTTTGAATTTGTAATTTGTTTACATTATTTGTTCAGATATCAATCGTCTGTCTATATCTATCTACAAATTTATATGAAACCCTAACATTTGTTTTCCAGGGTCGCCCGATGGGGCGCGGGAGGGGCCCGCTGCGGTGGGCGAGCGGGCGACCGGGTGGCCGCGCTGGCCGGCACCCCGCCCACCAGCGCCGCCCACGCCAGGATGCTCATCAAGGCCTCGCATACCAACCTGGTGAGTGGAACAGCCACCTTTCGGTTCTCCTGCTCTCAAATATCCAACCATGTTAGTACTTAAACATCTCATTGGCAAGTAGACCGGCTGACTTAAAGGTCGCCGATACCTTTTAGACCGACCTATTATTGACCTATATATTGGTCTAAATGTAGGTCTACGGTCTAACGAATCATATAATTGCCGGTGAGTGTACCAGCAGGGTTTGGAGTCTTCAGGTCTTTAATGTTGATTGGACCAGCTGACATTGATGTCTTCAAGTCTTCATGGTTCAGCTTCCAACCTAAACACGGCAGTCAGTAGACTAGCCAACTTTGGAGTGTGTAGCACTCCGTGGTCTAGCGGTATTGGCCCTTGCTTTGTAAACCGGAGGTCGTGGGTTTGAATCCTGCGGAGAACAACTTTGTGGTGTCCTTGTTTTCTGCTTGGTTAGGACAATTGGACCGATCACACATTGTCTGAAAAGTAAAATGATGCATGCGTCGGATGGGCATTTAAAAAGTCGTGTTACCCACCAACCCGCATTGGACCCGCGTGGACCACCTCAACTATGAGGTTTTTGGACCGTATCCCAGTTCAAAAACCTCCTAATGGAGTAAGCGTGCATTAGAGGAGGATTTAAACTAACACAGGCTGATAATGATGATGATGATGAGGTTTTCAGGAGATCGGCTTCTGGCCATATAAGTACTTACATACGCCACTGGTGACTAGACCAGCTGACTTAGTAGTCTCCAGGCCTCTGGTTTAATATCATGTCTATATATGCTCTACTACACTCTGCTGGTACATAGACCAGCTTATGATTCCAAGTCTAAAGGCGTGGACCACTTTGGGTCTTCATAGAATCAGATTTTGCCCATAACAGTACCAACACACCCCTCTGGTTAATAGACCAGCTGATTTGCAGTCTCCAAGGTCAATTTTTAAAACCTTACTGGTTTTGATATTATTACATTTACAGAATTATCATATTATTAAAAATAGTATTCACTCTAGATACATAAATCTAATATTATACAAAATAACCATATGTAACATTCATAATATATATTTGTGCTCAGATACAAATGCGTTATTTAATTTATCTTCTTTCCATAGGTTGACATACTTTTCCATCGGGTGCCTTTGGGAAAGATCTACGTAGTTAGCAAACGCGATAGAGAGACCTTAGGTTTGTAGCCTATTTAATATTGAATGTGCTAATTTACTTTTAATTAATTTAATTCACATTTAACAATTTCCTAATTTCTTCTCAAATAGAGATTGAAAGATAACCTGTACAATCATCTCATGTTTGAAAATTCTACCTGCCTTTTAATGCAGCGTAAAACACTGCAATTGGGTGCCCGGAATGCCCTAATGAAGTTGTTGAGTCCCTGCAGGATTGGAACCCACGACCTCGCTTTCTAAAGCACCAGCCCATACCACTAGGCTATGGTGGTGGTTAATATTTATTATGTGCGTTTAATAACGAACTATTTTACTTTAGGCACTAATCCTTACGACGCTTTGCCAAAAATATGTTATCTTATTTCTTTTATGGATCTTCAAAGTTAAAGTCAAAGTCAATATTTTTATTCAAAATGGAAGCATTACACTTTCTTATTGATTGTCAAATAATCTACCACCGATTCGGAAATGGAGGCCTCTGACCTGAGAAGAACCGGCGTAAGAAACTCTGCGGTCCTTTTTTTTCGTTTTTTTTACAAAATTATTACATCAATACCTTACATTTTACTAGCTTTGAAATAGCCTGGAGCGAACAGTTCAATACCAGGGTGTGTTATCTGTCAAGTAGTCATTACAACAATAATATCCTTTAACACACAAACGCTCCTTTACAACGTTTTTTAAATTTATTTACAGATAAAAGCTGAATGTTTTCTGGTATTTTATTGTAGAAGAGTATACATCTGAAAGATTTCATTGTTCTTCAGCTAGTTTTGGAAGAACATGTTTATGCTATTCCTATATATATATTATGTGTGTCACAATATTTTACAAAAACATTTTATGTTTATGAACGTACATAATATTTTCAAATATGTATTGAGAAAAAACAGTCATTACATTGATTTCTGTAAACATTTTTCTCAGCGATTCTTTGGGGCCCAGGTTATAGACTGCTCGAATTGCTCTCTTTTGAATTATGAAAATAGTATTAATATCAGCCGCGTTTCGCCATAGTAGAATGCCATAAGACATTATACTGTGAAAATAACTAAAATATACTAAACGGGCTTCTCTTTCTTTATATATTCTTCCTCTCATTTAAAGACAAATTTAACATTAAAGTACCGAGTAATTGTTATAACAAAACTAGCTAAAAATATATT
Source organism: Lamproptera curius (assembly GCA_029286875.1). NCBI lineage: Eukaryota > Metazoa > Arthropoda > Insecta > Lepidoptera > Papilionidae > Lamproptera > Lamproptera curius. Next base: position 255,568 of record JAGSMT010000057.1, on the reverse strand, counting down.
TCTTTGTTTTTTAAAGAAGCCCAAAATACTCCCAGTAAACATAAGCTATCGTCCGGTAAAAATCAGACGGATATCGGTTATATCAATATATATAATCACAATGTAAACATTTAAGAACAGTTATTATGATGCTACAAAGAGATATTCTAATTTGATTTATTTGTACAGATTCTAAACGCTGTGTTTGTTGTATTCCCCGCTATTTCTTGCTACTCATCATCATCATATCCTAGAATCTTTTATTCTAGCACCCCGCACTATAATAAATAGTGGCTTAACAGTCTCACTTACTACTTTGTACTTATTTGTGCTTAAGTTTAATAAATATTATGAATAATAATCACTTTAACATTTATATTTATTCCAGGTCTCCGTTTGGACAGTGAGTGTGTAATACGAGGTGTGATTCCATCTTCTGGAGCCTCCCTCGCCAATCTGCCCCACCCTCGCCCCCCCGATGGGCGGTCACCGAGGTCAACAATCGTTCGCTGGACCTTCTTAAGGTAAACCCTTGTTAAAAAACTCTGGTTGTGAAATATCAACCAGTATCATAATAATTTGTAGTGTTCAAAGCGAACAAGCAAAAGTTGAAAGAGAAATTGGTTGAAAGATATCGGCCAATTTGCTGATAATTTGTACTGTTTAAAGCAATGAGATGGTGCACGTTCACCTGATGGTAAGTGTTACGCCATGCCTATAAGAAATTCTCTTATACTAAAGCTATATAAGACTGGCTCTGGCATAGTAGTTATGAATATATGAATATTAAAGTAGCACCATTGGCATTGTGAACTATACAAAATAAAAAATATCAATATTTATAAACATCGTAAAATATTATTAATGATATTATAGGTTATTACCGACAAAAAATTGCCGTGAGCACTTTAAAACTGATGTAAATGGGCTTTATCGTATTATTTTACCTTAGTTTACTATGGATCGTTTATCTTTTCTAGCAATAAATGTAATCAAATAATGTTACTCAAGGTATATTTGGATTTTCAATGTCGAAAGATTTTTTTGAATCGTCAAAGTAGTTTTAAAGAAGAAGGAAACATTTATTTGGTAGTAACGTACGGCCTAGTGGAGGTAATGGGTTCGAATCTTGCGGGGACTCAACAAATTGTCATTGTTGTTTCCTAGTTGGTTAGGGCAGTTTGACTGATCACCCAATGGTCTGAAAAGTAAGATGATCCATGCCTCGGATGGGCATGTAAAAAGTCGGTCCACCCACCAACCCGTATTGGACCAGCATAGCAGATCCGAAAATCTCCTAAATGAAGAAGGCGTCTACTAGGCGACTAACACAAGCTGATGATGATGATTTGGTACATAAAAAGACATATTTCATCGTAGATAAAAAAATTAAATAAATTTGAACTTTCTATGCTCCAAAGAGTCGCCTTGGATCAGGAAGAAATTTCTTTATAGCTGATTTTTACGGGAATCTAACAATCAATTGATGATGCAGTAGGCAGAGAATTCTCCATTTCTTGTTTTTAACACATAACTACTTATATAAAGAGTTGTATACATTTTTTGTGTGTTTAGCCTGATTATGGATTTAAAAAAAATTGTACTAAAAGTTCCTTAAAAATAATATCCAGCATTACAAAAAATAAATTTAATATCATTAATGTATATAAGTGAACTTTTTAGGTCATCATTTTCAGTCTGTGATAGTCCACTGCTGGACATAGACCTCTCCTAATGAACGCTTCCATTTGGGGGTTTTTGGACCGTATCCCACCACGCTGTTCTAATGCGGGTCCGTGGGTGGACCGACTTTAAATGCCCATCCGACGCATAGATCTTCTTTCTTTTCATACAATTGGTGGATCGGCCCAAATTGTCCTAACCAACCGAAAACAACGATAACATAAAGTTGTTTCCCTGCTGATTTCGAAGCCATGACCTCTGGTTTATAAAGCAAGGGCCAACACCGCTAGGTCACGGAGGTGGTTAAGTTTTTAGGTATATAGTATCTTTATTACAGTAAATTAACTTCCCTATATACATCCAATTTACGGACCCCACCCACCGCTATTCTCTGCACCACCCAAAAGTTGACTGGGAGGTAATGCCAATGGCATTAAGGCCGCCTTTGTACTACTTGTAGAGAGCAAGAAAGGTAGATAAATAAATTAGTAAACTTAGACTTCTAAATGGTGTTGTTGCTGAGCCGAGCTTTTTTGCCATTTTATTATGTATATTTGTGTGTATGTTTGTACGTATATTATAATTTTTCTCAGGGTGGAGATGAAGAAGTCAACCGTCTAAGCCTCCATGGCTCGGAGGCATCAATAATAATCCAGCCTGCTCCATTGGTGAAGAAGCTCAGAGCAGCCATCAAAGCACACAAGTCCTTACTGCCCTTGAGATAAGGTCGATTTTCCCCTTTATTTGGTATATAACTCCGGTTTGAAGGGCCACAGTGTTACTGACAATGGAACATTTGACTGCATATACTCGTGGTGCTTTTTTCACCGCATTTTGATTACCTTCTTTAGGATGACCTACATTAAATATAATGTGGTTTTGATGTTGCATAATTGTGGAGCATTTTTATGGGCAGCGCATATATGTCTCAATCAAAATGTTGATTTATGCAATAATGATTTACTGAAACCTGATTGGTTTCAGTATCTAATAAGTAATAAGGAATATCAAATATTAATTTTAATAAGTTTTAGTAAATGAAAGTTTCAACTTTGATACATACAATATGAATAATAAGCTACTACAATGACCACTGAACTGACGACCCACTTGGCGCAGTGGTTAGCGACCCTGACTGCTGTGCCAAAGGGTGTGTATTCATATCAACACAGGAAAAATATTATATGATGAACCTAGTGTTTTTCTCGTGTCTTTGAGTTATATATATATATATATGTATGTATTTAATGCACAAGGAAAGTAAGTCTATGTATTTATTGGTCATCTAGTTTCCATAGTACAAGCTTTGCTTAGTTTGGGGCTACATGATGTTGTGTTAATTGTCCAGAAATATTATAATAATTATTTTTGTACCATAAATTAAAATATTGTTCACTTGTGCAATTATTTTATTAATTGGAAGATAATGGTATTGAAATTCCTGCATTTTGCAGAAAATATTTATCAGTGGCCTCCTGAAATTCACTTTTACAGCTTAATAATAAGGCAGTTTTCAACAATTGATAATAATGAAAAGGAATTCCAATGTAATAAAGTGTCGTGAACTCTCACTGATTTTGAGTTTATTTAATGTCAAATAAGATGTGATTTTATTGCAAAAATAGTCTAAAATTAAGTTTTCCAACACTTAATAGAGTCGAGAGAGTTAAAATGATTGGATTAAGAAATGTTGTTAGTAAAAATATTAAAATCAATGAATTCGAAAATATATATTGTAGGGAAGTTTTTTTAGAAAAGTTAAAAATTAATTTTATAATATAAGATCAATTTTTTTGATAAACATTATTGTGATTTGGAAAATCTGTCAGACTGATTATTATTTAATTATATATTAACGCACATATTTATAATTTAACATAATCTTCGAAAGCAGCTATTAGCATATATTTAAACTCTTTAAAGATTCTTTGTTTTATTATAAAGATATTATAAATTATTTAAGAAAATTTCTTAACATTTGTAACAAATTATATGAGTGAATAGAATTCATTTTAATTTTGAACACATCACATACATCATCAGCCTGTGATAGTCCATTGCTGGACACAGGCCTCCCCCAATGCACCCCTATCCATTACATACTTTTCAGACAATTGGGTGATTGGCCCAAATTGTCCTAACCAAATAGCAAAAAAAAGCAATGAGAATTTATTTCTTTTATTTACGCGATTATTATACATATCAAATCCTCTAATTTACTGATATTTTGCCTTACTTATATATATTTATTCCCGAGGTTTCGGATTCTTTCCAGCATCCATGATCACGGGCAGACTAAGTTGATATATGTATGATTAAAATTTTTTGACTCCCCGCAGGATTCGAACCCATGACTTCCGGTTTCAAACACACGCCTTTACCACTAGGCTACGGAGGCAGTAATTTTGAATAATAGAAGACAATTATTTGCATAGATTATTGCAAACTTTATTTGCTAGGAAATTTTTTGCTCTTTTCGGTACTGTCTTGGTTTGTCGGTATCAAGGTTCATACAATCCAATGTACATGGTACTGGTAAAGTCAATTTAGTTTGTATTAAAATATTAGGAAAAATATATGTTTCTTTTGCATCCATATTATTACATTACTCTGAAAAATAATTATTTAAAAACTTTAGTACTATTGCATTATATTGTTTTGACAATGTGTTTATAATGAAAAGAAATTATTAAACATTTATTATCTATACATATTATAAAGCAACGTTCCCGGCCGCGTCTGTATGTCTGTCCGTACGCGATAAACTCAAATACCGCAGCACAGATTGTCACACGGTTTTCACTAACCGATAGAACGATTCGTCCGGAAGCTTTAAGCATATAATTTGTATAGTATCTGTGTAGATTTGAGTAAAATATATTAATATTTGTCAGAGACGTCGAAAATAAATTGAGCCGTATGAGAGCTTTCAACGAAAACGTTGCCTAAACTCTATGAGATATAATAAAACAATGTACGGTGGAAATATTCTTCTCTTCTAGATGTCTAAAAAGTCTTTTAATAGCATATGTAATGGCTTGTCCGATTTTGACGGGACTATCTCTAAAAGATAGCTGATATAATAGGTTATTAAATATGTTTTTTTGATAAACTGTTTGTCTTAATGTTAACACGAGGATGAAGTCGCAGGCAACAGCTAGTAATATATATATATGACATATTTTGAAATCATATTAAAACATTTATTTGAAGTTGTCATTCCGCAGTTGAAAATTAATTGTATGATATTGAATGATCTCATAAAATGTTACAAAAGTGTGTCTTTTTAATATCTTATATATAGCTTTTTTTCCTTAATATATATAATGCCTACCTATAAGGAGATAAAGCAGTTTTCTTTAATTATTTTTATTAGATGAGATTTATCTTTTCTGCAATAGTCTTATATACAAGCAGTAATGACATAATAATATAATATCGAATATATGGACCCCAATTGGGAATAAGCCTCCTTCTATATTTTCCCATTTTTCCTTATCTTTTCCCAATTCTAGCCAGTTCTTTCCAGTAACAGCTAATGTTTCATCAGCCCATCCTTTGTTTGGTCTTCCTGCATTCCTCTTTCCTAGACGACCTGTCCATTTTGATGATTGCATTGTCCTTCTTTTGTCACTATATCTTGATACGTTGACTTCCCAATCCATTTCTGTTTTAGGGAGTGTAATATATATAAAAGAATCAGTCGGCTTGGTCTTCTCTCTTATGATATTGTTTTTAACTTTATCAGTTTATATCAGTTTCAAGATATTCCTCTCCGTTGCATGTTGTGTTGTTGATGTTTAATTCTTCATTTTATCAGTGGACCCAACTGGAAACAAGTCTTATGTACTGTAAATTAGTTTGTGAAAAATGAGTGAGCAATAATACTGTATATATTATCTTAATATTAGTTATGGTGCCGATTTATGTGAAATAGAATAACCTAAAAATTAGTTAAATATGGATTGAAGTCTTTTTAAGTTATGATACAAGACCACTTTTGTGGCTGAAGTGTAGATAAAATAAAATAATTGTAGTGAAAAAAGATTTTCCTTGGTAATTTTTTGGAAAAGTTCATATTTATAGTGCCATCTCGAAAAGCTTCAGTACTGATACATCTCTGTATTATACAATGACATGTTCATTTTGACATTGGACACTGAACGTAAGTTTCATATTAATGGATATGAAAATGTCACTTGTTCTCTCAAATAGCTTCAGTATCCATGCATCTCTATATTATACGATGACATTATTTATTTTGACACTTGACACCAAACAATAAAGTTTCATATTAGTGGATATGAAAATGTGGCTCATTCAATACAATCATTCATTGACATTTTAGGTCTCATCGTATTCCGATAGAGATCTGAGTTTTCCAGAAGGCAAATATTTCTCACTATATCTATGATTGGTTATAATTATATTAAGCTTTGTATTTTCATTTTAAAATGTAAAATCACACACATAACATGCATATTTAAGTGTTTCATTAATATCATGAGAAAATTAGATGACTTTTTTTACAAATTAATAATTATATGTCCATAGATAAGCATAGATAATCATAGATAATAGAAATATGTACAATGTACATATCTAGCACAATAAATATATGTTTTTGTCTATGTATTATTAAACTTGAGTGTATTTTTCAAGGGTTTGATGGAACCATTTTTTAGAAAAATTATACAACTTAGGTGACAATTTGAAAAGAATCTAACATTATTTAATATTCATTATTGCTGTAATAAAAATATTAATTAGTTTTTGTTGAATAAACATATCTTAAATTGGCTGTATTAATAATCTTCGGAAATTGTGATATTTTTATATAATTATGTATAAAACCAACCCGCATTGGACTAGCGTGGTGGGGTACGGTCCAAAAAAGCCCTAATGGAGAAGGCGTGTATAAGGGGCGACCTATGTCCAGTAGTGGACTAGCACAGGCTGATGATGATGAATGTATAAATAATAATTTTCCTAAGTAATCATCAAATAATGGCATGTTTTACTCAAATAAGACGTATACTATATCAAAGTTACTCTGGAAAATGTTGCATAGATTTCGAATAATTGTCACTTTAATAAAAATACACAATTTCATTGTTGTACATGGACGGTTTTTTGCTGTCTCCCTTTTTTATATTAATTAATTTAATTAGACGAATGGCGCTATTTAGTTATAATTATTTGAATGTATATACTTATTGTACAATTTTTAATGTACATTTTTACATAATTAAGCTGAACTACATTTAATTAAATGTATACATAGTAACCAATAGCAACGAAGCGTCCTATGGCGTTGTTATTACACGACCGTCATATATACAAATATGTCTGTATATAATTTAAATTGTCAAATAAGGTCAGTCAAGATGCACCACACAGCCAACACACAACACAACGTCGTACGTATATATATATATATATATATATACATATGAATAAATTTACATGTCTGTAGTATAAAAAAAAACGTTTTTAAAAGATAACATACGTGATTAATAATCAACACATTTTTTTTAAAACATGTCACGATACATGTTGTTAACAAAAAATTATATTTGTTCTGGCTAATCGCGCGAATGGCTGGTCGGATTTTGATGAAATCTTCACCGGAAGATGGCCGGTGTAACTGGAAGCAACTTTAGGAGGAAATAATGATATATTTTTTATATATTGAACAGCTAGTACCAATAGGAACGATAGATGTATGACGTCACTGCGTTGCCATGGGTTACCTTGTTCGTTTATTTCGAGTCTTGACTATATGTATATATATATATATGTCATGGTTTGTGATAATTTCTACACTCTTACTTTATTGTGATTATATTTTAATGCGTCTCGTACAATTTTGTACACTGCTTGTGAATAACATACATAATTTTACTGTCGTCGATTTTGGACGTTATGAAACGACTTGTGATCTTTTACTGATGAATAAACGTTTGTGAATACTTTGTTGTTTAATTTTAGACTAACTTTCCAATTGAAGGTACTGTGATTGAATTATCTTTAACAATGTTTACGCTAAAGGGTTACTGCGAGTTATTTAGATCGACTAGCATCTGACCCGCACGAAACAAATTCGATGATGAATCAGATATCAGGATATGAACGGAGGCAATGACATCCTATTTCATTTTAAAGTCTTGACAAACTAGACTAGATTTCATGCCCATCCGATGCATGGATAATCTCACTTTAGTGTTGATTATGTGATCAGCCTAAATTGTCCTGAGCACAACAGAATGGTAATATAAAGTTAAATACCTGCAGAATTCGAACCTACGTCCTCCGATTACCACTTACAGATGTGGTTAGGAGGATAATGTGCATCTTCTTACCTAGTAATTACGCTCGCGATGGTGCACTTTAAGCCAGAACATAATAGTATTTTCACACAAATGTTTTTCGGTAGAAATATAGCACCACTATGATACTTTAACTGGAGATTACTTGTTAAAGTCAATGAAGAATCTAATATTGTGTGTAAACTGGATTCAGGTATATTATATTAATTCTTATGTTACGGAAACACATTATTGAATAAAAAGATTTAACTGTTTTTATCGCGTTAAATGATGCGTTAAAATAAAAATAAACGCGAAAAAATCGTAAAAAGTCGTTTATGCAATAATTGGTTGATATAATTTTTGAAGTAATTTTAGCTCGTGTCGTCTGTGTTTGAAATGTTAATTAATAAAATCAAATACTTTATCATTTCTCAGCTATCAAGTTGTGACAATACATGCTTGACTTAAACAATGAAGCAACAAAAGAGATATAATTTAAACATACAGAGTGATGTGTCATCGTAACGCTCCAATGGCATCTTATACCTTAAAGCGGTCTCGTTGATAGACAGTTGCCATCATCGCGCGATCTTCAACCAATAGCGTGATGGCGGAAATCGTCTTTGACATTAGACATTGTTTACATAAATACGGTACGTGTTGTTTTAAACTGCACGCTGTTAATTTATCGTTTGGAATATTTTTCTTTCACTTGGTCACTATCCAAGTTATCATGGGGTCGGCTTCTAATCCATCCAGATTTAGCTGAATAACAGTTTTTACGCAGAGCGACTGGCACCTGACCTCCACGACCCAAAAAGCAAACAGCATTTTAAGGATAAATTAGTTGTCAGTAAATTTGAAGGCATTGACATCCTGTAACAACTGCCAAAGATGGTCTACACAACCGGGACCGACTTTTTACATGCCCATCCGACGCATGAATCATCTTACTTTTAGACAATTGGGTGATCGGCCCATATTGTCCTAATCAACTACGATAACAATTATATTACATTGTTCATCGTTTGAAATACACTATTTAATTAATACAAAATGATTAGGGATTAAAGAATACTCGCGAAAGTTTAAATAAAAAATATTTTATTTTACACATTAAATACGTACATTACAAAACGCATGGAAAACATTATGTAAAAAATACGTCACGCCGACCGGCAATGTCTGGTCGCCAAATTAAAGCTGCGAATAGAATTTAGCATTGAGAAGTCAAAAGGATGCAATCAATGACGACAAAGAGAAAGACTGAAAAGATGTAAACATAGTAACCAATGGCAACGAAGTGACGTCACACATCTTTTAGTTGAAATGGCTCCACCAAGAGTAACTTGGTGATTCTGCCAATGTCAAGGTTCGGTGACGTCACACATATAGCGTTCGTCTTTTAATTAATTGTCACCGTGATGTCAATCAGTAAGTGACAGTCGACTAAAAACGCCATACGTACGAGGCCGCTTAGTTGCTATGGGTTACTTTGGACACATCTATTTCAAGTGACTTTTTCGGATAAACATTACAAATTAAATACTTTGGCCATGAAGATATAGCCAAGATGGCGCCGATTTCAAAATCATACTTTCCATAACAGCAGTATACAGTTGAGATAAAAAATAGCAGAATAGTGAACAGAATCAAGTTACGTCAGCTAAGGAATTTACAGAATATCACGAGAGAAGTTATAAAATCTCTAGGCGTATAAACAGGGTTTATCTTGACACATAAGTAAAATAAGACATTGTATCCATAAACAAAGTGTAACGTCAAACCACAGCATAGATATAGTGAGAAAATTTTCCTTCGTAATTTTTCAGAAAAGTTCCTATTCATCGTGCTCTCTAAAATAGCTTCAGTAATTATACATCTCTATATTATTGATGACATTTACATTATTCATTTTGACATTAGACACGTAAACTCAAAACGGCACTCATTTAATACGATCATTCATTGACAGTTCGGTTGTCATCGTATTCCGATAAAGATCCGAGTTTACCCGAAGGAATATATTTCTCACTACATCTATAGCACTAGAATACGTTCCAATTTGTATTTTTCCCATGTTTTATTTCCCGCGCTATTTAACCAATAAAACGGTTGACGTCCTTGCGTCAAGTAAGATTGACGTTACAACTTTTTGCTGAATATCCAGTCTTATGTGAGTCGAGTTTATATCTAACAGGGAGGGGAGACGATGTAATTAGTAAATAATATTATTTTTACCACCTTTTAATGGAGGATAGAGGTAAGTGTCTAATTGACAGTGAAAAGCACTTCTAATTTCACAAGAAAAGTGTTGAAATACATAGAAATGCGGTTATTTAAATGGTACCCTTTGTTTAATTAATAAATTGAGAAAGTTTTATATCTATACCATATTTAAAGAATAGATAGAATTGATATTAATCTATAGGACCGTTGAGTTTTACTGTTGACATATTGTCATAGGGATATCAACCACTGATTGACCATTTTATCGTACGCCATAAGTACAAAGCTACTTCGATGCATTGCATGTAACATTTTGTTACATAAATTTTATCTTGTCTTTACATTTCTTTAGACTTCTTTTTAGTAAAAAGCAAATTAAATAAAACTAAACAAAGTTTGATAAAAAGATTATGTTACATAGAGAAAAAATAACTCTATCCTCTTTTGTTACAGATACTATAAAAAAACTAAAGCGTTTCAAAACTCGTTTAGAAAAATAAACTATTTACAATTTTTATTTAACAGTCAGTATTAATTAATGTGAAATGATATTTTTATAATACAAATATTATTAACGCTACGCGCGTGAATTGATTCTTATATTCTTTGAAATGTTGCCACATTCGAATGTTAACTGACCCTTTTTTAATATACATAGTTATTTTTCTTTAAGCCCAGAAGTTTTATTTCATGTTAAGAGGGTTAAAACATTTTTTCATGTTCAATTTTGGTTAAAGCGAGTTTATATTCAGTTCATATACACTTAAATATCTTTCGATTTTAAACATTTATTAAACAATTTGATGTAATGAAAGCGAGTCAATATTTATGATAGTTTCAATAGCACAAGCTTTGCTTGTTTATTAATTTATCCACGATGTTTTTTAAAACACTCTGTTTTAATTCATTAAGATAAAATGTATATTTAGGCAACATTTAAATACTATTAACATAATTAAGGCAAGACATATTGTATGTCAAATTCTAATTGACAGCTACGTTTATATTTATTGACACATCTTTACAGCGTTCACATACAAGTTATTAAAGTTTAGTTTATTAAGTACCAAAAAAATACTTGCACCTTTTTTTTGCAATTTAAAGCAAGCATCCAGTCATATATATAATACATTATAGTTTTGACAATTTAGACTCTGAATAAATGTCAAAATCCAATGTCAAACACTTATAGCGGTAGAAGTGAACGCATTCTCATTCGTGGACCGCAGCCATTTTGAATCCCCACGCGATTTTGGCGGCAATTCAGTTTGACATTTGACTTTTTACCTAAATTTTGTAAAAATACTGAATATTACTGTATATAATAGTAAATATTTATTAGCTGCAGATTATAAAAATAGTATAATGCTGTTATTTTAACATAATTAAGGTTTCAATTCATGGTTTAATTAAAACTATTTCATCTTGCTTATCATATCAAGAATATAACTAGAAATATAATAATGTTAATAATTGTAATTAAAACTAGAAATTGTGCTAAATAATCGTAGCGTGTGATTATTGTTGCATTGAAATAATCATTATTATTTATTTTAACCTAAAATAACTGGTTTAAGACACATAATGGTAACTAAATTAATGTCAAGCAATAAGATTTTGAGGTTAAGTTTATTAGCAAAATATTTATATAATAATAATGATTTAATATTAACAAAAACATTACTAAATTAGATTATATTGAGATTTCGAACTGTCATCTTTACATTAAATATACGTAAAAAGATAATATTGTCTATTGCTAAGAGGCCACATAAGAAACTTTAATAGTGTTGTACGCATAGCTAAAGAAGCAATTAGTGATTTTCTTTTAAATTAAAAATCGAATAAAAAACGTGAACTTTATCGAAATGAATGAGCAATAATGTAAATAGTAATTGCTTCGAGATTTTATATTTGCGACGATTTTAATAGTTTTTATAGGTTAGGTTTCACCCGTGGCATCTTCTTTAGTACGACACAATTCATCAGAAGAAACACAGGAAATTCTCAAATATTGCTGAAGTGATAGTCCGTCATACTATTGCAAAACTTCATTGAACAAATAAACATGTAATAAAATAAAAAAAAAACCGGAGAACCTTATATAAACAAACAAGGTAATATAACAACCATATTTGTTTGCGTCATTAAAAAGTGACCCTATACTTTGTTAAAATAAATTTCAAACCCATTATTTTCTGATGTAAATAAAGTATATAAGAATTTCGAGAAACTTCTACGCAACCAACCATAACATCACGGCAGACGAAATGGTGTCTCACAATTAATATTATGTTTACTCAGATTCACAACATAAAATACGTAATTCACCTAATTAAAATAAACCGACACCAACTTAATGATAAAATTAACTGTAGCCATAAACAAAACTGTTATTCTTACTTCGCCGTATTAAAACTGTTACACCGGATATTCATCATAACCTAATATTTTTAATTGGCAACATTTTCTTCTTTGCGTATACATAATTAATGAAAAATTCACCTTAAAGTATTTACTTTGTTAGTGAACTATACTTTGAACTGGATTTTAGCCTATTTATACTTGGAATAACAGTAAACAAATTTAATGTCAATCACTGATGGCGCCAGATGCGAACGCGTCCTCATTGGCGGACCGCGGCCATGTTGAATCCCCACTCGATGTTTAACCCGATTTATGCGCCATCCAGTGTGACATTAGATTTTATTTACGTTAATTCCTTCCGTTTAGCTAATGGCGTTTGACCTGAAATCTTACGGTTAAATGGACCCTATTACTTCAGAAAATCTGACATATTCACACCGGATACCCGTTCGAGAAAAACGCGAAAACGCTAGGCTTTCGTCTCGAAGCCTTGCTTGATCCTCTCCGCGCGTTTCCGTCTCCTATATATAACCGGCACTAGACACCATAGCGACGCGCCGCAGCACAATATCAAGCCTAAGGTGACGAAGAGTGACTTGTACGACTTGAAATGCTCGAACCAGAGGCCGCAGACCGGCGGACCGATCAGCTGCAGGATGCCGTTCACGAACAGGCTGATGCCGTATGACGACATAAGCCTCTCCGTTCCCAACATCTCCGTCATCACTAAAGCCGTGACACCGACGTTGATACCTGACGCGATGCCGAATACCGAGCAGAGTGCGCTTATCATCGAATAACTTGAAACTAGAGGGATCATTGCCAAGCTCACGCCCGATACGAGCAGGCCGGTTATGAAGAAGTACCTTTTTGGAGTGGAAACCACATCAGATATAGCCGAACCACCGATCCGTCCCACCAAATCTAAGGCAGATATGATCGACAGGAGATACGCGCCGAGAGTTTTGTCGAAACCGCATTCGTCCGCGTACGACGGCACCAGAATAATGAAATTTGTGTACGAAATCGCGCAAGTGCAGTTCGATATCAGAATGACCAAATAAATGGGGTCTTTTAATAGCTGTATATCGAAGTATTTGCTCGGTTCTTTGGTCTCCGCCTCCTTGGGGCGTCGCCTACAACCGCAGCAATACGATATCGGTGCAAGACTGTCGGTCACTGACTTTATACTAAACTGGGAGGCGAATTCACTCGGTTGCTCGAAGGCTGATAGAGTTGAACCGTGGAAGGGAGTCGACATATATTGGAAGCTTGACGCGGAGGGACTGCGTTTAGGAGCTTTGGGAACGGTCAGCTTCCTACCAAAGGCGTCGTTAGACCTGCCTTCTGGGACGGACCCTAATAGAGACGGGTTGCTAGGAAGATGGTTGGAAATCCTGCTAGGTATATGAGAGATCGCGTGGCGTGAGGAAGTAGAAGTTTTCCTGGCTCTAGGCTCGTCTATTCTAGCGACTTGAGCTGCGCTGGCAGAGCGGGCGAATTCGCTGCTAGATCTGTCCAGTTCTGCGTTGGATCGGTGTTTGAAGATCGGCGGAGATCCGTTCGCGAACCTTTCCGTCACAGCGTCCTCTGGTGTCAGGACGAGGCGCGGGTTGCTCGACTCCAGGTCGTTCGGGTCCTCCTCGATGAACGGTTCCAGCTGTGGAAGACACCTCCAGAATTGAACTCAGGAAACTTAACTCAAAATGAACTGTACCTATACGAAATTAAAGGGAGAATTGACGTCAACAAAGTCTGACGTCAAAAACGGCGCCAGAAGGGAACGCGTTCTCATTGGTGGAACGAGATCATATTAAAGCGTTATGTAATATTAAACAATAAGAGTGACATATAGATTGACATTTGAGTTTAAATTAGACCTTGTTTACGTACATTTCATCTTTAATTTGGTTATTTGCAACAGCTATTAATAAATCATGATTAGTTCGATTCCAACTATGATGTTTGAATAGGTTTATTTTAGCATTAAATTATGGCTCTGTAGTTTGTAAGTAACAAACAAAACTGTTTTAAGAATTGGCGTGGTAGGGCGGGTGATTAGGGACGGGTAATCTGACAGCAAGAGCAGGCGCAGAGATCTTGTTACTATAAATTTAAAGGAAATACCAGCTTAACTTGCGTTTTTCGCACCTCAATACTACTTAGTCACGTCGGTGCTTTACGTTAAACAGAGCATACGAAAATATAGCGTGGGTTAATCACTTGCTAAGTTTTGTATTATTTAATTAATAATCTTTAATTAATAAGAGCAATACAATACGTTATTGTGCAACAAACAGTGTTATTGAAAAATTGGTCGTTATTCTTCAGAATTCTAAATTTATTTCATTTATTAATTGCTTCGTTCTTCGTTAATTTGTATATCCATTCAATATACATTACTTTAAATATTCTTACAAGGTTAAAACAGTTTTATTTTTAAACTAAACGTCCTAAAAATTAAAAGGTATTATAAAGACTAATACAACACAAGCGTAGGGATGTGACGACGAACCGCCCAATTGACGACGGATCTGCCTTAAATTGGGAGTAAGACAGATCGGCAGTACAAGAGCAAATTATTCAATTGCCAGTCCGCCAGCTCAGCGTGGCGATTATAAGCAAGTTTTTTTAACGGACACCGTCTCGGCGTTGATTAAAGGAGGCCTATGCCCAGCACTGATGAAGGCTGTTTATAATGATGATGATGAAAGCACGAAATCGTACAGTGTTCAACGGTCGACCGGCGGTCGGTCGCGAGTCAACGCGGCGTTCCTACATCAACGCTCCACCGCTTAAACACAATATTAACAACACCCATCAAAGAAATTTCTGGGTAAGAAATGAGCGTTAAATAAAACAACATTGTCAAGAAAAAAAGATACATTTTTTATTACAAATCTGAATTTTTTTTTGTAAATTATAAATTAACCTAACACGTATATATTAAAAGTTCATTTTGTGCGATATAAAATATTCATTTGAACAACAAGCGCCCGCAGCTTCCAATCATCTAAAATAGATAATAAAAGTGCAATGCGAATATATAAAAAATCTATTTATGTACAGTGTATAATACATTTTCTGGAATCGATACTTGACTTTCACTTTAGTCGTGTCAATTTAAATACTTTGTTGATGGTATTAAATTTAATAATACCGACTTAGTCGTATTACGACTTTAGTCATCGAAATCTATATTAATCGGTAGAATAATCGAATTAACACCCTAACGTGATTAAAAAAAACTTTTTTAAAGAATAAAACAATATGATCTTTGATGGAAGACATGCGTATGATTTGAGGATAGATATATTTATTAATTATTTACTGACACTTGCAACAAACTTACCTTTAGATACATCTACTGTTGTAGTATATGTCTATTATTAAATTTTGACTTCAACTATCAATAGTAGAATGTATACAACAAAATCAGAACCATATGGGCATGAAATTGATGTAACAAAGTAACCTTTAGTAATGAAATTTATACATCGCGTTCTTATTGGCTGATTGTCAACTAGCGGTTGACATCTCGGTGACAATTCATCAATAAAAACGCTAAATAAATTATGCCACTTAGTTGCCATGGGTTACTCTTTATAATTAGGTAATTTCAACGCTCAACTGTATTTAGAATATTAAAAACGGCAGGGGGTAATATATAAAATCTCTGAGGGGGAACTCTTTTTATTACTTTTAAGAAGCATTTCTAAAAGTGTGCGTCAAATATTTATTATCATTTACACACGTGATCACAGGAATAATTAACGTAACATAAGAATTTTACGATAAATATTTTATTGGACTGATTCAAATCAGGTTCTTAGCATAATTCTAATTTTAAAAAAAAGCTCCCTAGTTTTTTACTCATTTTAATTTACGATTTATAATAAACCAACAGCGTGGCTGGGAATGTTACCGTATGATTTATTCAAGCTTAAATAGATTTGATAAGATTTTTTAAATTAGCCCAGTTTATAGTTTTAAATGATCATATTTAAATCACACTTTATAATACCATTTATCACGTCCCGTACTGTTTGATATAAACATATAAACTTGAAACTAAGAAAATATACAAATTTTATATATATATATATATTTATGTAGCCTACAGCATCCAGGATGACGATGCGTGTTATAGTACATTCACCAGTGATTGACATCTAAATGACAATAGCAATAAGAACGCTAGATGTGTGACGCCACTTCGCTGCTACGGGCTGCATAGTTTAAACTTCCGACTTCACTTGTACTCGGATAATCTAAATAATAATATAAAGAAAGGGAATTTTTTGTTCGAAACGCGTTTCATCTCATCAGTTTTATAACTTCCAACTGTATCTTCTTTGAAATCGAATCACATTTAGATTTTACGAATACATTGGTAACCATATTCAATGATTATTAACTAAAGGTGAGACAATTTTTACTTTGAAAACACACATCTAGCGATTTGATGATTGATGAATTGTCACCGAGATGTCAATTACTGATTGACAGTCGACTAATAACAACGCCATACGCCACTTTGTTGCAATGGGGGACGTTGTTTCCATCTATTCCATATCAAAGTTAGCTAAACTATAACGGAAAATAGTTATAATAGAATGAATAAAAGTAATCAAAAACGATATAAAACAGAGAGTACAAAATTACGTTAAATTCGGAATTATTTTGTATTGATACTGGCACGTTTATCCAACTCACAATTAGCATCATACATACACACATGCATATGAATATATTAGTTATTTAAATAAAATTAACAAATTTCATCATCAAAAAAGAATTTGCTGTTAACCATGAAGCATATATAACCAATTTTTAACATAGCCATTTTCTTTGCAATACTTACTTAAAAGCATTGTTTTATAATTCTGTTGATAACCTAATAAAAATAATAGCTTAAAACAAACAATCATTCACAATCACGACAAAAATAGTTTATAATTAATATTTTTTTTAATATTAAAACTTGTATAAAAAGTAACAAAACTTGGCACATAAACATTACAATCAATAATTACTAAAGTAATTTAGCGGAACAGTTTATATTAAATTAAATGAATAATTTGGATCGGCAAGACATTATCTTCCACTACAAGGAAATACTATAGCATAATAGAAATTACCTAAGATTACAAAAAACTTGTTATTTATTTTATTACAGTCGTGAGGCCTAAATAATTTCGACTAAAGTGTTTTACTAATACCATCTTAGTCATTGTCAAATTTAGATACCGACTAAAGTCGTATTGCATTGGACATAATTGGTCGAATATATTAAAATATTTAGTCATCTCCCGCATCTCACTAATTCGTTTGAAAATGGCTCATACTTTCTGGGTAGCCTTATCTTGAGCCTCCTGTGCTTTTTTCTTGTGTCTATTTATGATCGGCATGAACAACCATAGAGAAGAGCCCGCGATAAAGATGAAGCCGAATGTGACGAACATATTTACATAACTGCGATCGTACTCGAACCATATACCGCAAACAGGCGGTCCGATCAACTGGAGGATACCATTCACAAACAGACTGATGCCGTACGTAGACATTAGTCGTTCGACGCCCAATATCTCCGCCATGACTAAAGTGGTAACACTATTGTTAATACCGGATGCCAATCCGAATAAGGCGCAGAATACGCTTATAGTCGTATAGCTCTCCAGAAACGGTATAGTCGCCAAAGTCACTCCAGAAAAGAACAGTCCGCCGACGAAATAGAAACTCTTTGGCATTATGTTCAAGTCGCAGAGCGCCGAACCGCCTATACGTCCCACCAGATCCAAGGCGGAGACCGTACTGAGGAGTAAGGCGCCGCGGGATTTATCAAAACCTATGTTTTGCGCGTACGATGGCAACAATATTATAAAGTTGGTGCACGATATAGCGACCGTGCTGCTCGACAATAATATAACCAAATACGAAGGATCGGTCAGTAGGGAGACATCGAAGAACTTGTTGGGCTCTTTGCTGTTACGCTTACAGCAGAAACAGCAGTACGCGACGTCGGCCACGCTCTCACCTATCGACTTCAGAGAAAACTGCGAAGCGAATTCGTTAGGTTTCTCAAAGGCGGACAGGGTCGAGCCGTGGAAAGGGGTCGAGACGTAGGCGAAGCTGGACGTAGAAGGGTTCCTCTTAGGTCCTGTGCTGAACCGCCTTCCAATACCCTCTTGGGAGCCTAGCTTCGCATCGTAGGCTATAGACGCCGAGCTATAATTAGCTTTCGACATCGGTCTAGTGTACGACAGCTTTCTTTTAGACTGGTTAGGTCTTAAATTGAGCGCCGAGTTTTGGGCTCGAGAAAGGTTCCGATCGGAGTCACCCTTCGATAGGCCGTTAGCTTTTTCCATTTCGTACACTTCGATGGGTTCTTCCTCTTCGAATAGGATGTCCTGCAAGGAAAATGAAAGCTTAACACAGTGGTATAAGGTCGATATTGGTTCTAGTCTACAAGCTGGTAATGCGGGTAGTTTGACTAATGCTATGCAGATAAGAAGACAAAATTTATATCTTTTATCTTTTTTCGTTTACTTTTCATTCGGCTTAATAAACTATTAAACAAATTTCAACACAAATAGTAAAGATATTGTTAAATATACTTACATATTTACATATATACTATAAATGAAACCATAAATATCGTGAATTTTTTTTGGTTTGGTTACGAGCACAAATGTTTGACGAATCATTTGGAAAATTTTACAAGAGCAGTGCGCAGCAATTGTCAAACTACCTCGAAATATTACAAGGGCATTTAGTAATTTATCTAACGTTAACTACACAAACATCAAATTCATTGAAGTATGTTTATATATAATTTATACCTATCGCATCATCACCTATATATACAGCTACCGAGGTGTTATTTTTTATAAATTAACTAATAAAAATTGTGTAATAATCATAGCAACTATTTCTCGATATGGGCGTATTTATATAACATGTAATATAGTATAAATGAGATACAAATATTTTATGAAGAAACCCGTGTCAACGAAGTGATGTCACACATCTAGCGATTCTTTTAATGAATTGTCACCGGTATGTCAACCACTGATTGACACTCCACTAAGAACAACGCTATACGTACGACCCCGCTTCGTTGCTATGGGTTAATTTGTTTTGTTACAAGTCTATTTTAGTTAAAAAATATAGGCGGCAATATAGTTTCCACACTATTCATTTATATTATTTATTTACAAGTTGTCATGTTTTGATTTCAAATAAAGTTGGATTTTATCTATCTAACTATATAACAGGACATTTAAATCCGGAGTTTATGCTTATACAGTATAATATCAAACTGTATTGCGCCGAATCTTTTTGCGCTGTTACTAGTAAAATACCGCATGTAAAAAATGCATAACTTTTTGAGCAAATCTTGTATTTTTCCAGTGTATTTAATACGGTATATATTATTTTTCATACACAAGAAGAACTGCTATCTTTATGACACAATATTTTATCCAAAACAGAACTTGGCGCAAGAATCAGTTTCTTATTATTAGGCCAATAGTCAATACATACGAACAATATTACGAACTATATTTGTCGCTGATTTGATTTTAAATTTCATTTATCAAAACATATTATTAAAAATATGATTAATAAACTAACCCTGAAATTATTTAAGCGGGAAAACAGTTATCTACAAAACCTTCAACCACTGCGTAGTCACGCGCTACCAACATAATCACTTTCGTTTATAACGTTACCGTGACTCGTTAACATTAATTAGTAACGACTATATAGCAACCTGTTATTTAAAACGATAACGTTATTCGCAACGACAATAAAACAAACTAATATTTTAAAACTGTATAACGTTATTTAAAACGGTTATTTGTACATTTGATATTCTTTAAAAAATAACGTGTTTCGTAACGACTTTTTCTTGAAAATGAAACGTCGTCATTTTGAGTGTATCATAGTATTTAGGAAAGTGATTATTCGAGGGAGTGCGTGCTTTTTTCAACAGCTTATTATTCAAGCGGTGTTTACTGTTTAGTTCATGCAGTTATATAAAAAATAATAAAAAAATACATGCTCAAAGTAGATAAAGAGATCATATGTAAAAAACAAGGCGAAAAGAAAATTATAATTTTTTTTTATTATTCTTTTTAATTTACAAATAGTTATGAACTCTAGACATATAGCCAAAATGGCCTGTTATAAAAATTCAAATAATACCGCCAAAACCACACATGCATCGAAACTGACAGAAAGAATGACACAAAAGCAATTAAAATAATAACAACACAGAGTGCACAAGAAAAATAACATCACAGATTACAAAGACAGAGCAACAGAGCGGTAACAGATAATATATGGGTGGCTTACTTTGTGTGTGACGTCACCGTAATGAGCCCGGGTGCTGATTTGACGTGTTTCATTTTCAAAAAAAAAACAATCCCACAATGATTCACTCGGTTTTTGGAAAAAAAAAATCTTTTTTGTTTATTTAAAAAATGTTGTTTCAATCTCACTCGATAGGATTTGACAAACGCGTGCAGTTCAATTTTTTACAATATACAAAGATAGAAAAATATACTTAGAAATATTTAAAGTAGAACAATTTTGATCTTCGCTCGAATCGAACTTTTCGTTCACTATATGTATAAATATAATACAGTGAACGAAAAACTGAACAATTCATAGAAAAGTATCAATTTTATTTTATAATATAGACGCTTTGTCAACGTTCAGGTATAAATTCTAAATATATTTTCTTTTTCTTACAATACTGACGACAGACGTCATTGTAAGTGTCAGTGGATAAACGAAACGTCATTATCTGCGTTTAAAATTCTTAACTAGCAATAAGTCTGTCGTTAAACACAAACTATATTATATAATATCATTGTTTATAACTGAGATGAAATAAAATATGGATTTAATGACAATTAAGTAACCCATAGCAACTAAGTAAACGCATGTATCCTTAACCAAATTATTGAATCATCCCAAAGTGATTGTCACCTCGGTGACAATCTAAGACGCTACTTTGTTACAATGGATCACAGTATAAACAAAATCCATATTTTTTCTAAAACATACATCTATATTATACAGTTTAACATTAAGAACCAACAGAGAAAAATCTATTTCTTCGTGACAAATACGTACCAATATGAAAGTAATGAAGTCAAATGAACACATATACTTACAAACAAGTAAAGCACAGTCGTACCAACATAGCAATTTGCAATAATGAAACGCGGTGTTAGAAATATCAACTGGAGAACCCGTTTCAAATTACCGAACCCCCATTAACGATAGCTCAAAGCATTTACATTGAACCCACACTAAAGTCACACCTTAGCGCTTACAATAATGAGCGCTTTATATGGTAATCAGTTCTGTAATGCAGTAAAATTTCTTAAACATAACAAGCATCAAAAAACCCCATTAAAGCATCCATCAATCTCACAGTATGTCGTTTAAAAACTCTTATCTTAACATCCATTCGACCCTGCTAAAATATCCAAACACTCGACTCAAAACTCGGCGAAGAATCTTATTTAAAACCGCCATATAATCCTCAAAAACCTAATCACAGTGTCCATTCAACCCTATTTAAAAGAACGAAACAACCTCACTTAAAGTGGTCAAAAAACCCCACTCAGTCACCTAAAACCCATTAAAGTGATCGAAGAACCCCACCTAAAGTCGCCTAAAACCCCACTCAAAGTGGCCGCAGAACCCACCTGCGGAGCGTCCTCGTCCTCCTCCGGCTCCTTGTACTTCCTCACCATGTGTTCCTCGACGGGCTGGAATAGCAACGCGGCCGCCCACACGTTCAACATAATACCGCCCAGTACTAAAACGGTACCTCTGTAAGGGAAAAAAACAACAGATTATACATATATTTACTCACACTTTATTTTATATATATTAACAGTTATTCCGTCTATACCTATGGTGTCTTGTCGTAACTATAATAAGATAAATATCTAGAAAGAACAAACAAACAAACCTACTTTTTTGATAAGTAAATGATAAAATAGTACACGATAGTAATTTAAGTGCATACACTGGTGCCCACTCCTTGTCCTCACTCTTATAATACGATGTGTATTACCGGTGGTAGGTCCCCTGTTTACAAGAGACCGTCTGGGTGGGTACCACTGCGGTGCCTATTTCTGCCGCGGAGCAGCAGAGTGAAAACACTGCTGTGTTCCTGTTTGAAGGGCACCGTAGCCAGCGTATTTACTGGGTAAACGAGACTTAACACCCTATGTCTCACGGTAGGCAGGGCGTTGGCGATAACACTGGTATTGCCAATGTCCATGGGCGTCGGTGACCACTTTCCATCAGGTGGCCCGACTGCTCGTCTGCCTTCGAATGCCATAAAAAAAAAATGTGAACGGAAACTGTCACCATGGAGGAGAGATAAGGCGCAGGACTGCCTTACAACAATAAAAATTTGTCGAGTTCCTGCAGGATTGGAACCGATGACCTCAGTATATAAAGCGCAAGCCGGACGGAGGTAGTCGATATTCACTAAATGACAATCGTGTCTAGTCACACCTTTAATAATGGGAAATATGTAGAAGAAATGAAAAATACTTATTAGATACATAATATATAATAATGTTGTCCTAGTCGATTCCGACTACGGCGGCCGATCTGTATCAGATATCAGCCAACTGCGCAGGAGATATTATGGTGCACAAGGGTACTACACGCAAGTACAGGTGCACTCCTTCCATCAATCTCATAGTGTGATGGGACGGATAACCGACATGAGCGGAGAGAGATTAGGCGTACCGTCATCTTACTTTACAGAAAAACGGGTGATCAGACTGCATTGCCCTGACCAACTAGGAAACAACAATGAAAATTCATCTAGTCCCCCCAGTATCCGAATCCATGACGTCCGCTTTCTAAAGCACACGCCCTTACTATTTGGCTACGGAGACACTTATTATATAAAAAAAAAAAAAAACTCACTTATATCCATACGTCTCCAACAGGTATCGTATAAAAGGCGGCAGTATAATGCTGCCGAAAGCCGAACCAGACATGCAAATCCCGTTCGCTAGCCCTCTTAGTCTCACAAAGTATGACGTCACTATGTATACTGTGGGCGGGAAGGCTAATCCTGCCCCCGTGCCCACCATGAACCCGAAACTGGAAGAGAAAGAGAATAATACAGTAAAAGACAGTGACAAAAACCGCAATACTCGAATAAACACGATTATATGCTGTAATAACAAAGCTAACTCGACAAAGTTAAATATTTATGTATATATAGTTCATCATCATTAGCCTGTGATAGTCCATAGGCGTCCCCTTAAACACCCCTATCCATTAGGGAGTTTTTGGACCCTATCCCACCACACTGGTCCAATGCGGGGTGGTGGGTGGACCGACTTTTTACATGCCCATCCGACGCATGAGATCATCTTACTTTTCAGATAATTGGATGATCGGCCCAAATTGCCGTAACCAACTAGGTAACAACAATGAAAATTTGTTGAGTCCCGGCAGGATTCGAACCCACGCCCTCCGGTTTCTAAAGCACACGCTCTTACCGTTTAGGTTACGGAGGCAGCTTATATATAGTTATGGTTGAAATATTTGATATACATCAATTTACCATGATTATAGCACATAAGTAGACAAAATACTAGTTGTCTTAAGGGTTGTATGAGAGATACAAAAGCCCAAGTATTAATTATTATTATTAGTCATTATAAGGAGAACATTTTGCTTATTGCTTCGTGCAGAACATTAAACATTTTCCGTATATAACAATACAAAAGAAAGATGTTACTATTTTCCTTTTACTCAAAATGTTCACCAAATCATCGTTTAACCATTATAATGCTTATATATGAACAATATTAATTATTAGTTTCAACTGTAAAACTCAAAAAAACACTATTCAAGATTTGTTAAAGGCATTTGACAACACAACACATAGTAAATCAACTCACCTGATGTACAAATAGCTAATCGAGAACGCCCATGTGCTGAATATCATACCGAAAGCCGCGAAACATCCGCCGATCAGCGTCACCGTTCGATACGACCATTTGACCGAAAGTATCGATGATAGAGGCCCTGGAGTTTCACAAGGGACAATTTTTAGGCACATTATTCTTTAATTATATTTCTTTTCACATTAAACATCAAAATTGGATAATATTTTTAATGCGATTTAGAGTATAACATCGTTTGCACCACATTTACTGCCTCAGACCTCCTTTTTACAGGGGCCTTCTGGGGAGCTACCACCGCGGCGCCTATTTCTGCTGCAAAGCAGCAGTGTGAAGGGCACCGTAGCCAGCGTATTTACTGGGTAAAAGAGACGTACAACCCTTCTGTTACAGTCAGGCTTATACTCCAGGTATTACCAATATTCATCGGAGTCATTGATCACTTTCCATCATGTGGCACGACTGCTTCTCTGCATTCATTTGAAACAAAAAAAAGGCAACCCTAAGTTCTTAAAATAAATGAAAACTATTTCCCTCCAAATCCTATCATTCTTTCCTCTAATAAAATATTCTGACTACTACCTTTTAGGCTCTGTTAAGAAACGTAAAGAAATGTAATGACAACCACACCAAACGCCGGAAGCGAATTCGTTCTTATCAGTTGACTGCAACCACGGTCAATCCCTATGTAACTTTCAACTTATAAAAGTTCTCAACTTTTGGCACTATTTAAGACTGTCACTAAACTTTATCTACGTTAACTGCATCGCCTTTTCTTTCACCTAGTAGTTTTCCCATGTTACATTATATTTTTATAACGTTGTTCGTCGTCGTCGTTTAATTCGAACCCACAACCTCCGGTTTATACCGCAAGGCCTCTAGTTCATGGAGGCGGTAATTAATTACATATCATATTCAGTTAAAATGTAGGTTTAGTAAGTTTGGGAAAGGACTTGTCATTTCGATCACTACACAAAAGTACAAAGACTTACCCAAACTGCTGTAAAAGAAGTAACATAGCGACACAATGCCCGACGACGCTGATGCACTCGCCTGGAACACATCCTTGAACTCCACAAGAAGGACCCCAAAGGACTTAATAGTGCCCGGTATAAGGATATTGACTAACGTTGCGCCTGAAAAGAAAAAATACCAAGTAAGAACGGTTTCAAACTAGGAAAGTACTTGTTCAACAAAATATTGCATGACGTTAAATTTGACCGAAGTTAAAAACTCCTTTGATATTGACTAAAGTTAAGTCAATTTAGAGAAATAACCGACGCAAACAAAGTAATCGCTAATGGAGATACTAAAGCGTTGAACGTACCAACTATTACAAATATTATAGTTCTACAGTAAACGCTTATAATTCGCGGGTGATACGTAGCGTAAATATGCCACAAGTAACGGAACAGTGGATGCGGAATGGAAATTTATATGGAAATATAGAGGATACGATCTTAGGCGTTACAATAAAAAAAACCAACAAAGTTGAATATCCAAGTCGGCTTCAGTCAAATAAACATCGTGCTTTTCAAGCAATTCCTCAATTTCATTTGACTCTATCTGTTCGAACCCAACTCGCCCTATTCCATTCCAATGTCGGTCATGTGTGCAGTCAAAGCTTGTATTTACACAGATTTTTAGTAATTTTCCGTAGTCAGAGTATGACTCAATTTTTTTTCCAGATTGACTTAGATGCATTTGGAAAAAAATTGTGTTCCATTAGTTTCATTGACATTTTCATGTTTGCTATGAATCTCGCTATGTTAAATGCCTTTCAGCATACATACATATAAGGGTGCATATTAAATTATAATAATAATACAATAAGATTTAGAACTGCCTCCGTAGCCTAGTGGTACGGGCGTATGCTATAGAAACCGGAGGTCGTGGGTTTGAATCTGAAATTTTCATTGTAGTTTCCTAGTTCGTTAGGACAATTTGGGCCGATCACCCAATTGTCTAAACAGTAAGATGATCCACGTCGGATGGGCATGAAAAAAGTCGGTCTACCCACCAACCTGCATTGGACCAGCGTGGTGGGATACGGTCCAAACCCCTAATGGATAGGGAGGCCTATGTCCAGCAGTGGACTAAAACAGGCTGATGATGTGATGTGATGTGAAGATTTCGAAGGCTAGTCGAATGTAACGGAGCTAAAGTTCTGATTTAATCCTTAGTTCACAAGTTGGACCAAAAGCCGTGTTTTTGAAACGGCGAAATTATTTAATAGCATACGATAGGAAAAATAAGGTCCGTTTAACTTTTTTCGTAGTCAAATGGATTCCCAAAAATTTAAAACATACTAAACGCAATGTTGGAAGAGCCTTCACGAGATAGACAACGACCTAAGTCGCTGGATGCAGGTAGCGCAGGATCGCGTACCTCTTGGCAGATCATGAAGGAGGCCTATGTCCAGCAGCGGAAAGCTTGGCTCGGCTGATAAGATGATGATGATGATTGGGGGCATTTACAAAATACATGGAGTCGTATAGCCATTGGAACCCTTTTCATTGCTATGTATGAACTGATTGAATCCACGAATGAAGAAATCTCTAGGCACGAATGGAAGATCGAAGAAAGTGCGAAAATGGAGCTTTTACTATATTTTATATAAGAAATGATAGTAATTGAACTTAGACGCTGTAATAGTTCTAAAACAAGAGGAATGAAACGCAATAAAAATCTATGTAGTGTTTTTGACCAACTGAAATTATTATATTTACTATTCCGTTATTTGTATAAAGAAAAAAATAAAGTCACGTTATTCTCTAGGCGAGTGTAAACCTTTGTACTGACACTAGATTTGACTTTCAAAAGATATTGAGAGAGGCTCGTCTGAATAAAACATATCTCACTTTGACACTGAAAGCATAACAAACAAGAATATTTTATACAGAAATAATACAGATAGTTCAGCCAATTTTGCCTCGAGATCAATGTGATTAAAGTATCCAGTCATCTAGAGTTCTTTTTATTTACTTATTAGATATGTATGCTAACAGCAACACAGCACATATAGAACAAAATATATAACAATAACTTTGAACATAGGAAATTAAGGTAGATGTCTTTCCAATAACAGATTCAGCTTTCAATACAAACACTCCTCTGTGTAGGAGGCGTGCAAAAGGGGAGGCCCATGTCCAGCAGTGGACCAACACAGGCAGATGATCATCAGCTTGTGTTAGTCCACAGCTGGACATAGGCCTCCCCTAAAGCAAGCCTCCTCCTTTAGGGGGTTTTTCGACCGCATCCCACCACTCATGTCGTATACTCTTTTTTAATTTACAGATAGAAACAATTTGTATTGGTTAAAGCAATGTTACGAGCTGGAAGTTCACCTGATGGTAGGTGATACGCTGTGCTGGGTAAAAACGATCGCTTTATACTGAATAACTGTAACAGAATGCCTGCCACGGTGCCTTTGTAACCGGAAGAAATTGGCACTGCAGTGGTACTACCCAGAGGATCCCTTGTAAAAAAGAACCTACTATATCAAAACTAAGATTTGGCACAACCCCTCAACATCTATCTAAAATACTATCCCGTCATTGGCGCCGTCAGATTTCGGGCCAAGACGTCAGATGAAACAAATCTTCGACGGCAGTAAAGATACAAAAACACTTGAATAATAGTCTCACTGTTCAATTTTGCACCAGTTTGCCGAAGAATCGCGAACAATTTACAATTACAGTGTCAAGGGAATGCTTCTGAAGCCGCTTACCGTAGTGGTAAGTGAGAAAACATTGTGTGATAAGCATAGCGTTTTTCCTGGATCTCAGTGATTGAATATATACAGATACTAGCGATCCGCCCCAGTTTAGGACGGATGCAATAATGATGTCTGTCAAATCTATAGAAAAATATATAAATTTCTCAACAAAATTATACATAATTTATACATATAAATCTTTCCCTTTACATCGCTCCACCTATTGTAAAACCGCATCAAAATCCGTTGCGTAGTTTTAAAGATTTATGCATACATAAGGATATATGGACAGATAAAGCGACATTGTTTTATACTATTTATTGACACTTCTTGTACAAAATCTATATAATGGAGGACTCAATGCCAAAGGCATTCTCTTTTTTTTTATGGCATACGCAGGCAGACGAGCAGTCGGGCCACCTGATGGGAAGTGGTCACCGACACCCATAGACGTTGACAATACTAGTGGTATCGCCGACGCGCTGCCTACAGTGAGACATAGGGTGTTAAGTCTTGTTTACCCAGTAAATACGCTGGATACGGCGCCCTTCAAACCGGAACGCAGCAGTGTTGCCACACTACTGCTTCGCGGCAGAAATAGGCACCGCGGTGGTACCCACCCAGACGGTCCCATGTAAACAGGTAACCTACCACCGCCTCTGCCAGTAACCATTAGCTGGTTAAGAGACTGTAAGTAGGTGCAATAATTAAAAAGAGAAAATGCTATATATATACAATGTAGTGATTAATAAAATCTTTTTCTTTCAAAAAAGAGCTATTCGTGCAGTCTATAACTTAGGCCCTAAAGAATCACTCAAGAGTTGTTTACACAAATTAAAATAACGACCATTAGTTCTCCAAACAATTTTAATAATGTAATGTATGTGTAGAAGAACAAAAATTATCTTAGGGCATTATTTACTAGAAACAGGCATAGCCTAATTCTTCCAGAAACTATTCTGCGAAGAATATCCAAATCTTTTATAAAAATGAAAATGAAACAAATATAATAATATAAAAATAATTACAATAGAACTGCCTCCGTAGCCTAGTGGTATAGGCGTGTGCTTTAGAATCCGGAGGTCGTGGGTTCGAATCCTGCGGGGACTCAACAAATTTTGATTGTTGTTTCCTAGTTGGTTAGGGCAATTTGGGCCGATCACCCAATTGTCTGAAAAGTAAGATGATCCATGCGTCGGATGGGCATGTAAAAAGTCGGTCCACCCACCAACCCGAATTGGACCAGCGTGGTGGGATACGGTCCAAAAACCCCCTAATGGATAGGGGTGTATTAGGGGAGGCCTATGTCCAGCAGTGGACTATCAAAGGCTGATGATGTAATTACAATAGAATCCCAAAAAAAGCTGTCAAGGAACGTTTGTGTGTTATAGTTTATTACAATGTAAACGAGTTCTTAACCCGACGAAGTACACACACGTCTCGCAATCTTATTTTTTGAGATATCTACTAATAAGGAAGGAAGTACAATTTTAACTCATCATCATCATCAGCCTGTGATAGTAAACTGCTAATACATCCCTTTTCATTAGGGTTATGGACCGTATCCCATCACGCTGGTCCCATGCGGGTTGGTGGGCGGACCAACTTTTTACTTGCCCATCCGACACATGGATCATCTTATTGACAATTGGGTGGTCAGCCCAAATTGCCCTAACCAACTAGATAGCAACAATGAAAATTTGTCGAGTCCCCGCAGGATTGGAACCCCCGACCTCCGGTTTCTAAAGCACACGTCCATGCCACTAGACTACGGAGGCAGTACAATTTTATCTCACAGACTAAAAATCGTTTTATTAAGTGATTCATTTTTCTGCCAATCATGTTATTTCCGAATAAAAGGATTTTTTCGAGTTAATTTTACATTTTTTATTTTCGACGCTTTAAACACTTTCCAACGAGACGTCATGTCTTTTTGCTATTGTTGAAGCGTCGGGAATTAAAAATGTTAAATTTTTATTTAATGTGTACTATTCGCGTGCAATGAACAAATATTTCTCTTTAAAATTCTTGACGTGTAATACTCTCTTGATTTATTACAATTCTATAATTTTTTTAACATCACTTGGTTACAATTACGAGATGTTTCTCCTAATTTACATTAATATAGTATTTAAAGTATAAATAATCAAAAGCAAACTGCAAACCTTTTAATTCTATGACAACAACAGTTTTCATTCGTCTCGCTTAATTCAGAAATAATCGATTCAGAAGAGCTCGAGAGATGAGGTCGTCATCTGCGTAAATCCGAATCAAGGTTGAAATAACAAACAGTCGCTTGACTGAATCTGTATAAATTTTGCAAAATAGGCTTACTTTGTGAACAGCGAAGAGAAATGAGTTAAGGGTCTATTTACATGCATTCACGCGAATATTACACATGTTTTGATAATAGGCTTAACTGGGATTATCACTGATATCATCATCATCATCATCAGCCTGTGATAGTCCACTGCTGGACATAGGTCTCCCCTAATGCATGCCTTCACCTTTTTAGGGTGTTTTGAACCGTATCCCACCACGCTGCTCAAATGCAGGTTGGTGGCTGGAACGACTTTTTACATACCCATTCGAGGCATTGATCATCTTACTTTTCAGACAATTGGGTGGTCGGTCCAAATTGCCCTAACCAACTAGGAAACAACAATGAAAATTTGTTGTGTCCCCGCAGGATTCAAACCCACAACCTCCGGTTTAAAGCACACGCCCTCACCCCTAGGCTACGAAGGCCAGGTCACTGATATGAGCACTGTTAATACTAATATTTCACTTTTTTACACATTTTATATAAGACCTAGCGGATTTTATCGCGTTCAATTTTATGAATCTTTGTATGTTCCTTGACCGTAGAAGGAGTAAAGGGCCCGAAACGTCGAAAATTTATTAAACCAAATTAAACACAACATATTCCGTATCATATCAATGAAACTCCTGCTAATTCATCCAATAATATAAGTGTGTCTAATATTATAAATGTTTAGTTGTTTTAAGCCATTGGGGAAAGCGTATAAAATATTAATAAACGTTACAATTAACTGGGACTTTGAGATTTTGCTAAATTTAAGCGTCCGAAGCCGGGTAGTGAGAGCTATAATGAAGGCAAATAAGAGGGGGAATTATGTCAACATTTACAATGTTTGCCATGGCAACTAAGTGACAACATACATAAAGCGTGACAGTGCCTACAGCAACTTCAAATCTTACTTGACTCTGCTATTGTATTATGTATATGCCTGCAATATATAATAAACTAGATATCCGCCCCTGATTCGAGAGCAGTATAGAAATATACTATTATTCAATATTAAATGTATCTATTCATCTTTTGATTCGATCAACGGCGCTAGCACCACCTTAGACTTCCAATAGGAGCCTGACCTCGAAAGAACCATATTGCAAAGATTTAACTTTTGAAGGACCTTATTTATGTCAGTATTCTTAATATAATTAATCAAATATATCAATGCAATTCTTATAATGATACAACTATTCAACTTTATCGATATGAAATTATAAAGCCTAGGAGCTGAGGCATCCATTACGACACGGTATGTGTTATCATTAACAATAAACCTCATTACATGTTATAATATACTTATAATCATATAAACGTTATTTCACTACTTTTTAAGATTTAGAACAGTTGATACTGATCCTGCAAGACAGGTTAGCTAGGCAGGGTTTGTCAAAGTAAATCAGGGCTAAGTCATTGCTCATCCATTAAAATATATACTGTTTTATCTGTCGCAGTCTCTGCTTACATGTCGAGAATTGCTGACATTTACGTACTAAAGATTTTGATATATTATTATTATATTCTCGAACATATATATATTAACTTCACCATTGAGTGCCATGTAGTTTTCAATTCTTTTAAAATATTCAAAATATCGCGTACTTATGAAAGCTCACTTACCTTTAGATTCAAATTGGACATGTTCCTCCTTTTACCATGCCATTTTTCTCACAGATTTATAACTTTTGTAGTAGACCGTTTATTTATTTCAAAAGTTAATTCCCACCATAATATAATTCCTGATACAATATTCTAAAGTAAGCGTACATTAAGTAACTGATAACACAACTTAAACTTTTACGTGATACTGAAAAAATATTAAACAGAGGACGCTGACGCAGCATACACTCACGACACGCAGACAATTTTATTTCATTAAACAAAGACAACCACCTACGCACACTTATAATATTTATAATATAATTCCATATAAACGCATATTTCTCAGAGACCTTGGTTAATTAAGAATAATATTTGAAAACTCACACCATTGAGTGCCCATGGTGTAACATATCAAAGTCACTTTTTTTTTATATTCATTTATTGCTATTTTTTAATTCACCTTTAAAATTTTCGCACTGTATGTAATTTTCTTTTTTTACATTGTTCCCACGTGAGTAAACTAGTCCCCTCTAGCACAGGGAATCCTATTGAGGGGCTAGTGTACTTTAAATCTTTATTGCTCGTGTATTACATTTTTAAGATATGTCATTTGTTAGAGATAAGCTTTGTTTTAATACTGTGCTGTACTCGATTAAAATTAACATGTGTTACACAGTATAAACCTTCCTCTTCAATCACTCTATCTATAAAAACCGCAACGAAACCGTTGCGTATTTAAAGATTAAGCATAGTAAGGGATATATTGGAATATAAGTAATTTGGTGATAGTTTTAAACACTTGTAGGAATGCCGTCTAGGAATTGTTTGCTTCGCCAAACGCTGAGACAAATTACCGGAGCGAGTGAAAAGGTTTTATACTGTACACTTGTAGAACTGCTAACGCGGTCAATACAAAGTGTTTTAAAAATATCACAAATTACTTATATCACTCAATATCTCCTTTACCCTACATAGGATATGGGGACGAGAAAGCGATTTGTTTCATACTATGTATGATATGTATTGTCATCGAGCAATTGTCCAATCCACGAATTCAATTACAGACATATTACATGGTAAAAGGCGGTCTTAACGCCGGTCACGTATTCTAGCATGATATTACGTAGATCGTAAACCCGGACGTGCGGGCAACGTACTAAAGTAGAAGCTTTTTAAAAATGTAACAGCATTTCCACATTAGACTTGAATGTTTGATGGTAATCTTAATACCGTTAGTAACCAAATGAATGACTACTTTCCCAAGTTGTTATAGAGTCAGATTCTAATCCATCCAGATTAAGCTGAATTTAGCTGAACAGTTTATAAACAGCGAATGGCATCAGACATTTGCTACCCAAAGGTTTAACTGCATTCGATGGCGGATTAGTATACAGTAAAAATATAAGAAAGGCTGCCAATGATGGACGGATGTGAATTACATCATGCGACGCGTGTATCAGCTTATTTTTCAATCAATGACGTAATCGAATCAATGCCTTCGTAGAATTCGAACCTACGACCTCCAGCTTGTTAATTATGTGCAATACCGCTAAGCCAAAGAGGTTGTTTTTATTTTACATGGCCTATGCGCTTTTACTTTTGTATCTTGAGGTCATGTGGTCGAATCCAGCGCGACTGAACTACTTTACATTACGATGTTGTTTCCTATTTGGTTAGGGCAATGCGGGCTGATCACCCGATTGATTGAGAAGTACGATGATCCGTGCGTCGGATGAGCATGTTAAGAGTAGCTCCTGCGCCTTATTCTTTCCGGTGCGTGTCGTTTATTCGTCCCATCGCAATAGCAAATGTAAAAAAAAAGCGTCTCTTGGTACGCACTATAACATCTTCGGCTCGAAGAAGATTTTTCTGCTACCCTCTCGCAACAATTGAATGCAATGACACTCGAACCGACTACCCCCAGCCCAAGAGTCGCAGTAATCAGGTGTGGTGAACAAAGGCTGCTTTACCTACGAGAACGAACCAGCCCCATCTGCCGTCGGGCGGGACCATCTCCCAATCTCGTTCAGGCGCCGGACCGATGGTGAACCTGCCCGCACCGACTGCTGCGCTCTCGTCGTCCGGCAGCTTGACTGTGGACAATGGAAACGTGTGTTAGAAACTTACGTACGTATTATACGTGACAGTGGCGACGCGTCTTTGTACCTTGCCATCAACATCATCAATCTGTGTAAGTTTACTGCTGGACTTAGGCCTCCCCTTGTCCATTAGGGTTTTTTTTACCGTATCCCATCACGCTGGTCCAATACGAGTTGGTGGGTGGATCGACTTTTTACATGCCCATCCGACGCATGGATCAACTTACTCTGGGTGATCCTAACCAACTAGGAAACAACAATGAAAATTTGTTGAGTCCCCGCAGGATTCGAACCCACGACCTCCGGTTTACCTACACACTACGCCGCTAATGACGAGCATTTATGGCGTATAGCTAACCAATAACAACAACAATCTAGACTTCAGCTAAAACACGTAAAGAAGGACAAGACGGGTGACTCAAAAGTACCGGGTTTTTCACGAGCGAATCGCGTGCTATAACAAAAACCGTCGAGGAGCGGGAATATTCCAGTACGCTTTTCGTTGGACGGGAGCCAAGGATCGCTCCAGCTTTATTAATACCCCGCGAATGTGGTGACCGAATCATAGCCATTTGACCTCAGGGACTTTTGTGGTTACGGTGGCGACATTAAAGGTGAAAAGTGACTTTTTTGAAAGGCTTGTATTGCGTGTCATAAGTTTTACTATATACCAGACGTTTAAGACACTTCACAGGATCCATGATCACGGGCAGACTGTAGTGTGGTTCGCCTGTCATAGATTTTTATCACGCCACTTTTGACACGTAAATGACAATACAGTAGTGACCGGCATTTCTGTATATTATTTATTTGTTTATAAATTACTAGAATTTATCATTTTTCATTAACTATGTGTAGTATTGGCGGTAGTTCAAGAAAGTATTGAGTGCCTTTTACGGGGGACTTTTCTTAACTATAGAAAGAGATGATGATATGGATGTGTGCTCATCACCGGATTGCCTCTAAAGTAAGATGATCCATGCGTCGGATGGGCACGTATAAAGTTACGACTAACCTCTCCTCAGGCGTTACGGTAATCAAGCCCTTCGGACTTTGAAAGTGATGGAAGGAGGAGTGCGCCTTGTTTGCGTGTACACTTGTGCGCTACAATATCTCCCGCGTAGTTGGCTCGGACCACCTGATGGGGAGTAATCACCGATGCCCATAGACATTGGCCAATACCAGTGGTGTCGTTAACTTGCTGCCTACCGTGAGACATGGGATTTTAAGTTATGTTCACCCATTTAATACGCTGTCTACGCGTCCTTCGAACCGTAACACAGTAATGTTTTCACGTTACTGCTTCGCGTCGAAAACAGGCACCGCGGTGTTACCCCGCAGACGCCCCCTGTATAATGGGTACCTACTACCTCCACGGGACTGCCTCCGTAGCCTAGTGGTATGGGCGTGTGCTTTAGAAACCGGAGGTCGTGGGTTCGAATCCTGCGGGGACGCAACAAATTTTGATTGTTGTTTCCTAGTTGGTTAGGGCAATTTGGGCCGATCACCCAATTGTCTGAAAAGTAAGATGATCCATGCGTCGGATGGGCATGTAAAAAAGTTGGACCCGCATTGGACCAGCGTGGTGGGATACGGTCCAAACCCCCTAATGGATAGGGGTGTATTAGGGGAGGCCTATGTCCAGCAGTGGACTAACAAAGGCTGATGATGACTACCTCCATGTCGAATGCCTAGGGTAGTAACGGCATAATAGCATCAGTTTAACGACCAGTTTTAAAGATCGTTTAGTTAACGTAGCAAGTTGTTCTACTTCTACACAAGATGCTCAAGAAGCCGACCCTGTGATAACTTGAGCCGGCCAGGAAGAAGAGGATTGTATGAATTGTTACGACATTTCAAATTGCCAAATAATTAAGGAAATGTTCCGTATGTTTGCATGTTGAGCGGAAACATCCTTTTCTTCGGGTTATAGAGAAAAGCTGTATTCCCAAGTTATCATGGCTTATACTCCATGCATTCGACGGATGGAGTAAACGTCAGTTAATTTACAGGAAGTCCTATAAAGACTGCCAAGGACCGGGACTTGACTGGAGTGACTTTCATGGCCATCCAATATATAGAGCATACTAGCTGTGGCCCGCGACTTCGTCCGCGTGGTAATTTATGAAAGAAATACTAGCCTAGACTCCGTCACAGTTATCGTCCAATAAAAGTCTCGTTAAAATATGACCAGCCGTTACACAGATTAGCCAGAACGAACAAACGGACAGACAGAGAGCGACAATTTTTATAAAATGTTGTTTTGTTATATTTACCGTTTATAAACTGCCTCCGTAGGCTAGTGGTATAGGCGTGTGCCTTAGAAACTGGAGGTCGTGAGTTCGAATCCTGCGGGACTCAACGAATTTTCATTGTTGTTTCCTAGTCGGTTAGGGCAATTTGGGCCGATCACCCAATTGTTTGAAAAGTATGATGATCCATGCGTCGGATGGGCATGTAAAAGTCGGTCCACCCACCAACCCGCGTGGTGGGATACGTCCAAAATCCCTAATGGATGGAGTGTATTAGGGAGGCCTATGTCCAGCAGTGGACTATCACAGGCTGTTGATGACCGTTTATATATCGGTAATCTTTCAAAAACGGTTTTTTCATGTTACATATAGACACTTCCGTTTCATTTATATGTAGACATGTATAGATAATTTTTGAGGCAATCGCATGCTTGCCCAACAATTTTTAACGTTTTTATAATTTTTTAATTTTGCCCTTGGATTTTTCAATCAAGGATCAATAATACAAAACTTTGTTTGCGTACTTTGTTTGAACCGTTGCTCAGAAGACACGAAAGATAGGGATTCGAAATCAAAACCACGATCACTTCGGAGAATCGCTATATATATATCTAGATCTAGAAACCGATATATAAAATATATAGAATGCGCATAAAATACGAAATGTCGAAAGAATCGACTAAATATTCAGAACGACGGCACTCTTTATCGTTTGCGAGTAATTACGAATTTACGACCTTACAGACAATTAAATCATCTAGCAATAACAACCTCGTGAAAATATCCTTTAAATGGAGGATCGCATCATCATAAAATCTCTATTTCCTGTTTTATACCCTGACCAAACACGACCTAAAATTATATAAACAAAGATTTAGTCTCGCGACAAACTCTTGAGTTTAGCCGTCATTATGGTTTGACATAAGGCTCTGTTGACATTACTCTGAGAGGAGGTAGGTCCCTTTTTAAAGTGGGCAGTACCTCTGCGGTGCCTATCAGTAATATGTTAACACTAATGTTAGGCAAAAGTATATAAAAGTCGGTAAGTTCTGGAGTGGAGACCGAGGCTCGGCAAACGTAGTGTGGGACGCCCTGCGGCAAGAGAGAGGAGAGACGACATTCGTAAAGTGGCCAGCGTGGGCTGGATGAGAATAGCCGAAGATCGAAAGCGGTGGCGTGATTAGGGAGGCCTATGACCAGCGGTGAACTGACACAGGCTGAAGATGATGATGAAACACTACTGTCTTTGGTATGAAGACCAGCGTACTTATTCAGTAAACGAGAGGAAACATTTTATTGGCGTATGCGCTGCGTTTATCACAGATAGAACGTCAACTACAATCAGTTAAAGATCTCGCTGTCTTTTATGTTTAATTTCAATAGTATATGTTCCTTCACGCGGGTCCTTATTGCTCTAATATAAGAGAAGTCGCAGTCATAATCTAGCTTGTACACTCCTGGACCTTGTAGAGCTGATCTTAAAATTAAAATGTAAAATAAAAGCGATAAAATCCGTGAAAGTCTTCTTTTCAATAACGTGTAGTATTCGCGTAAACAAATGAATTAATTATATGGTGAACAATTGGTGCCACCGCGGTGCCTATTTCTGCCGAAAAGCAGTAGTGTGAAACACACTGTGTTCCGGTTTGAACGGCATCGTAGCCAGCGCATTCACTGGCTAAACGAGACTCAACACCCTATGTCCCACGGTAGGGAGCGCTTTGATGATACCACTAGTATTGCCGATGTCTATGAGCGTCGGTGACCACTTCCCATCAGGTGGCGCGACTGCTCGTCCGCCTGCGTAGGCAATAATTCCTAGTAGACGGATATATACTGATATTCTTGGAACATCGCGTGATTATACACGGCACACTAATAGCAACGCTGTTTTGCCACTACCACTATCTTCGTTTACATAGACTATAGATCCTTTATGATCAATAACAGCTTTACATCTAATAAAAACTCGAAACTTAAAAAACAACAACATATTTTTTATTTCACTCACCAATACGCAACTTCTTGTACTTCGGTAGTGTCATTTCAGAACAATCTTATATTATCAACCTCAACAATAATAGACTTCAAATGGCACAACAATTCAGGTCGAAAACTATCACAGAATTAATTAAAACAAAAACAAGGGCACATATATCGGAAAGGTGTCAACAAGCGGTTTCGTTAGATACTGAGGGACGCGTCGACTCAATTGTGCGTGTACCCACAGTTGGAAAAAATATATCTTTTATTGCCTACAACGAAAGTTCCAAATAGCTTTATCAGACTAAAAACTCGTTTCGTATAGAACCGATATGTCACATTTGTGAAAACAATTTAAAGGAATTATTATATTTTTAAATACTGCCTCCGTAACCTAGTGGTGTGTGCTTTAGAAACCAGAGGACGTGGGTTTAAATCCTGCGGAAACTAGACAAATTTTCATTCTTGTTTTTTAATTGGTTAGGGCAATTTGGGCTGCGCAATGGTGTGAGTGATCCATGCGTCTGTAGTTGGACCAACGCTGGATCCAAAACCTCCGATGGATAAGGAGTGCATTAGGGAGGATTATGTTCAGCAGTGAACTAACACATGCTGATGCTGATGCTGATGATGATGATGATGATAATTATATTCATTTTCTTCGGATTTACTTACAATTATGGAGTTTGGAGTTTGACCTGTAACACCATTGTGACGTTTATGCAAACAATGTATCAAGGCAAACTGATAAGTCTTAAACTTAAATTATTAATTTTGGGCAAAAAGTTATATAAACATTGTTGTAGGCAAAGAGATTTGCTACGGATTATGTCTCAAGGAATTTTTTGTGGTGCGCATAGTTTCCAAGATTTGGCGAAAAAAGAGTTTATGACCCTATTTTTAAGAGCGACAACCTCAAGTTTACAGTTAAGCTTCCATTAACTCCTGAAAGGTCATGTAACCCGGTACGCCTCCTCCCGAGGCAATCATACGCAAAAAAGCTCAACCTCACCTTTCTTCGAAGACTTGGCGGCGATGGCGGCACCCTCCCTCCCCCTCGGTGGCACGACCAGCACCTGATCACCATCCAGCAGCTTCTCCTCGGCCTCGTCCATCGCTCCCTTGCCTTCCGGCTGCGTCGCCACGGTCGCCATATTGTTTCCGGTATCGAAATGGCGCGAAATCACATAACCACCCGACCAACCTCTCACTCTCTACTCTATGGAATGCTCGCGTAAACTAGGCTACATGCTATAGCTAATGCGCTGCTGTAAATCAGTCTTCTACTTTGGCTGGCGTCGGTGTATCTGTAAAGGGAGAGAATCATTGTATATATTTATTTATTTATTCCTATTGCACGATTATTTAATCAAAGACGGGCTTAATATCTTGGGCATTGTATGAGCAACCTCAGAAATAAATTTAAAGTACAAAACGAGGATAAGAGACGATACATTCGTGTAAAGTTAGATAGTAGACTATACGAGGGTGGTCTGAAAAGTTTCCGACCTCAACTCAAAGATGGCGCCACTCGTTAATAAAAGCTAGTGAATGTAGTTGTGCATATTTTAACAGTCTCACCAAAGTTTTGGCCATTTTGGACGCGCAGTTTTTAGTTGACAGTCGTTTGAGTGAGTAGAAGTGAGTGTTTTTGTGAAAATGGAAAAAATTTAGTATCGAGCTATTAAATTTTTGTTTTTGAAAGGCAATACGCCTACGTAAATCAAAGATGAGATGGACTCTATGTATGGGGACTCTGCAGCATCATTTACCACAGTGAAATTTTGGGCAGCCGAATTTAAACGTGGCCGTAAGAGCTTGGTGTGTAGAGTTACAAGGAGACTATGTAGAAAATAATTAAAAAAAGTAAGAAAAAAAATCTTTTATCATTGTTAGGTCGGAAATTTTTCAGACCTCCCTCGTATGTATACTAAAATAATAAACAACATTTGTATATAACGAATAACATCAAAAACTACTAGACGTTTTCAAAAATATCTTTAATTATTATCAAATTCGATTGGCGCCAAACAGTCGACTCTGATTGGTTTAACATCGCGTGGGGATTCAAGATGGCCGCGGTCCGCCAATGACAACGCGTTTGCTTTTAACGCCATTAGACGTTACTACTTTCTTACGTCAATAACCTATTTGGCTAAACCAAAGTACATTAACTATTATAATTTGCTTCCATCTGTTAATTAGTAAAAGTTAATTTTTACCGTTGTAGCGTTTTGGTTTATTACTTTCACTGCCCAAAAGAAAAGCAGCGGAAGATCACAAATCCGTTTAGACGTGAGATATTATGTCTTGTTAACCCAGTAATTACGCTGCCAACGTTGCCCTTCAAACCCGGAAGACTGTTGTGTTTACGCACTACTGATTTGCGGCAAAAATAGGCACCGCGGAGGTACAAGCCTTTGAAAATAGATCGACCTCTTCACAAACTACAAACTAATTGCTAACATTGAAGTAAATAGTGGATGTTCAAAGTATTAACCTTCAAAGTGACCAATAATTTTAGCATTAACTCGCTTAAAAACAAGAGCTGAATACATTCCACAAATAAGTTCCAGCTCAAAACATTTAAATCGTCGCTATCTACGAAATTAATTCCACAATAAAACCGCGTGATAAGAGACTATTCGTAGGACTGGGCGCGGCAAAAACCGGAAGAGTCAGACGACCTCGACTTTGGTCGCTTTAGACGGAGGCTTATCAAATAAAACGGCGTATTGTTTGTACTGTACAGCTAATATACCGCTTTGCTATGACATATTTAAATTTAAAAGACAAATTAAAGTTGAAGTTAACGTTCTCCGAGTCCATTACGCGGGGTGAGATCGGCCGACTACGCGGGAGATATTTTAGTGCACAAGTGTACGCGCAAGCATTTATCAGCAATCAATCTTACTTTATTCTCATAGTTCGACGGGACGGAAAACCGACAAGACCTGAGAGACGCGTTGGGCCAACCTCTTACATGCCCATCCACACAATCATCTTACTTTACAGCCACATAGGTGAGTATATGATTATGGTTGGGTGACAATAATAACATAGTTTTGTCTTATACATATACAATATTCCCGAATCTTGGACAGCAAACCATCGTTACAGTAATATTCATTTAACATGATTTGTTACCTATTCAATGTATAATGTATTACAAAATGTACAATACACGTTGCTACATTGGTCTTTTGTTTCTCGCGTTAACTTTGGTTTTTCTGTTACCGAATTATTAAATGTAGGTATAAACTTAACCTGTATTAGAAACGTAGTTAAAATAAATCACTATTTGCATTAAGCATGTTAATTGTTCATAACCATACGGTACAATTGGGTAAATCATGACTCGAATCTTGACGGTTTCTTACGTAGGGTCAATACCTCCCACGTAAGTTGTTGTAATATAATAATATATATGTATTACTATACATCAATATATATGCCTATACATACCGTTACTCTTATATGTACACAGCCTAGAATCTAGCCCGTGGCGGCCCTAAGAGAGACCTTAGTGCGGTGACGTCACATCCGGCCAATTGGCCCCGCACCGGCCAATAAACGCTCATTGCGCTGCGAACGCTGTTCAGTTAAGTGGCGAGCGTATCTCAAAGTTTGTTTCTAACAAAATCACGTTTAAATAGAAGATATAATCATAATCTATCTAAATAAAAAAAGCATAACATTGGCCTCTCAGACCATTTCGACTACGGCGGCCGATCTATCGACCAGTTGATATTAAAGTGCACAGGAACAGCAAAAAAATGTAAAGTTCATAAAACAGAGAAACTATACTCGGAAATGAATAAAGTAATCCATGACCACAAACTGGCGTGACGTGACTATCATGACCTATGTCAAAACAATATATCTATATAAGATTTTTGTCTTTCCGTCCGCCTGTGTGTTCTGGCTAATATCTGCATTGTATGGTACGATTTTGACGGGTCTTTCACTGGAAGATAGCCGAGGTAACTGTCAGGAAACCTAGGCTAGTATTTTTACATAAATTACCTCGCGGGCCAAGTCGCGGGCAACAGCTAGTATGATCCGTATATTCGACGGCCATGATAAAGTCAGACCCGGTCATGATAATCCTTGGTCTTTAAAGGATCTTTGTGCCTGAAAACGGACTAACAATTACTCTATCCGTCGAATGCAAGAACAATGGAAGATAGCGTAACTGGAAGTAATTCAGGGTTCTTTTATTAGATTTTTTTAATATACCACGCGGACCACAGCTAGTTTATAATACAGCTATATATATATAATATATATATATATATATAAATATATATATATATATATATATATATATATATATATAATATATATATATATATATAAATATATATATATATAAATCAATTGCTGTTCGTTAGTCTCGCTAAAACTCGAGAACGGCTCAACCGATTTGGCTAATTTTGGTCTTGAATTATTCGTGGAAGTCCAAGGAAGGTTTATACGGTTAACAAATACCTTTGATTATACCTTTATATACCTGTTGTTTACAATTATAAACTAGATAAGAAATTAATATCTTTCCGACTTATTATGTGTTCTTAGACGGTAAAAAAATTATAACCGCTTATCAGATTACTTTTAATTATTCGAGTGATAAACCTTAAGTTTTGTCACAGAATCATTTTCTTAATGCAGCTATATTATTTGACAACTAAGTAATATTTCGATCCATCCTTGATGCGGTACGAAGTCTGCCGGTACAGCTAGTTTATAATATAGATAGGTTTAAAGAGGCAAAGTTTGACAAGCGCTCTCCATCCGCCAGGCGCCGCTTGTACTCCGTGACCAAGTGGGCAGCCGATGACCCAGATGCCACTCGTCTTGGGACTTGTAATTATTGC
The DNA here is from genome assembly GCA_029286875.1 of Lamproptera curius. Lineage (NCBI taxonomy): Eukaryota > Metazoa > Arthropoda > Insecta > Lepidoptera > Papilionidae > Lamproptera > Lamproptera curius. Next base: position 212,191 of record JAGSMT010000057.1, on the reverse strand, counting down.
CCGCATTAAATAACGGCACTCGAAACAATTCTATAAACAGCAACTTCATAACTCACAATTATACCGAGACCGAGATAGATTACTCTGGGAGTCGAAACGTATGACACTCCTATACTCGATGAAGACGAAAGAATTAACGAATGTATCCAAAACTGCCTCCGCAGCCTAGAGGTACGGGCGTGCGCTTTAGATACCGGAGGTCGTGGGTTCGAATCCTGCGGGGGCTAGACAAATTTTCATTGTTGTTTCCTAGTCGGTTAAGGCGATTTAGGCCGATCACCCAATATCTGAAAAGTAAGATGATCCATGCGACGGATGGACGTGTAGAAAGTCGCGCATTGGACCGGCGTGGTGGCTTACGGTCCAGAAACCCCCTAAAGGAGAAGGCGTGCAGTAGGGGAGGCGTATGTCCAACAGTGGACTAACAGAGGCTGAAGATGATGATGATCCAAAACTTAGCTATACGCTTACGCTTTAGAAACCAGTGGTCGTGGGTTCTAATCGTGCATGGAATCAAAGATTTACGTTGTTATGGGCTGATCACCCGAGCTGTCCCCTTCAAACTGGAACACAGTATTATTTTACACACTACTGCTTGGCGACAGAAATAGGTTGTTGTACCTGTGTTACGATTTAGGGACATAAAAAGTAATACCGTATCTGATCCCTTCGTATGCCGTCTTCTGGTTTGGAGGGCAAGCTGTTACTGCAATTGACCCGTTACGCCCCTTTTTCATAAAACATTTACGACAAATTAGACACAACAGTATCGCGAACCATTCGCATTATCTATCAGCGACTGCATTATATATATAAAACGATTTTCCTCAACAATCGTAGAGTTGATTATTTGTAACTAGTTCAATAACAAACTTGTCACGAGGTTGTTGTCACACACTTGAACTGGATCTTTGCACACAGATTAAAAACAATTATATCGATTTCAACAGACTATAAGAGTCATTTTAACGACGACACATACCTAATGTTTTGAAACCTTCTTCAATAATATACCAACTGTTATTTTATTATTATTATAATTATAGAATAATAGGTATCTTACTTGTACCATATTTATTTCTAAACAGCCGTTGCCCGCGACTTTATCCGCGTTGTCATATATAAAAAAAGGTTATTTTTTCAAATAAGAAAAGGTAACCTAGGTTCCTCCCAGTTACCTCACCTATCTTCCAGTGAGAGTTTCATCAAAACCGGAGCAGCGAGTCCAGAGATAAGCCAGAACTAACGGGCAGACAAAAATTAAATTGGAGTGTCTATTTATAATATCTAATAAACAATTTTTAAATAAGTACATTGTTTTATATAAACGGTACATGTTACAAAATAACTTTTTTGTCTGTCTGTCAGTAAGTTTGTTCTAGCTAATCTCTGGGAATGCCTGTTTGATTTCAACGAATACAGTACTTTCACTGGAATACAGCTGATGTAGCTGGTAGTTACTTAAGCTACTTTTAAGCAATCTTTCTTATATATAGACATAGAGATTCCCACCTATATATCGACTCGTCACGATATCTCTGGAACCATAAGGCGTGCGACTTGAAATTTGGTAGGAACATCCCTTTCGCCGAGTAGAGGTCAGCTAAGAACGGATTTTACGAAATTCCACACACAAGATGGGTTGGGGGTTGACTAGTAGGATGCATTTTTTACTATGCATGAAGACGCGATAATCAGCTTATCTAGCATAAAACTCAAATAGCGCCAGGATCTGAAGCGTTTTGATTAGTAAACCGCTGTGATCTTCAACCGTATTAACTGGAAAAACTTTAGTACATATCGAATCTACTAATTCACGGATTTTTCGCGTTAGTTACATATATTTATACCGACATTTCGGACTCTTTCCAGCATCCATGAATGTTATATATAACTAACGCGAAAAATCCGTATATTAGTCGATTTGATATATATAATAATCGCGTAAATAAAAGAAATAATTAACTTTATCATCATTATTTCGTTCGGTCGGTCGTTTCAGCCAACTGCTGAGCATAATGCCTCCCATATAAGTCACCAAGAGGCATGAATTTGTGCCACCAGCATCCACCGACCACCTGCACATTTGCACAGGTCCTCACTCCATCAGGTGGGGGTTGTCTGACCTTTTTCCCCAACAGTTATACGTCCTACGAGCTATGTTTTTATTATTTCCAACAAAGGCAGATGAGCAGTCGGGCTACCGGATGGAAAGTGGTCCGATGCCCACGGACATCAACAATATCACCAATGCGCTGCCTACGTTAGACATGTACATGATGATGACATATATAAGATGTTACGTCTCGTTCACGCAGTAAACACGCCGGCTACGGAGCCCTACAAACCGGAACACAGTAGTGTTACACACTACTTCTTTGCGGCAGAAATATTCTGACGGCCAATTGGCAGTATCGCTATTTATCTACCACTAATTATCATTTACACCATTGCGTTATCTTTCTAAAACGGCCCACCATTGCCGGCTCAACGCCTACAACCGATAACGTGGCGTTGTATCGTACAGTTAGTGTCGGATTACGCGAAATTTTCCAGGCCGCGCCGCGCTTATCTCGTAGGCTGCTAAGAAGTTAGATAAACACGGTTGCCGTGGCAACCAGAACACGAACAAACAACCACATCTCTAGTTTACCCTATTTAGACTTGAAATAGATCTGTATTTAATGATTATATTACTAAAAGCAATTAAAATTGATGTAAGCACCATAACCTATAGCAACAAAGCGACATCGTACGTATGGTCATCATCATCATCAGCCATTGATTCATCATCATCATTCAGTCCAATGCTCGACAAAGGCCTCCCCATATATTAGGGGGGTTTTGGACCGTATTCCACCACGCTGGTCCAATGCGGGTTGGTGGGTGAATGTGATCTTCGTATAGTGTTACTATTGTAATAGAAGAGAAGGGATCAGCCAACTGCGCATGAGATATAACAGTGGAGAAGCGTACGCGCTGACGTCAAGCGCAAGACTGACTAAACACACACAATAATTAAAAAGCAAACTTTGTTTTTAATTTCATTCTTTTACCCGAAAAAAAATAAAAGAAATCGTTCTATTTTCAAATAAACGGAAACCTATATAAAGAGAAGCGAGCGCGTCGCGCTCTTTGTCCCGTTCGGTCGTTGGCCGACGCTGAACGGAAGGGCAGCGCTCCCATAAGGTACTGATCACAGCCGACTACAAAAACTCACGCGACGATCATTCAGTACGTGACACACCGTGAGGATCAAGTGAACATTACTGTAACTAGAGTTGCCACGTATAGTGATTTAGTAGAATACCTAATACCGATAGTTGGCTACACTGTCGGCACAAATTGAATGATTCTCGGATACAAGTCGGAACCGATCGTAACAACCACTACCTAAAGTTTATCTCTTTTCTTCCCCGTGTATAGAGAGAGGTTATTTTCTGAAGCTAGTAACTACTTTGCTACCAACATATGCCGGAAAGCTTATATCTTATACATCACAGAAAAATTTTACGTAAAGTTACCTAATTCGGTAATGAATCTATATAATCTTGAGTGATATGATGTCTTTTTTCGTGATTTGTTATTCGGGATTACAGAATAACTAAACAAGTGGCCGAATAGGTTGTTTACCGAATAGTAGCCGAATATTCGTAACGTTTTATGATTCGAATCGGTTTTAAAACCGCTTCCATAAGGTACTGATCACAGCCGACTACAAAAACTAACGCGTCGATCTGTCAGCATGTACGCGACACACCATGACGGGACATGAAGACATGTAATCTGTGTAAACTGAGCTTAATGTTGCTCAAAAATATGACCTTCGTTTCATTCAACCGCTCTTCCACACACATCATCAGCCTGTGCTAGTCCACTGCTGAACTATAGGCCTATACTATATATATATATAGGCCTCCTCCAAAGCACACTTCCTCCATAAAGGGGTTTTTAGACTGTATCCTGGTCCAATGCGGGTTGGTGGGTGATTACAACTAGTATTATTACGACTAGTACTGATTACAACCGGCTATAAGAACTCACGCGACAATTTGTCACAAGGTACGCGCCACACCATGAGGGGTCACAAAGACATGGAATCTGTCTGAACTGAATCTAATGTCGCAAAAACATATGACCCTAGTTTCGGTTAACCGCCTTCATAGCGTACTGTACACATCTAACTACGAAAAGACACGCGACGATCTGTCAGTGCGTGGCAAACCGGGAGCGACAGTATTCGCCTCCAGTTAACCTGGAACGAGGCTGAATATTCGGCATTTGGCATTCGGTATTCGGCCAAATCCCTATTCGTGGCTATTCTAGTATAGACAACGATTCAGAAACTGTGTAAATATTACGTAACGATTAAATTACGAAAAAATAAAAATAACACGCAATCACGGTATTTATCACATTAATTGTTATTGTTTATTTCCTACAGCTTTACGTACGGTTGAGGAAAACACGCACAAAACCACAAGGGCCTTTGACCGGCAATGACACACATATGCAAAAGTGTATCTTTATGTTATATATATATATACCTCCTACCTCCATAATACGTATACATATATATATATACAAATTTGTGTTTTTGTTGTTTTCTAGTTGGTTAGGACAATTGCCAACCGCCCAAGTGTCTGAAAAGTATGATGATCCATGCGTCGGCTGGGCATGCAAAAAGTCGGTCCACCCACCAACCTGCATGGGACCAGCGTGATGGGATATGACCCAAAATACCCCTTATAGAGATGGGGTACAACAGGGGAGGCCTATAACCAGCGGTGGAATAACACAGACTTATGATGAAGATAATGATGATGATGATGAAACCTAAACGACGAAACATGTGCCAAAATCGCCCGTGATCATCACGCGACGTTACACCAATAACAACAATACGATCATGTGTATTCGCTTTCATGCACCTCCCGTGTCATACTCCACTGAAGAATTAATAAACAACTGCCGCATAATAACGGCATTATAAAAAAATATATCTTTAAAATTGCTATTTTATATGCTGCATTAAATGAAAATGACTGACATTCGCTTGATGTTGAACAATGTTGCTATAAACTTCATTGTAGCAAGCCATAGCCTAGCATACTTATAGCTTACGCAAATAGAATTTGTACAATATAATTTTGGCTATAATAAGTTATTACTACATCCAAGAAAACCCAAGTCACCATGGGTCCGTTGTAATCCACGCAGTGTTGTCTGAGTAACAGTTTTTACGCAGAGCGCCTGCCATCTGACCTCCACAACAACAACAAACAACAAGACGTTCAATGATACATAATTTGGTGACAGCTGACCAATCATTCTCACTGGCTTACTTTACTTGATTTAATCAAATAAAAAATTACAACATGAAGATTAAAAATGCATATACACAATTACAGTCACACCTGGAACAATGAAGTGCTGGCAAGTAAAACTGAAAAAGACAAAAAAAAAAACATATCAGTCATAGACAACGGCCGTTGTCGCTGCATCGCGTTTTGGCGCGAATCCAAAATGGACCGAGTAACCTCGTAAATGAAAATTTCTATAAAACGGTCAAGTTTTTCGAACTCGTGTGTACCAATTATTTATAACTCATGGAACATTGCCAGATGGTAACAATATCTATGGAAATAGTGTCTTGTATTTCAACGAACTGTAAATTAATGAGATAGTACATTTTGACGACACATTTCGTTGCTTTATAAAGTATTCTTCATTGCAATGGATGCTGATGTATGTCATAAGTCAAAAACATACGGTTGATTCGCATTTTGCCCTTTACACTCTATTGTCGACGTATTCAAGCCCAAAAAATATGCTTTCCAAAAATATTACTCGGAAAAATTAGCTAAAAAAGAAATGTTTTGTTTAACTAGCTTCGTTACATCATAGATATAGATGTGGTGAAAAAATATTTTCCTTCGGGAAAACCCTGGCTTTTTATTAATACGATGACACCCGAACGGTCTATGAATGAACGTATTGAACTACTGACATTTTCATACCCATTTAATATGGAACTTTATTGTTTCGTGTCAAATGTCAAAATAATAATGTCATTGTACAATACAGATATACATAAGTACTGACGCTATACGAGAGGGCACGATGAATACGAACTGTTCCGAAAAATCACGAAGGAAAACCTTTTGTCACTATGACTAAAACAAGTCGTGACATGAACGTCATGACTTGTCGACTTTCACTCGTTGATTGACATCTCCGGACCGGTGGTAGGTCCCCTGTTTACACACCGGTGGTAGGTCCCCTGTTTACAGGAGACCGTCTGGGTGGTACCGCCGCGGTGCCTATTTCTGCCGCGAAGCTGTTGTGTGAAAACACTGCTGTGTTCCGGTTTGAAGGGCACCGTAGCCGCTATTTACTGGGTAAACGAGACTTAACACCTATGTCTCACGGTAGGCAGCGCGTTGGCGATAACACTGGATAGCTTACATGTCTCATGGGCGTCGTGACCATTCCCATCAGGTGGCCCGAATGCTCATCTGCCTGCGTATGCCATAAAAAAAAAAATCTCGGCGACAATAAAATCAATATAGTCGTTTTAAATCGTTACATCGTGATTTTTTTTTATCGCATTCGAAGGCAGACGAACAGTCGGCCCACCTGATGGGAAGTGGTCACCGATGTCCATAGACATCGGCAATACTAGTGGTATCACTAACGCACTGCCTTCCGCGAGACATAGGATGTTTCGTTACGTCTCGTATACCGGGACACAGAGGTGTTTTCACACTATTGCTTTGCGGCTGAAATAGGCACGACCGCATGCAATAAGGGGACCTACCACCTCTGAAAATATGGATATATATATATGTATATAACAAAACATTTCTTCTTTCATTTTTATCTGTCTGTGTGTTTGTTTGTAACTGAGGCTGCTGCATCTCCTTTACATAAAAAAAACAGAATTTATCTTTCATATTGCCTCGCGGACGAAGTCGCGCACAACAGCTCAATCAATTTCAAGCCCTAAGTTTGTATTACCTAAGTGTTGATAATGGGATACAGTAAGGTGTGCATTAGGCGAGGCCTATGTCCAGCAGTGGACTAACACAGACTGATGATGATGATGAAGTGTAGATAAAATAATAAATAAATTGTTAATATTTATTATTTTATTTTATCAAACTATGTATCATATATTACATTAAATCTGTCTCTACTTTTACATAAATATTTTGTGATAATAACTGCCCAATGATTCAAACTAAAATTAAAAATAAAAAACATTTAAACTAAACTAAAAGAAATATATATATATGTATACAGCTCTCATTTTTTAACAAAGTTAATGTAATTATTCAAACACATTTTTTTCGTTTTATCAGGTTTAATAACTTTACAACGGAGGTCATTGACCAAACAGAATGACCATGAACACCAATAGGTCAGAGATGGCAATATATAAAAGAGACTAGTTTGAATAAATTAAAAAAGATATCATGACATGTAGCGATATAATTGGAATACATTTTAAAACTTATATATATAGTATAATACTAGCTATTGCCCGTGACTGTATTTAGTTATTTTTAAATTAAATTATATTTTATCTTCCGACGTTTCGAACGTAGAACCCAAATTCCCGTGTGCCGGCCGGCTGGAAAATTTATATTTAATATGTATATTGACACAGAAAACACTGTTAAAGCTATTTTATTTAAAAATTACATAATATCAGTTAAGGATGCCTTTATCCAGAAAAGAACTTGTAAAGAAACACTGATGAACAAATCATTATTTGTCTTCTTTTGAAAGATCATTCATTAAAAAAAAGTTGCAAAGAGTAAAAAAAATAAAAAATTCTTAATATGTTTATGAACTTTTCATGTTATCCACAATTTTTCTATTATTTATGGTTAGCACACCATAAACTCTTTTAATAATAATGAAAATTATACTTAATACTGGCATGATACACCTCATGAAAATTTTAGTATAAAATTAATACATGTATACAATAAACTAAATATTAATAAAATGTAATATCAACGCTAAAACCTAATCTGAGCCAACCTACATTTCAAGACAAAATATACAAAGTGCAAAGTCATAGTTAATGTTAGATACATCTATCTTCCATCTATCTATATATATAACAGAGATTGCCACCTATATATTGACTCATCACAATATCTCTGGAGCCATAAGGCGTAGCGACTTGAAATTTGGTAGGAATATTCCTTTCGCCGAGTAGAGGTCAGCTAAGAACGGATTTTACGAAATCCCACCCACAAGGAGGGTTGGGACGTTGCCAGTATATTATATGAAGGTTTTGACATCTCTATTATTTGATAGCACAAATAGATGGTTAGTGAAAAGATATTTTCTCAGTGTAATTCTATTTTATCATAGGCCAAGCCGTTCTTAAAATTCTCGAATTGGCTTCATAAGTATGGTGTTGTTGTCAGTTGACTGCCACTCAGGGATATTAACCCGCCTATATGAATATGAGGAAAAATATTCAAAATCTCAATGAATGACAATTAAAAATTATACACCAAATTGGATAATTGCTCTTTCCTTAATTGTATTTCCTGATGTTATAGCTTCCTCCTCCTATATAAGACCTCATCCAACACAGAGTTCGAAGGAAGCTACCGTCAGCTCAAACCAGATAACCAACACTATTTGCTAAAAGTGAAGGCCACACGTACAGAAGGTACGCGATTTAGGTATGTGCAGTGGCGCCTAAGAATCGTCGATTATCGGTTTGCGGACTGGGACACAAAAGCTTTAGGAAAGTCTAAGAAAATTGCTAACATTCCTCCTACGAAATATTTAACATATTGGTTATTTTAGAAGTAGTCAGCTTGTCTTAAGCATTAACATAAAAGCTAATAACATAGAGCTAATACTGAGTTTAATTTTTCCTATCTTCAATAGAGGAGTATGAAGAAATTGCTTTCAAATACCACAATTTTTCTAAAGACTGATATTCTATCTCTCCTATCCTTTAATTATGTCTATTTTACTATTAAAATATTTCCAAACAAAGTGATTATATAGCAACCAAATGGAGTATGAAACATTTGCAGTAACCAATAGTAAGAAGTAAATGAATGGAAAAATCCCTTTGCCATGGGCCAGTATTTAATGTGCTTATAGTATTTAATGTTGCTAAGGATTAACATCAAATATGTAACCCTCATCTTATTAAGCTAAAAGTAAAACATTTTGACAAGCTATTTAAGTATCTTTTAAAAATAAAAACTACATATATGTCAAAGCCAAATTCTGATGTTTATAAGTACTTCTATAACTGAAAATCGTAACTAATAATTTACCATATCATATTGCCATATATGCTATAATATTTTAAAGTTTCATAAAAAAATGCTAATTCATTTAGTCAATTTAATAATAAGATTTGAACACACAACTTCCAAGTCATATCATGTAGGTTTACTATTCACTATGTCATATAGTGATATTAAATGCATGTCCTTGCCGCAGAATGCAATGACAACTTATCTATTAGTAGTACATAATTAATATAATTCCTTCCCCGCTAATATTATTAACATATTTGTAAGCCAATTAAGTGATTAAATAATTGCTAATAGTTATTTGAATGACATATTGTAGACAGTTAATTAACAAGTTATTCTGATTAAGCTGAGCATGTAAAGAAATTCATAAAGATATTCAATTAATCTAGGAAGAGTAACAAAATCTTTTACAGTATAGTCAGGTCCACCAATGAGAACGTCTTTGCTTCTAGCCCCGTTGGCATTTGAGATCAGATTTAATTTACGTTAATTCTATATCAAATTTAGCTATATTATAGTCTCAAACTAAACAAAGACTGTACTATTGCCAATACATCAGTCAACATAGACTAGAAGTTGCCGTCAACAACATAGCCTACAGAATCGACATGGCATCGTACATATGGCATTATTATTACTTGAATCTCGCTCAGCAATCGGCATCTTAGTGTTAATTCATCAATAAGAAAGTTGTATGACAACGCTAATTTATTTCGGATTTCAATTTTGACATCCATTGCAAGTGCTTTAGGGCATGGTAAAGATGATCCACAATGACAGTCTAACTATTCTAAATTAAATAAATACACATGATATTAATATATTATTTCTCACATATTGACAATTGAACCAACATTACCTTGTTCAGCAGTTCAGGTCACTGTCCACTATACCAAGAGGTATGACTTCATAAAAGTATGCTAGCCTAGTACCAACAACAATGACTATCTTTGACACAAAGCAGTAAAAAAGATAGATATATCCATTCTAATTCTAAGGAATTAGCCAGACAAGACAACAGATAGATCAATGAAAGAAAAAACAATGTTGTATAGTCAATTATAGTAAGTGTAGTGTATAAATCACAATGTATGACAATCCTAATTTTATTTAATAATAAATGAGATTCTATAATTGAAAGTCAATGAACAACCTAATAAGTACCTTAGATTTGTTGAGGCTTATAGCATTATACAAACATATATAATAGAAATATATTAAATAATAAAAAATATCATTCTAGATTAAGTCCTTTGCTATCGTCCAGTATCAATTAGGCAGGAGTTTTTAATATACAATTTTCAATAATTAAAATGATATGTGAAATAAAGTATCATCAAATAGGAAATATAAAAAAGGACCAAATTGTAATCTATAATATGATCTATATCTTTAATTCAATCATAGTTCAGTTCAGTCTTTGGCTTGATAGCTTTCTTAGCAGATTTTGCAACGTCAAGTTTTCGATTAGACTCTGCTATATGTAACAGGCTTTGTAAATGAACAAGGTCAATTAACAACTAGAATTCAATTATGGCTGAGCTACAGTCAATAACCATTTCAAAACATCAATTTATGTATAACCACCCAAGGGTGACTGAGAGAAAATGCCAATGGCATTACCAATTAGTCCTACTTGTTCAAAAATGGTAAATAAATTAATTAATAAATAACACACATTGGTTGGCATGTAAAAAGTCGGTCCACCCACCAACCCGCATTGGACCATCTTGGTGGGAAACGGTCCAAAAACCCCCTATCTTTCTACTACAACTATCACAGGCTGATATGATGATGATGATGATACATTGGTCGTGCCTGCTATATATAAAACTATAATGTTACTAATTATCAAAGTAACAAAGGATAACTAAGTAAGGCTAATATAACTGCAAAGTATAAATCATAAACTTCTTATAAAGTAAATTTAGAAAAAAATATTTAAGAAGTTATTCTAGAAAACATTGCACATGTGTAAAGAATAAGCTGGTTTGATTTTAAATAAAATTAGAACTTGAGACTCTGTTTCTGTGACTTTTTGGGTTATTAAGGGCAGACTAATGATCTCTGTTTATATTTAAATATGAGACAATTGTACTTAAATATGAGACAATTAACTTTTTTTTAGTTGTGTCATTGACAATTTTTTATGGCAATTCCAAGTACACTTTAATTATTAAGAATGTGTTTTTAAAAATAGTGTCACCCATAAAAATAATATATTTTTTTCTCGAATAAATTGCGACAAAATACGCTATTCATAGCGCGGATTTACCGATGTATTTAGTGAAAATAATAAAAAATTACGTAAAAATATCACAATATTAAATTGCAAAATAGAAACACGCAACTTATTATTGCTTGACAACAAATTATTAACAGCTGCTTCAGTAAGTAATCAGTAGAATTACATCATTGTTCTTCAGTCCTTTGTTTCAGTCAGATAAAAGTAGAACGAAGTGCATAAATTATAAATTGTAGGCGTTTCGTGACTATCCCTCCATAATATCGAACAATGTAAAGAGATATCAATTACTTTGTTGTTTGTACCTAGACTAGGTTTCGAATAACGCATTTGCATATATCGTAATTCATAGCTGTAATTAAACGAGAATATTTTGCCATTGACGACTGCTTAATCGTTTCGTAAACAACACGGAACAAACAATAACATACTGATTTGTATTCGAAATATACTCACTGGATATGTCTGAAGCGGGCTACTTGAAAACAAGGTCACAAACACAATATCTAATTCATAAATAAATCACGTACAAACACAAACGTTCACTAGGACATTTCACAATGTTTCTATGTAAATTAATTACACAGTCCATCACAATAGTGGGGGGTTTCGGTGGAAAGACAGTTGAAACCATCACCCCGAGATGTTTCAACAATGAATGCGAGACGGGGCGACACAAGAATGAAATTAGGTAATGAATGAAGTTGTAGATTGATTGACGTATTGAATAGTGGTGGGGTAAAAATAGCATAAATAATTAAAACGCAACATAGACGCTATAAATCTTTTATAATCTGTAGTAAAATTTACTGATCATTATTAAATATACTGTAATCAAGTACTTGAGACGTTAGTTAATGATTTAAATTCAGCTTTCACTATGAAAAATAATTAGTAAATTATTAACGTATGTATACATTCCTTTGAATTTTTATGTATATTTAAAAATAAGTATCCACTTATCATGTATATTATAACGATAAATGTCATTCCTAAATGTAATAAATGCCAGTGGCCGTGACAAATCAGCATACGTTTAAGAACAATAATAAATTATTTATGTTAATATTGTTATATCATGTTGTCACGAAAAGTCGTTTATCATTGTCACAATAAGTTGCTAATAAGCAAAAATGGCTTTAGCTATATCGATCGATCGGTCGATCATTAATTATGAAACAAAATTAAACAAAAACAGTTATTGGGACTGTTGAGTAACATTTTTTTATATGACCTTATGTATAATAGAATTAAAAGATTGATAACTGTCAAACATGGTTTTATATTTTTGGTTAGATCCATCGAAATCCTCCATGCTGCTCAGAAAAAAAACAAATGCCCTACAAATCCCATTTTTTAATAAGACTCTTCAAGAAATATTAACAAGACTTGCATTGTTTTTACCGAATCTTTACATATACATATAAAATGCTTCTTTGCAACGCCAACCAACACCCGAGCTATGGCACGAGGCAACTAGTCGGCATAAATACGTTTCCTATGCAGTGTATCCGATTTCGAAATTCTTATAAACTGGCATTCTACATTAACACTTGAAATTGGAGTCATCTCCTTTAGTTTTAGTCTAGATGTAATATTTTATGACACATAAGATTAAATAATTTTATCAAAGAAATAGTAGTAATAATAAATAGTTAGTTGATTTTCACAATCCCTGACTGCAGCCTCAATTATTTGTTTACAGTATTAACCTTCTTTTCTCTAGCAGAATAGTAAAGTTTTACCCAGTTAGTTAAGTAGTATTACGAGTTTTAAATGCAACCAGTAAGACAATTTTTATTCAAAAGGACAGGCATCTTAATTCTTCTTTTCATGTAAAATTATTATAAGTTTCGGTTAACTATTAGAAACTACTTTTTAAATGTTCATTACAATTTTCTGAACTTCATTAAATCTGTTTTTAATCTGATTATACTATTATCATAGCTAACATTGGAGAAAATTTACTGAATTTTGTTAGTCAAAAAGTTAAATATCTTTTTTTTAATTACGCATTTTTTTAATTTTATTTATAACAATTTTTTTTAATATCAAATATACTATCACCAGTTCAGAAATTTCAGCCTTTGGCCTGAGAAGAGCCGGCGTAAGAAACTCAGCAGGACTTTTTTCCCATAAATTTCACAAAATTTTAACATTATGTGATCACGTTATTTTTGTTATTAATTTAGTAAATGACAATTTAAATGACCCTACAGCGTTTATCTGGCGTATAGAATTTAATTCACTCCATCTTCATGGGCGTAATTAGACACAAATTAGGGAGGAAATCCGTAAATACTTCTTGTCCTTTCTTCAGTGTCAAACTTTAATCCCAACCTGCTTAATTCCACCGTCTCTATTTATTCTACTACTTTGCATAATGTTTTGTTCTTTGTCTTCTAAATGTTTTCCTAGTATATGCATTGCAAAATCTTTTCACATAACTTAATTGTAATACGCTTGTATATCTACTTCTTTAACGACTTAGGTATAGACTCAATGCAGGTCATGTTTTCCATTCAGACACCTTAAACTGTCCTCCGTAGTATTTAGCCGGGTAGGGGATGTACATTCTTCTTATATATATTTATTTAGAATGAACATTATTACATTTTTATCTTAATGTTAAAAATTTAATGTCAATTGATAAATTATCACTACAAATGGCTAATCAACTCCAACAGACTTAATATATACAAGAAACTTAAATTGATGATTCATTGAGATTGATTTAAATCAATTAGTCAAAAAATATAATAGATCATACTAGTATTTTTCCTTGTGTAACTGGAATAGAGTATCTAGTTCATTTATTTTTTTTATTCAGATGTTTTTATTTGGATGACTTATCATAGGATTTATATATTTTGTTATACGCATATCACAGAATTGTTTGAAGAAAGTACAATACTAGTTTGTCATCGTCATACATCACATCTTCATTACATTTTTACTTAATAGATTGGTCTCCTTTGTTTGGATATCGTTATTTAATGATAATAATAATAAAAACAGTAACAACTTCCTGTTATAGTTACTGCTATATAAAGTCACAACACTATTCGCAAGTGTAAACAATGTAATCACATCACGCGATTAGGTGGTACGTTGTTTTGTAAATAAAGTACACATTCCGTCGAATTTTAAAATCATTACTGGCTTTTCTTGGAATCCATTAATCTTGAGGGTTTACTTAATGAGTTCCAAAAATATTTCTGCGCATTTTCTAATAATTACATTGGTATCCTTAACTATTTTTATAAAGCAGTCTTCCGGCCATGAAAGTTTTCACCCCATAATGAACTTTCGTTTCAAAAGAGATATTGATCTGCGGGAACGCTTTCTTAGGAAGAATATCGAAAAGAAAAAGTTACAAATATTAGATGAAATAATGAATAATACCGTTTATGTAGACGGAATACCGCATGTGAACATAGAAATGTCGGGTATTTATAAACAAAATATCATCGCAATGGAAAATGGTTTCCGATCGCTTTTAAACATGGATGGGGTTAAATTTAATTACAAAAGAGGCTTTCACTGGCGGACTTTGAGACGAGTCGATTATAAAGCGAACAAAACAGTTGTTTGCTACAAATGCAATAGTGTTGGAAACGCGACATGCAAAAACTGTTCTAGTGGATTTTGGGTAAGCGAAAGCATAAAAAGAAACTTTTATATTTTTTAACTGAAAAGATAATATATTCCGCTTAATAATTTATAACTTTCACTTGTTTAATATTTCAATCTTAACAGCTATTTTTGGACATTGAAATTCAATTTTTACGCAACACCGCTTTTATTAGGCTTACAGGCCTATTTATGCCACAAAGCAGTAGAGTGTAAAACACAACTGTGTTCCGGTTTAAAGGGCACCGAAGCGAGAGTATTTACTAGGCAAACTTGAATTAACGTGTAATGTCTCACGGCAATGCGTTGGTTAATAACTGTAAATAGTACCTAAATAGTATCCAAATATATGAAAATAGTGTCCAAATCAAAGAAAACATTACTAAACGGCACAAATTTTGAAACACATTGGCATATTTTAATTGAAATGAACGCCGATAAAAATACTAAAATAAACGTTCTAAAATAGTTAACTATTACATAGCGTAGGTTCATTTTAATTTTATTCCGACGCTTCAAATATCTTTAAATTTCTGTAGTAACTTGACAGACTGCAAATAGTAAAATACCACAGCCAAAAAAGATCGTGAAGCGTTTGACATTGATTCAGTCTAAATTGGACTTTTTTTCATTCATTTATTTTATTGGCTTCAGCACGGCTTGTGCATTAGGCGGTGTCAAGTAATAAGAAATTATCCATTTTAATTTCCATGAACCTATTTTGTTTCTTCTTAATCAGATAATTTCACTTCGTATTATCCTTTTCGTAAATTCAATATTCCATTTACATTAGTATACTCATTCAATTGTTACTTTAGTTTTGACCGACTTCCTAAAAGAAGAAGGTATTCAACGCGGAGCGTATATTCTTTGGCAGACATCGCGTGGCAGTTTTGTGCAGAGAGCAAGTTTTCACCTGCTTCATCATCATCAGCTTTGATAGTCCACTGCTGGACATAGGCCTCCCTAATACACCCTTTCCATTGGGGGTTTGGACCGTATCCCACCACGCTGGTCCAATGCGGGTTGGTGGTGGACCTGACTTTTTACATGCCTATCCGACGCATGGATCATCTTACTTTTTAGTCAATTGGGTGATCCGCCCAAATTGTCTCAACCAACTAAGAAACAACTATATAAATTTGTTGTGTCCCCGCAGGATTCGAACCCACGACCTCCGGTTTCTAAAGCACACGTCCATACCACTAGGCTACGGAGGCAGTTACCTGCTTGTATTGCGTAAAATAGTTATACGGTGTTTGAAATCGGTCATATTTTTTGATTAAAATTGTACTTGTCATGAGACAAGTATAACTTTAACCACATATGTTTATTTATAATATCAAAAATAAGGGCAACATTAGACAGTCAAAGATCTATAACTATAAAAATTTATAGTCATAGATCTTTGATCGTCTAACGTTTGACTATAATTTTTTATACTGTTTCAGTCAATAGAAGACAAACCGCCGTGTCCATACGAAATATTGTCTATGGTTAACGATAGAGAACTGTGCGCTATAAATATTACCGAATACAGCGATTGGCGTGTCGTTTGCCCTGCCTTGATTAGTTTCAACGACTTCTTAATTAGCTGCGACAATCCCATGAAGACGGAATGGAGAATGACCAGCAATTATAGTAAAAGGAGATCCGAATCGATTCTGAAATTGTTCTGCGGGCACCGGAAAAGCTGTGCAGTTCTGACAACATATACGGTATGTTGCAGAATGTACCGCTACTCATATTTGAAAAAAAAATGCAAATTAACTATTAAATGGTGGGGTAATAAAATAACAATTGTTATTATTAAATAAAATTACTTTACGGATTTTATCGCGTTTATTTTACATTTTAAATTCTGATCGCTGAACATTTCCAGCGGCCGTCAACCACGGCCGCTGGAAAGTGTTTATTTAATAATGTGCAAATTCGCAAGCAACTAGAAATAATAACAATGATCACTTTTGTTATAGTCACAAACGTTTATTAACAAATACTTAAACAGAGCGAATGTACAACAGAAGAGTCCGGCAAGGAAAAAGCGAGTAAGGGACGGTCCGTGGGTGTATATATAGGGACCGGTGACAGTAGGGGGAAATGGCCTGTCAAGTTCGAGAATCGAATGTTCGAGAAGCATCTTGGTAGCAACGACACACGGAAAATTTTATTTTGGAATATTCTAGAACGTAAATAATGATGAAACTGTAATTTAGTACATAACATTAACTTCATCTAAAACATGTTACCTCTTGTTTTATATATTTAGACGATGATGGCAATGGATGAAAACGTTGTGATTCATGGCAATGAAGTGACGTCATACATCCTCATTGACAAAATGTCATTTAGATGTCAATCGCTGAGTGACAGTTGTCTAATAACAACGCCGTACGTACGACGCCGTTTCGTTGCTATGGCAACCAAATCTATATCAATTGCCTGAAGCATAGATTAAACTTTTTTTTCACTACAACTTACAATAACCACGATGACAATCCCTTGAACATAGCATCATTAATATTAATTAATTTATTACCACCAAGTGCTAATGGTCCTATATGATCTAAATAATGATCGTATGTCGCAAAATACACATGAAATTCAGATAAACAAATCGTAACTTAGTTCTACAATGGCGCCAGTGCTTAGTTTTTTTTAATTGCATACGAAGGCAGAAGAGCCGTCAGGCCATGATGGAAAGTGGTCACCGACACCCTTTGACGTCGGCAATACAATTTAGTGGGTATCACCAACATGCTTACGCCTCGTTTATCTATTAAATACGCTGGCTGCGGTGTTCTTCAAACTGGAATATAGTATTGGTTTTGCACTACAGTTTTGTGGCAGAAATAGACAGGGGACCTCTAAAGATGGACCACCGTTCTATTTAAAAACCAGTGCGATGGATAACCAATAGTATTTGTTATAAAAGTTTACTTAATACATGCTCTGATATCAGTCTTCTATAGTAGTGTTTATCAATAAATAACTATTAATCAAATAGTCAATAAAAAAATATATCTCTAGAAGGAGAAACAAGTAATATACATTAAATTAAATGTTATATTGCTAAGTAACAGATTGAATCATATCTATTTAATAACCCGCTTTTATTTTTCAGGTTTCACCAGATTATGTAATATTTAGGATAGTGAATGCAACAGACCACATAATTTATTCAAGAATAATGAAGAGCGGTCGCAAAAATTACGCTTGCGTTCAGAACTGTGGTAGAATCGATACTAAGACAGGAGCAGTTATGAAAAATGAAAGTCATGTTATTCTTGACTTATTATCACCGATTCCATCTAAAAACAAAAGAGAGTATGCCACTGAAAAGACCATAAACACATCAAAGACACATTTTAAAAAGAGGTCAAAAGAATCGATATTGCAGTTATTCGTACAGAATAATAACTTGATAAAAGCTATTCATATCACTAAATTAAACAAACGAAAGCAGCAAAAGGCGAAACGAAACAATATGCTCACGTATACATTTCCCTCAACTACTAAAACTTTATGCAAAAAATTGCAAGACGAATACAATGAGGCAGATCGCAGTGAAACAACACAAGATTGAAATTACTTTCTCAGTTGTTTAGGCTTAGCAAAGACGTGACAAGTAAAAACACAATACATAAAAAAAGGACACTAATAATAAATATAGTAGTTATATCAGTGTCACCTAAAAATATTCGAAAACACAAAAAGTACAATTTCACCAATATTTTCAAGCTAAAAGAAGTCAAATCATTTAGTGAATAGGAAAATAAGTTTGAGTAAATAGTAATTACAGTGAAAGATTAAACCAAAGCTATAATATCATGTGATGACAGTGGCAGATAAATTTTGACAGACGACCGAAAAGCTTCAACAACGATTCTATCTAATATAATACAAGAAATAAATTGGAACAACCAAGTCATCTTTTAACAAACATCAGGTACTAATAACTCTTTTGAATAATACACAATACGAAACCAAGTTGAAGAAACATATTGGACGAATTGATTTGAAATTAGCGCCATCTAACGAACATTAATCAAACGAACATCATACGAAAATATAGAAAATTTTATAGAAGTTATACCTACAAAATTTACACAGCGTCATCTAACGTTGAGGAAAATCGTATGGATTAAAAATTTAGAACAAACCACGAAAATTTCAAATGCGTGAAGAATTGAAGAGAGAAATCTAGAAAAAGAAAAATGAATACAGCAAACAAAAATAGTTTTACTTTAATAGAATATTTATGTATTAGGTTAAGACAACGCGCAATTTCCATTGCGGAATGTTTAATAAGTTGCACTATAATTTTAAAATCTATGAAAGAGACCCCTATATATATAATTTAAACTTGTACATTTTATAACTAAATTTTATGCTATGCCGTTTATTTTGTAATATTTTATCATTAACTTAGTAGGTTGGACGAAATTGTGGGCATCTCTTAGACGCCTACAATTTTGAACTATTAATCAAAATATGAATAGGGTAGGACCGCTGCCTGGGGTTCGCCGGGGCACGTCTGGGAATGGCGCTGGACGTGGCAGCATACGATCCGCCAGTCATAGACATAGAACATAGACATAGACTTTATTTCGCCAAAAGACACATTTACATACATATCTTTATATAAAAAGAGTAATAACATAAACATAAAGAAAAACAGTGCATACATCTAAAATAAATTTTAATAGTAAAATAAAAACAAAAAAAAAATTAAAAAGAAAATAAAAACAGCATATAAGGTTAACAATAGGAATAAAATCACAGCACGAACTTTATGTCAGTCAACGAGATATTGCACGAACACCTAACAATAACTCGCGCCCATCTTTCCCACTAGCTGGCTTGGTGCCGACAGGGTCCGCAGGGGCCTCTCAAACGGCACCCGCCACTGGTGGAGCACGTCGCATGCGTTGGAATGCAGAAATGAATCGGAACGCATTGCGAGCGTATTTTAGGGCAAAAGGTGGAGAAACCGGAGGTTTTGCGTATCGGGTAAGGATGCATCGCATTTTTGCTGAGCTAGAGCCATCATTATCTGTCACAGAGCAAAATCTGGCAGATCGAGTTCGGTACATTTTACGTTCGAAATTATTTGATGATACTGAACTCGAACGGCTACGACGTGAGGTCATTCCAGTACCGTCTGACGACACTGCGGCTGAAAGTGAAGTAGTTTCTGAAAGTTGTAACATGAATGAAAACACGGATGCCACATTTATCACACCAGCAGCGGTGGAATCGGGTGATCCTGGAATGGACTCCCTTAAATTAGAGCATATGAGGAGAGTACTGGAAGAGACGATACTGGAAACGCGCCAGATTCCTCTCGAAGATCGCCCACGTCTTCCCCGAATATCCCTAAGCAAGCGAAATCGCGCTGTTGTTGGGGCCCTTAATGGTATGCTGGCAACTTATTTAGAAGCCAGCCGGGATCTTTGCGATACGACCTCTATCCTCTATGGCGCTGCACTGACAGCCTGTCGTTTAGTTGGCGCCAAATTTCCTACCACTGGGGGTGCCACTAGGCATATAAATGATACCCCAGAGTGGAGGAAAAGGATAGAGGAACGTATCGCAAAAGCAAGGGCTCTTATCGGCAGGCTCCTTAGCTTCAGGTCTGGGAACAGAAGACCAAGAATCGTGCGAACTGTCAGCATGGCGCTTGGTGGGACTGATTTAAATCGATCCCAGCCAAACATGGCCCAAAGACTGGCGGAGCGCATCGATGACCTGAAGCAAAGGATCGCAGCTTGGGGAAAGCGAATTCGGCGATATACGGAGAGGTCAAAGCGGTTCAACCAGAATCGTCTCTTCGAGAGTGACCAGAAGAGGCTCTACAAATCCTTGGAGCGACGACAAATACAAGAAGCGGGCCAAAGACCGGACAAGGCTGAAACGGTCGCATTTTGGCGCAGCCTTTGGTCAGAGCCCGTTTCTCACATCGAGGGCACTTGGACAGAAATCGTGGCAGGTGAATATGAAGCCATTGCACCCTGGATCCCACCATCATAACACCAGACGACGTAATAGCGCAGTCGTAAAGCCCGAACTGGAAAAGTCCGGTGTAGACGGCTGCATCACTCTGGCTTATATAAGCACCATCTGTAGATGTTGTATATATATTGTTATAGTTTAAAATAGGTTTATTTCGTCATTTCCGCTACTGAATCCTACTCGTTTTGTCCTTTGCATGATTGGTTATAACAACCTTGGAACTAGTAGAGAATTTATGCTCATAGAATACTTTTGCTACCGAACTACGAGGCATACCATTAAACACAATTACTCTAAGCACGCTGTCGCTAAATGTGTCAGATAGGTTCGGGTATTGACGGCGTTGGCCTAAATTACTCGCCTTATCGCTCGCACAGCCGAAATTATTGACATATTCCATTGCAGCAAAATGGAATTTAATGTGGAAGAATTTAGATTAATTTGATATCCGTAAAATTACTATTCAATTATATTTGCGTTAAATGTATTGTCTAGTATATAGAAGTAATGTTTGTGAATTTCTTCATATAGACTATGTTTTTGTTTGTTCCTGTTTTTCTATCAGAATATATTTTTATAAGCTTGTAAATGTTTAATGTTTTTGCTCATACTATTGCATCGGGGTGACCTGTATTGGTAGTATTAGATATTAAGATAAATAAATAAAAATGGTTTTTTTAAAGGGAAAATAAAAAAGTATAAATAACTAACTTATTATAGTTTTAATGGATTATTATTTTTATGGCATGCATCCGACACAAACCTTTTTTAATATATTAGATTAAACATCGGCATTATGTTATGGAGCATGTCTCATTAAAAAAAAAACTCATCATATGTAACTACAGAATCGAAAAAAATGACTTTGACGTTTGACGTAATCAGTCCAATAGAAAAACATGTCATAGTGTGTAAATAACAAGATTTCAGTTGTTTTTTTAATTGTATTTCACTATTATTTTTATTTTACTTCTGCTTATTTTCTCTCTATTAATCTGTGCAGTGTTTACTGTAATTAATTGTCACATCTGTTAGAGCATTTGCATAGAATTCGTTTTGCTGCAGAATTTATAAGGTATTTGTATTTTTTATATATTACATTTAATAAGGATTGGATAATATTCGTAAAGATCATATTATTTTAATGTTCTCGGTATATTAATAATTAGTTTATTCATCGGCAATACTTAATATGCAAAATGAAGCAACTAAACTTTTATTGAAAATTGATTACTTGCTTTGCAACCATGATAATAAAAAGGATTACTAGGTAGCCTCGAAATGCATTGAATACTAAAATGATTTAGTACCCAGTGTTGATGTGACAATGTCTTATATATTGCTTTAAGAGGGAGGCACTCTTGAAAACTGTGTCACAGTGCTGCTCCCGTTACACTCTTCATAAGCAACCATAAGAGAAAGAGGGACAGTGAGAAAGAGAACTAAATCAAAATTCGTATAGAAGGAACAAATGAATATTCAACATTCTTCTTCTTCTTCTTTTAAACTTTATAGCTCCACCAAGAGTGTCTCGGTGATTCTGCCAATGTCAAGGTTGGGAGAAACACAAAACAATGGGTTAGCATAAATATAACTTCACACAAAATTTTAAAATTACTTTATTAAGGCAGCCTAAACATTGATACAGACTAATAGAATAGGAGGAGGGAAAAGGGTTGGCATCTAAAGTTTTATATTATTAACACGGATAAATTTACAAAGCATTTTAATAGAGAGTGGATCATTGAAAGTTAAAAGGAAAGGGATGTTGATAGGTCTGGTAATTTTCTTAGGCATTATCATAAAGAGGAATTATGAGATTTGAACAAGAAAAAAATAAATGATCTAATGTACCCTCTGCTAAGCCACACTGGCGTAATGAATTATCCAGTATGCGCAGTTTGGCTAAAAACACTGGGGATATTCACATTACAATCATTCTACCACTAAAAGACATTGAAACATATAACTTTTGCCCATATTCCAATATAATTAGATTAGATAGATTTTACATTGTAAAAGCATTATAATTTTATCTTTAGTCCTATTTGTAACATAAACATCGATTTAATTTAATTAAAATGGAGAAATTCAAACGTATATAAATATTATCCAGCCACAAAATGGATGAATACAAAACAATATTATTGATGATTAATTCATTAATTCACTTTAACATTAATTTGAAATTTTAACTTTAGGTTTCATTTAAATATTAAACTAATTAATATAATAATATTAAACTCAAATTTAGAATTATAACATAAAAACTTCAACTATTTTACCTTCACAACGAAACATCATAGTTTTTTTAAGAGTTATTGATACAGATGATAAATGTCCATTAACTCATAACTTCATTCTATAAAGCTTCTCTGTCATAACCTCATAACTGAGGGACATGACTGGTGCATTGCCCTGGTTACCATTTTATTGATATCAATCAGCATTATTATGGATGCATAACTGTGCAGCAGTAGTCCAATTTCCACAAGGAGCCTGCTGTGAATCTGCCTTTCAGACAGTAGCTGATTTCACACCAGAATGTCCAGACTTATATATCTATAGAGCATCAAACAGAAAAAAATTAAGCGTACATATCCACATCTACTTGAAGTGTAAGTGACCAGAGTATGAGCAAAATTAACAACCTCATTCTTCTTTGGTTTTCTGCCTTATGTGAGAGGCTCTCTATAACATTTAATGTTTGTTGATGCTAGGCAGTGGATCACCAATAAAATTATTTGTAGTATGGAGCTGTTATTTCTTTTTATTTAAAGATTACAATTTTTTTGTGATAACAGCAGTCAAATTACCTGTCTTATGTGAGTTTAAGAGATAACAATACAGTCCATATACATCATCATCATTATCAGCCTGTGACAGTCCACTGCTGGACATAGGCCTCCCTAATGCACATCACCGCTTCCGATCTTTGGCTATTCTCATCAAGCACACACAGGTCACTATGCGAATGTCATCAGTCATCACTCCGTCTTGCCATCCATGTTAAACTCTAATGATAATATTCGTTATACATTAATCTATAATATTCGTTATACATTAATCTTTAGCAAACAAATTTTTGTAGTATAGTTCAGTGTCTGACATTTTGGAGCATAATGACTTTTGATATTTTGACATAACACATTATTTTAAGGATTCTATATTCTACAGTTTTTTTTGGAGAAACCTAAAACATATTCTCTTTACTATGAATCTGGCTGAACTGTTTTGTATAATATTAAAAGTGTGACTTGTCTATGTGAATGGTCAGGCAAATTTAATATGTTAGTTTTGCTATTGCTTAGTTTATAATGATATGTGGCACTTTAGCTCAGTTAGGCTGTGGCAAATAAAACACTGTACAGCATAAATATAATATATGTATATTAAGTTCACAGTAGTGAATTCCAATTGTTATAATAAACCTGATTAAAGCAGTTTGTAATAATACTGCCCAATAAATGCTGTTGATAGAAACCAAAAAAAATATGTAAGTTAAACCTGATAAAAGTAATTTTTGATTAAACTGACAGATACATTCTATTCACGGAAACCATATAAATCCTTTAAATGATCTTTAGATGAAATTAGTAAAATTATTTGGATGATATAATTTAGCTGATCTTGAACTATGCACTAAACAACTTAAAATAACACTAAAGATAAATATTCTTTAGTGTTATTTTCACTTTCAACTAACATTGAGGTAAAATTGATTGATTTGAAACATACTTCATATAGGTTGGATCATCACATTAAATTGAAAGTGTTGCATGTAACATTGATATATAATTGCGAAATTACCGTCTTCAATTTGCCTAACCACCTAAAGGTTTATTAAACAAAACAGGATTCCTCTGGTACTGTTGTGTTACAAAAGTTTAAATAAATAAAATAATCACATTTCAGATATAACAAAATGGGTAACATCTACCACATGGACGGAATAAGCTAGTAAAACCCGGTTAAAATGGAAAAAGGACCAACAAATAAACGGAGAACAATTCAAAATTACTGCACATCATGACACAAGACCGTCACTGGTAGCCCGTACAAGTTCAAGGCGCATATTCACAGCCACAAGCAAGTGCGGCCACACTTTGTCCGTCCAGTCTGCTCCAAACAGTTCTTCAGAAGCGATCAGTGCAAAGTCATATAATGACTTACAGCAAAGCCGGTAGAAAGAAGTACATATGCGACAACTGCAACCGCCACTTCCTTAACAAGGGAAGCCTGATAAAGCATATGGGAGTACACAGGATTGTCAGGTTAAAAAAGAAGAGCTATCAATGTGTCTGCGGCGCCACTTATTGCGAGGACCGACTGCTCACTCGTCATATACGACAAACCCATTTCAACTTGGAGGGCAAACAGACATCTCACGCTTCGAAACGCCCCAACGAAACATGGATTGAGAGAGTACTTCTATCAGATGTGTACGTGGAAATCACTAAGCTGAAATCGAACCTGATCGCTATAAGAAAATGCACCAAAAAAGATCTAGAAGCGTCTACTGATAACAAACATACAGAAAATAAACCCAAGTTAGAGAACAAATCTGAAACGAAAATCAAAGACAAACTTAATATGGGATGGAATATAATTGAAAGATCTGATGCAGAAAGTGCCACCAAAGATTATTTATCGAAGGCGATTTGCGATTACTGTAACAAGGAGATGCTGAAAAAGAGTCTCGTCTCTCACATAAGAGAGAGACATACAAAACAGAAGAGGTTTAACTGCGAGGAGTGCGGCAGCAACTTTAACAGGAGGTATCAGTTAATTCAGCATAACTGCAGACTGGCACAAGAAGCGAGCTTTTACCCGACAAAAGAGACAGCTCGCCATGTGTGGAAAAAAATAAACAATCAAAATCAAGTATATCAACTTAAAAATATTGACTACAACTCTAAGAAGAGTGCTATGAATGAGAGGAAGAAGTAGACATCAGATTCAAATTCAAATATCTTCATTCGATATAGAAGTTTACACTTATTGGTTGTCAAACATGCTCCCAGCGGTTGTCAGCCTCTAGCCAGAACACCTCAGACCTGAGAAGAACTGGCGAAAGGAACTCAGTGGGATTTTTAGCCAAGGCATGTCTTTGTCCTAACCATTTTTTAGTTATATATCGGTTTGCTTTAAGCCTTCAGGATTTACCTGAATAAAAGTTTTTAGTTAATCCAAGATAAG
Organism: Lamproptera curius; assembly: GCA_029286875.1. Taxonomy (NCBI): domain Eukaryota; kingdom Metazoa; phylum Arthropoda; class Insecta; order Lepidoptera; family Papilionidae; genus Lamproptera; species Lamproptera curius. The sequence continues at coordinate 185,791 of JAGSMT010000057.1, read as the reverse complement.
ATCAGCATAATTAGGGAAGGATTTGTTTTTTGTAAATTTAAAGGTGGTCTTAACAACATGGACCAATTTTTAAGATATAAATGTATCTGAGGAATAATTAATTTTACTTATCAGACAATTGGCACTTTAAATTGAAGCCAACCCCATGATGACTTTGTAAAATGGCTAAGTAAAAAAAGCAGTATTTCTTAACATTGTATATACAGTGCCTTTATATTATTCTACTATGTTATGTGTATATAAATGACAGAATTTTTATATTTATTATATGCAACACATTTTTTTTTTATTAGGAGATAATGTCAAGCGCTCTGCTTAATATTTGTAGTTTCAATATTTTCTGTCTTTGGTATATAAACAAAAAATAGGTACAAATTTCTATAAATAAAAATAATCATATTGCATATTGTCTTTGGCATATCTTGTACTCAATTAGGTTATTTTGTAAAATATTAAATATAGCTTTGATGTGTGTGTGTGTGAAATTATGAAAAAATCATGCAATATAAATTATTGTATGTATTATTTATTAATTAGTTACTTAATATTGTTATGTCCGCATATTTAATATTGTACCTGTTGATGTTATTTGATGTATTTCTAAAACCAAAAAATATAATAAATAGTTGGTACTGTATTGTATCTTTATGAAGTTATTTTGTAAATTTCTGTTTGACTTCATTCACAATGTACAATATTACAATATTTTTATTTGTCTTTCATATAATACAACTTGTCAAATGTGGAAATATTTATATGTATTTTATGAATTGAAGACTGTATAACATAGTGCCTTTTAATTATTACAATTGTTTTAAAAGCGAAATTTTATGTATGACATCAGACTATGACATTATGAACTTATATTCTGCTATAGTATGTGTACAGAATTTGTTTGCATGTCATCATCATCATCATCATCAGCCTTTGTTAGTCCCCTGCTGGACATGATGCCTCCCCTAATGCATGCCTTCTACATTAGGATGTTTTCGGACCGTATCACACCACGCTGGTCCAATGCGGGTCGGTGGACCGACTTTTTACATGTCCATCCGACGCATGGAGCATCTTACTTTTCTGACGATTGGGTGATCGGCCTAGAAATCAACGTTAACTCGATGTTGTTTCCCCGCAAGATTTGCATGTATTATATTATTATTCAATTTGGATGTGGAATGAGCAGTAAATTTAAGTGTTTCAAGGGTTCGGTAATTTTCGTATTTAGCACTTTTTTAATGAATTGTAACACAATAAATCATCACAATTTTTTTAAATTAAATTCGATTATCAATAAACATAGACAATGTTTATTGATAATCGAATTTAATATGGTTTTAAATTTATGCAAACAAGATTATCACAACAATAAAAAAACTTTTTTTGACAAGTCTCCGATTTCTTTTAACGTATACCTTTTTATATCTATTTATTTTATAGCACCGGTGGTAGGTCCCCTTTTCACAGGAGACCGTCTGGGTGGGTACCACCGCAGTGCCTATATCTGCCGCGGAGCAGTATTGTGAAAATACTACTGTGTTCCGGTTTGAAGGGCACCGTAGCCAGCGTATTTACTGGGTAAACGAGACTTAACATCCCATGTCTGACGGTAGGCAGCGCGTTGGTGATACCTATATTGCCAATGTCTATGGGCGTCACTGACCACTTTCCATCAGGTGGCCCGACTGCTCGTCTGCCTGCGTATGCCATAAAAAACAAGCACTTTGTCCTTTAGCTTTCTTTGACACTACCAGTGGTTACATTATAACCCAGAGATTCTTCTTCAACTGAAATCAACGCATAAGACAATATTCAAGAAATATATCTCACTAAAATCTAGGCAAATAACACATTGAACTTACGTAAGTACAACATCATATTAAACCCAGTCGGCCCACCGAGACAACGGTCGTCATCCGGAAGAGATAGCCGTCACGACCGGGGAGGGATAAGGCGTAGTAGGACTATATACTACATACATTATTAATAGAGACATTTAAAATAACAAATCAAACAAACGTACCGACTACACTATGAAAATTTAATTTATTTATCCCTATTCATTCTCACAGCTATCTCCATATTCTTGTCGAACAAAATCTCATCACTAGGACCGCTGTCATTGCCATCCGCTCTGAATTCCTTACTATCCTCAGTCGAAGTACTGGTATCTTCCGAACTATCAATCGTATCTCCTTTACGTTCAGTACCATCGTCTGGACGTTTACGGAGATGATTGTATATCTCCTTCACTATCCTCATCAACACCTCTTTGGTTCTCTCTTTGGAGTCCTCTAACTCCTTCTTTAGCACGTCATCGAGTACCGATTTGAAGCTGATTGTCAAAGATTTGTCTGGTCTGTGTTTGTCACGTTCAGCAGAGCCTTCATCGTTTATTATTGCACCTGTAAAAAAGGCTCTTAGTTCTCTTGGAGACTTTTTCTTGTACCTTATTAGCTTTTCACGCATTCGAGTGTTAGGTTTGCTACAGTTGTACAAGGCCTGTAAAAGCTCGCTCTGTGTTGTGTTATCGACGAAGTATCCGACGAAAGGCAATCTGAATATTCCTTCAAGTATCCGAGCTATTTCTGGTACGGCATTACTGGCCAGTTCACTGCCGCAGTGGTATGTCGAGTTGACGAAGTTCATCACGCCTACATAGCTCTTGCTTACCTCCGCTGAATCCTCCGTGACTTTGAGACGCAGTGAGTTGATCAGCTCATTAATGCTGCTACTCATTGATTTCCTGTGGGTATGTGTGTCCGGCTCGAAGATGATCTCTAGTGCGTTCGCTGTAACTGATGTTATGTTAGGCGAGTTAGTAAAGTGTTAAAAAGGAGAAATTCTATATTCGACGGAGCAAATATCCTATAATAAACTTATTTGTCATCAATTTAATTCGTAGAATAAATCGTGTTAATTGTAACCTTATTATTAACAAGAAACAAAGAGTGGTTTCAATGTAATGTATAATTAAAGCCTACTTTTCTATTCTCAACATGATAATGCACGTTACCACTCTTTATCTCTGCATCACCCCAAGGTCAACTGGCAGAAAATGCTATTGGCATTAAGGCCACCTCTGTAGATTTATGAAGATTAAATAAATAAATAAAGCGTAAAAACGAGAATGTTCTGTTTCGCTTTTTTTTTGTTTTATTGATTGAAGAAAGGAGACAAGCAGGAAGTTCATTTGGTGGAAGGTATAAGGGGGATACGTCTTGCACTTATGGGCAGTGTATAATGTGTATTTCACTCTATCTGCGACAATCTTCTCGCTAGAACAGTAGTATTCTTGCTTTACTGTTTTGTGGCCGAAATACATACTTTACTAGTCGTTCCACTATTAAGGGCCCACCATCGTCAAAATATTAAGTAAGGAATTACATTACTGATCAAATTAGCAATTACATAATCATCATCATAAGCCTGTGTTAGTCCATCGGTGGACATAGGCCTCCACTAAAGCAAGTCTACTCCATTAGGGGGTTTTCGGATCGTATGTGGGATTCGCTGGTCCAATCCACCAAATCCAAAATCCAATAGCAATTTTATAATAGAATGTTTCTTTTAAAATAGATATATTTTCCTTTTTAATTATTACTTCTAATCGTTTTAATTTTTTATCAAGACCAGCAGAATGATTACTTACGGAAACACAATAAGAAAACTCGAATGTCCATAATTACAATTTCCAATTAAAGTTTGTTGCGATGTCGTATGAAATTACATATTTCTAGTTATTTTAACTTCATAAGCGATTGAATATTTTATGAGTAATTAAACTGTTGTGTTTTCAACGAACAATTTACACCAATTCCATTCGAAAGTCAGTAATATTTTTTTCAAGTTTACCAACATTTGTACAAGTATAAGGCTGATATATGTATATGTGAACTAAAGGGTTAACCTTATTAAGGTTTTGTCCGAATTTTTTATCACGATAATCCTAAATCTAAAAAAATGTTAAATTACAACTCAATTAAAATTTTACGCCGCCTGCCGATAACCAAACTTTTACATATACATAGGGAAAAATCTGTCTCTTTGATTTCTTTTACGTTATGAACGAATAAACTGATCGTGTCGACGTATAATAACTCTTGTAGAAATATTAACGGTTTCTGAGCTATCTTAGGTTTTTGTGATTGTAATGAGAGAGGAGTTAAACTAGTGCAAGATTTTTGATAATCCATTTTTTTTTTCAACAAAATAATACTCTTCATGCAGAGCTTTCTTAAGGTAAAAAAAGCGTGTTTATTATTAATTATAATGCCTTGTTCGTTTTTAAATCATTAAACGACGTTGAAATCTGAAACCGTTCGTTTGCAGAAAATCATAAAAAAATATTTATTATAGAGCGTTAAATTTTCCTTAAGACTTATTATTCTGCAACATGATCTGTTCATCCGTTCAATACGTGAAAGACTCGTAGACTCGTGAACTGTGTCACAGCGCCGCTCACGTAACGCTCTCCATAAGCAACCATAAGAGAAAGTGAGAGGCACGCGTCTCTCTTACTCGTGCGCGGTTGGCCTGCTTAAGTGAAAGGGAGACGGGAGAAAGAGAAAGAGGGTTGATCCTTCTTCCCACTATACGAATGAATATTCACATTACAATCATTCAACCACTAAAAGATGTTGTCACGTATAACTTTCGACCGTATACCGATTTTCCAGACAATCAATTTCTTTGTGGATTTAGGTCTGAAGTCCGTTAAAGAAAAAAACGGACAATATTAAATTCAGACCACTTTAGTAAACATTCAACTGCCTACGTAGCCAAGTGGTCTCGGTTATTACCTAGTTGATTAGGACAATGTTGGATGATGATAGAAAAATAAGATGACCCGTGCGTCACATGGGCATGTAAGTCCCGGTTGTGAAGACCATCTTTGGCAGACGTTATAGGAAGTCAGTGCCTTCAAATTTACTGAGAATAAATGCATCCTTAGAATGCAGTTCACCCTTTGGGTTGTGGAGGTCAGACGCCAGTCGCTCTTTTAAAACTGTTATTCAGGTAAATCTAGGTGGATTTGAAGCCGAATTCGTAATAACTTGGGAAAATGGCTATTTAACATGATAATATATATAACTATAACTGCCTACGTAGCCAAGTGGTATTGGCATTTCTTTAGAAACCGGAGGTCGTGGGTTCGAATTCTGCGGGGACTTAACAAATTTTCGTTGTTGTTTCCAGTTGGTTAGGACAGTTTGGGCCGATCATCCAATTGTCTGAAAAGCAAGATGATCTATCGTCGGATAACATGTAAAGGTGGTCCACCCACTGAACCCATTGGACCAGTGGTAGATATGGTCCAAACCCCTAATGGATAGGGGTGTATTAGGGGAGGCCTATGTCCAGCAGTGGACTATCAAAGGCTGATGATGATGATGAACATGATAATGGTCCAACCAGTATAAAATAACAACGACGACATCCAACGGGTTTCACAAATATTTTAGTAAATTTTAGTACTAAAAAGTAGTAAAAGGAAAAGGTAGTTTTGGGAATGATTTAAGCAAACAAAAAACGAGATACAAACATGGGTTTTTATTTCACACTATCAAAGTACAAACCATTATTCACACCATTACTTCAAGCATATGACGTCACAAACATCGCACATCTGCCCTTTTTTATTTCATCTATGCCTTAATATTAACATACACTTTACTGATATTTTATTTTTGTTATAAGAATTCAAGTATATTTAAGGGGCTTTAAACTTTTAAATAAGTTGTCACGTTATCTATCTTCAATAGCTTCACTGAAAATAAGCATCCTAAAAGTTCTAAACGCCTTCGTAATCCTATGCTGATTGAAGACCAACTGGGTGCTAAATAACACAAAATTTTATATTGTAAAAATGTTACACAAAACTATTTTTACTTCTGTTCCAAATCTTTCGTTTTTAATACTGTATTCATACAAAGCAATTTTTCCTTTAGTACGAAGCTTATAAACGACAACTAGAGTTTCCCTTCAAAATGTAGTTCACAAATACCGACTTTTTTTGAGTTTTGGGACAAAAGTTAGCTGAGTTTAAAAATCAATGCATTTGAATGTTACTGATACCCAAAAAACCACTTTTAAGTTAGTGCTATACGAAAAACACGTTTTATAACACAAACACATCTGTTATTCCATTATGATTGAACAATATCAAATGTAATTTACGTACATAAAGTCCAAAGTCAAGATGTCTTGCTCTATTGGTTAAACATCGCAAATTTCGCATCGCAACATTATATATCACATGGTTCTTGCCAAAAGATTAGTTTCCAGAACAAAATTTTAATACTTTTTAATCGTTCAAATTACACGACAGGTGGCGCTGAAATAAAAAGATCGGTTTAACCGAAAACAATTTATCGTTATTTAATTTAGCCGTTTTCATAATTAACAAGAAGAATACAATAACAAAACTAAACAATTTAGTCAAAATTCTATTAGAATTTCATCTAATAGTTATAATATAATACAGTCCTTGAGTAAACAAATTATGTTAAAGAAAGGATAACCTAAACATGTTTATCGAAATATTTCTTTACACGTTCTGATATACAGTTAAGCCAATTAAGCTTAGTAGAAATATAAACTTAGAAGCCGCAAGTATCAACGTGTGACGTTGTTAATAGTCGAATGTCACTCAGTGGTTGACATCTAACTGACAATTCATCAAAGGAAACGATAGATGTGTGACGTCACTCCGTTGCCATGGTTACCGTTGCTTACATTTATTCCCAGCGTGAAGGACGTGACCCCTTTTTGTGCCAGCCACACGTGTCCTCAAGGACAGTAATGAAATATGCATAGAAAAGAATGTTTCATATAAAAAAAATTATTTAGCATGACATGCCATTGGTCAGAGATATTTAAATTAAAAACAATTCACACTGAAATCTTCGATACATATTTTATTAACGACCTTTAACCTCCTTTAGTGGGCGAGCAATGTATAGATGGTAGTCCAAGCTTTTATTATATTTATCCAAGAATAAACATAATAAAAACTTCACAACGAATCTCATTATCATGGGTTACAATTCTTACAATAATTCAAGTCAAATCCAAAACACCCCAAATCAATATTTAATCATCAAAATGAACACTTTACACGCACACTCGAATATAATTCACGACAATATTTTTACTACGAAACAATTCGAATCTACGCCCTCTAGCGGACTATTTAATATCACTAACCTTAATTATTTCTTTTATTTACGCGAGATTATACATATCAAATCCACTAATTTACGGATTTATCGCGTTACTTAAATATATTTATTCCCGACGTTTCGGATTCTTTTTAGCATCAAATTACAAATAGAATTCTCACTTAAATCACATAGAAATAAATATTTCAGAACAATTCCACAACGCCATCTTGTCTCAAACTAAGCAAAGCTTGTACTATGAAAACTGGATGAATGGTAAATTCAATAATGCATAGTTAATTTTTATTCTGTTCAGTTAACCTTGTTGAAATATTAATATCGATACAAATAAATAAAAATGGAGTGTCTATTATTGACATTAAAATAACAGTCTTTAAATTATTATATCTCAAAATATAACCCGTGCATTGAACTAAATATTTTCTTTTACAATTTCTTTCTATCTGTCTGTTTCGGTTTTGGCTAATCTGTGCAATGGCTGGTTCAATTTTGACGGGATTTTCACTGGAATACAGTCGATATATCTGGATACTTTTTTCAATATAAAAATCCAGCAGACGATCAACGATTTAATATAAATTCAAGAGACTCTGAACTCAATGATATTGTTATCTCCGAAGCTATAAGCCGCAATTCGGTATTAATATTTCTTTTGACATGTAGAAATCACTTAAGAAAAGGGTTTTACGAAATTCCTCCCCAAAGGGGAATTCTGGGCCGTAAAAATGGACAATTACCTAATAGAATTACAGGCGAAGACGCAGGCAACAACTAATAATAATAATAATAACTCTCTATTTTGTAAGTTAAGGTACATTGTATGTTGAAAGTCTGTGCTAGTAGAAACTGTTACAGGCAGGCTTCAGCATCTTCCAAAGTAATGACTGAATGCAAAACAATTAGTATTGAATAATTAATATTCACAATCATAGTTCTATCACTAGCTATTTAATATATTAATGATACAGTCATTAGCTCACGTCTCGCCTTCTATGCACTCTACGCACGTGTCGCGACAGACAAGAATGCCAGCTGAATCTTGCGGCGCATGCGCCGCAACTGTACGGCGCCTCTCTCGAGTGCAGCGCCGCCACGTGCCCCTTTAGTTTCGCCTGGTTCTAGGAATGGCAAATGGTAATGATTTTAGATAATTTCTTATATATTTATACGATATACATATTGTTTAAATATACAAGTAAAAGTTCATTAACGGTAATCGAAACGACCGTTAAGAGAAGTTTAAAAGAAGGACAATAATTATAAGATAGAATTGTTCAGTATTCACTATTGGGTCAATTTAAAAACACAGTGTGCGTATTATTAAACTAAAACGACTTTTTACAAAATTTTCTCTCGTTTCGAAACGTCCGATACAAATGTGAAGTAATAAAATCCACAAAAAAAATTTTTTATAACTTTTATAAACTTTTTTTCCTTCAATTCTATGTTATAGCTGACTCTACATTAATTGTAATTTACAGTCACATTCCATTCCTAAATTAACTAGCTACAGCAATATTTTAACCGCCTCCGTGGCCGGGCAGTACTGGCCCTTGTTTTATAGACCGAAGATCGTGGGTTCGAATTCCGCGTGGAAACAACTCTGTGTTATCGTTGTTTTCTGGTTGGTTAGGATAATTTGGGCCGATGACCCAATTCCCTGAAAAGTAAGAAGATTCATGTAAAAAGTCGATCCATCCACGAACACTGGAGCGTGGTGTGATACGGTCCAACAACTTCGTTATGGAGAACGTGGGCATTAGGTGTGTCCTGTGTCCAGCAGTGGACTGACACAGGCTGATGATTACGATATATATATACAAACCGGGAAAGCTTTGCCGCAGTGATCGCATAAATGGGCCGCCTGGTCCTTCTCGTGAACAACTTGCTTGTGGAGATATAGCGACGTGTGGCTTTTGAACACCTTAAAAATAACAATCAGTACATAGTATAAAACAAAGTCGCTTTCTCTGTCCCTATATCCCTATGTATGCTTGAATCTTTCAAACTGCGCAACGGATTTCGTTGCGGTTTTTTTAATAGATAGAAAGATTGAAGAGGAAGGTTTATATGTATAACACATGCTTAATATTATAGCTATATATTCTATCAGCATATTCCCGTGCGAAGCAGGGGCGGGTCGCTAGTAATATATACAATAATATATACAAGAATGAAGCATATTGTGAAATTATCCATTTCTATTATCCTCAAGTCATCTATAGTCAAAGTTTCGCTTCTTTTTTGTGTGATTTATATAAAATTAATTCAACTAGATAATGCGTCGCAATGAAACTTAAATGCATTATTAACTTTTTACTGATTCAAAAGAATAATTTCTCAATTTCATTGGAATATTTTGTATTATATTTTGTATACAGGATCCATGGTAACGGGCAGACGAAGGTATTATTCGTCTGTCAAAGTTTTTTACACGGCCACCGACATTTCTGTATTTTATTATGAGGCCTCTGCTTGGATTATAGCAAAAAATTACTGCTAGACCTCAAGATACCATAAGCGACTCGACTCTAGTTGAATCCGATCCGGATTCGAACCCACTGTCCGCTATCCATAAGACCAACCTTCTGACAGACGGGACAGGTGTGAACGAAGTTCTTGAGGTGCTCCCAATCGATGTGGTCTTGAAGTCGAGTCTTGTTGGCGAAACGCTTGCCGCAATCGCTGCACATGTATCTAGAAGAGAACGAAGAAGAATGGTGCTTTGGATAGATGTAGAAGAGAAGAGTACAAGCTATTATTGAATGTAGCTAGAAGAGAACAAAGAAGAATAATGCTTTAGAAGAATACTAGAAGATACTAAAATTATATCTATGTAAATAAAATATCTGATTTATTTCTAGTGCCAATGATTATTATATTCCTGTGAATATGTAGGCGTATGTGAAATGTCTCTCTGTCTGTGTTCTGTCTGTGTGTGCTATGATGTCTGTCTGTGTGTGCATGTGTCTGTCTGTGTGGTATGTGTGTGTGTGTGTCGTGTGCGCGCGCAGTGAAGTTGATGTGTCTGTGTGGCGCCGGGCATGTGTGTGTGTGTGTATCGACTCACTTGAAATCGCTCTCGGTGACGTGTTTCTTGCTGATCTTCATGTGTTGCTGGTAAGTCGCTATAGAAGAGAACGTCCGGTTGCAAGGCTCGCATACCAGCTCCCCCTTCGCCCTGCAAGGGGGAAACATTGTATGACGAAGCCGTATTAGGATACGGGCTGTGGGTAATGTATAAAAAAAAGGAACATTTCATAAACCGGAGGTCGTAGATTCCAATGAGGTCCCTCCACCCAATTGTCTGTACAGTAAGACGATATATGCGTCGGATGGGCATGCAACAACCATCCACCAGTGTCCGAACACCCCCCAACGGAGAAGGCGTACCGGAGGAGAGGCCTATGGTGCTGATGATGAAGATCGTCATCGTCCAGACGCGCCCCTGGCGGCGTGGCTGTGCATAAGGGGAGACCCATGTCCAGCAGTGGACAAGAGCAGACTGATGATGATGATGATGACTATTGCCTAATATCCAAGGTATACCTGGCGGCGTGGCTGTGCATATGGGGAGACCCATGTCCAGCAGTGGACAAGAACAGAGATGATGATGATAATGATGACTTTAGTGATATCCAAGGTATACCTGGCGGCGTGGCTGTGCAGGTGGCGCAGCAGGTTGCCCCTCCACTGGAAGCGGCGGTCGCACTGCGTGCAGCGAACCGTTGCCGCTCGCTGTTCACCAAGCACTTCATCCTCTCTATGCTCGCCTGCTGGCCTTCCGCGCTCGCCCCGTCCACCTCGAGCGACTCCTTCAGCTTCCTGAAACAGTGTTCCGGTTCGAAGGACGCCGATTGGTGCAAACTTAAATTTTAAACTTTATTCAACACTAGCAGCCGTGCATTGTTCTGCCCCTGTTGGTTTTAGAACGGATCTTCCTAGGGTGAAATTATTCAAGGTCATCTAATTATTGGTGTCCACGCAGTGGTTTTCGATTTTATTCACAACAAACATACAAATGTTTCCTCTTTATATGACTAAGAAGGACAGAAGATATAGGGCGCCTCTGACCTAAGAAGAACCATCGCAAGGAACTGGACGCGACAACTTTCTTGTCGATCAAAACGCCACAAATACGTCGTCTCGTTTTTCCAGTAACCGAGATGAAAACGGTGCCCTTCGAACCGGAACGACTGTAGTGTTAACACACTCCTGATTTGCGGCAGAAATGAGCACCGCGGCGGTACCACCCCAGGCGGCCCCTAGTAGACAAACTTTAAAAACCTAATAGTACAATTTTATAAAATAATATTTTCTATAAATCACAAAAACCATATTTATAACGGAGGAGCACCTTACCTTAGTTTCAATTGTATCTGATGTTTGGAACTGGTCTTTACGTGCTTCTGCAGATTGGACGTAGTCGTGAACGACAATCTGTAACGGATGAAGAATTACACACACATCATCAGCCTGTGTTAGTCCACTGCTAGACATAGGCCTCTCCTAGTACCCCTATCCATTGCGGGGTTTTGGACCGTATCCCACCACGCTGGTCCAATGCGGGTTGGCGGGTGGACCGAATTACATACATACGTAGCTAAATACATAAATAAAAATACAAACACGAATATATCTAAGATGAGAAAGACGAGAAATGTTAAAAAATCTCCTCAATGCTTATGAAAAAGAGCAATCTCAAACAAACATTATCAACCTTTGTTAGTCCACTGCTAGACATAGACCTCCCTTAACATCCCACCACGCTGGTCCAATGCGGGTTGGTGGGTGGACCGACTTTTTACAAGCCCATCATCTTACTTTTCAGACAATTGTATGCTCAGCCCAAACTGCGCTAACCAACTAGGAAACAACAATGGAACTTTCGACACATGACCTTCGGTCAATTCTTTATAATATATAATATGTCAATCAGCCTACAAATTTACTGACAACTAATTCATCCATCGATTGTAATGTATTGATCAAACATTTATTAATCTAAAAAAGAAATGACGACCGCGAAGTTTCTTGCCGGTTCTTGAATTGATTAAATAATATTTGAATGCAGTTTCCCTTTCCCTTTGCGTTGCGGAAGTCAGATACCGGTCGCGCTGCGTAAAAACTGTTATTCGGGAAAATCTGGATGGATTAGAAGCCGACCCAAAGGTAATTCGGAAAAATGGCTAGATGAATGAAAAATATGATACAAGATGGTCAATTACCTGCAAGGTTCACAATAAGGCTTTCTCTTTTGTCCCGTCTCTATCCTGTGCGTCTCCAAGTGCTTCCTGAGGGACGTTTTCCATCTGAAACTCTTGCCGCATTGCTCGCACGGGAAGCTGGCCGCTTTCATGTTGCTGTAACAAATTCATATTTAAAGATTAAATAACGGATGCATACTGGGGGAATGCATACATAGTCCACACATCCACACCAGAGAAAGATACACCCAGACCTGGGCGAATATACACCTGCACCTAGGTCCAGAGACGAACCGAGACCCAGTCAGAGAGACACTCGGGCCTAGACACAGATACCCCCGAACCCAGGTCCAGAGACGGACACACCCAGACCAAGGTAAAGAGACACCCAGATCAATTCACAGATACACCTCCACCCAGGTATAGAGATAGACACACCAAGACCCAGGCTCAGAGACACCGAGGTGTAGACAATGACACACCCTCACCCAGACCTAGGCACATCCACACCAACGTCTAGACACAAACTGAGTTGTACATAATGGCTTTATTGTATATTATATAATTATTATATATATAATTATTTACAAAAGCAAAAATCTTTAACTCTGTACTCACGTAGTTGTCATCAAGTTTGGTTTCGCCAGGGTTGAAATTATGATGTTAAAAACGATTCGTATAATTTATCATTCCAATTTACTACTCAAATATACTATTCACATACCTAATACTGCCCCCCACTTCTTGTACGTTCTCTTGAAGCCCATTGATTGCATTATTCTCGTCGCAGTTGTAGCCGATACTGAAAATAAAACACAATAACATGTTCTTTAATTTCTTACACTTAAATACAATACTTATAATATCCTTCAGCCGATTAGGACTGCGTTGGCCGATCTATATTAGAGATCAGCCGGTCTCTTATGGGAAGAGGCTACTTTTGACTCTATCTACACTCACTTGTTATGCGCCTGCACGTAATGCCTCTCGGCTGCCTTCTTGCTGACGAAGCGGTGGTCGCATATACGACACCTGAATCGCCTTGTGTGCCTGTTCAAGTGATAATTGTACGAAACCTCACTCGCAAAGGAACATCGGCATATGTTGCACCTGTGCTTTGACGCGTTCTGGAACGAAAATTTAGTATAAACAAAGTTGAGGTTACGGTCCAAAAACCCTCTAATGGATAGGGGTGTATTAGGGGAGGCCTATGTCCAGCAGTGGACTATCACAGGCTGATGATGAAAGTTGGAGGTTGCCGTAAAATCGGTATGCGGGCGAAAGTTATACGTAAAAACGTCTTTTTTAACCGACTTCAAAAAAGGGGGAGGTTCTCGATTCGTCTGTATTTTTTTTTATGTTCAACTCCAGAACTATCGCCTGGGTGAACTGATTCGGATGTTTATTTTTTTTATTTGACAGCTGGAGCTTCCCATTTGGTCCTATAGCAATTTGGTCCAGTTCTGACGGTGGCATCCATGAAAAAATTGAATAAGCCTGAAATTTACATCAACTTTGTGCTCAACAAATGGACAATTGATAGCTCAATATCACGCCAATCGATTTGAAGTCGGTTTGTTTCTTGTTAGAATTTTGTATTTACTTTGTTGATTGTTGTAATCGACGAATCTAACTTCACATTTTCACTACGCAAACTGTTGACAATTAACTTGCACGTGCAAATATAAAACAAACGGTATTTGTTTACTCCGACGGCAAGAACGCTCGTGTGTAAGAGAGACGCAAGGCATTGACCGGTAAGCATGCTCATCTTTCTCTTTCTCTCTTTCTCAACTGCGCATGAGTGAGAGAGACGCGCGCCGCTGACTTTGTCTTATGTTTGCTTATGGAGAGCGTTACGTGAGCGGCGCTGTGACTTAGTGCACGAGAGTGCCTCCCTATCATGAACCAATTTATAAGACGTTGACACTTCAAGTCGAAAAACTTACCAATTCATGTTTTAATCTAACATGGTCCTTCAAATCGTCCGCATTAGGGAAGGATATAATACAGTCCTCACAGCGGAACATTGCATTAGTGTATTCTTCTTTAGCCGCCATAACTCTCCTCTCTTCTTGAACTTGAGCAATATCCAGCACGATCTCTTCGTGAAACAAATTACACTCTTCCTTCTTTCTCTTCTTAGTTCTGCGCGACTTTATCTCTTCTAGAACTCTATCGTCATCGGAGTCAGACTGTGACTTCTCTATGCAATCTTCTACTTTGACTGATACCCTATCCCAATCTCTCTCCGATTTTATATCTTCTGTCAATTCTTCTGCGGTCTCCGATAGAGTTATGTCGATGACTTTCTGCGATTTTAAACACGACTTACCCTTGATCTGTGTTGCGTCTAGATTCTGAAAAGTTATTGTGGAATTTAATGCGATTATTTTATTTATTTCTTCATTTCAGCCATTTTCCGCCACATATGATCTTGATGACCAGGGTTGAGTTCTCACATGCCCAAACGACACATGGATCATGTTACTTTTCCAACAATAAAATCATCGGCCCATATTGTCCCAATCAACAAGAAAACAAATATAACACAAAGTAGTTGTCCCATGGGAATGAACCCACTACCTCCTGTTTTTAACTTAAGAGCCATTACCGCTATCAGTTAGTGCTTTTAAACATGATGACAAATACAGAAACACATAATAGATTAATACCACCCTATCTGCATTAAACTGTTCCACCCGCAATACCCGTTGAATGCCTCCGTAGCCTGGTGGTAAGGGCGTGTGCTTTAGAAACCGGAGGTCGTGGGTTCGAATCTTGCGGGGATCCAACAACTTTTCATTCTTGTTACCTAGTTGGTTAGGGCATTGCAGGCTGATCACCCGATCGTCTGTGAAGTAAGATGATCCATATGTCGGATGGGCATGTAAAAAAATCGGTCCTGCGCCTGATCTATCTCCGATCGTGCTGCGAAATTGGTAGTTCAGTTGCTTAATTGGCTGAATACTAGAGATCAGCCAATTATGTAGTTGATATTACAGTGCACAAGTGTACACACAAACTCAGGTGCACGCCCTATTTCTTCACACTGACAGCCAATTGGGACGGATAATCGACACTATCGGAATCAGATCAGCTGCATGACTGACTTTTTACATGCCTAACCAATGCATGGATCATTTTACTTTACAGGTGCAGGCAATAAGACCATCAGCATTTCAGTGTGAAACTGCACATATGTAAAATTTTTATCACCAACTTGTTGACCCGGCAGACTTCATACAGCTTTAATTGATAAATAACATCTATACTATAGGATTTATCAATCAACATCAAAAAAAAACTGATACTAACAACTGTAAATATACTGACTGTTTATTTACAGTCTTGTTTTGTTTTGTTTTTTCTATTGCAATTAAGTTTTATCACCTCTTGAGAACAAGTAGATAGATAGAAAGATATAATTTATTAAAATTTCTATATTTATGTACCTTTCAAACCTTCCCTAGAAACTCTACAAATTATTCAAGACCATAATTAGCTAAATTGGTTCGGTCCTTCTCAAGTTTTAGCAAGACTAACAAACAGCAATTGATTTATATATATATAGATAGATAGGTATAGAAAGTATAGACTAGGTGTACCATCAAACATTCTATCACTCAATAAACAAAACATAAGAAAAGCTACATAATGACTGCAGAATATTTTAACTCCACAAAAAAAAAAAAGTACGTATTTTCTACATTTCATTAATTTCTTGATAGGGCAAACATATAAAATCACAAGGATAGATTCTAAAAGAAATTAAATAGTTTTTCAATCACCTTTCAGGCCTTTACCGGACTTTATCTACGCCTTTTTCTATTGTTTTGATTTCTTATTAATATATGAACAATAAAAACATTAAAAATAAAGTATGGAGATGATTAAGAGTTTCTCCACAATACCTGTTCTATATAGTTCTGAAATATCTTTAAGGACTCTACAACTTGTGTTTTGAACCTTGCAAACCTTGCTATGGATGCCTCACATTCCCAGCATAGCCTTAAGAGTGATGCTGTGTCCGATGTCATCTGAAATTATCAAAATAAAAGGAAACTGTTAAGGTATACCATATGCAAGTGGCGGAATAACTACAAAATAGCCAAATATGATACTAAATTAAATTAAACATAGTTTTAATTACAACTCAAAAGTATTCTTCATATTGGAAAAACATTTATCTATACAAATAAATAACAATGGAGTGCTTGTAACTTTAAAATGGCCATTTTAATTGATAACATTGAGATGTATAACCAATACATATTACAAAACAATATTTTTTTAAATTTATTTCTGTCTGTTCACTGGAATGGACCTTTTATGAAGGGACTTTCACTAAGAGATAGCGGATGTAAATAGGAGTAATTTGGCTACCACACTATCAAAGATGACCACAACAGCTAGTATTATAATACAAGAATACTTTGTTTACACATACTCCACGATTTATAAATCAAATGCAAACTAAAACTGGCATATTTTGGTTGTTAATTCCCTACTATCTCAGTGAACACTGTAACAATGTATATATAAGTCATAAGAATGATCAGAAGAACATTTATGTCAGCCAATCAACCCATTGCCTTATAAGAAACACAATCTATGCTTCGGATGGGCTAGTTTAAAATTGGTAACAGATGTCAAAAATTTATGCCTGCATATTTACTTTTATATTTCAATATATAATTTGAAATTAAAGTGGGATTGTGGAGGTCTATTATTCAGGTATTACTGGATGAGTAACAATAAGCAACACACTATAATTTACCACAATATCTAAGATTAATAATAAGACCAACTATATTTTACATGTTAAACATAGTTTTGGTAGACAGCCTATGAAATATTAATAGCTAAATTGTCACCATGATATAAATCACTTAACATAAATCACATGTTCCTATGGGTTACTTAGTTTATGCCTATTCCTTCTTCTTGGCTTAGGTATACCAATATGTATTACTGTTCAAAGAGAGAAGAAAAAATTTTCATTTGCAACATGAACACAAATTTTGGACATTTAGCGTGTTTTAGCAAAAGTTCCATACATCTTTAAATTATGAATTTAACTATTAATAAATTGAAAGCAAAACTTAAAACTTAATTATTTTATTAAATATTTCAGAAAAAAAAATATACTTTAGCAGCCTTTCTGTAATTTTTTTCCTTGTTTTGAGTTCTGAAACTAAAATAAAAGATAAAAAATATAAATTATTTACCGGCACTTCGCTAACTATTTGCATAAAACATTTCTTTTTAAAATACTCGTCGATAATCAACATTTTTCGACCAGCACATAAACATCCACAACATAAATCATTTTTTTTACTTCCCATGTTTATATCTCTATTTAAGTTACTATTTATATGTCACATAGAAAAACAGGCTGAATAAATAGACATGTTTTTTGTTTACTAAGCGTCTATAATATAAACAATAATAGTAAGTTATGTATCAATCTATGGTGCTTGGTTTGTCGTAAATAAATCGATACAACGATAAATCGATATTAATTTTCAACATATCAATATTTTTGACCGATATTTAGAGTTATAAAATATAGATGAATATATACGATTGCAATTATCGAAAATGCGATATATTTTAGGAAAAGGCAAAATTACTTATATTTTGTACAGTGGTAAATCGAAATATTCTTATATTCAAGTATTGTAAAGGTATACAAATCGATATTTTTTATAATATAAACAAGCTTTTCTTTCTTAAGAAATTGCATTTTGTTTTTGGTAGAGAAAAGTTGTTGCTTTTCAATTGGTCTTTTAGGCGTTTTACAGTCGATAATCTAGATTGAAGAGGTTTTCTTCTATTGGTATCAGAAAAATACAGATTTAAAAATAAGAAATGTATTTTTTTAGTAGTAATAATTCATGCGTCGGATGGGCATGTAAAAGAACGGTCCACCCACCTACCCGCATTGAACCAGCGTGGTTTGATATGGTCCAAAACCCCCTAATGGATAGGGGTGTGTTAGGGGAGGCCTATGTCCGCCGTGGACTATTACAGGCTGATGATGTTATTTTAAATGACAACTATGCATTGTTTTTTTCTATTAATGTTGTCCATATTTTTAATATTCCTAATAGAATAATCAAAAATCAAGCCAAAGTTTTCTAACTTTTAATATAAGAAAGAACTCCATGCTTCTAAGTGTAAATCAATAAAAAATACTCTTAAACTATTTAATAGTTAACAAAAAGTATTATTTTAATGGAAAATTACATCAATATTGATTGCATCTTATTATTTTTATATTTAATTGGCCATATATAACGACTGCTAAGCAAGGTCTTAATAACTAGGTCCGACTTTTTACATGTCCATCCGCATGAATCATCGTAATTTTGACAACTACCGATTTTACGTTGCTATACTAGCAAATTGCGACCATAGACTTGGAATAAAAGATTTTATTAAGTTTAATAAAAGATTTTATTATGTTCGAGAACATAGACAATTTTCAACAAGATCGTTGGCCGTGCATTACCTGGTCGTACTATGCACAGGTACCCTAAATTAAATAGAGCATAACGACGGAGATCGTGTGGAGTTGGTATTTCAGATATTGTGAGAAATATTGATAGATATATCAGGTACATAAAGTTAAAGTATTACGTGAATAAATTCTCTAATTCGGAAGGAAATAGGCGGCGACATAAATTTTTGCGATTCTTGTCCGCGTGTTGTTTCTGGGAATTTTTTTTCCCTTTCAAATGAATGGCATAAACAGTTTATGTAGCACTAAACAAAAGTGAATATTGTACGAAATAGGAAGTTGCATCTTTCAAAATGAGAACGCTAAATGTGGTTTATTTACCAAAAGTTGTGTTTTACAGATTCTTGCACCTTACCATTCTTCTAAGGATTGGCTTTTAATCATAATAATCTAAGGTGATCAGCTTAACTTGATGTATAGACGTCAGTGAAAAGAAATCTCCCCAAGATTTGTCTCTATCATATAAAGGTAAATAAAAATAATTACTTATGCAAATTTTTGTTGGATTTTAATGTTTAAATGTCTCTCATGTCTGCCGTTTGTTTTTAGTATGAATTACGTGATGAAGGCATAATAAATGTTACAATTATCATATAAATTTTGATACTGAACAAGCAAAGAAAAAAAGTGGTATTTTTCTCATCGAAACTGAGATCTGTCTCCTGAAGATGTAATCCTAAAAGATCAAATTGTGGTCAAAAGCACTTGATAATTCACATGTGTTTGTTGAATATGCATTTCTCGATATCGGTTTTTACTTAGGTTGGGCCAATGATTTGTGATGTCCTTTGTCCGGTTCCTTGGGCAAATAATTTGTGATGTCCGATGTTCCTTAAAACTGTGTGTTGTGTTTTTTTTATCAGTATTTGATGATTCTGTAACTAAATCATCTTGTGTTTTACTTTGAAATGGATTAAAAGTAAAAACAGTATCTTCAATGTTTGTTGTTGCAATAGATTCTGTATAGCAAATATTTATTTAATCAAACACTATGTTATATGTTTAAAAAAACTGGCTTAGTCTATAAGCCTACCAAAAACAATGTTACTATATATTAAGTATTTAAAACTCTTGTGCCCCTTAGTTTTATTTATTTTTAAAAGGAGGCACTGAATTTGGAACAAATTAGTTTGTTTGTCCAGCATCCACTGACCTCCTGCACATTTGTACAGGTTGTCACTCCATCTCTAAGGTATTGTTTACATCAGAGATTTTCAAGCTTCTTTAGGGGGGTCGCCAGAGGTCGAGGGAACTAGGTACTTTAGTAAAAGAAAGACAATAAAGATTATTAATATTTATTTATTTATTAAGTAAGAGAAACAAAAAATAAAATCCGAAAACCCATGTTAATTTATGCGAAGGTTGTGCTTGTTTTTTATTAATTAATGTATCCCATTGTGGATCTATATTTGCGACACATAGAATTAAATCGTTTTCCAAATTTAAGCGATTTCTTTGCTTACTCTTTATCTGGGCCATCGATGAATATGTCCACTCGCATAAGTACGAGGTGGCAAATGGAATCAAACACTTCAAAGCCTCAGTTGTCAATTCCGGGTATTCTGTTTTTCTCCTTAACCAAAAGGTATCCAAATTAGAAGACTTGAATTCCAAGTGTAACATCCCATCGGCAGATAATTCTAGCAGTTTCTCTTTGAGCTTATTTGGTAAATTAGCCTCATTTATAGCTGCATTTAAAAACGGATTTAAGATCCACCTCTGCCCAGTGTTCTCTGATATCTCTTGCACTGAGAAGTAATGACACAATTCTTCTTTCAAATTATCTAACAACTCTTTAACCCTTAAATGGACGATTTTTTTTTACGTTTTAAAAAAATATATTTGTATAATAGACATGTATTACTGTCTAGGAAAAATGAGTAAAAAAATCTAGACATGAATTTACTATTTTTTTTTTTGCAATAATGTGAGTGTTGTTTATAAACTACATTGCGCATTCAATGACATTTTGCAAGTATGGGTAAAATAAGAGTGGATATTGTTTTTGAAATGTGTTTATTTATTCTAAATTATGATATTTATAAAAACAATTGCTTTTTTTCGTATCACATAAAGATACACGACATTTTTGGCACATTTTGAACGTAAATCCTGAACATTTCGGGAATTTGCACCTCTGCTGCTTATCCAGCCAAACTGCCCAATGACATGTCTGATCCAATCTGACGTCTTTCAAAGGAATTGCTTGAGCTGGTCCTCGGAACTTCTTCATTACAAGTTCTCTTTGTATTGTGCTCCCACTAGGTCGACCACGTTTAGCGCCATTTGCAGGTAGACCCAATTTGCAGAGGGTTTCGGCAAGTTCTAGTCTAAATGTACCCAAATTGAGAAGTTGATCATTTCCTTTTATATTATTTACCTTCTTGAACATAACCCATGAATTTATAACTGCGAGGTCCAGGAAATGATAAAATAAGCGCATGGTCCACTTGCGGCTCTTCATTGTGATGTGATAACGACCTATAAATGAATCTAATAAGTCCACGCCCCCCATGTGAGCATTGTACTCCTTGATGACTTTGGGGCATGGAATAGCAACTCTCTCTTTCTTCGATTTATCAAAGCGCGTGACTGTGGTTGCTGGTTCTGCTCCTACGTAAGTGGAAAGAAGGTTAACGGGCTTGTTATCTTTCCACACAACAGCACTTACGTCAATATCATCCACAGTCGCCACGTTTTCCTCATAGAATCCTCTGGGTACGTTCTTTTTCATTATAGTGTTTTTGTCAGGCAATTTGCAGTTTCTCAATCGGTTTACTCTTACTGTTCCCAGTGAGAAAATTCCTTCCTTAGCTAAATAGGTGACGAGAGGCACAGAAGTATAGAAGTTGTCGAAGTATATGTGATTCACATTGCGTGGTACCATTCTAGCTAACCTGACGACTGTATTTCCAGACTCTCCCAAATCTGGCTCACCAGGTAAGATGTTACTTTGGAGCCCTCCACTGTAAACCCTCAAATCTATGAGCATATCCTTGTAGACTGCAGATGAGATATAATTTGAACACCCACTTGTGGGGTTTATTGGGCATGTATTGTTTTATGTAATGGCTCATTTTGGTTGCACACATCTGCTCGTCTATGGAAAGCCTTTGGTCTAAGGGAACCTTTCCAAACTGGCAGTTGAGCATTTCAAGAGGTCTTATTTTGAATAGCTTGTCATAGTCTGGATGGATCTTTGCAAGCATAGCGTATTGTCGGCAAAATGGAGAGTGGATCTTATTTTTTCAAATTTTTTTAACGGCATCGTATTTTTATGTGATCATAACCAAGTTTATCACTCCAGTAAGCCCTGTCGTTTGGAAATTTTATGACTGAGGTGTAAATCAGAATGCCTAGGAATTTATTTAGGATATTTTCATTTATAATTTCAGGATTGGATATTTGTTTCTGGGCCGCGTATAAGTTACTTTGTTCTACAATTTGCTTTTTTAGATCTGATGTAAAATAAAATGAAAAAAAATCATACGGCGTGTTACAAGACATCAATGCTTCCGTTATCTGAGTTTCTCCCCTAAAAATAAGGCTGTCTTCAGCAGTAACAAGATTCCGTTTTCGCCAAACCAGAGGTCGCTTAGAAATCCCTTGTGATCTACTCTGGGGTACTGCTTCTCCGGCTTCCAAAATAGGAGGGTCTGGCATATTTTGATCGTTGTCAATTACGAGAGGAGGATCAGCATCCACTTCATCAGACTGGGCATTCTCACCTTCATCACTATTTTCAAGGTCCCGAAGAACATCTCGAGCTGTTTGATAATAGTGACCTTCATCCTCTACTTCGGAGTCCGAGCCGTCTAAGCCATCTTCTGAATCTTCAAGAGTTTCTAAATACTTTGTAATTTCGCTTTCTAGTAATCGCGGCATGCTGAAAAGCAAAATAAAAACCCTTCACCAAACATGCATTTATTTAGCAGGCAATGCGCATTGTAGTTTTCCTACAACATACCAGATTTCGCGTAATTCGACAGTAGCATCAAGTAATTTTCAATGTTTTACAACATGAACATGTAATTGAAGATATAATCAAGCAAATAAAAATATGTTATATACTTACATTATATTTTATCAAAGTCCGAACACAGCTTCAAAACTTAGTTTCGCGCCACTAGAAAAGTTTTCTTCAAAGTGACATTTGACATTCATTTATTTTTAATGCATAAAAATATTGGATAGTGCCAACATTAAAAAAAGTACAAAATTCGTTCAGAAATAAGAACTAGTTGTCAAAATTAACAAAAAAATAAAATAAAGATAATTTTATCTGTGATGTTTAGTATGTTGTTTAAAAACAACATTGTCCATTTAGGGTTAATATCTTGTAGAGTTACAGGTTTCCAGTTAGTACTATTTTTCTGACGGGCGTAGCTGTTGGTTTGTTCCATTAATTATTACCATCAGTTCATCAGGAAAAGCCGCTCAAAATACTTAGAGGTGATGTTTTATGAGTATCGTTAGCCTTGGGCTTAAAACGTTTTTCGAAAAGAGGAACTTCATGGGTTTCCGATTTTATCTCCCATACTCTTGGCTGAGAACGATCTCTGCGTACTTCGTTGTTAGTTTCAGACTCTTGCCCATCATCTGCACAAAACTCTTCCATGGGGGCATCAATGACATCAAAATTTTGCTGAACTTCATTAAATGTGTGAACGTCAGAAGGCTGATCATAACATTGCTCAGTTTCAGTACCTATGGAGTTGGCAAAAGACTGTTGTCTGTTTTGGTGTGTTTGAAATGCGATGTTTCATCTAAGACTGTCAGTAAGGCATCCGTTGAAATCTGTTGAGTTTGCATAGGGGGAGAAGGTGGGTCTTGTTTGTCTCCCGTCAATCCAAAGCCAAAGATATGTTCAAGACGTTGTTCAATTAGGTTATCATCGAGCTGATTTAGGTAACTATCGGAAGGAGAATGAATACTGTTGATAAAGCATGAGTCATCCTCAGAATCTGAGCTCTGATAAATCAGACAAGTCGTCTAAATTTTGTACCACCTCTTCTAATAGTTTCTTGGAGCACTTTACGTTCCTTTTCTTTGCGTCCATATTTGAATAGCTGAAAGTAAATTATAAAAAGTTGGAAATTATGTAGTTTTATCAGCATATTGCACAAATAGTTACAAAAGTCCTAAAACTTATAAGTGGCTTCGTTTGGAATAAAGCATAGAAATCACATAAACGCAGTCACAATTTTGCCAAAAGCCACTAATTTGACTTACTCGCTATCGTATTACAAGTTCCTATACCGTTATTATTACAGCTGACAAACAATTTTATATATACAGGGTGTCCCATTTAGAATGGATAATCCTTGAGCGCCGCAAAGCACAGCTACCCGGCACTCGAAAAAAAATACACAAAGAAAAAAATTCCAACTGGTACTCAAGTTATGATTTTTTTAAACGTAAATCCATTTTTTATGAGATGTTATTGTAATTTATGAGCAGCGACGCTCAAATTAATGAATTTGTTTACGTTTTGGTGTTATATTACTCCTCACAGACTATACTATACAAAAGTAATAAATAACATGAGTATCTATTGTACTTTTTTAACAAAAATATATCAATTTTTAATTTTTAGTATGAAATTTGATCACAAAATAATTTTGACAAAGTTTGAGAGTGTTTCATGTTAAAAAAAGTATGGAAACCATGGCCAAGTATTTAAAAAAATGCGCAGTTAATACAGTTTACAAAATGGTATAATACATCATTTTATCTAATACTATTACGAACTTATTGCTATTGAGATGCAAAAGGGTAAATACGACTAAAAAGAAACGATAAATATATTATTAAATTTTAATAATAAGAAATTGCAGGTGTACATAAAACAATCTTTATTTATAACAGGTGTTCAAATTGTCTCGCCACCGACTCTAATACACGCTCTACATCTTCTAATAAAGGCTCTACTAAGAAAGCGTGCGTAGTGTCGTTCATTTATTTTTGAAGCGGCCTCTGAACACGGCTGCGTAATTCCTCCAAATTTGAAATCGTTTTCGAGTACACCTTCCTTTAGGCAACCCCAGTAAAAAAGTCAAGAGGGTTTAAATCTGGGGATCGAGGAGGCCACAAATGGGACCCAAACGACCAATCCATTTATTTGGATATGTGGCATTTAAATAAGAACGGACGTTTGCACCATAATGTGCAGGACAGCCATCATTCTGTAGCCAATGGGATTCCTAATCTCCTCAGGCACTTCTCCCAATAAGGTTGGGAGATCATTTTGTAAAAAGTTTAAGTAACTTTGGGAAGATAAATTTCCCGGCAGTTCGAAAGGACCAATAACTATCCCATTTAATATACCAGTCCAATAATTTATTTTGAACTGGTATTGCGACTTCTCTTCTCGCATTAGATTTGGATTTGAGAGTTGCCAGCTGTGCAGATTATGCATATTAAAGTATCCGTCTTTTTTTAATGTAGATTCGTCGCTCCATAGAATTTTTCAAAGAATTGTGGATTTTCTTCATTTTGTCAAGCCTTTGTCGACAAAAAAACAATCTTGCATGGTAATCTCTCGGTTGCAGAGCTTGGACGCGTCTAATATGGTAAGGATGATATTTATTTATTTTCAGTGCACGGTGCACGGTCGTTTTTGGGATTCCGGTGCGACGTGATATTGCTCTTGTAGAGGTAGATGGGTCTTGCTGAATTTCATCAAGCACAACAACTTGGGTTATTAATTTTCACTTGTCTTCCGGAGCTCGTACCACCAATGCCGCTGCCAGGTATTCTGCCATCCGAATAACAACTGTGGACTCTGATGAAAACACGGTAATCTGGATGACGCGCATTAGGGTACCTTTCCCTATAGACCTCAAACTTGTGTGCAAAACCATAGACACTACATACCAAGAAAAGCTTGAATCCCCGTTTATGTGGTTTATTGGGGAGGTATTGTTTCATGTAGTGACCTATTTTAGTAGCACACATTTGTTCATCCAAAGATAAGCGTTGTTCTAAAGGAATAGCAGCATAGCATAGTCTAATTTTGTCTAATTTGTCGTGATTATCGAGCAAGAGATTGAATGATACAATAACTAGCGGTAATGTAACATATTTTTCTCCACCAAGTTGTGTACTTAAAAGTTGAAAGTTTATTAAAAACTTATGTATTTTTTCGAGTATTTGCCATTCACTAGCTGCGATTTGAAAATCATTCAATTCGGTGACAGAACCGCACAATATGTTAATGCCCGCTCTTATTTTTAAACCAAATCCAATCATATCATGTGTGGAATTCCATCTTGTTGGACAGTCAAGAACGGGATTCAGATTTGATGGCACGCCAGCTGCTTCACAAGCAGACTGAAACTTCTTTTTCACTATCTCGCTTCTTTTTTTTCACTGGAAATACTGCTAATTTTGTTTACAGATGTACACTGAGTCACAATATTTGGTGCATATTCTTCATCTTCCTCAGTTTCGTCTGCATAGTCTTCATACTGCTGATCTTGCGCGTTAGTGTCAGTCTCACAGTGTAATGA
The DNA here is from genome assembly GCA_029286875.1 of Lamproptera curius. Classification (NCBI taxonomy): domain Eukaryota; kingdom Metazoa; phylum Arthropoda; class Insecta; order Lepidoptera; family Papilionidae; genus Lamproptera; species Lamproptera curius. The sequence continues at coordinate 159,366 of JAGSMT010000057.1, read as the reverse complement.
TAATGTCTTAACCCTCTATAACTCAATAACATAGATTTTTTTGTATATGGGTAGTTAAAATAAAATAAAAATATACGTGTTTCATAGTTTTTCGTTTATTCAATTATTTAAAAAAATATATAGAAAATTAGGGAGTGTTGCCTGTGGGCAACACTGGACATAATCTTAAAAATTATATAAAGAAAGTTATGAGAGGTGGAAGCTCCTGAAGCAGTTCTTGGTTTTGGTATAGCATAGTGCACCCATTTTCGCATGTATTGTGAGTAAATCCAGTGCACTTCGGGGTTTGCACCTAATTTTTTTATCGGATCATTGGGGCCAGTGCCCAATTTGGTCTTACTACCGTACTGCCAGTAGAGTGCATGCTTGCAGGTCCCTTTTTTTTTGCTTGTATCTCTTTTCTCCAGCGATCGGCGACTAGACATACTAGGGCTTTATACCCAATTTACAAAGTCACTGCAACATCAAGACGAAAATCCGCTGAAGATAAACGACATGGAGGCCTTTGTCTTTACAGACTCTTTATATAAGCAACCATAGGGTTGGCCATTGTCAGGTCCAAGTAATGATAGAATAGACGATGTTGCCATCGTTTTGCTAGCAACTGTATCTTGTATATCCCCATGATGCTATCAATCAAGTCAACTACCACCATGTGGCGGTTGTACTCTCTACAACATTTGGTCGTTTTATGCTCACGTACCTGGAGTTCTGTTTGTCCCATCTACGAACATCAGTTTCAGGCTGTATTCCAGCAAAGTAGAAGCCAAGTGACAATTTTTTGTCTTTCCATGCCACATTAGATATGTCGGTGCCGGTTGACATCCGCTACATATTCTTCTGAGATAACCTCTGGGTTTTTTCAACATCTCCTTTTCTGGTAGCAATTTACAGTCTGGGATTCTTTTTACTAATCGTACCAAGACCGTGAATGCCTTCTTTGGCCAAATATTCCAACAGACGAAAGGAGGTAAAATAATTGTCAAAATACAATTGGTAATTTTGATGCCTTGGAATCATGCGCTAACCTCATGACGACCTTTGATGCTGCACCCAAATCTGGCTCCTCTGGAAGCGTAACGTTTTCCTTGCCAGTTTCAATTTCTGTTTTATAGGCATACCAGAAACGCCACTCAACACGTAGATTTTGTAACCCCATTTGTGTGGCTTTTGAGGGTTGTATCCTTCAACACATTCCGTGCTTTGGTGGAACACATTTGCTCGTCAACACAAAGGTGTTCTTCAATGGGACCTTCTTAGTAAGCTGCATTGCAAGACTCAACTACTGGTCTAATTTTGAAAATTCTGTCATGTTCAGGATCGTTTCTAGAGACATTTTTACTATTGTCGTTGGAAGTGTAAGGTTTGGCGTATTTTCTCAATTTATTTAATGACATAGTATCCTGTATTATTGTGGGTACCAAGTATCAGGAGTCAGTGGTTCGTAACTCTAGGTAATCGAATAAGAGACATAAGATAAACAATACCCATAAATTTGCCTGATATCCATTTCTGTCACACGAAAGTGCTATTAGGATCATTCTGAACTTGATAAAGATTGGTCTGCTCTGAAATCATCGTGATAAGTTCTTGTGAAAAGAGGTAAAGAAAAACTGGATAGGAGTATCTAGCTCTTGAAGTCCAGCGCCCAAGATCTTATTACCCTTGAACCTAAGCTGCTCAGTATTCAACTGTGGCTCTTCTTCTTCCAGCGTAAATTCAGTTTAGTAGGTTTCGATGTATGGGTCTTGATTGATTGCTTTGAGCTGATGAAGGTTGAGCAACGGCAACGTTTGATGTAGTTTCAGTCCTTGGTAGTAATGGAACTGAACTCTCATGGCTATTTTCTAAGGTTTCTATAATAGAATCCATGTCGATATCTAAGGTGAATATTGTCTTCAAAAGTTTCTAATTCAGGTGAAAAATCTGGGTCTGCTAGGCTGTCATCATCAAAATCAAACCGTCCTCGCTGTCATCACCATTCTGCAGGAATCAAGTAATATCTTCCTCCAAAGGACTCCGGGAGGACAGCTTACGAGCTCCCTGGATGACGAAATAACCTTATCAATACACCAGAAACTAATACAAAATTATGCCCATAAACGTCAGTAGCTTACGGGCAACAAACATTAATTTTCAAAAATAGCTAATAAATGATAATATTTGCCATTGATAACTTCAAATATCAAATATTTAGACCTTACCTGTCCAATATTGAAAATTAACCCACAAAACACGAAAAAACTTTTTAAAATAATTTTAATTAGGAGCACGCGCGAACTTGTTTAAATCACAACGGCTTAGTGAAAAAAACTTCAATTTGTGGCGGTAACGCCATCTATGGAAAATTTTAGTACCTGTTCGTTACTTCGGTTTGTGACTACGGTAAACAGTGCATTATAACGTCAAAAACTATCAGTAATGAATTTAGTGGTAGGAGAAGCGGTATGTTGCTTACAGTCTACACCATGATATAGAGGGTTAAGGGGGTCTTCCTATGTGAAGGCCTGTTTTTTAGGGATATTTTAGGATTTTTTTTCTACGACCAGTAAATATTTAGAGCTTCAAGTTTTTTTATCATTTATTAACACATATTTGGACAGTATAAATAAAAAATTTCAGCTAAAAATATTCAGTCAAGACTAGAGTTAGGCAGCTCTGAACACCCCGCCTCGAAAAAGAGCTCCCACTTCCTCCACGATTCCGGCTGATCGGCTTATCTGAAAAAAAAAATAAACGGCGTTTTAATTTGTAGGCTTAAAAGCACGGAATGACCTATAATCAAATGAATATAAAAAAAATTAGATTTTTGATAGACATTTGAAATAAAAGTTGCAAATTAGGCGTTTTTTTTTGTTTTTTTGCTATAAAAAAATCGAAGTTTTGAAAATTTTCGATTGATAATAGTTCATTCCATGCGTTTACATATATTGAGTGTGCCCTGTAAATTTCAAGTAATTCGGTCCAGCCGTTTCTGAGATACAATGGAGGAAAGTTTGAAAAAACAAAGTTTTGAGAAAAACGCGTTTAAAGTTTCAAGTCCGTTAAAAACTATTAAAATATCAACTTACTCTCAATCGGCGATGCCTGGTCCATAGAGTATTCCTTCCTCTTCCTCGTGAAACTCTTTTTAAAGCAGATTGTTCAGCTCTTGAGTCAATCCAAACTTGTTTAACGACATCACTTACCGCGCCGCTCAGAACGTAAATTCGCTTTTCATCCCGTTTCTCAACATACGCTTGGGCTTCGACCAACAGGGCATCCATAATCGACATAACTTTTAAAATACCTTGAAAACCTTCATTAAAGATAATAACTGCTAAGTAGCTATAATTTCAACAATTTTGGGACCAGAATGAAGATGTTTGGGCGAAAGTCCAAATCAAGAATTCAAAGTTTCGTTATTGTTTTGTGTCTCTGCTCTAAACAACAATTAATAATTCGTCTTTCGATAAATCTTCGAAAACCAGGTTTGATAGCTTCTTGGACTTGCCGGAATTAAGGTGGTTTATCGTGATGAAATTGGTCCAGTTCATTATTAGCTTCAACCTTGCTCATTTAAACCAACTGTCTTCGCCTTCTGGACAAAATTGATGCTGAGGGTTTTGATCAGAAGAACATTTGTGATAGTACGTTGCCCAAACTTCCTTTCTCATATCTTCAAGCGAATCTGGATGGCGTCGAATTGCTAATCCGTAGAATTTTGTAATTTCTTGGATAACTTTATCAGTAAGTTTACCTGCTCCTTTTCCTCCTTAAACATTGGTTTTATCCTTTTTAACAGCCCGAAGTCGTGTTCCCATCCTCTTTTCTACGTGACCCACACATTCTTTTTTTGTTACCGCAGTATCTCCATACGGTTTAGTATCTAGGATCCCCTTGAAAGTTTTGCTGTCACCGTCGCCAATGTATGTTAGATACTTTACGCCATATTTTTCTACAGACCTCAGAAACATTTTCGTGATGCACTTATTTCCATTTTACGGAACTTCGGAATGGTTTATGGTGCATTCATCTACATGCGTTTCATACCACATTTCGTATTCTAAAGGTTTGTTTTTTATTTTTTCCACAAATTACATCCACCACAAAAACTACTCATGACCATGACATCTAAAACTTTCCCAGTGTACTTGCCGATCAACGTAGATACGCCGAGCAGAGATGAATGCAGAGATGAAGAAGCCTCTTTTCTTCCAAGTACCGTCACCTGACACAATCAATTCATCCTGTGGTTTTCCTGATTCTTCATTCATAGTTTTTTCTTGCGTAACAGCGAATGCCAATAAAGTATCACACAGTGAAGATGTAGAAATATGAATGTTTTCCAGTAGTGCAGTATAAGTAGAATTTGCAACACCCGAACACATGTCCATAAAGCTACAGAAAAGATTTACTCCTTCTTGACCAACTCCAAATAATCGCATCGCAAATACAAACCGACGATTAAGGGCCAGGCCACAACAGTGCGTTGCGGCGTCGCATCGCAAAAACAACATTGCACAGCTATGCGATGCGATGTCGCAACGCCAAAATTTCATCGGATACGACAAGACGTTAACCGTCAATTCAGTTTCTAGTGAGACATGGACCGCACTGCGCGTGTTCTACTTCTGCTTGCGTTAAGGCGTATTAAGAAAAAGAAACAGAAAGAAGTACGGATTGCACCCATTACGGCAATTATGAATAAAGATGGAAACCACTTCAAAAGCAAATATGAGGCGCTAAAAGTGGACGAGGTTAAATTTTTCCGATTACTTTAGGATGAGTGTAGTAAGTTTTGAAGAACTTCTTGTTTGATAAAGCCTCATTTACAAAAATACATATTTAGAAAACCCATCGAACCTCTGGAGATGCTGGGATTAACTGTAAAGGTAAGAAAAAATAAACTATTTTACTATAATCATACTGTTTTAATCATTTTTCATAATTTAGTGTTATTCAAAACTCGTATTCCGATTTGTGTCATTCGTCAAATTTGTTAGTTCCTCATCGAAATGAATTTGTTCTGGCTCATTTACATCATCATTCCTTGCGTTTGTGGAGACGATTGCATAGGTGCCGGTGATGTTTCGCATCCGCTTTGGAAGGCACTTGCGTTGAATGGATGTTTGATAGCCACTCTGCATAGGCATTTGAGCTGATTGGTAGCCACTCTGCATAGACATTTGAGCTGTTTGATAGCCAGTCTGAACAGTTGTTTGATAGTTTGCTTGGACGGATGTTTGTGAAGTTTGATAGTGGCTGGGATAGTATGATGGTTGGTGTAAATCACTTAATATCTGTAGGACACGACTTTGGAAAAGTATTGTTTGATTATCATTCAATTTTTCCAATGATGGCAAAATTCCTTTAAAAAGATAAATGTCTACTTTCAGGTGTTTTTAAAGCAGCTATAATATTCTTCTCAAATTCGTCTTCGTCAATTTTCTTTTACGCAGATGCAGGCTGGTAACGTGGCATGACAGGTTGCTGGCTTTGTTGGGTTGAGGTGCTTGGTCTTATTTCTTCATCGTCAAGACTTGATGTTTGTTTTATTTTTGAGAAATCTTTTTCAGAAATAGGAGCTGGTCGTATAGATGATATTGTTTAATTTTTTTGGCCCCAGCTCCGGATTTACATTGCTCGTTTAATTTTTTTTCGTATTTTGTAAAATTACGAAAGAAGAGTATGAAAAAAAGACTAACTTTCCTAATTGTATAGGAGCGCTAGATGGAAAACACATTCGTATATTGAGCCCGGATCACAGTGGATCCCTATTTTTCAATTATAAAAATTATAATTCCATTGTTCTATTAGCACTTGTTGATACGAATTACAAATTTATATATGTCGATATAGGTGCATATGGTAAGGAATGTGACTCCACTGTTTTTCAGAACTCAAATCTATACGACTTATTAAAAAAAGGTCAATTATCTATACCTCCTAAAACCGTTACCTGGATTTCAAAAGAAATTCCTTTTTGTCTTCGTGGCGGATGAAGGATTACCACTGACAAATAATATATGCGCCCATATTCTGGGAAGTTTTATCGATAGAAAAACGAGTTTTTAATTATCGTTTGAGCCGAGGCCAGACGATATGTTGAAAGCGCTTTTGGCATACTCGCAAATAAATGGCGCATATTTCATCGACCCATTAATGTTTCTTCGATTTCACAATAGACATTATAAAAGCATGCTGTGTATTACACAACTTTGTATTGAATCGAGATGGCGCACAAACGTTGAGAAGAAATGATTATTGACGATTCTTTGCAAATTTTACACGAAACAACACATGAAAGTAGAACAGGAGCTAACATAATCAGAAACGAATTTTGTAATTATTTTAATAGTAACATTGGAGGTCTTAGTTGGCAGTTAACAAAAATATAAATGTTTATAAGTACTTACCGTGTTTTGTTTTTCAACACTATTTAACTCCTCAAAATTTGAATATAAAATTGTACACTTCCCTCCATGCTTCTGTTTTTAAAAATTTGTCTTTGAATTGTGATATAGTTTTGTCCCAAAGGACGGGACGTTCGTAAATTAAAGATATCAGGTGGTCGACATCGTACTGCGCCATATCGCTTAAAAAACACGTGCAGGTCGTTCAAAGTATGGACACCGACTAAACGGCAAAGCGTTGTCGCATCGCAGATTTGTACGTTGCGGCAGCGCATCGGAAATTTCCACGATGCGTTGTGCGGCGTCGTTGATTTTTGCGATGCGACGCCGCAACGCACTGTTGTGGCCTGGCCCTAACCTCAAATGCATTTCCGATAAACGGGCCTGAGTTTATAACTGTCTGTTTTTCACACTCACACGATAACAAAATTTTAAAGCCTAGGCCTCGAAAACTTGATCGCGAAATAGACACGTCACTTTTACAAGTTTTACATATAACTATTTCAGAGATTGTAGCAAATACAGAAACAAACTCCAAAATGCAATATGGGAAATTCGAAGCGATGGGAACCTCCATGTTCATGTTATTTTTAAGTTTTTTGGCCGAAGCTGATGTAAATACCGTATCATTTTGGTGGGTAAAACGGTTTCCACTAAATTTTCTTTTTTTACTACGACCAGGATGAACATTTCCACTCGTAATTATTTCTATTGCTTGCGCGAATATTATACATTATTAAATAAAATTACTTTACGGATTTTATCGCGTTTATTTTACATTTTTAATTCCCGACGTTTCGAACACTTTCCAGCGGCCGTAGTCACGGGGTAGACTGAGATGTCATGCGTCTTGTTGCCAGTGTTGAAGCGGGGTTTCCAGATAAGATCTGAAACCCCGCTTTGAAACGTCGGGAATTAAAATGTAAAATAACGCGATAATCCATAAACTGTAATAATTCACTCGTACTTCCTTTCCGTCCACTCATTATGAAAAAAAATAATTTGTAGCTGTTGCTCTCTTCGAAGTTCAACCAAGACTAAAATAACTTCGGTAAAATATTATAACAATAGAACGTATAAGAATATATAAATAGAAATAAAACCATAGAACAGATATATGAATAAAAGGGAGGCCACGTATAAAGCCGACGGTACACAATAGGCCCGGGCTCTAACTGCCAACTCAGCGCTCCGAACCGCTCTTTCTTTTACCTGCTGTATCTTTAAAACGACTTCGAATTTTCTAAAATCGCTTTACTACCGTATTCTAGACATGTTAAGGGAGCAATTTATGAAAAAAAAAAAATCGATTTTTTCAACCCATCACATAGGAAGACCCCCTTATGGAGCTGCGCCCTTTAAATTTGACCATACACTCATCAATCGATTGTACTTCTGAATTGTATGCCTCTCTTTGATAAACTTTGTTGAGTTCTGTGAGGAGGGGTCTCAATTTAAATAATTTGTCATATTCAGGGGAGTTTCTTGGTGGTTCCATCTCGTTATCATTTAAGTGGAGGTTTTCTGTAATTTTTTTAAATCTTACTATTGGGAAAACCTGGGCAATTTCCTTATTGTAATAAAAGGGATCTGATGACCAGTAGAGTTCCATGTCCGGTAAAGGATTTAAGCCCATAAGGATTAAAACTCCTAATACGCCTTAACCCTTAAATGGACGATTTTTTTTTACGTTTTAAAAAAATATATTTGTATAATAGACATGTATTACTGTCTAGGAAAAATGAGTAAAAAAATCTAGACATGAATTTACTATTTTTTTTTGCAATAATGTGAGTGTTGTTTATAAACTACATTGCGCATTCAATGACATTTTGCAAGTATGGGTAAAATAAGAGTGGATATTGTTTTTGAAATGTGTTTATTTATTCTAAATTATGATATTTATAAAAACAATTGCTTTTTTTCGTATCACATAAAGATACACGACATTTTTGGCACATTTTGAACGTAAATCCTGAACATTTCGGGAATTTGCACCTCTGCTGCTTATCCAGCCAAACTGCCCAATGACATGTCTGATCCAATCGGACGTCTTTCAAAGGAATTGCTTGAGCTGGTCCTCGGAACTTCTTCATTACAAGTTCTCTTTGTATTGTGCTCCCACTAGGTCGACCACGTTTAGCGCCATTTGCAGGTAGACCCAATATGCAGAGGGTTTCGGCAAGTTCTAGTCTAAATGTACCCAAATTGAAGTTGATCATTTCCTTTTATATTATTTACCTTCTTGAACATAACCCATGAATTTATAACTGCGAGGTCCAGGAAATGATAAAATAAGCGCATGGTCACTTGCGAGCTCTTCATTGTGATGTGATAACGACCTATAAATGAATCTAATAAGTCCACGCCCCCCATGTGAGCATTGTACTCCTTGATGACTTTGGGGCATGGAATAGCAACTCTCTCTTTCTTCGATTTATCAAAGCGCGTGACTGTGGTTGCTGGTTCTGCTCCTACGTAAGTGGAAAGAAGGTTAACGGGCTTGTTATCTTTCCACACAACAGCACTTACGTCAATATCATCCACAGTCGCCACGTTTTCCTCATAGAATCCTCTGGGTACGTTCTTTTTCATTATAGTGTTTTTGTCAGGCAATTTGCAGTTTCTCAATCGGTTTACTCTTACTGTTCCCAGTGAGAAAATTCCTTCCTTAGCTAAATAGGTGACGAGAGGCACAGAAGTATAGAAGTTGTCGAAGTATATAATGTGATTCACATTGCGTGGTACCATTCTAGCTAACCTGACGACTGTATTTCCAGACTCTCCCAAATCTGGCTCACCAGGTAAGATGTTATTTTTGGAGCCCCCTCCACTGTAAACCTCAAATCTATGAGCATATCCTTGTAGACTGCAGATGAGATATAATTTGAACCCCCACTTGTGGGGTTTATTGGGCATGTATTGTTTTATGTAATGGCTCATTTTGGTTGCACACATCTGCTCGTCTATGGAAAGCCTTTGGTCTAAGGGAACCTTTCCAAACTGGCAGTTGAGCATTTCCTCAAGAGGTCTTATTTTGAATAGCCTGTCATAGTCTGGATGATCTTTGGGTAAGCATAGCGTATTGTCGGCAAAATGGAGAGTGGATCTTATTTTTTCAAATTTTTTTAACGGCATCGTATTTTTTATGTGATCATAACCAAATTTATCACTCCAGTAAGCCCTGGTGTTTGGAAATTTTATGACTGAGGTGTAAATCAGAATGCCTAGGAATTTATTTAGGATATTTTCATTTATAATTTCAGGATTGGATATTTGTTTCTGGGCCGCGTATAAGTTACTTTGTTCTACAATTTGCTTTTTTAGATCTGATGTAAAATAAAATGAAAAAAAATCATACGGCGTGTTACAAGACATCAATGCTTCCGTTATCTGAGTTTCTCCCCTAAAAATAAGGCTGTCTTCAGCAGTAACAAGATTCCGTTTTCGCCAAACCAGAGGTCGCTTAGAAATCCCTTGTGATCTACTCAATGGTCTCTTCTCCGGCTTCCAAAATAGGAGGGTCTGGCATATTTTGATCGTTGTCAATTACGAGAGGAGGATCAGCATCCACTTCATCAGACTGGGCATTCTCACCTTCATCACTATTTTCAATTGATAATAGTGACCTTCATCCTCTACTTCGGAGTCCGAGCCGTCTAAGCCATCTTCTGAATCTTCAAGAGTTTCTAAATACTTTGTAATTTCGCTTTCTAGTAATCGGGCATGCTGAAAAGCAAAATAAAACCCTTCACCAAACATGCATTTTTTAGCAGGCAATCGCATTGTAGGTTTTCCACAACATCCAGATTTCCTTGTAATTCGACAGTAGCATCAAGTAACTTTCAATGTTTTACAACATGAACATGTAATTGAAGATATAATCAAGCAAATAAAAATATGTTAAATACTTACGTTATATTTTATCAAAGTCCGAACACAGCTTCAAAACTTAGTTTCGCGCCACTAGAAAAGTTTTCTTCAAAGTGACATTTGACATTCATTTATTTTTAATGCATAAAAATATTGGATAGTGCCAACATTAAAAAAAGTACAAAATTCGTTCAGAAATAAGAACTAGTTGTCAAAATTAACAAAAAAATAAAACAAAGATAATTTTATCTGTGATGTTTAGTATGTTGTTTAAAAACAACATTGTCCATTTAAGGGTTAATATCTTGTAGAGTTACAGGTTTCCAGTTAGTACTATTTTTCTGACGGGCGTAGCTGTTGGTTTGTTCCACAATTATTACCATCAGTTCATCAGGAAAAAGCCGCTCAAAAATACTTAGAGGTGATGTTTTATGAGTATCGTTAGCCTTGGGCTTAAAACGTTTTTCGAAAAGAGGAACTTCATGGGTTTCCGATTTTATCTCCCATACTCTTGGCTGAGAACGATCTCTGCGTACTTCGTTGTTAGTTTCAGACTCTTGCCCATCATCTGCCAAAAACTCTTCCATGGGGGCATCAATGACATCAAAATTTTGCTGAACTTCATTAAATGTGTGAACGTCAGAAGGCTGATCATAACATTGCTCAGTTTCAGTACCTAAGTGAGTTGGCAAAAGACTGTTGTCTGTTTTTGGTGTGTTTGTGAAATGCGATGTTTCATCTAAGACTGTCAGTAAGGCATCCGTTGAAATCTGTTGAGTTTGCATAGGGGGAGAAGGTGGGTCTTGTTTGTCTCCCGTCAATCCAAAGCCAAAGATATGTTCAAGACGTTGTTCAATTAGGTTATCATCGAGCTGATTTAGGTAACTATCGGAAGGAGAATGAATACTGTTGATAAAGCATGAGTCATCCTCAGAATCTGAGCCTGATAAATCAGACAAGTCGTCTAAATTTTGTACCACCTCTTCTAATAGTTTCTTGGCGAGCACTTTACGTTCCTTTCTTGCGTCCATATTTGAATAGCTGAAAGTAAATTATAAAAAGTTGGAAATTATGTAGTTTTATCAGCATATTGCACAAATAGTTACAAAAGTCCTAAAACTTATAAGTGGCTTCGTTTGGAATAAAGCATAGAAATCACATAAACGCAGTCCTAATTTTGCCAAAAAGCCACTAATTTGACTTACTCGCTATCGTATTACAAGTTCCTATACCGTTATTATTACAGCTGACAAACAATTTTATATATACAGGGTGTCCCATTTAGAATGGATAATCCTTGAGCGCCGCAAAGCACAGCTACCCGGCACTCGAAAAAAAATACACAAAGAAAAAAATTCCAACTGGTACTCAAGTTATGATTTTTTTAAACGTAAATCCATGCAAAAAGCCACTAATTTGACTTACTCGCTATCGTATTACAAGTTCCTATACCGTTATTATTACAGCTGACAAACAATTTTATATATATATAAAGACACTGATGTTTATCAAAAGCAGGAACGAACATTGGAAATAATTTCCACCTAATTAAACCTAATAAAATCCAAGAAATATCAGTGCAAAAAGCACAGAAACCGTAAAAAGCATTCAGAAAATAAGTCTAGTTTACATCAATATATTGTTTATGTACTTACAGATTTTTTCTACAAAATTTTCGAAAGTCCTGCGAGAACCGGTTTTGTGCCCCAAAAAATTCAAATTGTGACTTTGACATTGACATACGATGACATTACGCAATTTTGTCCAAAATGTTGCCAAGTAAAATATTTAAAAAGTGTGTAAAATTATTTTGTTCCTGGATTGGTACTGATTAGAGTTACCAGTAAAGAAATAATAAAGAAATATTACGGTACTGTCAAGTGGGAAATAATTTCCCAATATTTGAATAAGGGTTAAATTATTACAAATCACTACAAATGCGTAATTCTTACAAATAAAAGTAAAAACAATGTCTAACGGTCGTCAAACAATTAAACGTCGACGTGAATTGAGTGAATATCGCGTCATCCTGCGACCCCTCCCCCGCAACACTCGTTCGTTCACTCTCAACAACTCGCCAGCTAGCCGCCCACCACACTTGCCGGACGGTCGGCATCGGCCTTGGTCGTACGTGCGTATGTGCGTAAATTGCTGCGACGTATTCGATGTATATAAATTTAAAATAATGTGTTTTAAGTACATACTATATTATGTACTTATATCCGAATCCTAATTATGAAGACATATAAAAATACGTCGTATGGAACGAATATTTGTAACGCTGTAACATACACGTACATATATGATAAAAAAGCGAAGGGTCGGGGGGTCGCGAAATTTTTCATACCAAGGGGGTCGCATCATGAAAAAGGTTGAAAAACACTTGTTTACATCATTTGAGGGTGTCTCAAGTCTGGTTTTAATGTTTTTGATATTTTGTTTTGAGTATTTTGGTGTTGCACAAGTTCAACACTCAGTCTTAACCTTAAACGTTACAAATCAAACCGCATGAATGTTAAGGTTGTAAAGGATGTCTTATCAATCATAACTAAAAGGAAAACATATCTAAAAACAATTGACCTGTTTGTTTTATGACTTAACTGTGAACTTGTTCATTTATAAAGCCTGTTTCATTTAGCAGAGACTAATCTACAAACTTGACATTTTTAAAGAAATGCCATCAAACCAAACAATTGGAATTAAATTGTTTTAAGACAGTTGTAAATGTTGTGTCATGTCTGTATTTGTAATAATGTCACCATTGTAATAATGTCACCATTGTAATTTGAAACAATTTCTTGCTGGTTTTATTTAAATGCTGATCTGTTGGTCCTGCTTTAATAATTTTCTTAATGTTTTCTTTTGGCTTATAAGTCTTTTTACAATGAATGTGCCCTATTTCCTCATAGCTATTATGTTTGTCGGTCGGTGGACGTTGGTGGTGCAGGATCATACCTTTTGGGAACCTATAGGAAATGGAGGAATGACGATTATGTTTGAACTGGTAGTTAGCAAGTGCGAGCTGCACAAATTGGATAAAGTAAAGGCATTAAAATTGCATTCATGCAGCTTTTTGTTAAATTGTCTGGCAGCTTGTATGCCGAAAAACAGTTGTATGAACTTTGGCTCATTGAAAAGTAACTGAATTTGTCAATCAGTTATGTTTATATACTGTTAGTCAATGCTAAATCTGGTTACATTTTAAACTCTCAAAGAGTTGTTTTTGGTCTTTTAAAAATTTCTCATATTCAATGTATTCTAGTTGACAATTTGTCATTTCAACTTTTGTACAAGTTTTCATTATTTTTTGTACACTTTCTTACAATAACCATCGATATAAGTTTACTGGTCGGGCTGGACTGTAATCCTCTGTGGTAATGAAGACATACAGGGTATTACAGGAATTCTTGTCACAGCTTCAAGTGGCCATAAACACTTGTTATAATATTAATAAATAAACTTGTATAAGAACCGACAAAAGTTTCTGGTGTGGGGTTTATATTTCTGCCCCCACAGCTAATCATCTCTCCATTTGTTTTTGTCAATTTAGGTATACCCAAGCCTGGCATCTCTATACCCAGGGTTTTCTTATAGTAATAGCTTTGGATTATGATATTTTAATTATAATAATTCAAACTTTGAAAAACCCTTTTAACCCTTAAATGCGCGAATTTTGTTATTGATATAAAATATTATTTTTTAATTATATTAGGTTTTAAGATGTACCGAAAAAATATTTAAAAAATTATATCGACTTACACTCACTGAAAATTTAAAAAAAAAAGTACAGGGTGGGCCAGCGATTAGTTAACATTTAAAAAAATTACAGAAAAAAAACTATAAGACTTATTTCGCAAAATACTTACCTATGAGACAGCCAGTGGACGGGAATTTACTTTTTAAAAATAATATCGGTTAAATGACGACCGTCCTGACTTCGGCATTCTTCTACTACATTTTCACATACTCAGTAGAGTTGACAGTTATCGTACGGCCGTAAAAATCCTCAAAGAAGTAAGGACCAATGATTCCTTTAGATGAAATTGCTGCCGATACAGTCACCTTAGGCGAGTGCAGGGACTTTTGATGCTTAGTTTTGGGATTTTCGCTGCTCCAATATCTGCAGTTTTGTTTATTAACGTGCCCGTTGAGGTGGAAGTGGGCTTCGTCAGAAAACAAGATGTTGTCGAAGTTACTGAAGCGCTCTAACATTGTTTCCCATAAAAGTTTGCGTAAATTAAAATCATTAGGTTTTAACTTCTGCACAACTGTATCTTTGTATGGGTGTAATTTCAAATCTGATTTCAAATTCACGGCGTAGTATGTGCGTGATATTCCTAATTCAGCTGAACGTTTGCGCGTCGATAAATCAGGATTTTGTCGAACTGAAGCCGAAACTCTGAGCACATTCTCTTCACTCCTACAAGTCGCGCGGCACAGGCTTGCTTACATTTAGTGTCGATCCGTCTCTTCGAACTTCTTAACCATTTCTTTATTAAAAATGTACTTGGACACTGATTTAAGTCGTGTAAGTCGTACTTCAAACCGAAACAAGCGTCTTTACAATAATGAGCTGAACCATTGTTTAAATAAAACTGCTTAACGCAAAAGCGCGCTGCGACCTGAACCGATCCATGACGACAAAATTTCCGAGAAATGAGCTAGCCGTTTGACCCCTCCTTTGCACCCCACGCTTGCTTGGGTTGCGGAAATCAAATTTAAATTAAGGGTGCTCCCTCACGGGAGCATTCACTGTACTGTAACATTATAGATTCGTCTTTGAGCATTACATTACAATTCTACTCCTGACGCTCCCTCACCGGGAGCATTCACGTGTACTGTAACATTATAGATTCGTTTAAAAACCCCCGGGGGGAAAAAAAGGGGGTTTTTTTTAAAAAAAAATTAAAAAAAAAAAAAAAAAAGGGTTTTCCAAAAATTTTTTAAAAAAAAAAAAAAAATTTTTTTTTTTCCCCCAACCAAAAATTTTTTTCCCAAAAAAAAAAAAATTTATTTAAAAAAAAGGGGTTTTTTAAAAAAAAAAAAAAAAAAAAACCCCAAAAAAAAAAAAAAAAACGGAAAAAATTTTTTTAAAAAAAAAGGTTTTTTTTTTTAAACAAATTTCAAATTTCCGCCCTTTTTTTTTTTGTTTTTTTCGGAAATTTTAAATTTTTTTGGTTTGTTTTTTTTTGGGAAAATTTTCGGGTTTTTAAACCGGGGTTTGGGGAAAATTTTTTTTAAAAAAACCCTTTTTAAACCCTTTTTGGAAAAAATTTTTAAAAGGGCCGGTTTTTTTTTTTTTTTTTTTTTTTTTTTATTTTTTTTTTTTAAAAAAAATTTAAAATTTTTTGGGGGGGGGAAAAATTTTTAAAAAAAAAAAAAATTTTAAAACCCCCTTTTTTTCCCCCAAAAGGGGTTTTTTTTTTCCCCAAAAGGGAAAGGGGGAAAAAAAAATTTGGGAAAAAAAAAAAATTTTTTTTTTAAATTTTTTTTTTTTTTTTTTTTAAAATTTTTTTTTTTTTAAATTTGGGCCCCTTTTTCTTTTTTCCCCCAAAGAAATTTTTAAAAAATTTTTTCCCTTTTTTTTCATAAAAAATTTCCCTTTTTTCCCCGATTCCCCAAAAAGGGCCTTTTTTTTAAAAAAAACCAAAACCGGTTGTCCCCCCAACCCCCCAAACCCCTTTTTAAAAACCCCAAACCGGGCCCCCCCCAAAAAATTTTTTTTTTTTTTTTTTTTTTAAAAACAAAAATTTTTTTTTTAAAAAACGGGGTGGCCCCCGGGGGGGGGGGGCCTTTTTTTTTTAAAATTTTAACTTTGGGTTTTAATTTGTGGCCCTTTAAACTTTTAAAAAACCCCCCTTTTTAAAAGGGCCCCGGGGGAAAATTTGATTTAAAAAAAAAAGGGGAAAAATTTTTTTTTTTAAACCCCCCCGGGAAAAAAAAAAATTTAAAAAACCCCCCCAAAAAAAAATTTTTTTTTTTTTTTTTTTTTAAAAAAGGGGGGGAAACCCCCCCTTTTTCCCAAGGGGAAAATTTTTTTTCCCTTTGGGTTAAAAAATTTAAAACCCAAAAAAAAAAACCCCCCAAAAAAAATCTTCCCCCCAAAAAAATTTTTAAAAAATTTTAAAAATTTAAAAACCCCAAAATTTTTTTCCTTAAAAAAAAAAAATTTTTTTACAAAAAAATTTTTAAATTTAAAAACAAATTTTCCCCAAAAAAAAAAATTTTAAAAAAAAAAAAAAAAAAAATTAAAAAAAATTTTAAAAAAATTTTTTTTAAAAAAAAAATTTTTTTTAAAAAAAAAATTTTTTGGGGGGAAAGGAAAAAAAATTTTAAAAAATTTGGAAAAAAAAATTTTTTTTTTTAAAAAAATTTTTAAAATTTTTAACCTTTTTTTCAACCCCTTTTAAAAAATTCCCCGGGTTTGGTTTTTTAAAAAAATTTTTACAAAAAAAGAAAAAAAAAAAAAATTTTTTTCCCCCAAAAAAAAAATTTTTTCAAATTTTAAAAGGGGTTTTTTGGGGTTTTTTTTTAAAATTTCCTTTTTGGGCCCTTTCCCCTTTTTTAAAAAAACCCATTTTTTTTTTTTTTTTTTTAAAGGGGCTTTTTTTCGGTTGGGAAAAATACCTTTTTTTTTTTTAAAAAAACCCCCCCCCTTTTTTTTTTTTTTTTGGGTTTTTTTTTTTTTTTAATTTTTTTGGGGCCAAAATTGGGTTTAAAATTAAATTAAAAATTTTTTAAAATTTAAGAATTTCCAAAGGCCCCAAAACCCTTTTAAAATTGGGTTTTTCTTTAAAAAAAATTTTTTTTTCCCCAAATTTTTTTTAATTAAAAAATTTTTTGGGGGGTTTTGTTTTTTTTTTTTTTTTTTAAAAAATTTAAAAAAAGGTTTTTAAAAAAAAAAATTTTTTTTAAAAAAAATTAATTTTTTAAAAAACCGGTTTTAATTTTTTTTTGGTTTTTTAAAAATTTTTTTTTCCAAAACCCCCAAACTTTCCCAAAAAAAGGTTTTTCCCATTTTTTTCCCCAAAAAAGGGGGTAAGGTTTTTTTTTTTTTAAAAAAATAATTTTTTTTTGGGGAAAAATTTCCCCCCCCCAAAAAACCCAGCCCCCCCAAATTTTTGGAAAATTTTAAGGGAAAAACCAAAAAATTTTGGTTTTAAAATTTTTAATTTTTTCCCCTTTTTTTGGGGGTTTTTAAAAAATTTTTTTTTAAAATTTTTAAAATTTTTAAAAATTTTTCCCCCTTTTTTTTTTTAAAAAACCCTTTTTTTTTTTTTTTGGGGGGGAGGGGTTTTTTTTTTAAAAGGGGGGTTTTTTTAAATTTTCCCAAAAAAAATTTTTTTCGGGAAATTAAAAAGGCCCCAAAAAAATTTTTTTTGGGGGAAAAAAAAAAAAAACCCCCCAAAAAAATTTTTTTTCCCTTTTTTTTTTTTTTTAAAATTTTTCCAAAATTTTTGGTTTTAAATTTGGGGCCCCAAAAATTTTATTTAAAAGGGTTTTAAAAAAAAAAAATTTTTTTTTTTTTTTTTTGGTTTGGAAATTTAAAAATTTTAAAAAAAAATTTTTTTTTTTCCTTTTTTTAAATTTTAAATTTTTTTTTTTAAAAAAACCTTTTTTTAAATGTTTTTTAAAAAAGGTTTAAAAAATTTTTTTTTTTTTAAAAATTTTTTAATTTTTTTTTTTTTTTTTTAAATTTTTTTTTTGGGTTTTTAAATTTGGGGAAAAATTTTTCCCCTTTAACCTTGGTTTTTTTTTCCAAGGAAATTTTTTTTAACCAATTCCTTTTCCTTTTCCTTTGGGGATTTTTTAAAAAAAAAAAGGGGAAAAGGCCTCATTGGTTTCCCTTTTAACAAGGGGGCCGGCCCCCCTTTTTTCCCCAAAAAAACCCAAATTTTTTAAAAAAAAATTTTTTGGGTAAAATTTTCTTTTCCTTTCCCTTTTTTTTTTTTAAACCCAAATTTTTTTTCTTTTCCCCCTTAAAATTTTAAAATTTTTCCCAAACCCGGGAAAAGGTTTTTCCCCCCTTTTTTTTAAATAAAAAATTTTTAAAAAAAAAAAACCCCCTTTTTTTTGGGGAAAAAACCCCCCTTTTTTTTTTGGTAATTTAAAAATTTTCTTCCCGGGCCTTAAAAATTTTAAATTTTAAAATTTTTAAACCCAATTAAATTTTTAAAAATTAAAAAAACCCCTTTAAAATTTTTTTTTTAAAAATAATTATTTTAATTTATATTTTTTAAAAAATTGGGAAAAAAAAAATTTAATTTTTCCCCAAAAAAAAAAAAAAAAAACCAAATTGATTAAAATTTTTTAAAAATTAAAAAAAAAAATTTAATTTGAAAAAAACTAAAAAATAACCGGGGGCCCTTTTTTTTTTTTTAGCCCCCTTTTTTTTTTTTTAAAACCCAAAAATTTAAACCCGGACCCAAAAAAAAAAGGGCCCCCCAAAAAAATTGGGGTTTTTTTTTTGGGAAAAAAATTTTTTTATTTTGGTTTTTTTTTTTGGGGGGGGGGGGCCCAAAACCCGGGGGTGGGCCCAACTTTTAAATTTTTCCCCTTGGGCCCCAAAAAAATTTTTTTCCCCCAAACCCTTTTTTTTTTTAAAATTTTTTTTTTTTTTTTTTTTTTTTTTTTTTTTTTAAAAATTTTAATAAAAAAAAAAATTTCCCAATTTCCCCCGGGGGTTTTTAAAAAAAATTTTGAATTTAAATTTTTTTTTAAAAAAAAAAAATTTCCCCCCTTTTATTTTTTGGAAACCCAAAATTTTTAAGGGGCCATTGGGGTTTTTTTTAAAAAAAAAAAAAAAATTTTGTTTAACCCAAAAAAACCCCCATTTTGGGGGGAAAATTTTTTTTTTCCCCCCCCTTTTTTCTTTAACATTTAATTTCCCTTTGGCCCCCCCAAAAATTTTCCCCCCTTTACGGGAAATTTTCCAACTTAAATTTAAATTGTCTTTAATTTTTTTCAAAACCCCTTTTTAAATTTTTTTAAAAAATTTGGTTTTTTAATTTCCAAATTTTTTCCCCCCAAAAGGGTTGGGGTTAGGCGGTTTTTTCCCCAACGGCCCCGGAAAACCAAATTTTTTAAAAAAATTTTTTTAAAACCCAAAAAAGGGGGGCCCCTTTTGGGGCCCCCGGGGGGGAAAAAAAAAAATTTTTTTTCCCTTTTTTTTTTAAAAAAATTTAAAAAAAAAATTTTTAAAAAAAAAAAAATTTTTACGTTGGAATTTTTTTTTTTTCTTTTTAATTTTTTTAAATTTTAAAATTTGGGGTTTTAAAAGGTTTTTTAAAATAAATTTTTTTAAAAAAAAATTTTTTTTAAAATTTTTTTTTTTAAAAAACCTTTTTTAAAAAATTTCCCCCCTTTAAATAAGGTTTGGGGGAAAAAGGGGTTAACCCAAAGGAACCCCCCCTTTTTTAAAGGCCCAGTTTAAAAATTTTTTTTGGGGGGTTTTTTTTTTTTTTCCCCCTTTAAAAACCCCCCAAAAAATATTTTGTTTGGGGGAAAGGGTTTTTTAATTTTGGGTTTTTTTTTAATACAATTTAAAAGGGGTTTTGGGTTTAAAGGGGCCGAAAAAAGGGAAAAAAAACCCTTCCAACCTTTTCCCTTTTTTGGGGGTTTCCCAAAATTTTTAAAATCCGGGTTTTTCCCCTTTAAAAATTAAAAAAATTTTTTTTCCCAAAGGAAAAAAGGGGTTTTTTTAAAACTTTAAAAAAAAACCCTTTTTAAAAACAATAATTTCCAACCCAAAAACCCAAAACCGGTTTTTAAAAAAAATTTTAAAGGTTTTTTTTTTAAAAAAAAATTTTTTAAAATTAAAACCGGGGTCCTTTTTTGGGGGTTTTTAATTTTTGTTTTTTAAAAAAAAACTTTAAATTTTAAAAAACCCAAAAAAAAAAAATTTTGGAAAATTTAAAATTTTTTTAATTTTTAAAAATTTTTTTTAAAAAAAAAAAAAATTTTTTTTAAAACGAATTTTTGGGTAAAAGGTTTTTAAAAAAACAAAAAAGGGGAAAAAAAGGGGCCCAAAAAAAATTTTTTAAAAAAATTCCAAAAAAAATTTAAAGGTTTTGGTGGGGAAAAACCCCCAAAAAGGGCCCTTGGAAATTTTTTTTAAAAATTTTAAAAAATTTTAATTTTTTTAAAAAAAAAAAATTTTTGGGGGTTTTTTAATTTTAAAAATTTTTAAAAATTTTGCCCTTTATTTTTTTTTTTTTTTAAAAATTAATTTTTGGGAAAAATTTTAAAATTTTAAAATTGTTTTTAAAAAATTTAAATTTTTTTTCCCCTTTTTTATAAATTTAAAAGTTTTTTCCCCCCAAAATTTAATTTTTTAAAAATTTTGGGAATTTTAATTTTTTTTTTAAAAAAAAAAAATAAATTTAAGGAAAACCCACTTCAAATTTTAAATTTTTAATTTTTTTTTTAACCTTTTATTTAAAATTTTTTTTTTTTAAAAGGGGGGAAAAAATTAAAAATTTTAAAAAAAAAATTTTGGGAATTTTAAAAACCCCCCTTTTTTAAAAATTTTTCCTTTTTAAATTTTTTTTTTAAAAAAAAAAAATTTTTTTTTTTTTTTTTAAATTTTTTTTAATTTTGCCTTTTTTCCCAAAAATTTTAATTTTTTGGTTTTTAATTTTTTCCCCCCCAAAAAACCCCGGGAAAAGGAAAATTTTATTGGTTTCCTTTCCCAAATTTTTTTCCTTTTTTTAAAAAATTTTCCCTTTTCCCAACCTTTTAAAACCCCCCCCAAACCCAAAAATTTTTTGGGGGTTTTTCCTTTTTAAACCCGGAAAAAGGGGGGGGGGGGTTTTTCCCCCCCCTTTTGAAGGCCCCCAAAGTTTTAAAAAAATTTAACAAAAAAGGGCCCCAAAATGCCCCTTTTTTCCTTTTTATTTGGGTTTTTTTAAAAAGGGGGTTTTTTTTTTTCCTTTCCCGGGTTTTTTCCCTTTTCTTTAAAACCCCCAAAAAACCCTTAAAATTTTCCCCCTTTTTAATTTTTTTTTTTTTTTTAAAAATTTTTTTCTTGGCCAACCCTTTTTTAAAAAAAAAAAAATTAAAAAAAAAAAAAAAAATTTAAAAAAATTTTTTTCCCCCCCCCTTGGGAATAATTAAAATTTTTAAAAAAAATTTTACCAGCTTTTTTTTTTTAATTTTCCCCATTTTAATTTTTAAACCGGGGCAAAACCAAACCCCTTTCCCCCATTTTTTAAAATTTTTTCAAAAAAAATTTTCCCTTTTTAAATTTTGCCTTTCCCCCCCTTTTTTTTTTTTAAATTTTAAAAAAGGGGGAAAACCAAAAAATTTTTAAAATTTTTTTTTTTTTAAAAATTATTCAAAAATTTTTTTTTTTTTTAAATTAAAAATTTTTTTTTTCCCCTTTAAAAAAGGTTGGTTTTTTAAAAAATTTTTTTTTTTTTTTTTTTTTT
Organism: Lamproptera curius; assembly: GCA_029286875.1. Lineage (NCBI taxonomy): Eukaryota > Metazoa > Arthropoda > Insecta > Lepidoptera > Papilionidae > Lamproptera > Lamproptera curius. Next base: position 137,669 of record JAGSMT010000057.1, on the reverse strand, counting down.
TTAAAAAAAATTTTTTTTTTTTTTTTCCCCTTTTTTTGGAATTTAATTTTTTCTTTAACCAAAGGGTTTTTTTTTTAAAAAATTTTTTTTTTTGAATTAAATTTTTAACCCGGGGGGTAAACCCAAAAATTTTTTTTGGAAAAAAAGGGTTTTTTTTGCAAAAATTTTTTTTTTTTTTGGGGTTAAAATTAAAAATTTTTTTTAATTTTCAAAACCCTTTTTGGGGGCCCCGGGGGGATAAACCCTTTAACCCCTTTTTAAAACCCCCTTTTTTTTCCCAAAAATTTTTAATTTGGGAATTCAATTTTTTCCCCCGGTTTAAATTTTCCCCAAAATTTTTTTTTTTTAAAATTAAAAAAAAATTTTGGTTTTTTTTAAAAACCCTTTCCCCCCCTTTTTTGGGTCAATTTGGGTTTTTAAAAAAAAACCCAAACCCAAGGGAAAAAATTTTAAAAGGGAATTTAAAAAAATTTTTTAAAAAAAAACCCTTTTAAAAAAAATTTTTTTTTGGGGGAAAAAAAAATTTTTTAAAATTAAAAAAAAAAAAAAAATTTGTATTTTAAAAAAAAAAAAAAAAATTAAAATTTTAATTAGGGAAAAAAAATTTAAAAAAAAAAAAAAATTTTTTAAAATTCCCTTTAGGAAAAGGGGGGGAAAATTAAAAAAATTTTTTTTTAAAATTTCCCGAAAGGCTTTTTCCCAACCTTTGGGAAAAAAAAAAAAAAAAAACCCCTTTTAAACCAAAATTTTTTAATTTCCTGGGAAACCCCCAAAAAAATTTTTTAAAATTTTTTTTTAAACCGGTTTTTTTAAAAAGGGGTTAAATGGAATTGGGTTTTAAAAACCAAGGTGGAAAAAAAACCCTTTTTTTTTTAAAATTTTTTAAAATTTAAAATTTTTAATTTTTTTTTGGGGGGGTTAAAAATTTTTCCCGGTAACCCGGGGGGAACCCTTTTTTTTTTAAAAAAAATTTTTCCCCGGGAAAAAATTTTTTTTTAAAACCCCAAACCCTTTTTTTTTAATTTTTATTTTTTTTAAAAAATTTTTTTTTTTAAAATTGTTTAAAAATTTTTCATTAAAATTTAAAAAAAAAAGGCTTTAAAGGGGAAACCTTTTTAAAAAAAAAAATTTTTAAAAAAAATTTTGGGGGGGTTTTTTTTTTTAAAATTTAAAAATTTTTAAAAAAAAAAAAATTTTTTTAAAAAAGGGGGGTTTTTTTGGAAAAATTTTGGCCCCCCCCTTTTTGGGGGGTTTAATAAAAAAATTTTTTTTTTTTTTTAAAAAAAAAAAAAAAAAAAAGGGGAAAAAAAAAAAAAAAAAAAGGGGGGGGGAAAAATTTTAAAATTTTTTTAAATTTTCCCCCAAAAAAAAAAAAAAAAAAAAATTTTTTAAAAAAAAAGGGTTTTTTTTTAAAAAATTTTTTTTTTTTAAAAAAAAATTTTTTTTTTCTTTTTCCAAACCCAAATTTAAAAAAAAATTTTTTTGGGGCCCCCCTTTTTTTTTTTTTTTTCCCTTTTTTTCCCTTTTTAAAAATTTTTTTTTAAAAAAAAAACCCCGGTTTTTTTTTTTTCCCCTTAAATTTTTTTTTTTTTTTTTTTTTTTTTTCCCCCCCCCCCCTTTTTTTTTAAATTTTTTTAAAACAAAAAAAAGGGTTTTTTTGCCCCAAAAAAAAAAACCCCCCCGGCCCATGAAAACCAATTTTCCCCAAAAATTTTTTTTTAAAAGGGAAAACCCCCCTTTTTTTTTAAAAAAAATTCCCCGGGGGGGTTTTTTTTAAAAAAAATTTTTGGAAAACCCCAAAAAAAAAAACCCAAAGGTTTTTTTTTGGGTTGGGGTTTCCCCCAAAAAAAAAGGGTTTAAAGGAAACCTTTGGAAAAAAAAAAAAAAAAGGGGAAAATTTTTCCCATTTAGGGTTTTTTTTAAGCCTTTTTTTAAAAAATTTTTTTGGGAACCCCCCTTTTTTTTAAAAAAATTTTTTTGGGAATTTTGGGTTTTTCAAAAATTTGGGCCGCCCAATTTGGGGGGCCCCCCCCTTTTTTTTTAAAAAAAAAAAACCCAAAAAAATTTCCCAAAAGGGGGGGGGTTTTTTTTTTTAAAAAACCATTCCTTTTTTAAAAAAACCCCTTTTTTTTTTTTTTTTCCTTGGTTTAAAAAAATTTTTGAAAAAAGGGTTTTTAAAAAATTCCCCCTTTTTCCCCTTTTTTTTTGGGGGAAAAAAACCCGGAACCAAAAAACCCCCCAATTTTAAAAAAAAAAATTTTGTTTAAAAAGGGGTTAAATTTTAGGAAAAAAAAAAAAAAAATAAAAAAAAAAAAACCCAAAAAAATTTTCCCCTTTTTTTAAAAAAAAAAATTTTTAAAAGGTTTTTTTTTTTAAAATTTTTTTTTAAAAACCTTAAAAAAAAAACTTTAAAAAAAAGGGGAAAAAGGTTTTCCCCCTTTTTTTTTTTTTTTAAAAAAAAAACCCAAAAAAAATTCCCATTTTTTTTTAAATTTTTTATTTTTTTTTTTAAAAAAAAAAAAAAAAAAAATTTTTTTTTTAAAAAAAAGGAATTTTAAAAAAATTTTAAAAATTTTCCCAAAATTTTTAATTTGGGAATTTAAAAAAATTTTTTTAATTTTTTTAATGAATTTTTTTTTTTAAACCATTTTTTTTAACGGTTTTTTCCCCCCAAAAACCCCGAAAAAAAAACCCTTTTTTTTTTTTTTCCCCCGGGGGGGGGGGGGGGCCCCCCCCCCCCCGGGGTTTTTTGGGGGAAAAATTTTTTCCTTTTTAAATAAAATTGGGTTTTTGGTTTTTTTTCCCAAATTTTTTTTTTTTTAAAAAATTTAAAATTTTTTTTTTTTTAAAAAAACCCCCCCTTTTTTCCCCAAAAAAGGGGAAATTTTTTTTTCCCCCCCGGGGGTTTTAAATTTTTTTCCCCCCCCAAAAAAAAAAAAAAAAAAAAGGGAAAAAAATTTTTTTTGGGGGAAAAAAATTTTTAAAATTTTTTAAAATTTATTTGGTTTTTTTCCCTTTTTTTTGGGCCTTTTTTTTTTGGGAAAAAAAAATTTTTTTTCCTTTTTGTTTTTTGGGGAAAAAAAAAACCCCCCAAAAAGGGGGCCCCAAATTTTTTTTAAAAAAATTTTTAAAAAATTTCCTTCCCTTTTTTTTTTAAAAATTTTTAAAAATTTTTCGGGGGGGGGGAAAAAAACCCAAAATGGGGTTGGGGGGTTTTTGCCAAATTTGGTTTGGGGAAAAATTTTTTAAAAAATTTCCCAATTTTTTTTTTAAAGGGTTTCCATTTTTTTTTTTTCCCGGGATTTCCCCTTTTTTTTAAATTTAAAATTTTTTTTAAAAAGGGGGGTTTTTTTTTTTTTTTTAAATTTAAACTTTTTTTTTTTTTTTTTTTTTTTTTTTCTTGGTTTTTTTTAAAAAAAAAAATTTTTTTTAAAAAAAATTTTTTTTAAAATTTTTAAAAAAAAAAAATTTCCCCTTGGAAATTCCCTTTTTAACAAAAAAATTTTATTTTTTAAAATTTCCCCAAAAAATTTTTAAACTTTTAAGGGTTTTTAAAAAAATTTTTAAAATTTTTTTTTAAATTTCCCTTTAAATTTCCTTTTTAAAAAATTGGTTTAAATTTTTTTTTTTTTTTTTAAAAAAAATTTTTTAAATTTTTTAAAACTTTTTTTAAAAAAATTTTTCCTTTTTTCCAATTTCCTTTTTTTTTTTGGGGTTTTGGAAATTTTTCCTTTTTTTTTTTCCTTTTAACTTATTTTTCTCTTTTAACTTGGGGGAGGCCCTAATCACCTTCGGCCCTTTGTTACTTAAGTTATTAATTTAAAACAGGAAACCGGAACAATTAAAGGCAATTTTAAAAGGGGAGAAAACCTTTGGGTTTTGGGTTAATTTAAAATTATTTGAAATACCAAAGTCTTTACCTTGCCTAGACAGGGGACTGAGGGCCCCCAATTAGCAAATAAAATCCTAAAACATACCTGTAACAGGTGTTCCTTAAACCCGGGTTTAAAATAACCCACTTTTTTAATTTAAACTTTTTAAAAGAACTTGAAAATAAAAAAATTATTTTAAACAAATAATTTAAAAGGTTTAAAATTGAGTCCAACCTTTAAGGATTCCACCCAAAAAACCATTTTTTTTTCCATTTAAAATAAATAAAGATTTTTTGATAATTAAACTTGGGAATAAATGCGATTAAAGGAAAAAAAACATAAAAGTAAAAACCTAATTGTTAAAACTGGCTGCTTGCACCTCCTTTCTACCGATTGCAAGCCCACCCATTCCAGTACTTTAATTTCAAGTACCAACACCTGTTAAAAGATCATGAAACTGCTCAATGACATAAACAAAGGGTTTAAAATGATGTGTTAGTATATCACCCAGTATATCAGTGGATGTTTCCGAACGTATTTTTTCATTATTGATAAGATGCCTCTTGTATTCATACTCAAATGTTATATCTTATGCTTTTGATTTATCAATTAAGGGTATGGGTTAAGGTTACAGGAAAAATCGTGTTAATCCGTTAAGGGCGTGGAGTAACATCATTTCTGACTCATTTTCACTAGAAACACCCTTTAAACCCTTAACCCCTTTTCGAGATTTCGATTTTAATTTTTTATTTAAAAGCCGATTTTTATCCAATATTTTTTTTTTTTATTTGTGTGTCTTTATGATTGTTATTATTACATTTTTAATTATTGTAATAAGTGCTTGTGAACAACAAACAAAATTGTTACATGGGTTACTTAAAAGGGCCGGTAGCCAGAAAGTTAAGAAATTAAAAAAGATATTAGAAAGTTTATTTTTCTAAGGATATCTAAAAAAAAAATTATGGCAGTTTTTCCAGATATGTTTTAAAATATCTACTTTCATCAGCCATCTAACGGGGTTACCAAAATCTAGGGTTTTTAACTTGAAAAATTTAATTTTTAAGGGCGAAGGTGGAAAGAAAAATAATACTTAGCCCTAAACAGTAAAATAAAACAATACTAGTATGTAAACATGAAATGTTATTTTTTCAATTACCTAGGTTTCCACACAACTTTTTCTTCTTCTACAGTTCATGTTCAACATGGCCGCCTCTTGTTTTCTTTTGCATTGTCCATCCTTCTAAGGACCAGTCTTCACTTTTGGGTAAAGTTGTCCCATTTTTTTGCTGCATCCACAATCCTTTCTTTTTGGTTCTTCACATGAAACTGGACTACCGCCGATACAAAGACTTTTCATCCCTACAAGAAAATCCTAAGAAGGTCCGGACTTCTTGGCCTGGCAACGGCCCACCTCCCATCCATTTGTTTAAATTTGTGTCCAAGATCTCTGACATTTTCTGAAATGGGCGGGGAGCCATCCTGTTGGAACCACTGTCCCTATGGAGAAGTTGGGGGGATCATCCAGCAAATCATTAAAGGCTCCTCTCAAAAGTTTGTGGTTTCCCATTGAGGTTGTCCGGGAGAAAGTGGGTCCAATCAAATGATTGGAGATAATGCCCATCCACAATTTCGCTGGTCTTCTTTGAGACCCTTTTCACTCTTTTCTTTTATTGGGTTCCTTTGGTTCTTTACATTTAAATTAATGGCGTTGTTGAAGTTGGTTAACCATCTTTACCAAATTTCGACCATCTGTCCACAAGATATTTCTTGAAAATCTGGGTCTTCTACGGGGGCCTTTAGCATAAACTGCAGAAATAAATCTTCCGGGGTCCCTTTTAATTAAAGGTGGGTGTAATTGGTAAATTATGGAAATAAGGCCGGAGTAAAAAACCAACCCTCCATTTGAAAATCCCAGATCACGGGCAACAACCCAAATTAGTAAGGTGGGTCCGCTCAAAGGTTGCACCATCTCATTGTCCTTGTTCTTCGTCGTCATTAATTCTGATCTTCCCATGTCTGGAAATTTTCGTCTTAAAACGGAGATAGTTTCCAAGTTTTGAAAACCTTCAAAAACAGCCATCCGGCAATTCCGACGATCGGGGTAAGGTTATTATTCGTTGCGAGCTTCGGGAACCAATCGCAGAAATCCGTAACAAATAAGCATATCGGCATATTCCTCAGGTGTGTAGGCCGACATCTTCAACCTTCCGATTAAAGTACAAATCAGGTCCAGTTCCTTGGCCACAGTAGTCCAAAAACGGTCCCAGTATTACAAGGAAGTCGAAAAAGAGCAAACGATATCACATCTACTTGTACCGAAGGCCAAAAGCAGACTTGATAATTCCAAACAATCCAAAAGTAAAACCTCGAACAAAACCGCCATTTTGCCGAAAAAAATAATACGGTAACCTACCAAATAAACTTAAAGAACAATAGGCTCCGGGACCGGTTACCTTGGGACTTTGGGATTAATACCTTAAGCGTCCCAAATTTTTTTTCCTTGAAATGTAATACATTCCCTGATTAATACCCGTTAGATAGCCGATGAACCAGATATTTTTAAAAACATATCTGCCGAACAAATCCATAATTTTTTTTAGATATCCATTAGAAAAAAATAAACTTTCCAAATATCTTTTTTTCTTAACTTTCACTTGTTCTACGGCCTTTTAAAGAACCTTATGTACAATATTAATGTTTTGATGTTCCTGGCATCTTATTACACATAAAAATGTTAAAATAACAACCCAAAGAAACAACAAATAAAAAATAAAAATAATATTAGGATAAAAATCCAAATTTTAAATAAAAAAAATTAAAGTCGAATATCCGAAAAGGGTTGTTTGGGTGGGGTGTTTCCTTAGTGAAATGGTCAGAAAATTTCCCACCCTAACGGATCTAGCACGACTTTTCCTGTAAATTTGATATTACAGTATTTATTTGCTGATCCGTACCTTGTCCTTACATCTCACTGTTGCATGGAGACTGGATGATCTTGTCCCATGTACAGTTGGACCTTAATCCATTACCTTTTCTTCTTTTATATTAGAAGATATTAAAGTCCCCTTGGTTGGATCATTCCTTCTTTCCATGCATTTGATTTTCCAACTGTAATTCCAATGTGGCTTTTCTCAGATTAGTTCTTTAATTTAACGTTTCCAAATTGGATAAAAGGTTGCCCATGATCTATACCTAAATTGATCCATCCATTTTTTATACATCTTTGAATGCTCAATATGGCTTCTATCAACCTTTTGGAAGGCTAGGTGAGTCAATCCGTTAATTGCTGGTCTATTTTTCTAACCACAGTTCACCAGTCCCCCGCAAATCCCATTTTGTCTTATAATATTTTGGGTGTTACTTGGTCTTTGTAAATCCAAAGGCCTTTTGGGGATATTATGGGGGATTGATCCACATTGGAAATAAAAAATTTATAGATAATAAAGAATTTCCAGGGACAGTTTTAATAACCAACTCCAGTATATATTTGGCATATGGTCCATAACTTCATTCAATATATTATTTTAAAGCCTATTTGGATTGCTAGTATTGCATCTTTTGGTTAATCCTTTGTTTTTACAGTTAATTTGGACCCCCATATCTCTGACCTTTGTATACAGGTATTCCTAGGCCACTTGGGGTTATTTTACCCATCCACACACAAGGTTATGGTACAATTGAATAAACTTTTACTGGATGTTCAAATGGCATCCATAATCCTATGGTTCTTTAGTCTTTTTAGTTAATAATTCAGCTCATAACCATTTCCCAAACGTCCATACCAAACTTTCCAGACCCTAAACAGTTTCCATTCATTTTTTTGATAAAGTGTAAGGAGCTAGTGTCAAAAAGAAACCTTAGCTATGTTATAAATGGAATCAACATGGGAATTAACCTTCCATTAGCCAGATCATTGAAGCATCAGTCTCTTTCCCATCTAAGTGATAAGGAATATTAGACGAATTCCTTAACATTTTGCCACTGAACAGATTTTTATTACTTTTTGCTTTGTCTATAGTCGACAATCATTGATGAGAAACCGGCAAATCTTCCTTAATTTAATGTTCAATTTTGGCCATGAAATTTGCCGGACTTTCGTTTGAGGTCCTTCTTGGCAATTCATCCTTAAATTATCTCGTAAGAATGTCTAATTTTTTAGCTTTGGTTTGGAAAGACAAAGATCACGTGGATTTTGAGCCACGGATTTTTGGGTTCGGAGAAATTATAACCTTAAGCCCCAAAAGGTGAAGTTGTTCTTCGAAGGAGTATAGAGATAAAAAACCATCAATAATCAAATTCCCCTTAGGAACCTCCAACAATATTTTCTTATCTATCAAAGGTTTTACCAGCTTGTTTATCTTTGGTTTTATTGATGGTTCCAATTCCATATGACATTTGGTAGTGGAACAGGGTCGAGGGTACCCAAACCTTTTCAATTTCCCATTTTTGTTGTGAGATATACCAACAATCTTCCAAAATAAATCCTTTTAGTTTAACCTCTTCACCTTTCCAATTTGACGTTTCACTATTTTCTTTCTTTGGAAATTATGAATAACATTTCTTTGGATAGATTGTTCAAAACGATGGGGATTTCTAAAAATATTTTCCTCTGCTCTTCTCCAATTTCCATAATATTCATTAGAAATTCATGAACTTCATGACTTGCAGACTGTCCAGTACTAATATTGTATAACAAGTTATTCTTTAATGTAGATGAAAATGGATTTAAACGATTGTTAATACTATCTTCAAACTGTTGTATTTGTAGTTGACTTTTTTCTATTTTGCTTTTCCTCAAATCATTAGTAAACTCTTCTCGTTTTTTCATCAGCACTTCGGTGAATACGTGAGAGATAATTTCCGTTCGTAGACCATGGCTTTTGCTCCACCTTTGCCGAGCAGATATTGAGTTCTTCATACATGCAATGCCAGTTGATCGTTTAGCAGCATCAGCGTTGATCGTACTTTCAACAATAAAGTCTACTTCTCGTTTGGAAAAAGGCTTATCAGTTCTTTTTATCCCTACTATGACATTGCGAGGATGCGATTGCTCCACATTTTCCAAGTTGCACTGGTATAAAGTGAGGTACCTAGCATAGTTTTGATGATTGAAGACAAAAAACAGATTGGTAATGAGTGGCAGAGTATATTTGTACAAATCAATATCACCTGTGCGAATACTTCGGTCGAAAAGAAAGTAGTTGTTAACCATTTCAACATAAGTAAGATAGAATTTCGGTGTACTTCCATGATCACCATTTAACGTTTTTTACGGAAGTCTTCATATTTGTATAATATATTTATAAAATCAACATTATCTACTGTAGGGTATGTAATTAATTTTCCACTAATGTCCACCTTTCCTATTTCGAAAAGCTGTCAAGAAGCGTAAACACTCATCGCTTACTGTTACATTTTCTTTCTCAGTGAAAAATTTGAAATGCATTATTTCAATATAAACAGACATAAGAGGATGTAAGCGTTTACATCTGTTGAAGTGCTTCCCCAGAAGAAATGAATTTACAGATCCGCTTGCCAATAAATCACAATTTTCGATGTATTTACCAATCGCTTTGAACTGCGACATTGCTATGTGGAAAGGTCCCAAGTGAACAAAAATACGGTTCAATGGTGAGTCCTCATTTCTTCTCAGCTCTGAATTTTGTATTTTCTAACGATTTACTAGCTATGGCCCAATCATAATGTACCTGCGCGTACTGTTGTCCGCATTCTTCAGCACCTTTGATACTCCGTATCATAGTTTCATGTACCACGTAATCTTTGGTAGGTGATTCATTGATAGGGGTTAAATAAAATATATCTTGAGTAATATTTTTGTCATTGGCAATTAGAGCGTTAAATCCCACCCACATTGGTGTAGGTATTCAAAGCATGGCTTATCATCCATACTCTATCTAACCTTTTAGCTTCATCTAAATTAGCAGGTGCATTATCGTTTGCCGGCAATTGGAGAGTGCCTTCAAACTTTGGAGTTTCTGTAAGTGGTTGTATAACGAGAGTATCGGCTTCGTAGTGTCTGCGGAATCGTTTTCTACGAGGCTGGTTACTTCCAATACCATCGTTACTTTCCTCAGAAGATATGTCAACTCGTGGAGCGTGATCTTGAAACGAAATTCCAACTGTGTCATGCATAGTGTCTTTACCATCACATGTTTCTACATATCGATCAAAATTATCGAAAGCAAAACTACTATTGAGAGATGGTTGCAATACCTTACCAGCAGGGCATACCTTCTCTGTTTCCGATATAGTATAGGTTGCTTCCGTCTCCAATTCTAATACTTTCGAGTACGAAATGCAATGTCCGTAGGAATGTAAGAGGCGTAGAAGCTTTTCACTACTACCCAAACTTTTGACTGTTATTCCAAGAGTTATATGTTTAGATGTCTTAACTCTTCCTCTGTGAATAGCATAAATAACATCAGAAGCATAAGACTTGGCTAAGACCAACATTTTCGGGTCTTTTATTTTAACCTCACCTCCAGTTAACAAAAGAGTATAAAAACGTAATAGAACATATGGAATTTCACATTCACTTTTGATCAGTTGTGACGCAGTTACATTATCATTGATTGGATTTTTTTCAACCCCTAGAACAATCTTGCGCAGGAATAACGCTGAAGAATTAATGGTGTTTTCTTCATTCACGTACGTCATATCAATATTTTCTAGAGTTGCACTAGCAGAGACAACGTGTTTGCATCTACGATTGTAAATAATAATGACAGCACCCTTGAAATGTTCCGAAATTTCACTTTGTATATTGGACGTGTCAAAACACTTAGATAACTTCTGATTATCATACTCTTCCAATAAAAATTGTCTGAATAAATTGAGTAAGAAAGAATATTGGAAAATGCGCATATTTTCGACAATTTCTTCCTGAATAAATTTTAACAGATTATTACGAGCTCGTTCGTGTTTTTGTCTTCTTAAGTGCCAATCAGTATTTTCTTTTTTTTTTGTCTAGAGTTATTTAAATATTGAGTTTTACAAACCCTATGATATGGTATGGGCGCTGACATCTCTTGACATTGGTCAATCCTTTGTAAAAGCTCTAAATCATATTTTGCAGTAGCTATATCGATAATAATACAAAATGTTCCGTAATTTTTTTTCGCTTCAGCAAAGCTACATACCATGAGCATTGCGCACAAAATACACAAGCTGTTGGAACATGTTCAAAAGATACGTGCTCTTCAGGTTCTTCGTTATTTTCGCTGAAAAAAATTATTAATTTGTTTAGTCATAGTCAAATTGTTACAATACATGTAATTATTAGTTAATAATAGTACAACAATAAAAATTTTCCAAATATAACTGTCAATAAAGAATTTGTTATATTCCCTGTTTAAAAATATTGATTAAAAAAAGTTCACTATTATGAGATTTGAAATTTTTTCATTGATTTAATTATTGAAAATAAAAAGATAAAAATGTGATATACTAGATATTTTTGACAACTTATAATAAATAGAAATTAATACCTTGAATTATTCTCCTTGGCGTCTGGATCAACAATTTCTTCTATTTTTCGTTTGCCAGATAAGTTAGTCAATTGTTTATAACACTTTTGACGGTATCCTTTTTCCTCAAGATCTTTGGGCAATTGAATTGAAACAACATCCATGGATCTTCTGGAAGTTTTAGACTGTTGTTTACTCCTAACCTCAATTGCTTCGATGCAATTTTTTAAAATTGCGCTTGACAAACATTTTATCCGGTTATCAATAGGATCACCTGGCAAATCACAAATAAAACAAACACGTTCTTGTTTTTTTTCTTAAACATTTCTTTCATTTTCACTAGAATTTTCACTCTCCACAAGGTCAGACATGATCGAAGTGCTCACAAGACGTAAACAACAGCAACAGCTGTTTTCAATCTCCGCGTCAACTCCGAAGTGAATAGTACACACATAGTAGTCGAACTATGTGTGAACGAGCGCAACACAAACACCTTACTCGAGTCCAAACGGAAACATCCGAATAGAATACGATATTAACAATAAACAGTTTAAGTTGCCTCAACCGAAAATGTGCGAGTACCTACTTCTCAATAATATGTTGTATTTTGGAATTATAAGTGGCAACATGTCTATATTTTGGTATAAATCGATAGTATACAAACCCATATTTAACATAGTTTCTAACTAGAAACCTGGAATCACGAAAAGGCTATGAAACTGATTATTATTAAATTAAATTAAAATTTATTTAAATATTTGAAAACTTTATGCACAAGTAAGTACAAAGGCGAACTTAATGCCAAAAGGCATTATCTACCAGTCAACCTTTGGGTGGTACAGAGAAAATTCGGAAGGTGCGCAGATATTTAACAAAACAAAGAAAAGATTTTTAAAAAGCTTAGAGTTTATGTGTGTATACATTAAAACAAAATAATTATACATCATTAATAAAATTACGACAGGAATATTAATACATATTCTATACGTTAACTTACTTAAGTTAATACAAATACATAAACATAAATATACATATATAAATATATACATATACATATATATTGTAAATATAAATATATACATATTTTATAAAGTTTAAGAAAAAATACATTCGTTCATACTATGCCTTTGAACTTTATCCGCCGAAAAAAATAATAAAGCAGACCTTATACTTAGGTGACAGTTTTTTTGAGCAAGTGTTCCCGAACTTTATTTTTAAAAATGAGGCGAAAATTAGTACAAATAAACTATCTAAATGCCTTACTTTTCGTTATATGATTTTTTTCTTTTTCATTTTTTTCCCCTTTGAACCAACGAAAATGTACGGTATATGAAAATATATTATCTATGCATAAAATACTTTCGAAATAAATTAATTTGATGTTGTGTCAAATCACCCCTTGGACCACAGAAAGAGAGGGGGTTGCAACCCTTGGTTTTTTCCCCTTGTCGCATGATTTTTGTACGGCGTTGCGGAATAATGTATTAGAAGAAGTACTGAAATAGCAAGAAACTGATGCCGTACAAAATTAAATGACCAAATTCACCCTGGAAATTGTCGGAAAATCAAAAAAAAAATCCGACTTTGGCGCACCATTTTTTTACGGCACTACGCGTTGCCTTATTATTTTTCATGGATCTATCGATAGTAAGAATGCCGTACAAAAATATATGACCAAAATATACTCACTCTACCTGTACTTTTGAATTCTCACCTGCACTCAAAGTCAAAGTCAAAGTCAAATATCTTTATTCAATATAGAAGCATTACACTTTCTTATTGATTGTCAAATAATCTACCACCGGTTCGGAAATGGAAGCCTCTGACCTGAGAAGAACCGGCGTAATAAACTCAGCAGGACTTTCTTTTCTTCAATAAATTTTGCAAAACTTTTACATAAAACCATACATTTTACTACTTTGAAATAGCCTGGAGCTTTCATATTAAAACTATTATTTTCCAGAGATTTAATAGTTTCATGAGCCTCATTTAGTTTCGCTCTCAGTACAGAGGTGAGACTGAGGGCCTCCTCATATTCATCTCTGCACTGATCAAACCCATCGACTATACTTTGCAGATTATCATTCTTTCTGTAGTGCATATTTACTATGTAATTCAGCTAGTTCCTTTTTCAAATCCTGATTTTTATTGATAATCTGCAAAGTTTCCTTTCATTATCGTCTCTCTCCTTAACAATTACACACTGATTCTTTGCCTTTTACTCCTGGAGCGCCAAATGGAGCTGTTCCTTCTACCTGGCCGCCTTGGTGTTACGTAGGTCATCATGATGATTTAATTAAAAAAGAACGAAACCGTGAACAATGAAGTGACAATTAAAGGAAAGGAGAAAACAAATTTGGTTTGTTACTTAGTATTTGAATACAAAGTCGTTACCTGCTGCATGACAGCTGGACGACACAATTAGCACGTGTAATCGTATATAACACTACCTGACTCACAATTAATAAGGTATAGTCACTAAATATCGTCCCTTTTTGTAAAAAATCAAAATTTAAAATGTACATACAATAAGTCAAATGAAACGTCAAGAATAGCATCAACATTCTTTATTCTTAAAAATAATCAAAATGTATATTATATCATAGTTAGAAAAGGTTTAAAAATAGCTTAACAAAACACTCAAATTATGAAAATTTTTTAAATGTGCTCATTTCGCCCTAGGGACGATATTGAGATCAAATAATCAGTACTAAGCTGGAGTTATACTAACAATATTATATAAAAAACCAACATAACTATGATATTAATGTCTAATCAGTTCTTTTCTTAATTATTTTAATCATTGGTAAAGACATAAACAGATACTTTCTAATTCTCTAAACAATTATGCAGACATATTTTGGTCCTGGATTTTCAACGCAATCTTGTGCATCCACTGGAAACATTGTATGCATCTTATCCATTTTCTCCTTTTATCTTGAGAATAGGTATTATGACAAATTGGGCATTCTGCGTCATCATTCTCGCATATCTTCATCGTCAGTAGACACCAAAACTGAGGTCATTAGGGTCCGTTCACATAGACCGGCTCGAGACATCATCTGTTCTTTCTTTTCACACAGACCGGGTCATACGCTTGGAATTGGCAGCGGAGCCGCCAACTATTTCACATCGACCGGCTGGAAGAGATCTGAAAGTGGGTGCGGTTGGATGTGCTCGGAGCACGGTCGGATGCGCTCGAGCTCGGGTGGATGACTCTACAAAGGCAGTGCCAGTATTCCGCAGTCTGCTTTGTTTCAGTGTGTTAACGTGGCTTTCTCAAACATGGATTTAGATAGCTCCGACGAATGAAATATATTTGTTAGCAAGATTACTTGTAGAACATAGGAAATAAGCTGCAAGGAAACAAATATGGGTAAAACATATTTGGAAAACAGACTAATCCATGGAGTTTCACACCATTTTCGAGGTGAATTGAGAGATAGCCAAAATTTTATGAGTATTATCGTATGGAATATAGCAATTTTTGAAATTGACAGATTTATTAGAGTACATAAACAAAAAGACTACAAATTATCGTTGCACCATTACAGCCGAAGAAAGGTTAACGGTAATCTTGTAAAATAAAACAATTATTTATACTAATCATGTTATTTAGATCCAAAATCACAGCCCTCCATTTATAAGCATTGTTTACGTTAATGAAAATGTAAATTATTTATACTAATCATGTTAAATAACACAAGATATCTAAAATAGATCACAAAATCAAAAAAAATAGTACAGATTTGTGTGTGTAATTACTTATTATAAATTATTATTGTTTTTGATTGTTATTATTTATGCTTATATGGTATTGTACCGTAAGTAGTCTGATCCTGGATAGTTTTAGAGGATATAGGTTTCGTTTGACACTAGGTAGAGTGATTGATTAGTCGATGGCGTGAATTTATAGACAAAGAATCAATTCAAATCTTACTATTTTCATACAGACTTAATTCAGCTTCATTACAATGTTAAACACGCGCCTTTAATTCGTGCTTGGACTTCTTTGGGAATGTTTCCACTGATCTGACATAGACAAAAAAATTACGTAATGCCTTGTCACGGGTGTAGTATTTCTTTTCTTCAAGATACTCTTCGAAACCAGCAGACATCTTTGTTAAGCGTGGTCTCTTTTTCGAGCAGAAGTACTTGCAAGCGATTCAACTTCAGAATGGTCAGAACGTTTAGATGATGTCGATGGTGGTGGTATTGGTGGCTGAGGCTCTGAATCATCCGATGATAATGTTACATTAGATATTTGGTTTCGATTGCAGAAAAATGGTATTATAAAAAAGTTCTTTCAAATTTTATCAATTTGGACGTAGTTGCACCATCGCCACTCTTGCCTTTCGGTTATAATAGGCTTTTCTGAAGTTATCTCGCAGTTTCTTCCAACGATCCTGGACTGCGTCACTGGAGAAGAACAGAAATGAAAAATTAATAACATAACTCTTTTTTATTTTATAGTTTGTTTTGGTACAGGTCTTATATTTCATTTTGTGTGTTTGTTTTATTTTACAGATTCCTATCACTGGTGCAGTTTCAAAACTTGTCATTTAATTTTCGAATGGAATTTCTACAGTTCATTCAATTATTCATGAGACAATCAGAGTAATTTGTGATGTTTTGATGCCCATAGTTATGCAGATGCCAGATAAAGAAATGTGGAAAAGGTTTCACGTGATTTCTTTAATATTTGGAATTTTCCTAACTGTTTGGGCGCTATAGACGAAAGCATGTCAATATGACAGGCACCAGATAATAGTGGAAGCTTATACTATAATTATAAAACTTTTCAGTACAGTGTTACTAGCTGTGGTCGACGCGAAATACAGTTTTTTAATTGATGTCGGATCATATGGTAAAATAGCGACGGCGAATTTTACAGAATTCAAAATTTTGGAAAAACTCAACACCAATCAGTTAAAGCTGCCCAAACTAAACCTCTTACCTAGTACTCACTGAAAGTTACCACATGTTTTATAGGAGACAGAGCATTTCTGAGCAATACTATATTGCGGCGTATCAAGAGAACAAGCAGAACAGAATTATCAAAAAGTATTTAATCTATGCGTTTAAGCAGGGCAAGAAAAGTCGTAGAATGTGCATTTGGAATGCTAACTCAAAGATTTGAAATTTATCAGAAACGAATGAAAATTCAGCCAGTACTGTGATTTAATTATATTAGCAACTACATGTTTACATAATTTTTAATAGAAAATCGGACGCCAGGACAAGAGAATGAATTTCACAGCAATATAAATTTATTAACAGTAAACAGACAATAATAATGAAAACAGTTCTAATAGGACGCAGTTCAACACAGAGAATAAATTTAGGATTATTTTCATCAAGTGGTGCTAGATTGCAAAGATCAAGTGGCTACGAGTTTCTTAAGTTATATTTAATAAAATTGTCTACTACATGAGTATCTAACGATCAGATACTCAAACGAGTTTTATAGTAAGGCGCATTTAAACTCATGTTATTCTTATTTTGACTTTGAATCTAAACGTCGCAGCACGAGTTTAAAGCCCTGCTTTAAATTCGTTTGAGTATCTGAGGTATGTAAAGCAATGAAAACCTATACTACATCATTCCGAGACATTTGCTAATTTCCTCCCATGCATTGTCTTTCATTATCCGATCGCTATCATGAGGCTTGGTTATGTCAAATAAACACTCATATTTTGACACGAGTATTATTAATTTTTCATCATTCATCTTTTCGTACAAGTACGCACAAACTATTACGTTCAAATGTTGCTATCAAATGGCGGTCAGCGCGGCCAGTCGAGCTACGCAAGCGGAGCCAGTCGGCTCTTTATTACTTCACGCACGACGTTCAGGCATTTTAATGATTAAAAGGTGCAAATGCAAAACAACTTTACTACAATCACTCAAAACACTGTTTCCAACGTGATAAAAATCTGCTCCTCCTCGAGCCGGTCTTGCAGAACGGACCCTTATCATCAGATGATTCTTCTTCAGAAGACTGTGTTTTTCGTCGCTTTTGGTTCTATTTTATCGCTTCTAGCTGGTTTTGTTTTTTTTGCATTTCCAACTTTCTTTTTTCCTACTCTTCATTTTTCTCTGTCTGCTTCTTTTGCTTCCATTATGTCTTCCTTATGTGTGAGGCTGGACTATCATCGCTTTCCCTCGTCTTGTTGAAGTTGAAGGAGGTTCAATTACCGAATAGGATGCAATCAGCTGGAACTACAAATGGAGAAGAAGAACTGAATCCTGTTGTGATAATGGAGTTGTTGAGTCTTTCTATGATTGTAGAATGTAAGGTGAAGAGACAGCATTTACTAATGGTGTTGTGATGTTTGCATCAGCCGAAGAAGAACATGTGGAGAGTCATCAAAATTTTTCCAAGTTAAATGGAAATATTCCTGTTTTCGAAATCCGTTTACTGCTGTATCGATTTTACATGCTTTTGAATGAGCTTTCTCCAAATATTCTCCAATCTGGTAGTGAGAACAACTCGCCCTGGTGATTATTCAACCAATTCTCTATTTCTTGAGCATAGTATGTCTTCAAAGGAACATAAATAAGACATCTAATGGCTGCATATGATCAGTTGAATGAGGTGGAAGGCAGATTATTGATACTCCATTGTCACGTGCAGTGTCTATCACATCCAAATTCCTTGTATGGCTGTAATGCCCATCTCACACACCAGCAAAATAGGATCTTCTTTTGATGGTTTAACGATAGAACACAAAATGTCTCAGCCATTTTGTAACAGTTCAGGCTGGATCCAACCAGATGGATGGCATCCAGCAATGGTCCCTGGAGGAGTTCCATCAACAACTCAAGCTTTCAAATTTTTCTAGGAAGACCATTAAGGAGGAATAAATTGCCAGTAGTGACATACATAACAATAGTTACTAAGGCACTCCTTTCAGCAGATGATAATTTGTGAACTTTTTTGCCTTTCACAGTTAGGATTTTTCTGACTTTATGTTGAACTAGTGCTAATCCCTGTATCATCAACATTAAAAATTTTGTTGAGTTGAAGTTAATCTTTTGCATCTCAGGTTTTAATAAGTCAAAGAAAGTCTTATATTTTCTGCAGTAAACCTTGAACAGAGCTCGTGATAATGACTCTGGTTGCGAAATGATAACTCAGGATGACGAATAAACAATCTTCATCCATTTCTTCCGGCTTTCTTCTTGGTTTGTGAAAATGGATGTGAATATTGTTCTTATTAGCCAATTGAAATGCCATTCTTTTAAATCGGAACCGTGACACCATATAATTTTTGTCCATTGTAAGTAATACTTTACTAGTTCTTCTTCCAGATTCATCCAGCAGCACTGGTTTTCTTCCATTTCCTAATACCAAAGTTTCTGAAGATTTTTCAGTTTTTTTTACGTAATCTTTCAAAGTAGCTCTGGGAACATCAAATATTTCGCAGCCATTTTATAACCCATTTCATTGCCTTCGTCAGCTTCAACAGCTTTTGTCATCGATCTAGCATCCCATGTTTTCTTTTCGGCATCTACAAAAATAAAAAATAAACTAAAGTTCAAAAGATATATGAAAAATCACATAGCAGTTGAATTCACCATGCGAGATCCTAATACCGTCCGGGGACGAAATAAGGTTCACGTAAGGACGATATTAAGAAATTTTATAATCATTTTGTCACATCTATTTAAGTAAATAACGTGTCATAACCTCAAAAATTTAACCTAATCAATTAGCATCTGAGGTAAACAATAGTTAGTTTGACTAAAAAAATGCATCAATAAGTCAGGTATTTCAATATTTTATGGTATCCGAGCATATTTTAATAAAAAACTTACCTTGAACACTTTTTTTGATTTTTAATTTCTTTTTGTACGATCGTCGTTACGCCCTCACTTTTACACGGTGGCCGACTGATGCAAGTAGCTTTCGGTTCGGGTCAATAATAATAGATGGCGCCTTTTAATCTAGTAGATATTGACGAAATTTGGCGACTGTACCTTATATTACTCAAGGTAAATAACCCACTTTTACACAATTAAACTTTTAATTAGTACTTAAGAGCTAATATTTTAATTATATTTTATACAAATAATTGGGAGAGGTTACAATTGACATCTTACGCTAGGAGTTGCCACCCGAAAAATCCATTTTTTTTTTCTTTAAACTAAATACAGACTATATTATTGACTAATGTAACCTAGGGAGTACATGCGATTAATTAGAAAAAATAACATAAAAGTAAATAACCTAATTGTTGAATAACTAAGCTGCTTGCACCTCTTTTCTACCGATTGCAAGCACACCTATTCTCAGTACTTTAATTATCATAGTACCAACACCTGTTAAGATCATGAAACTGCTCAATGACATAAACAAGGTGGTTAAAAATGATGTGTTGCCAACTATATCACCTAGTATATCAGTGGATGTCTCAGCACGTATTGTTTTCATATCTGATAAGATGCCTCTGTATTCATACTCAAATGTTATATCTATGCTTTGATTTATCAGCGGTATGTATATATTACAGTATTTATTCTTGCTGATCTGTACTATGTCATACATCTCACTGTTGCATGAGACTGATGATCTGTCCCATGTACAGTTGGATTCATAATCCATTATACCCTCTGTCTTTATATTAGAAGATATTAAAGTCGCCCTTGGTTGATCATTACATGCTTCACATGCATATGATATTCCAACTGTAATCTGGCAATGTGGCTTCTCTACGATTAGTTCTTTAAGTTCAACGTTTCCAAATGATATAGTGCCATGCCCACTTGATCTATATCTATAATTGATCCATCCATTGTTATACATCTTTAGATGCTCAATATGGCTTCTATCAACCTCGTATGGGCTAGTGCTAGTCAATCTGTTAATTGCTGGCTCATTGGTACTACACTTTACAGTACACGAGTCCACACTGCAATCCATATTGTTGTCATAATATAATATTTTGGTGTTATGCTTGTCTATTTGTAAATCTCCAATTAGGCCTCTTTGGGGCATATTATGTGGTGTGATGCATCCACATTGAAATAAGTACCATTTATAGATAATAAAGAATTTCTCAGGTGCAGTTTCTAATAACCAACTCCAGTGATATATATTGGCATATGGTCCATAACTTCATTCAATATATTATTTATGTCATATTTAGGATTGTTAGTATTAAGCGATATTACTTTAGTTAATCCTTTGTATTTTACAGTTAATTTGACCTCCCATATCTCTGACACTAAATTGTATACAGGTATTCTAGGCCCACTTGGGGTTATTTGCCACCTATACCACACACAAGATGTTCCATGAGTACACATTGAGCCGACACAGCTTACTGATGTCATATGGCATCCATATCCATGTGGTTCTTTAGTCTTTTTAGATAATACATTCAGCTCATAACCATTTCCACATTCTGATCCATACCAACACTTTCCAGACCCTAAACAGTTCCATGTCATTTCATTTGATATAGTGTCTATAAAGAGCTAAACCTAGCTATGTTATAAATGGAATCTAGCTTTATGGACAACCTCTCATTAGCCAGATCATTGAAGCATGCAGTCTCTCCATCTGCAAGTGATAAGGAATATGTAGACAGATCATAACATTTGCCACTGTAACAGATTCTTCCATTACTTTTGCTTTGTCTATAGTCGACCAATCATTGATGAGAAACTGGACAAATGCTTCCTTGAATTTAATGTTCTTTAATTCGGCTATGAAATTTGCCGGACGTTTCGTTTGAGGTCCTTCGATGACGAATTCATCATTTCTTAAATTATCTCGTATAGAATGCTCGTAATCTTTTATGCTTGGTGTTGGGTAAGCATCAAAGATCACGTGGATTTCGGTAGCCACGTGATTTGTTAGATTACGGAGTAAATTATAACTTATAGCGCCAAAGGTAGAAGGTATGTCTCGAAGAGTATAGAGATAAAAAAATCCATTAATAATCACGACATCCAATTCCTTAGGAATACTCTCAACAATATTTTCTCTATCTATCAAAGGTTTTACCAGCTTCGATTTATCTGTTTTATTGATGGTTCCATCCATATGACATTATGGTAGTGGAACAGGGGTCAGAGGGTACTCCAGAATAGGGATGTAACGGAAGTAGTTTTATCGGAACCGAAGCCGGAATCGGAGTTTTTCAATTCGCTTTATCGGAATCGGAACCGGAGTCGGAATCGGAATCGGAAGCAGGGTAACATAAGAGAGAATTATTATTTAAGGACAAATAAAACATTATGTAGTATTTTTTTTTATTTTAAGTTTCAGTTGTAACATAAAACATAAAAAATGAACAAAATTGGCATATTTCCAAATAAAGAACAAGTTTAAATAAATTTATTTTAAAGCTAAAGTAGCATATACAGGGTGGGCCAGTGATTAGTTATCATTTAAAAAAATTACAGAAAAAAAACTATAAGACTTGTTTCAAAAAATATTTACCTATGAGACAGCCAGTGGACGGGAATTTACTTTTTAAAAATAATATCGGTTAAATGACGACCGTCCTGACTTCGGCATTCTTCTAAACGCGAACGGAAATTCCCCAATACTCTTCTGCACAAAGCCCGTGAGATTGCTGACATCTCTTCTCTAATCTTTGCTTTTAATTCAAGTAGTGTCCTTGGCTTATGGATGTACACACGATGCTTCAGATATCCCCATAAAAAGAAATCTGCTGGCGACAAATCAGGGCTCCTGAGTGGCCACAGGATATCGCCTCTCCGCGAAATCAGTTTTTCTGGAAACATCTCCTTAACGACCGGCAGGGACTCATTAGAAGTGTGGCAAGTGGCTCCGTCTTGCTGAAACCACGTTCTCCGATTGTAGCCAGCAAATTCCTGTAGCTGAGGGGACAGAAACAGTCGTAACATTTTCACATACTCAGTAGAGTTGACAGTGATCGTACGACGTAAAAATCCTCAAAGAAGTGAGGACCAATGATTCCTTTAGATGAAATTGCTGCCAATACAGTCACCTTAGGCGAGTGCAGGGCTTTTGATGCTTAGTTTGGGATTTTCGCTGTCTCCAATATCTGCAGTTTGTTTATGTAACGTGCCCGTTGAGGGTGGAAGTGGGCTTCGTCAGAAAATAAGATGTTGTCGAAGTTACTGAAGCGCTCTAACATTGTTTTCGCATAAAGTTTGCGTAAATTAAAATCATTAGGTTTTAACTTCTGCACCAACTGTATCTTGTATGGGTGTAATTTCAAATCTGATTTCAAAATACGGCGTAAGGATGTGCGTGATATTCCTAATTCAGATGAACGTTTGCGCGTCGATAAATCAGGATTTTGTCGAACTGAAGCCGAAACTCTGAGCACATTCTCTTCACTCCTACAAGTCCGCGCGGCACCGGCTTGCTTCACATTTAGTGTCGATCCCGTCTCTTCGAACTTCTTAACCCATTTCTTTATTAAAACTGTACTCGGACACTGATTTAAGTCGTGTAAGTCGTACTCAACCCAAAACAAGCGCCTTACAATAATGAGCGAACCATTGTTTAAATAAAACTGCTCAACGCAAAAAGCGCGCAGCGGGCCTGTGAACCGATCCATGGCGACTAAATTTCCGAGACACGAGCTAGCCGTTTGACCCCTCCTCGCACCCCACGCTGCTTGGGTTTGCGCGGGAAATCAAATTTAAATGTAAACTAATCAATGGCCCACCCGTTATTAATAATTATTATATACTAACTTACTAACGAACAAAAGCTTTAAAAAAATTTAATCGTATTAATTGACTCTAAAAGTAGCGTATTATATTTTACGAACAAAAGCTTTGAAGCTTTGTCTCCCTCTAATCTATTTCTTAAGGGGTCGTAGATTAGGCCAGCGCCACTAAAAAGTTGTTCGCTTGAGCTTGGTGGACACGACAAAAATTGAGGAGCAATTGATTGCAGGGGCTGAAATTTGGTATTACCATTAACTTTCCACCATAATAACGGATCATCACTAATACTCGGGGGAGTGGTGATTCCCCGCGCGACGCGTATGAACTTGTCGAATCATAACAGTTGGTCGGCACACGCCGCCGCACTCGCCCGCTGTCTATGCTTCGACCTCCGATTCAAAACTCCGATTAAAAAATGTCGGAGCCGGAGTCGGAACCGAAAGTGTAATAGTAATCGGAAGTTCCGACTTAACGGAACCGGAACCGAAGCTCCGTAACATCCCTACTCCAGAACCTTTTCAATTTCAACATTTTGTTGTAGAGATATACC
Source organism: Lamproptera curius (assembly GCA_029286875.1). Lineage (NCBI taxonomy): Eukaryota > Metazoa > Arthropoda > Insecta > Lepidoptera > Papilionidae > Lamproptera > Lamproptera curius. Next base: position 114,078 of record JAGSMT010000057.1, on the reverse strand, counting down.
TAACAATCTTCCAAATAAATCCCTGTGTAGTTTAACCTCTGTCACCTTTCCACCTTGACGTTTCACTATTTTCTTGGCTTTGAAATTATGAATAACATTTCTTTGGATAGATTGTTCAAAACGATGTGGATTTCTAAAAATATTTTCCTCTGCTTTTCTCCAATTTCCATAATATTCATTAGAAATTCATGGACTTCATGACTTGCAGACTGTCCAGTACTAATATTGTATAACAAGTTATCTTTCAATGTAGATGAAAATGGATTTAAACGATTGTTAATACTATCTTCAAACTGTTGTTTTTGTAGTTGACTTTTTTCTAATTTGCTTTTCCTTAAATCATTAGTAAACTCTTCTCGTTTTTTCATCAGCACTTCGGTGAATACGTGAGAGATAATTTCCGTTCGTAGACCATGGCTTTTGCTCCACCTTTGCCGAGCAGATATTGAGTTCTTCATACATGCAATGCCAGTTGATCGTTTAGCAGCATCAGCGTTGATCGTACTTTCAACATTAAAGTCTACTTCTCGTTTGGAAAAAGGCATCTAGTTCTTTTTATCCCTACTATGACATTGCGAGGATGCGATTGCTCCAATTTTCCAAGTTGCACTGTATAAAGTGAGGTATCCTAGCATAGTTTTGATGATTGAAGACAAAAACAGATTGGTAATTGAGTGGCAGAGTATATTTGTACAAATCAATATCACCTGTGCAGAATACTTCGGTCGAAAGAAAGTAGTTAGTTAACCATTTCAACATAAAGTAAGATAGAATTTATGTACTTCCATGATCACCATTTAACGTTTTTTACGGAAGTCTTCATATTTATATATATGATTTATAAAATCAACATTATCTACTGTAGGGTATGTAATTAATTTTCCACTAATGTCCACCTTTCCTATTTCGAAAAGCTGTCAAGAAGCGTAAACACTCATCGCTTACTGTTACATTTTCTTTCTCAGTGAAAAATTTGAAATGCATTATTTCAATAGCAACAGACATAAGAGGATGTAAGCGTTTACATCTGTTGAAGTGCTTCCCCAGAAGAAATGAATTTACAGATCCGCTTGCCAATAAACCAGAATCAATTAAAATTTCCGCTGAACCACAATTTTCGATGTATTTACCAATCGCTTTGAACTGCGACATTGCTATGTGGAAAGGTCCCAAGTGAACAAAAATACGGTTCAATGGTAAGTCCTCATTTCTTCTCAGCTCAGAATTTTGTATTTTCAACGATTTACTAGCTATGGCCGAATCATAATGTACCTGCGCGTACTGTTGTCCGCATTCTTCAGCACCTTTGATACTCCGTATCATAGTTTCATGTACCACTTAATCTTTGGTAGGTGATTCATTGATAGGGGTTAAATAAAATATATCTTGAGTAATATTTTGTCATTGGCAATTAGAGCGTTAAATCCCACCCACATTAGTGTAGGTATATTCAAAGCATGAAGCTTATCATCCATACTCTATCTAACCTTAGCTTCATCTAAATTAGAGGTGCATTATCGTTTGCCGGCAATTGAGAGTGCCTTCAAACTTTGGAGTTTCTGTAAGTGGTTGTATAACGAGAGTATCGGCTTCGTAGTGTCTGCGGAATCGTTTTCTACGAGGCTGGTTACTTCCAATACCATCGTTACTTTCCTCAGAAGATATGTCAACTCGTGGAGCGTGATCTTGAAACGAAATTCCAACTGTGTCATGCATAGTGTCTTTACCATCACATGTTTCTACATACCAATCAAAATTATCGAAAGCAAAACTACTATTGAGAGATGGGTGCAATACCTTACCAGCAGGGCATACCTTCTCTGTTTCCGATATAGTATAGGTTGCTTCCGTCTCCAATTCTAATACTTTCGAGTACGAAATGCAATGTCCGTAGGAATGTAAGAGGCGTAGAAGCTTTTCACTACTACCCAAACTTTTGACTGTTATACCAAGAGTTATATGTTTAGATGTCTTAACTTATCCTCTGTGAATAGCATAACTTGGCTAAGACCAACATTTTCGGGTCTTTTATTTTAACCTCACCTCCAGTTAACAAAAGAGTATAAAAACGTAATAGAACATATGGAATTTCACATTCACTTTTGTTCAGTTTTGACGCAGTTACATTATCATTGATTGGATTTTTTTCAACCCCTAGAACAATCTTGCGCAGGAATAACGCTGAAGAATTAATGGTGTTTTCTTCATTCACGTACGTCATATCAATATTTTCTAGAGTTGCACTAGCAGAGACAACGTGTTTGCATCTACGATTGTAAATAATAATGACAGCACCCTTGAAATGTTCCGAAATTTCACTTTGTATATTGGACGTGTCAAAATACTTAGGTAACTTCTGATTATCATACTCTTCCAATAAAAATTGTCTGAATAAATTGAGTAAGAAAGAATATTGTAAAATGCGCATATTTTCGACAATTTCTTCCTGAATAAATTTTAACAGATTATTACGAGCTCGTTCGTGTTTTTGTCTTCTTAAGTGCCAATCAGTATTTTCTTTTTTTTTTGTTTACAGTTATTTAAATATTGAGTTTTACAAACCCTATGATATGGTATGGGCGCTGACATCTCTTGACATTGGTCAATCCTTTGTAAAAGCTCTAAATCATATTTTGCAGTAGCTATATCGATAATAATACAAAATGTTCCGTAATTTTTTTTCGCTTCAGCAAAGCTACATACCATGAGCTTGCGGTTATGTCGTTTGCGTACTTGCGCACAAAATACACAAGCAGTTGGAACATGTTCAAAATATACGTGCTCTTCAGGTTCTTCGTTATTTTTCTGAAAAAATTATTAATTTGTTAATCATAGTCAAATTGTTACAATACATGTAATTATTAGTTAATAATAGTACAACAATAAAAATATTCCAAATATAACTGTCAATACAGAATTTGTTTTATTCCCTGTTTAAAAATGTTTATTAAAAAAAATTCACTATTATGAGGTTTGAAATTTTTTCATTGATTTAATTATTAAAAATAATAAGATAAAAATGTGATAAACTAGATATTTTTGACAACTTATAATAAATAGAAATTAATACCTTAAATTATTCTCGTTGGCGTCTGGATCAACAATTTCTTCTATTTTTCGTTTGCCAGATAAGTTACGGTACGTTCACACGGAGACACGATTTGCCGAATCTTATTTTCATCGGATCTGGAAAAACCGAATGTTGTATTCACACAGCACATCTTGCTTGGCCGTATCCGACGGCCTCGTATCGGGATCTCGTGAACTCACCATCCGGCTTTTATTAGCAAGAGCGCGACAGTTCCTCACGTTGATTTGGAAGCGATGGACGTGAACAGTCTTATACTATACTGGTATTATCGCCGTCAAGCGTCGTAGAAAAAGATTGTGGTTAAACCCAATAGGTACAAAGAAGATCAACAGTTGGTGCCTTTACAACTCTAATGCAGCAGTTAAGAAATGATCCACAAAATTTTTAACTACTTTAGAATGACTATACTCTACATTTGATAATCTTTTGAAAAAAGTGGAAAAGATTTGAAAAGCGTGATACAAATATGAGGAAAAGCTATTAGACCAGAAGAAAAATTAGCGATATGTATAGGTAAGATTGAAATACTGTATTTTATTATAATTAAATTATTTATTAAAAATAGATTAAGATATTATAGACAATCGCTTGTAGGTACACAGTTTGAAGTTTCCAACTACATATTATGAAAGTCTGGTAAATCAGAATTCGATTGAATACTTTGAGACTCTGGTAGATGCTTGGTACTGCGATGTAAAATAGCCTTGTGATTGTGCCACATTTGGTTGATAGTTGTATGTTGATGAGTGGTGCAGGAGACCATTCATTTCAGTGTCTTTATATTTTGCAGTAAATTTAAGACGCCTGATTGAAATTCTAATGTTTGATTATCGTTTAGCGTTGCCAATGATGGAAGTAGACTTTAAGAAAAACAAATTAGGTCTTCTTTCATTTCTTCTATCTTCTTGCATTCCATTTGATAATCTATAAACTCACTCATTTCTTATCAAACACGTTTAAATTCTGCTCTCGATGGTCTGCTTTTTTTTCTTTTCGACCACCTACTAAATTTTCATTATTACTTTCTTGTTGACTTTCATCTGTAAGCATCTTGATTATTTGCGACATCTTCACCGAATAAATTGTCCAGAGCCATCGCACTGTCATGGGTAACATCTGATGTAACTGTAGCGGCTGTACTATCGTCGCTGGGTTTGGTGTAACAATAGTTGCACTATCATGTGTGTCAGCTAGCGACACAATTTTTTAAGAACAACATTTGACGATGATAAACGTAGGCTCTGGACATGTCGCAGACGATCCTGATTTTTTGATTTCTTTTCTCATTAATACTCCTCATCCAGCTGTCTCTAATATTAGTCCACTTCTTTACGATCGATTTAGCTGAAAATATATAAATTTACTTGCAGATATATGCTTCTGGGTGTTCATACAAGGATTTACATTACGCCTACCGAGTCGGAGTGTCTACGATCAGTAACATTATTAGGAAGTAACGAATGCTATTTGGAACAATTTGCATGGGAGTTTATGACATTACCCAACACAATATCTGACTGGGAATATATCGCCAATGGATTTAATACTAGAGCAAACTTTCCCATTGCATTGGTGCAGTGGACGGTAACATATTAGGATAAAAAGCAAACAACAGTGGTTCCATGTTTATGAATTACAAAGATTTCTTTTCCATCGTATTATTAGCAGTGGTTGATTCATATTATAAATTTACATACATCTGTGTGGGCTCGTAGGAAAAGAATGCGATTCGACAATATTCAAGGAGTGTACTTTTTGGAAAAAACTAATAGATGGTGATTTGCAATTACCGGCAGCATGTCCACTGACAAACGATTCCGATTTATCGATTCCGTTGCGTAGTAATAGGCGATGAAGGTTTTGGCTTGCATCAACATTTGATGAGACCCTTAATGCGAAACCATTTGGATAGAAACAAAGAATATATAACTACAGATTAACCCAGAGCTTGACGCTATGTTGAGTGCGCCTTTGGGATATTAGCTAACAAGTGGCGAATATTTCATCGTCCACTGGATGTTGATACCAGCACAGCAATATCGATTGAAAGGCTTTGCACTGTACTTCATAATTTTATAATAGATATGGAAGGTGTACAGTCGAACATAGAAACAAAGCAATGTATCATCAGTGGTTAACGTGTTCACAGATGCAGCCAATGAACAAAATAGTACACGAGGTGGACGATGTGCTAATGTTATACGATCTGAATTCACAAATTATTTTATTTCTACTCTTACTCGAGTCCAAACGGAAACATCCGAATAGAATACGATATTAACAATGAACAGTTTAAGTTGCCTCAACCGAAAATGTGCGAGTACCTACTTCTCAATAATATGTTGTATTTTGGAATCATAAGTGGCAACATGTCTATATTTTGGTATAAATCGATAGTATACAAACCCATATTTAACATAGTTTCTAACTAGAAACCTAGAATCAAAAATTAGTACAAATAAACTATCTAAATGCCGTACTTTTCGTTATATGAATTTTTTCTTTTTTTCCCCTTTGAACCGACGAAAATGTACGGCATATGAAAAAATATTATCTATGCATAAAATACTTTCGAAATAAATTAATTTGATGTTGTGTCAAATCACCCCTTGGACCACAGAAAGAGGGTTGCAACCCTTGGTTTTTTCCCTTGTCGCATGATTTTGTACGGCGTTGCGGAATAATGTATTAGAAGCAGTACTGAAATAGCAAGAAACTGATGCCGTACAAAATTAAATGACCAAATTCACCCTGAAATTGTCGGAAAATCAAAAAAAATCCGACTTTGGCGCACCATTTTTTACGGCACTACGCGTTGCCTTATTATTTTCATGGATCTCATCGATAGTAAGAATGCCGTACAAAATACATATGACCAAAATATACTCACTCTACCTGTACTTTTGAATTCTCACCTGCACTCAAATTCAAAGTCAAAGTCAAATATCTTTATTCAATATATATTGATTGTCAAATAATCTACCACCGGTTCGGAAATGAAGCCTCTGACCTGAGAAGAACGGCGTAAGAAACTCAGGGACTTTTTTTCCTTTTCTTTAATAAATTTTACAAAACTTTTACATAAAACCATACATTTTACTACTTTGAAATAGCCTGGAGCGAACAGTGTGTGTTATCTATCAAGTAGTCATTACAACAATAATATCCTTTAACAAACGTTCCTTTACAACTTTTTTAAATTTATTTACAGATAAAAGCTGAACGTTTTCTGGTATTTTATTGTAGAAGAGTATATATTGTCCCATGAAGGATTTCATCGTTCTTCGGAGCCTAGTTTTTGGAAGAACATAATTATGCTTATTCCTAGTATTTATATTATGTGTGTCACAATGTTTTACAAAATCATTTTTATTTTTATGAACATACTTAAATTTCGACGGACCTCAAAAGACTTTTAAAAAAAACAATTAAAATGTTTTAACTTAATTTTAATCTTGTCTCGAGCGTGGTTAGAACAGAATGATTGCTTATTTTAATGTTAGTAATAAAGTCTCGATATAAAACAATAGCGTTAACATATCGTATGGCTACTCATTCATGCGAAATTCCACCTAGCGTGTGAACGCTTTACGTAGATGTCAGTAACGAATAACGAACGGGAATGCGGTTGAGGGCGATATAACTCCTCCTCTCCGTAAGTTCGAGATTATCCGAAAGATCATCTCGTTTTTTACACGTTGACAAATTTGTATTATCTTATGTCTAAATATTACAAGAAAATTATTAATACTAGTAATACAATTATAATATTAATTAAACTAGCACTTTTGAAAACAATACTATTCATATAACTGTTATGCAATTCATTTCACTTCATAATTTCACTTTTACTCTTCCTAGTATTAAGTTTAGAGACTGGATATCAGCTAAGTTGGTCCAACAAGATTTATTGTTTTAGTCCTTCAATTGACGGCCCAGTTATTATCTTTGGTAAGTGGATAATCGGCTGTTCGTAGGTTATCTTCTTTTCCCTGGGTTTTGATGTCTCTTCAGTATGTGGTCCTTGATCTCTGCTCTACAGTTATCTCTCGATAGTTAGAATGTGGTTCCTGTACAGCTTCTTGAGTGACTTCATTGTTACAAAATTGGTTTATAGTGGTTTCATCATATCAGTAAATCATCCAACGGTTCGCTTAGTACGATAGACCATGAATTTTCCAAGGTGACAGTTATTGGGTGTGCAGCTGGAGATGTTAGTCAAGAAATTCCATGATATCAGTGATACATTTATCATTAATAAACAGGTTGTATAGCTCGTTTGCAGAGAATCGGAGCTCGTCTATCTCCATTCAGCAATCGAGAGTTGCTTTCAAACCTTTCACTATATGGTATGTGGTTTTAGGAAGGATAAGTGTTGTCTGGCCGTTATTAAGAATAGGTAAGGAATTAGTTTATAATAGGTGAAGATCTTATTTCTTATTAGTGGATACTCATAATAAATTTTATCTGATTTTGTTTAATATGGCTTTTAACTCTATGCATTGCTCTAATTTAAAATGTTATCGTAGGTTACTGAAATGGTAGCTTCTCGGATTTTTCTATCTGTTTTAAAACTAACATAAGTTCCTCTGTATCAATAATTGACTGATGTAATACCCTATTTTTACTAAAAGCAATTGCCGTCTCAATTTCATTTAAATGAGTGTATAAATTTTGAAAATGGTTAAGAAAAATGTTATAGATGTGAACGAGTCTAGTACTTGTCTGGTGGAGGTTCGATTCATTTAACACTTTATGTATACTTTGGATACTGTCTTCTAATTGTATAAAATTACTTTTAGTCGAATTTGCAATATTTGTGAAGGAACCGACTATTTCGGATATTATAGTTACTTTACTTTTAATAGCATCCTGTTGTGTCCGCAATTTCTCTAACAAGCTTTCGTATACTGCAGCGTCATTATTGTCTAGGTTCCCTGTGATAGCCTTAATAAGAGAGCCTAGTGGATTTAACAGTCCTCGTTTGATTCGAATTGAAGGAATTAATTGTTTAAATTTATTAACAGTTATGTTCATAGTGTAGTCGGTTTGTTTCTCCGCATTTATAAAATCTGAATCTAATATTTTAACATCGATATAACTTTGAACGTGCTTTTAATTTTAAATCTATCTATAGTGTTTTCTAATTCTTCGTAAATTAATTTTAAATCTAATATCTTAATAACCGTGGTAGGTCCCTGTACGGTGGTAGGTCCCCTGTTTACAGGAGACCGTCTGGGTGGGTACCCACCGCGGTGCCTATTTCTGCCGCGAAGCAGTATGTGAAAACACTGCTGTGTTCCGGTTTGAAGGGCACCAGTAGCCAGCGTATGTTACTGGTAAACGAGACTTAACACCCTATGTCTCACGGTAGCGCGTTGGCGATACCACTGGTATTGCCAATGTTCATGGGTGTCGGTGACCTACTTTTCCATCAGGTGGCCGACCGCTCTGTCTGCTGTAAGCCAAAAAAAAAAAAAAAAATAACTACCCAATTGTCATAGCTGACCGAAGGCTCGCCTTCGTTGACCGAGTAACAATCCCGGATTCTTGTCAATCCGAGTAGAGTGAAGGGCCTGGGTTCCATCATCTGGATCGCCACGAGAATTAACCTGTGAAGGGCGTTTAATATCTTTAACAGGTACGTTAGTATTACGTTTGTTAGTTTCGACGGAAACCACATATCTATTGACAGCTCCTGTAATGTGTGCCTTCTGATAGCGTGCTTTATCTTTACTCCGTCTTGTATTAACGCCTTTTATGTAAATTGTATCTCCTATGTCCAAATCGAACTGTGATTCACCTGGTCTTTTACTTTTTACAGACATTTTCTTCTCGATTATCTGATCTGTCAGGTACTTGTATAGGTACTTGGTTCTGTGTGCGTGTTCCTTAACTAACTATTGAGTATAGTGTTTGTTAAAATTCATGGAGAAAGCATTATTGGATTCAGTGTGCCCAAATACTACTTCAAATGGAGTAAGTCCGGTAGTTGAGTGAATTGTGTGGTCGTATGACATAACAGCGTAAGTCATTACAGATGCTGCGTCTCGTGATCTTATGTTGGATTTAAGGCATCGGTAAATTTCGGTGATAGTTGAGTGGAACCTTTCGACCAATCCCATAGAATTGGGATTATGGCGGTACCAATGTGTGAGTAACTTTGTAGAGGTCTGATTTCTTTCATAAGAACGTTATTGAATTCCATACCGGGATCTGAGCTAATCCTGGTCGGAGTTCCGTAAAAAGAAAAGTATTTTATAAGTGCTCTTATGACTTCCGGGGTTGGTCGGCTGTTGATTTCAATGGCTTGTCCTAGTTTGCTGAATGCATCGATGATGGTTAGGAAATACAGATTCTATAGAAAATGTGTCTATGAATATCTCTTCAAATGGTTTATACTGCGTTTGAGTTAACTGAATTTCCGGTTTGAAGGGTTTACGGTCGTATTTCATCTTTTTGCACACTTCACATGAATTTATGGTGCTCGCTATAGTCTGATCCATGTTGTTCCAATAGAATGTCCTTTTTATGTGTTTTGTGGTTTCCTTTATACCTCTGTGGCAACTCTTTCCTGTATGATATTGGAGGACTACTTCGCGTTGTTCTTTTTCATCTTCTATATATATTATACGTGATACAAACTGATTACGATGATGAATGTCGTCGAAATAAAAGAAGTATTTAATCTTGGGTCTAATATAGCTTTTGAGGAAATTTTTCACTAGATCTAAGTTATCTAGAGGTAAATGAACTTCTAGAACCTTTTGTTTGTCTCTGGAAATATCCTTAACTGAACATTCATTTCTGTTCCAAGTATGTACGAGTATTTGGTTTGGTTTCGTATCGATTGCCTCTTGGAGAATTACAATACCTGATGTGTCTATGTCTTCTGCAGAGATGTATTGTCCTATGCTATTTCTGGCCTTCAGATGCGGTGATAGTGCTATTTGGAGACGTAAAAGACACTTAGGTTCTTTTTCATTTAGAGAGGGATGCTTGCTGTTTCTGTATCAGATGAGATAGTTATCGGCTGTCCTGATTTTTCCTGTTTACATAATTGTTCAATTTCAGTTACCACGTCGTCTAAATATTTTTGGAGCTTTTGTTCTTTTCGTCTATATTAACTTTCAAAGATGCATCATCATTTTCGCTCAGAGAATTTAATCTTATTCTGGATAATGCATCAGCATTGCTATTTTGTTTCCATTTTGTAAATGATTTCGTAGTCAAATTCTGCAGGCGTAATTCCATCTGGTTAATTTACTTAGGCTCTTTATAGAATTTAACCAATCGAATGGTCGGTGGTCTGTGAGATAGTAAATTCCTTGCGTATAGGTAGGAGCCTGAAATGTTTAACAGCCACACAATTGCTTAGTAGCTCTTTTTCAATTGTGCTACTGGTCTCAGCATCATTTAAGGTCTGACTAGCAAATGCGACTGGTTTATCACTGCCCACAGTACATGCATGCGACAATTGCACCTAGAGCAAAGTTTGACGCGTCTGTGGTCAAAACAAAAGGTTGAGAGAAATCAGGATACTGTAATAACGGTGCGTTTGTGAGTAGTTCTTCATCTTTCGAAGGCATTTATGATTCTTAGTAATTTCGATTTTATTTTTCTTTTTAAGACAGGAAGTAAGAGGTTGCGTCAAGCTAGGAAGTCCTTTATGAATTTTCTGTAATATCCTACGAGTCCAAGGAAACTTTTAATCTCGGTTGATGTTCGAGGGTAAGGAAACTTTAATATGGCTTGTATTTTATCGTTATTGAGCTTCAAACCCTCTTTTGTAATTGTATGGCTAAATACAGTACTTCCTTCAAAAATTCGCACTTGTCTAGCGTTATTTTAGATTAGTTTCTCGCAGGCGTTTAAATATATCTCGTAACTTGTCTATATGCTCCTGTAGACTTGATGAATAGACATTTTGCTCATCCAGATAAACGAGACAATGTAGACCCTAGTAGACCACGAGGACGTTATCCAAGGCGTTGGAACAGCTGGTGCAGCGTGCGAAACCGAACGGCATCTCGTTTGAATTCGTAATGTCCTGACTGAGTAGTAAAGCTGTCTTTGGTCGATCTTTTCATTCACTTCAATTTGGTTATAGCCGCTTGCCAGATCTAAAGTGCTAAATATGTTGATTTACCTAGTTTATCAAAGAGAACTGTATATTAGGCAAGGGATACTTGTCGTCTATTGTTATGTCATTAAGGCGTCGATAGTCTATTACCATTCTAAATTTCTGCTGTCCAGACGCATTCTACCTTTTTGGGTACAATAAGTGTACAGGTGCACTCAGGGTGAGTGAGAATTCTGAATAAATTCAGTTCTCAAGCATGCGTTTACTTGTCTCTGTATTTCCTCATTTCTGTAATGGGTGGATGTCTATACGGTCTAATGTATATCGGATCTTCATTTACAGTTCTTATTGTGTGTTGAACTTGATTTGTAGAATGAAAGGGGAATCTTTCACTGTAAAATATATCACGATATTCGTAAATTAGTTTGGTAATTGCCTTGGTTCTTCGTCGTTAGTATGATCTAGGCGAAGTTTGTGTAAATTTCTTTGAAATTTCATCGATCTCACATTCCGATATTGTTGTATTTATTGTGCAAGTAAATTTTCAAATGGAGTGACATTAAAGGTTCACAATTTGATAGTCGCTTTTCATTTGAAACATTTTGGATAATAGTTTCAGCAAAGAAGTTCAGTAGGACATACGTGCTGCTGCTTTGGTTAAATGCGAAATTTAACCAAAGCGCACTGGCTATGCGTATGTCCTCACTGAACCAGTGAGAAATTGACTATTGCATCGCCTTTCTGAAGATTCGTCAGGATTTTAACGCGTGTTTCAGATCGGGTTCAAATTAATTTCATGTTGCGGGTTGTAAATAATTGGAATATCGGTGTTAGGCGTTCGCAACATCTGGTGGTTCATGTCTACATTAGCAGCTAATTTTTTAAGAGGTCTGAGCCGATAAGCCTGTCGTATCGGCCATCTACTCTATAAATGTAGAATTATGCAGGTAGTTTGCATTTAAATGTTTTTAAAAGCGGTATAAGTATAACTTCATCATGGATGCTCTGTGCATGCGTACTACTACTGTAAATGGTTCATGATATTTGTACCTTTTAAAATATTCATTCGCTTTGTCAGGGCTTATAAACGATCGACTACTGCCAGTGTCAATAAGGAATTTTGAATTTATTTCCGGAATCATGATGTGCGATAGTTTTAAAATACTGTCAGAATAATTGAGGTGAATTATTTCACCGTCCCGTCGAAGGTTGCATTTTGAAAATTTTCATTCATTGGATTATCCGTTTCCAGGTTATCTGGTTCCTCTGGATGTTCTACATGGTAATTTTCAGGAACAGGCTCGTAGTAATCTTGATAATAGCCGTAATTATTAATTTGGGGTTCCTCTTCATATGACGCCGATAGTTCTTCATTGTAAAATACGTCATTCGTCAACATATTTTGTCTTATAGGCGCGGTGCGCATTGATACATCGGTATCAGCAAACCTTGCTGGCTGTTGGTGTGGAATGCCTAATTTAAATTGGTTATTTTGTGGTTGGAAACCATGCCTTATTGGGTTAGGCTGGATGCCGTATTTAAATTGGGGTGGTTGATGTGGGAAACCAAACTTGTTTTGGTTAGGTTGTTGGTGGTGGTGATGCCAAATCCTGAGTGTCTCTGTTATTAGGTATACCAATCTAAACCCACCACCTTTGAAACAGCGTTCGTGTTTGTTGTGGTTGGTTGGAACGGAAAGCCATATTCAGTAGTCCTCCAAAACAACCTTGTTGCACATTTGAAGTTGGACAACTTTTGTCCACTTGGGTTTGATGGAATTCCAAACTTGAATTGATTTACTGGCGAGTTGAAAGAATTGGTTTCACAACATTTTGTTGCAAGTTGTGAGATGATTGGATAGATTAAGACCTATTATTTCTTGCATTGTACTGGGTCAAGAAGTTAAGCTCCTCGTACTATAGCCAACGTCTCTAAGGTAGAGGTGCCTTTTGAGTCTTGATTCTAATTAAGTCCTCAGGAAGGTTGTATAAAACACGTTCAACGTTGTGCTATTATAAATTATTAATTTCGTGGCCTTAATTCTTCTATCTCTTAATCTCTTGAACTTAAGCAAATAATGAGCTTCTTATATTTTGAATTCTACTGCAAAATTGAGGATATGATTCTCCATTATTGATTTTAAGTGATTCAAGTTCAATCGCTATACACTCTTCAGAGCGGGGGTCGCCAAAATGTTGCGTCAAAATATTTTTTAAACCTTCCCACGTTTTAATGTCCGGATTGTCACTTAATAAAGAAGCTGCTTTACCTATAAGTTTGCTACTTAATGCGTGAAATTGGTACAGATTTTGTTGTATATTATCGTTACCTCCTGTTGTACTTAACACATATTCGCATATAATAATTTTTTCGTCCCCTTCATATCTAGGAATTAAATCTAAAATGTCTTTTGGTATTATAGTAACCGACATTTTGGTATATTATTTAAAATAAAGCAATTAGAATTAATTAATTTGAATTAGAAATAATACGGAAGAATTTGTTGCCTATTTTTGAGCTAACAAAATCAGATAACGTATCTTAAAAATTAATTCGACGATATGAGTTCGATTAATAAGGAAGAACAAGGATATATGGAAACAGGAAGTGAAAAGTTTTACTCACAGTCTGCTCAACCTCATGTCCTTCAGGTGATTCTGCCCACGTCGTGACGTTGGAGGTCTTGCGCGTCCTCTCGATGGATGCTGCACCGATGCGCGCGCGTCGCGGAAGTTATTTCTTTGGTTCGTGGATATCCTAACTCGACTACTATACTAATACACGAATCTATTTGGGGATCCGATGGACGTTAGTATAGAGACGAGATATACACAAGGATATCCTACCGGCTGCGCCACTTAAATTTCGACGGACCTCAAAAGACTTTTAAAAAAAACAATTAAAATGTTTTAACTTAATTTTAATCTTGTCTCGAGTGTGGTTAGAACAGAATGATGGCTTATTTTAATGTTAGTAATAAAGTCTCGATATAAAACAATAGCGTTAACATATCGTATGGCTACTCATTCATGCGAAATTCCACTAGCGTGTGAACTGCTTACGTAGATGTCGCAACGAATATGCGGAACGGGAATGCGGTTGAGGCGATATAACTATGTAGTAAACAATGAACGTACGCTAGGCCGTACCGCTATCACTAGTAGTCAAATTCAAACTAAGTAAAACAATGCATACGCGTCAAGCACAATAGCGGTGGCGCGTACGAGTTGTGACCTGTTGAAACTTGCGTGATCTATACATACATATTAGCAAAGATTGTCAAACATAATTCTGTCATGTCGGATTACAGGGGGCGCCGGATTAGACAGGGGCCAGATTACCGGGGGTCCACTGTATTTCAATATCTTGTTGATTTAACCCAGATAAGCCTGAAACTAAAATTTTCTGAAAATTTTGAAAAAAGTTACATTATTTAGTTTATTAGATCTTATGCAACATAAAAAAAATATGAAAAAAAAATTAAGTGTAAGGCTTTCAGGGAAACAGCCGTCCTATATGTAGGACAGTAGGATAATAAGAGGAAATAAAAGACCATTTATGACATAACAGAATGTAGTCAAAAAGTGTAGTTTATTAGATAACTATTGATTATATTACCCATTGTTATATGTAATTTACTAGATTAACACTATTTGTGAATGATATGTTTCAAAACACTTGACACACACTCCAACATCACATTTCTTGAAGTTGCAAGAAATGTGATGTTAAAGTGCGATGTTGCCAACTTTTTTTAGAAGAAATAGAGTATATCTGATTTCAAAGGAGGTAAATAAAGAGTATGGACTTAAAAAAAAGAGTATCATTTATTTTATATTTTTAAAAAGGTATTTTTTTGTACTTTTTCCAGCACATAACAATTTTTCATTGTTTTTAAAAGAATTGTATGAGTCCAAACATTCTAACTCTAAATTTATATAGATCAAGAGCTCATTTTTAATCAATTTCAATGAAGCTCTGTTTCTCTCTTTTCGCCACTTCACATTCATGACCGAAAAGACTCTTTCTGTAAATGCTGAAGTAGCGGGAACAGAGAGCATATAGCCAATAATTTTTATCAAACAATCAAATTCTCCAGTATTTTTTTTTAAATAAATTGCCATTTTTCTACAGTGGATTTTTGCATAAAATCTGAGTTATTTAACAATTCAGCTTGTAGTTCTTTTAAAATTATAACTTCTCAATATAAACTGTCCATGTGTATTTTTAGTCTTTGTAAATTAGGTTTTCCTTCTACAATTTTTTCTTAATGATTAAATACAACATTAGTTCTTAGAAAAATCAAACACTACATAAATAAACTAAATGAAAATCGTAATAAACACTCTTACGTACGTGTCCAACTCCAGCTGATGAAATAGAGAAAACTACACCACAGATTATGCATTTTGCATTTGTATCATTTTCTGGGTCTTTTCTTAGCCATGAAAACTCATTTTCCCAAAATTGTAGGTACTTCTGTGACCTTTTTTTCTTCGTCAAATCTTTTCGCTTTTTAGATGGGGTGCTTGCGTTATTATTTTGAGCACAGGATGCTTGATCGGCGCTGTCATGTTCGTCAGTCACGTCATCCATAACGAATTGGATAAAAGTATTCCAAACAAACAAAAACAAAGTCACAAACAAAACTAACCTTAAAGACTTCTCAAAACAACTTGCGACATGACTTACATTGACACGTTTGACGTAATGACATTAGTGGCTGCGTTCACGAACGTCCGAATGTGGTTGGAGTGACTTTTGGTTTTGATTATGGGTTTTTTCATAATATTATATGACTAGTAAAAATGTGTAGAAAAAGAGTATTTTAGCGTACTCTATTAGTGTTATAGATTATAGAGTACGCTTACATGATATAGAGTACAATACTCTATTTTAGAGTACGGTTGGCAACCGTGCTTGCAACGTGTCAAACATTTTTTGTGACATTGACGACAGTGTTTCCTTCGATTGAGGAATAACCAGATGATTCATTTGGTCTTTACGACTATCAGCATGTTCATGATGGGAGGGTCGGCTAGGCCCTCTTTTGGCATTTTTTCTGTTTGATTCAACTAATGCAATTGCTACCCTTCTGCGAAAGCCAAGATCATCCAGTTTTCCATGATTTATTTTATATAACTGCCATGCATTATGTTCGGCAAGATCAATCATGTGTGTGAGCAACGGCATGTACCATTTCTTACCTCGTAATGTGAAATATTTTCATCAGACCGATCCACTCCTCCCATATAGTTGTTATAGATGGACACCATATGTGGTTTTTCTATGACAATGTTTCTCTTTTCAACTTGTGGGAGGGGCCGTTCAAATATTACGTCGACTTGATAGCCTCAATTTTACCGTCGGACAAAAATAATTGTAGGGCATTTGTAGGAAATCTTAGAGTAAAGCACTTAAGCGTAGAGCTAAATTGACTGGAAGATCAAGAAATTGCCCTCCTTCATCCAAAACCAAGTCATCAACTGTTTGTTTTACTTTTACAGGTGGTGGAAGAAACCTGTTATCTAGTAATCTTAATTTTTACATTTTACAATTTGAAGCAAGTATTGGCTTTCACGCACATGTTCTGAATACCATTTAATGTCTGGAAATACAGGAACATCTTGTTGACCTGCCCCAACATATTTTGCAGTAACATTATAGCCATCAATTTCCATTGAACTCCATACTTCAGCTAATACATTTGCTGCAAATTCGAAATTAGATCTTTCTAAATGTTCATCAATTGTAACGCCACGATCATCCAAATGAGACCCAAAATGGTCATGAGGCAATATTAAACCAGCCAGTTCCCGACTAAGAGGAGCCGTTCTGCGCTCTACTCTGTTGTACGCACTTCTTCCAGGAGCATTGGTAGCTAAAAACAATGCATTGAGATCATGTCGCTTAAAGTGTTGTATAGCAAACCCTACGACTTTTTCATAACGCGGATTTTCATCTGGCCCTCTATCAACCGTCATGATTACCACTGGTTTTACTAGTCCATGGTCAGTTTTAGCTAATGGTCGAAACTCTTCAAGTTCGAGAAGCGTCTCGAAATCCTGAGCATGAGTATTAGCAGTATCTTGGTCCAGAATATCCAACGGCTTGCGGTTGTCCTAGCATACTAGAAGTGATTTTGATACCAGCATAAACAGATGGTATTAATTTATGACGCTAAGCGATTACCCAATCGTGGTCAGGTTATTTGATTCTATATTCCATGTGCATTAGAAGAGGTGCTTGCTTATTTGCCGCAGTTACGCCTATAGGGACTCGAGCTTTATCATCTTGAGATATGAAAAATACTTGATCTGGTCCAAGTATGGATGCTATGTTCTCTAAATAATGGATTGATGTTTCAGCGAACTTGCTATCTAAGTGGCTCTTGTGGTGATCAGTTTGAGCCCGAATGAGCTTAACAGGGACTGTCGATACATGTCTTCGTCCCTCTGCAGAATTAGATTTTCTGGGAATCAAACGAAGATATGTCCCACTGCGACTATTGTCAACTCCTATTTTACGTAATTCTTGTGTGAGTTCATCAAGAGTTTTTACGCTGCGAATAGATTCCGTTCGTCTTCTATCATCTGCTGCACTCCTAAATAAAGCTATATCCGCAATTGTTTTCAATAGTGATGGTTGATTGCTTTCAAGATTAGTGTGATGTGTGGATGGAGAGGAGTGAAATGAATCAAACGGGCGTGGAGTATACACTGAATTTATTTAGGAAAATTCATCCCTTTTATATAATTATAACAATAGGTTAATAATGTGTCAGGTTACAATGTTTACATTAGGGTCTAGTTACTAATTAAAGATTTTATTTTATTTCATATTTTAAAAAATTTTTTCTTTCATTTTTATTTGCAATTCTTTTATTTTTCTTTTATTGGAAATTCAATTTTCCTCTTTTTTTATTAAATTTTTTTAATTTTGTTTAAGGGTTTTGTTTTTCCTTGTAAAATTATTTTTAAAAGTCTTTATCCATACTTATTAAAAAAAAAAACCCTTTGTTTTTTGCCTTTTTCCCCAAAGCTGGGGATTTTAGAAATTTGGATATTGTTTCCTGAAATGGTCAAATAATTTAACCCCCTGTTTGGGGAAGGAAAAAAATTTTTTTTTTTGGGTTTTTTTGGGATTTTTTTGTTAAAAGGCTGACAGTCTTGATGTTTAGTAATTATTTATAAAAACGGTTTTTTCAAAAGCACCGTATTTAAAGGAAGTACGAAATGAATTAGTTTTATTTTTATTTTTTGGGGTTTGTTAATTTAAACGGTAACAGTTTTAAAATTTGGTTTTAAAAAGTAATAAAAAGGAATGCTAAATTTCTCAAATTTCAAGGGAAAGGGGTAAGAAAAAAAAATTAGTATTTTTTATTTGGTTTAAATTTCCCATTCCGCCTTAAGTTGAAGGATTTTGATTTTAATATGTAATCCGGGCAAACCCTTTACCGGAAATCCTTTCCCGGGAAACTGGAAATTGTAAAAAGAGAGCCATGCACTGAACGATTTGAGTTTTTTTAAATTTCAAAGACTTAAAAGTTTATTTTACTTTTTTGGGGCGGAGGCCCTTTTTGGAAAAAAAATGACGTCTTTTTAGGCGGTCCGAAACGGCAAAATTTCCTTTAAAAAAAATTTCCCCACTTTTTTCATTAAGAGGAAAAAAATTTTACCTGCCAAAAGCGCAAAAACAAGCCTTTAAACAAGGGGTCGGGCGGGGGGCCGTCCCAACTTGTCCAGCGCAGAGGGCGGGTCGTTGTCGCACGTATCGAAAAAAAATTGCTTAAATTTTCGTTGCGTTTTTTTACAAAAACGTTTTTGCCATTGAAAAAAAGGGGGCTCATGGGGTTGAAGCTTTAAAATTTGTCTGTTTTAGTTAAAAAAAGGGGTTTTTTTGGCAATTGACTTTTGTATTTTAAAGGGTTCTTTTTATTTGGTATTAATAACTAATTAATATTTTTTAAATCTTTTTATTTACCAAAAAATTTTTTTTTTTTTTTTTTTTTTTTAATTTTTTTTTTATTAATTTTTTTCCAGGATTTTATGTTCATAAAAATTTTAAATTTTTTTAATTTTTTAATACTTTTTTTGTTTTTTAAATAAATGGGAGTGTGTAAAAATTTGGTTTTGGGTTTTCATAAATTCAAATTTTAGTTATTTTTCATTGGTTTTGGTAGAAATTTGTATGGAATTTTTGGTTTTTTTAAAGTTTAATATTTGGGTTTGAAAAAATTTTTTTTAATTTTATAAAAATTTACTTGTATTTTAAAACTCCAAATTTTAAAATCTTTAATTATTGTTTTTTTTTTCCCCAAAAATTTCCAATTTGCCTATTTACACTAATTTCAAAATTCCTAAAGCCTCAACCTCCATCAGTTTAATTTTTTTCAGGACTCCAAAACTTCTGAGCCTTTTTCCCCCCCCCAAAGTAAACGTTAAGGGCCTTAAACCATAAAACCGCCCAAAAATTAGATTACCACCATTTAAAACCTCTAATTTAAACTCGGCCCGTCGCCCCTGGATCTAACGCCAACACTAAAGTTGAGAAATGGGGAAGAAACTGATTTAATGCCCAAAAATCCCTTGTTGGGGGGAAAACAAAGAGGTTTTTTTTGTAACCCAAAAGGAAAAATTTTTAAAGTAAGGGAAGGATTTAAGGGGCCCAAAAGATTTATCAATTTAATCAGATTGGAAATGGGGGAAGGAAAAAATGCAGAATTGTGAAAAAGGGGGGTCCTATGTTCTTGGAAGGTTAAAATTATTTGGGAAAGAAAGGAAACCCTTTCTTTTTTTTAAAAAGAAACGGGGTTTTAAAAAATTAAAATTAATTTTGTTTAATGGGATTTGGGTTTAAGGGTCTGGGCCTTTTTAACTTTTTTAAAAAAAAATCCCGGTCTTACCCCCGGGAAAAAGCACAAAACCTTTTTCATGGGCGAAAAAACAACTATCCCGGTGTTTAAAGGCCCAAAAAAAGGTATGTTTTTTAAAATCCAAAATTCATAAAAATTTATAAATTTTAAAACTCAAAAATGGGAAAGGGTTTGGTTGGTGTGCACATCCACCAAAGGGAACTAAAGGCGGTTAACACCGTTTAATAAGGAGGGAAAAAAATTTTCTGAAAGTTTAAGGAAAACAAACCGGGGCCAACTCTTTTTTGTGCGGCAAACCGACTTTTTAAAAGGGAAAGAAATTTAAATTTCTTCCCAAATTAAACCGTCGGTTTTTGATAAAAATTTCCATATTTTATGCCTCAACTGGTCGGGCACTTTTTTAAAAATCAAAAAATAATGGTTTGGTTGACATGAGTTAAATTGAAAAGGGAATTGCCCCAAAAAAATAAATAAGGCAAGAAATTTCTCCTTTAACGTTCAAACCTAATTTAAATCAAATAATTATTTGTCATTTTATTTTCATTTTAAAATCCCGGGGAAAGTTTACCAAGGGTTTGTTTTATGTCGTTTAATAAATTTCTTTTTAAATTTTTCCCTCGGGGAAATAGTAACGTTGAGGGGGAAAGGAATGATAAAATATTTCCAAATTTTTAACTGTTAAAAATTGGGTTTTTATAAAAGGGATTTCAAAAAGGGGTTTTGATTGTGAATGGGAAAATGGATGAAGTTTTTTTAAATTTTTAAAAGTTTTCAGATAAAAAAATTTTAAACCTTGGCCCAACTTCATTCCTGAAATTATATTGGGTAAAAAATGTTAGGCCCTGGGGAAAAAAATGCCACTAAAAAGGAAAATGCCAAAAATTTTTTTGGGTAAAGGACCCCCGGGACCTACCCAGGAAAGGGGGCGGGGGGCGAACCCCAAAGGGGAAATTCCCGACCCCAAATTGGGTATCCCCTTTTCAAATTTTAAAATTTGCCCAAAGGGTTTAACTGGCAACCGCCCCCAAAAATTTTAAAAATAAAAAGGGGGTTCAACCCTTTTTTTAAAAAATTTTGAATGTGCGGGAAAAACAAGTCGGCGGTTGTAACGCAAAACCGGGGCGTTGTTCATTTGTTGAGGCCCCGGGCCTTAAGGCTTTAGAAAAATAACCCGTTTTTAATAAAATTTAAAGAATAAATCCCCAAAAACCCCCTTGCTTTTTGATTTTGATCTGGGTTTGCAAAACCTTCTTTATTCTTTTTTATTGGGAGAAACCCGGTAGGAAATTGGCCGCTTAATCTTCATTGATTGGGGGTAAATTGGAATTTTCATTTATCAGCATTTGAACATAACCGGAAAACCGCCCAAAGAACCAAATCAAAGGTTTAAAAATTAGAATGAAACAAAATTGGGAAAATTTCCGATCCCAGGGAAAAATTTTAAATCCAATTTTTTAAAAAATAATTTGGTTTTTTTTTATCCCCGGAGAAGGGAAAAATTTTTAAACTTCTTTTAAACCGAAAAGATAAAAAATTGCTGACTTGTTTGGAAAGGCTTTCCCCAATGGTTCAAAGGCCCAGGTGCCTTAAACTGCCATTAAAAATGGAAATCCATTATAAATTTAAAATAAAAGGCGGGAGTATGTTCAGGTTAAATTATTTTTAGGTTCCTTCTAAAAAATTGAACTTGATACCCAAAAACATAAAAATCCAAATACTGGGGTGGTGGATTTTGGGGGCCGTTTTGACAATTGGGTTAACAAAGGACCCAAAAATAAATTTTTAAAAACCCAAGATTACAAATTTAGCGCTCAAAATTGCTAAAATATTCAATCTGGAAATTTTGTCTTTCTTAAAAGGAAACTAGGCGGATTGGGGATATTAAGAATCGTTTTGCAATGTTGTCAAACCTGATTTAACTTCGCATCAAGCCCTTTGAAATAGGAATGGTTATGGGAAAGGTTTTAGCGGGGAATGAAAGGTAAGATAAAGAAAATTATGTCCGGGGAAAAAAAATTGTTGGGCCTTTGACACTTTGGTTAAAAAAATCATACCCTTAAATTTTAACTTTAAAATTATATTAAACAAAAAGGTAAATGTTCCTGTCCTTTTAATGCGGAATTTAATGCAAACCCTTGAATGGCCAAGTTTAAATACACACCCTCCTAAGAAAATCCAAGCTGGAAGGCAAAAGGAAATTTAACCCCATAAAAAAATTTTTTGGTTTCCTTTACGTTTGGGGGAAAAATTTTGGGCCTGGGGGCCCTCGGTGGCCTTCCTTTTTCCACCCCCCGGGGGGTAGCCAAATGCATTTAAAACCTTCCCCAACCAACACAATATCCAAAATCCCTTGGACGTGGGCCCTGGGCCCTTGGGTTTAAGATTATGGTTTTCAAATCCATTGAAATTTTTGGTTTTTGGGTTTTTTGAACATTTCCCAGGGTTTTTCCCCAAAAAATTTTTTATTTAAAATAAAAATTTTGAAACTTTTTTAAATTCTGCCTTTTTTTTTCCCCAAAAAAAACAAATACGTCAAATTATTATTTTAAATTAAAAGCTTGCCCGTTTTAATTTTTTTAATTAACTTAATTATTTCCCAAAAAAAAAAAATTAAAAAAATACCCTCTTTCTTTCAAATAAAAAATTAAAACATTAATTCAAACAATTTATTTCCCCGTTCAAAAAAATTTAATAATTTTTTTAAATTAAAAAACAAAAACCTTTTCTTTTTTAAAGTTTTCAAAATCTGAAAAAAAAAGGTAAACAAAATGGGTTGTGGCTCCCAATTGTAGAACTTTTTGTTTGCCCCCCTTTTTCTCCTGATTGGCAGTTTCTTAAAAAACAAAAGGTTTTCGGCTTTTAAATTTTTTTTTGGGGGGGCCCCGTTTAAAACCTTTAAATCAGTAGTTTGGGACTTGGCAAAATTTTTATTATTTAAATTTTAAACTTTTTTTTTTTGCCATTTATATAAAACCTAACCAGAGATTAAATTAAACTGCCATTTTCCTTTACCTTTTTCTCAATGGAACAGGTTATCCGACATTTATCGTGTTCTATGCGCCCTTTCTTGTTGTATCGTTTGAGTCTCAGTTTCATGAAACTGACCTAGCTTTTCTAACCTTCTAATTGAATCGGATGTTTGGTGACAAAACCACGCCGCTATCTCGCATTTTACGTAATACCATTTGACTTTCTCTTCTTTTCCCTTCTTCCAGAGTTGTATTAACTTTTTTGGAATGTCCTGTTCTTTCGAACTTCACAAATGCGTTTCGTTACTATAAAGTCAGAATTGGATACTTATCCAGGTTATCTTTAAAGTAATGTGCTTTATTAAAGCCTTAACAAATCCTAATGACATTATGGTGGTGTTAAAGTTTTCATTTCCTGCTAAACATTCTTTGTATATCCAGATAAACATAATTAAATTTTTAATGGCCAATGTTGTGGCGCTTTTGCTTTATATTGTCTAAATATGTCTGCTACGAACAAGGACACACTCTCATCGATAATGAAATCTTCGCCAGGGTGTATGCATCTGGAATATGGATTTAATGCCATGAAATGCGATCTATGGCTCTTTTAAATCTGTTTTCAGAAAATAGGATTGCAACATTTCTCCATTCGTGAATTGTTTTCGGGAATAATACTATAATATTACATGGACAATTTCCAACCTAGTTTTTGAAGCCCATGAGTTTAGAAAATTGCTTTATTTCTGAAACAAAAACCATTACGAATCCAAATTATTGCTTATTTTATGCTTATAATTTGTTTAAAGCGAATAATTAGTTGCGTCAGAATACTTAAAGTATTCAGGCACCATAAATTTTAAAAAAAATTCACTGGGTTCGTTTTAATGTAAACCATAGGTTAGTACAAAAGGATTAATTGAATATTATTTGCTGTTTTCTTTAAAGACCAAACCATTTGTATTACCATAAAACAATAATAAATATTCTTGATTAAAATAAAAAAAAGGTTTAAAAGTCAATAAAGCGTTACATTTTTTACCTATTTGCAAAATAATTCCAAATTAAAGTTTACTTTCTATGTAATTCTATTTGCTTTCCAAACAATTATTCACCTTTCTTTTGGTGGCTGACTTCTTCATCCAATCTATTTCCCAAAATCCTCTTTAATTTAATAATTATTTTATTATCAAGTTCCTTCTGTAATTAAATCTTCAAATCTTCATCGAATCCTTTTCGGGAGATACATACAAGGTACGCGCCGTCGGAACTTGTATTACCAGATTAGGATGCGCGATCTATGCAGCGGGGGCTGCGGTGTTTGCGTGAGCTAATTGTACCGCTTTACCAAAATACCGTTTTCTCTACCATGCCCAACCTGACCTTTGCTATGTCTTGTAACTACAGAAGTCATTAAATTTTTTTTTCTAGCGATTAACCATTTTAACGGGCAAAATCTGAAGTTTTAATTTTAAAGAACAGAACAAGCTCATTCGTGGGCCGGAATGATTGTAATTAGGATTCGCGAAAATCCCATCCTTGACGATAAATAAAGCCAGGGGCAACATTTTGTTCCTATTAACTTTAGAAAAGATTGTTTTCTCACGGACAATTAGGTTTGCTCACGTTTTTCCGCAGGAATCTCATGTAATTTCAAATAGGAGGGGAAAACAAAGCATGTTTACAAAAATGTCTACATATAAGGCCTCCTTATTTTTAACTACCATTATATACTACTTAATTATTGTATCCTACGCGAACGACGTTGGATGTCAACTGTCTAACATCGGGTTTGGCCTTTGTAGTTAATAGTAATTTTAAACCGATTTCCATTATTTTACTTTATCCTATTAATAATTCAGCTATTTATTATGAAGCTTAGGTTGCTTTAACAAATTTATGTGAAGTTGAGGACTGGAACCAGATTGGACATTGTTGCAGGGGACTTATTAGGGGAAAAAAACTTATGGAAAATGGGTAAAAATAGTTTCTTATAAATCGTTAGCGTCAAACGTAAATTCTTATGAATCTTTGCTTTTCAAAATTTCCTACGACTCTTGGATGATCAGTCCCTTTGTCTTTTATTTTCATCTGCATTTTTCTTTGTTTTCTAGTCATAACCATTAAAGGTAATTGACTTTGTTCTAGTTTATATCTTCCGATGTCAACCTATACAAGATAACCATCTGCAGCTACATTATCTTTCTCGCTGACATCATAATCAATTTCTAACATATGTCTAAATTTGGTCAGTCTGTGATGGATTGTTCTATTAAATAAATATATTAATGACCTCGGTATAGATTTTGAACTTTCGCCATAAGATATGTCGAAATATTTGACACCCACACATTGCTAAAGTTCTTTTCTATCACTGGATTAGTTAATTTCTGCTTTGTTTAACGTGCGATAGGTATAAGCCTACGGGCCTTTTATCCTGATTTGATAAACAGCTCCAATTGCTAAACCTGATGCATCAGTATGAGTATAAACTCATTACTTTCCAAAATTGGATATTGCAACTATGGTGGGTTACTAATGCCTTTTTCAGGGTATCAAAGAAATTTGACAATCTGTTTCATTGAAAGAAAATATTTTTTCTAGTTAAATTATTAAAGTTGCTTAATATTGTTTAAATTTGGTATAAACCTCCTATAATAATTAGCAAAATCGACGAATCTTTTGACAATCTGCATTTTCGAGTAGGATAATCTTGAATGGCTTTAACTCAGGGATCTGGTTTAATACCTTGTGGTGTCACAATGACCTAGATACAAGGTTCTTTTCAAAAGTTACCTTAGTGGATTCAATTTCATATTTACTTTTCTTAATCGTGAGAATACATCATTGGTTTTTGTTGTGCTGATTCAAGTTATTCCTATTACAATAATCATCAAGATATACTTGCACTTTTCATAATTTAATCCTGATAATGCAACGTCATATTCCACTAATACTGGACTTGTTTTTAGACCCATTGTAGGCTTCATTTGATAATGTTTATCGCTACAAATGCCTGTGTATTTTTCCGCTCTGCATCTAATTTTTGTTTGATAAAGCCTTGATTTAGATCCAATGGTTGCTAAAATACATAGTCCCCGATAAAGAATCCAATATTTCGTTAGTTTAGGTAATAGAATTTATCATCTAGAATCCTCATTTAGTTTCCTATGTCAAGTACAACTCTCATTTCCTTTCCACCATTCGCGTCAATTTTCTTAGGTTTACAATTAATGGAATAGACCATTGAAATTGACTCTCAATAATGTCATTGTCATATTTAGATTTGTTTTATTTCCGTTTTTGCGAACGTGGTAATCTTATAAGGTTTAGAGTAAACTGGACTTGTATTTCTTTTGGTGTATTTTCTGTTCATATAAATTACAAGTTTCAACTATCACCTGGAGTGAAATTTGTCTGCAAATTTACCAGATAATAACTATATTTGTTTTTTCTTCCTATTTAATTTTCTTAGTTTTAATAAATCAAACAACTTTCTACTTTCTATTGTTTGTTACTTTTTAAATTAAAACAATCAAATGCATCTTGTTATTATTCGGTGTAAAACAATTAAAACTACTTCAGTTTCCCTAGTATTCATAATACGTACTGATATTTTCTCCTTTTTACTTTTTTATATACTGTTGTAGAAATACTCCATCACACACTTCCTTCAATAATTACGCAGTTATAGTGTGATTAGTATTAATTTTCAATAACTTTTTCACATCAGCTGCAATTTTATGTTTGTAAGTTAATATTTTTCTTGAAACATATTTATTGCATTGTCATTACAATTAGAATCTTTTGAAGGTTTGTTGATTTTCAAATCTAGTATGTTATATCTTAACAAATCTTGTCCAAATATACATCAATATTTAATGGTAGTGATTGAATATATGAAATTCATGTTTAAATGTTGAGTTTCTATATTCAGTGCTATCTATACTTCTGAAGTATTTCCAAATGCCTTAATGTATTGTTTTTTGGTGAATTTTCAGTAATATAAATTTAATAGGCTATTTATTAAAAGATAATATTACGCCTTGTCTAGTAAAAATGTATTTTTTTTATTTATTAAATTTAACTTCATATTATTATACTCATTACATATTCATTAGTTCCGAAAAACCAATTTGGTATCGTGTTATTAACATTTCTTCCTTTCGTTTGAAATTTGTGCCAAATTCCTTCTGTTGTTGGTTTACTATTTGATTATTCGTTAGTATTACCTGATATACGATCCATCCATCATTTAATTACACTTACTTCTTTTGAAAACCCTGATTTCTGACTCGTGAATAATTTGTGTTCAAGAATACATTCTTCTTATACTGCGTTGTTGGGTTTCCATATTGGTTTTAAACTGGCTTCCCGAGCTATTACCTTGGAATCTCGATAATAGGTCTTCCTTTTGCAAATAATACTCAATTGTTGATGAATAATTGTTACTTTTCGTCCTTTGGCTCCTTTTATCGCGTCTTTCAATGAATTGTATTCCGCCCACTATGACAGTTTTCAATCTATCATTTTGCAGACCATTAGCAAATTTATATGACCTTTTTCTTTATGGACTTGAATTGAAGGCTCGTTTTTTAAACTTGTGAGATGTAAGGTCAACAAACAGTTTCGACCTCCTGAACCAATTTACAATCGATTTATTACTTGGTAACAATCTAGTAGCTTCCTTTGTAACGCGGTTTCGGTTTCTAGTCAGGAGGTCTTTTCTCATATCGTTAAACCATTTCTTCCACATTGCTGTAGGTTTATTTAATCTTAACTTCGATTTGTGACAATCTGTCTTCAACAAAATATAAGGAATTTTCATTGGCTTTCTTACAATCATTGTTTATATAATTCAATTGCATCTAATTAACTGCAAGGTAACATTTTCTTGTCGTCCATTGGGCAACAGAGAAACTGCTGTTTTAAATCAAACTCTTGTTTCTGACATGATTGTCTCTTTCCATAAGGTTAGTTATTTCGTCAAAAGTTTATCTATTTCTAATGTTATATCTAAATCTCCTACACTAGTTTTTATACTTTTATATATTGTTATACTTTTGTATACTTCCTTAGCTACCTCTATTTTCTTTTCTGTTTTACTTCTAAGGTGCTTTATTCAAATTTAATTAAATATTGTCTTTTTTAGTAAATTATTAAAATATTTGTATTATCTGACATTTATAATTTAAAATTTGATAGAAATTATATCATTTCATATAATTTGATTAATACATTGATTATATTAAATCTTTTTAACCTGAATTTGATTCAAATAAGTAGTTTGTCACTCACAGTTATATATTCCTAGACGACGATCTACTGACCGCAGGGCTATCTCGGTGGCTTGTCGCTGATCTTCTTTTGTCAGCCTCTTTGTGTAGCTTCTTGTATATTGAATACGCCAGTATTATACCGCAGATCACCACTATTGAAATGATTAAATTGTACATGTTGTCTGCATTTCCCAGGGTACGATGCTGTTTGGTATAATTATTTTGACCCTTTGAGTGATAATTACTTCTTTTTTTTTCTTTTTGACTGTTGCTTGCCCATTCTATTGTTATTGTTTTGTTATTTACCACTCAGCAAACTCGAGTCCGTTCCATATGATCTTCCCTTATAAAATAAAAGATTGCCCTTGAAAATGACTTCTATTTGCTGTATTCTTTTCCATCTGGAAAGTCTATTAGAAACATTCTCCAGTAAAATCTTCTTTTCTAATAACTCGATGGACAAACGACCATTATGACCTTCTATATATGCCCAATTCTTCGCGTTCCTGTTCCTTTTGAGTCGAACGGCTTAATTTAACTTCATTCTTCTCTGAAAATAAAAGTTGATTTTTTATTAATTCCACATCGAGAATACCTCCATGATGAAGCGAATTCGAAAGAATGTTTGAATGTTTTATTCCCATTGTAGCAACGTAACTATAAATTATAAACAACATTTTTGGCTCACATCCGTATCGGATCAAATTCAGAACAGGTGCCAAATACGGCAAACTTAACGCTTGATCTCGACGCGAGTGCACTGGCAGGGTCCCATGGATGTTGGATGGAGGGTGAAATAATCAAACGTGGAGTATACACTGGAATTTATTTGGAAAATTCATCCCTTTATATAATTATAACAATAGGTTAATAATGTGTCAGTTACAATGTTTTTAGGGTCTATTACTAATTAAAGATAATTAATATGATATTTTAAATATGACACTGTTTATACTTAAAGTCACGTATAACCTAAATTCCTTAGTGATATCTCATTAAATACTTATACATACACTACATTAGGACGTCCCACTGAATCCCTTAGAATAGTCTTTTTTTTTCTGGATTTTATGACAAATATCTTCTAACTTTCTTTTCCCTCATCCCTGTGTTTCTTCTGGCAACTGCGTTTTGAATCTTCCTGTTTAAGACTGTTTTGCTGTTTATTTCCTCACCAACAATGATCTGTTTATATCAACTTCAGACTGCTTCATAGTATCTCTGGCAGAATAAAAGCGTTCAGATTTTTTTCGAGTGAGAATCTATTTTTCATAAGTTCTGGAAAGGTTTGCTCTCTGTTTATCTGCATTTTCATTATTTCGCGTTGCTGTTGTGATTCATTACCGGTTTTATTTATCTTTTTCCTGTTTTTTAATATTTGAAGCTGGCTGTATAATTTGTGTTTTTTCTGCAGGTTTAGGTGGTCTTGCCTAAAAGTAAAACTTTCCATTGATTCTGCTAAAGGTTCTCTTATTAACTACATAAATACAAAGTATGCAATAAAACTGATTTAAGTTTAAAGTAGCAATGCGGACTTTTACTAATCTAACGAAATCATTCAATCGGCAAATCATTCAGATTAATCGAATTCAGTCACCATTAGTTACTAATCTCTCGCCAAGTCGCTAATTTACTCGTTCATTCACTTAACAATACTAACACGATTGCCTCTTTTATTCAATGGAGTAGTTCAGAACAGTTCGGGTCGACTCGCCTACGAATCGGTCGTTTGTTGTCGCTTGGAGCAAGGTCATTCGGTAACACGTTTGTTGTCCGCGCTACCGAACAAGCGCTAAGGGTGTTAAAAAAATGACGTATCTGAGTATTTGTATTCATATTATGCGGTTTCCTTAAAAACATTTTCAATAATTTTCGGTGGCGGTGTTAGTTTAAGTAAACGGTAATGCCTCGTCCAACATCAAAAAAATCAGTGTTCGGGATTTTTTTCTTACACACGCAAGTACCAACACAAAGTACCAAATTTACTAAAGATCAAACTCGGAATTTCCGGATGAAAAATATGATATGATTAGTTATCCAAATTCAGTATTATACAGTAGGTACCTATAATGTATATTTCGAAGGTGACACTGCACTGCAACAAAAATGCATAAATTATAGAATTTATATGAACGATTAATGATGTTTTTCAGTTCAAAAAATTCAGTTTTTAATCTGTAGATCAAAATTGATACTTTTACTAGATCACCTATGTAGAATTTTTTTTATTATTTTGGACGAGGCAATACCATAACCAAACCACAATCAACTGGGTTGCCGACACTCCGCGAGAACTTTAAAAGATAACTCGCAAACACCATTGATAAAATAGTCAACACAGCAACCCTCTGCTGGTAAGCGAACGTATACGGCGATCCAAACGCGTCTAGTCAAAGCGTAGACCGCGCGTTCTTCTCGACCCGGACGAGGAAGGTCGCCGGACTCCGGACCAACGGGGGTCCGACATCCAACCTTACCACCACAAGTGGGATAGCACCTCCCCTGTAGTTCCCCTCGCTTACGGCACGCGACACACACCCCGCGTATACTAGATCACCCGCGTTTCCAGGTCGGTTCTCACCGCCCCCAGCAATCGATTAATACAAGTCGCCAGACCGTCGGCGTCCCGGTCCGTTAACCGATCGTCGACGGTCTAGGAAGACATAAACCAATGCCTAACTCACGCCTTCTGTACGTGGGCCCTTCTTTAGCAAAAATGTGGGCACCTAGTTCGTGAGGACGGGAGCTTCCGAACTCTGTGTTGATGAAGCTTACATAGACATGGTCTGGAAGCATAACTAGATAAAAAAAAACCACCGACGTCACACTGACTTTTCGTCTATTATCCTTTAAAGCACTATATTTTCCAGAAATTGATAGCGTACCTTTAATCAGAAACTGCATTAACTCTTAATGCGTTTTATATATTTATTTTTAGACCAAGAAAAAATATTTTGGAACGAATTTGATTTGGAAAAATTTAAAAAAAAAATGTTTTTTTTATTTTCATATATTTTATTAAAACCATTTGTTGAGGAACACACACTATGACTCACTAGAAATAACTACATATGAAAATTTTAAAACAATTTTTGGTTGTGGTAAGACAAAACTACTCCCCATTCTCACATGTTTTGCGTTCCCTTGCATCAGGCATTTGCATCTGCCGAACACAATTACCCAGGCCAGTGACCAACATTATCGTCCATGTCCTTAGGAAGATATTTCGGTCCTCTCCTTTTGCTTGTATTTCCATTTCAACATTTGCTGTCTCCTTCCTTTTTGAGAGTTCAAATGAGTTATTCTTTTGCTTCTATTCTCAGCTAGTTCCAGTCTATAATTTAGGTTTAGAACTGATGAATTGGCTTCATTTGTTTTTAAATTTTTTATACACAGCCAAATTTTTATTCCGATGTCAATAAAGTGGTAAAAGAACGAATCCACTTTCGCTTCTCATTGCAATTGTCCTCCTAAAGCTATCAATTAGGTCCCCCCTTATTGGGATTATATTTCCTTTATTATATTTGGGCATGAAATTTTAATTCTAGTCTTATTTGCCTTGTTAAATCTTTCTACTTGGCCAAGTTCAAGCTCAAATATGAAGATAGAAAGTTACAACTTTATTGTCCTTCCAAGTAACTACTGTCAATTTCATACTGTAAATTCAGTCATCCTGCTCTTTAATAAGTTCCAGAGAACGATTTCTTCATCATCATTTTTTGTGGATTTGGTTCACTAGTTAATTGGTCAGTACAGGCTTGATTTTGTTTGGCAAGGTAACTAGGTACAGAGGTGTAAAAATTATCAAAATAAATTATATGAATTTGCTTGGGACATCTAGCAAGCCGGACTACAACATTTCCCTGGCCCAAAATCTTGGTTCATCTGGAAGCCGTTCATTCTCTTGGAAAGTATATTTCAAATTTAGACATAACTCAGCTGCATCACTTATTTAAACCCCCATTTACATATTGATAAATTGTTCATGATACGCCACTTTTGTAGCACATCTATTCATCAATTAGATTTTTCCATAGGAAAAAAATTTCATTTAGATGGCTATTATGCCTATCTTTGGAGCCTATCATGTTGAGGTTCCTTAGGTAATGCATTGTTGAAATGTAAATCTACGAATAGTCTCAAATCGTTGAATCATTACTTGATTGGTTGAAACCGTTTGCAGTATAGCGACATTGGGATATTTTATAACAGACATATCAGTATCGCCATAAACTTCTTAGCTCAGTTTCAGATAAATTTAATGTTTAGTCCATTTATCTCCGTCTTACGTACGTGACCAGACGTAAACGCTCACTAACCCACCTCCACAGACTAAACCATTTTCGGCGGAATCAAAAGATCATAATAGAATTTTGGTCTATTGATTAGAAAGTGAATTGATGAACTAATCCATCGTCCGCCCGGGATCTGATGGCTAGTTTGGAATTATTAGCAAACAAAATATGGGATCTTAAAATTACACTTTAGTTCACCTCATTCTGAAATAGGGCAAATTTTCGCGATTGGTGATGGGAAATATAATATCGACGTTTTAAACTGTCTTAACTACGCAACGACTTGATCGATTTTGATCAATTATATCCATTAGATCGTTTTAAGGGCAAAACCTGGCAAAACAACACAAAACTATCAAGGATACATTTTTTAAATAATCTAATTGTGCTTGAAGGCGCCATAAAGAAAAAAACCTGCCAAGTGCGAGTCGGACTCGCTCACGAAGCGTTCCATTCTATACCATTAAGAGGCACCTATTACAGACTTATTATTGGAAAAATGGTTACGGTTTATGCATAAGGTTTATCTTTCTTTGTATATGAAAATCTTAATGCGGTTCACAGAATAGAAAAAAGGCACCAGAAGTAGAAGAAACTTCTTATTTATTCTGCCTCGAACCTTTAAAAATACAATTATTAGAACTTGATTAACATTAAAAAATCAGTATCAATATTTTTTATAAAACTAATATATATTTGTACTTATTTATAGTGTTTTCATTACAGGGTAGACACAGATTTTTTCACTAGTGCCTGAGTCAAACTTTTGGATTTTATCACTTCACGAGATGGTAAAAATGTGCGTAGTTAAGCAACCAACACATCTTCTCCTTTTCACCCCTTTCGAGGCATTGGCGGCGCTTTCAGGTGCTGAAAGATAACAAAATGTAAAGATAATGTAATAAAACTGACATTGTTCTTAGGTTAGATCGTAGATAAGAATAACAATGATAATGTGGGTATAACTCCATCAAATGAATGTGTTTGTTTTATACTTAAAATGTTGAAAAGTAGGTAGGTAAAGGTAGCAAATTCAGAATAATTAAAGAAACAATAATAAATAACTTATAATGACCAAATGTCAGCTTAGGTTTTGAAAGCTTCAACACGTTGACTGTCAAGAAATATATCTAAGCTTTTACATTACCTGGGGTCTCATCGATTTCCTTTTATTAAAGACTAGCTTTTTGCCCGCGACTTCGTTCGCGTGGACTTCAGAGTTCGTCCCGTCTAGTCTAGTAATAGTAAGAAATACGGTAACAAAGCACTGTAGAGCCCTAATCATGGGTCTATAGGTAGCTACCGAAGCTCCTATAAACTACATTTAACGATCTTTTCCTTCAGCATAACATGCAGATTCTTCCTTTGGAAGCTGAGAAAAACCATAGAGCCGACCGTGAGAAAACATCGTGCCCAAATTGAGCCTCTACCTTCAGGTTTGACCCTGCGATTTGTTGATCGTCATTGAAAATGCGACTTTTAATGGAACTGCAGGCGTTTAAAATTGAATGCAAGTTGTTGGGTATGGATTGGATGCGCGGTATAAGAACATTGTCTCCTTGCTCTCCAGTTAAAATTGTAGCCTTCCTATATGCCTTCCTAATTCGGTAACTCAACAGTACCTTATAATCTTGGCCATCCAGGTTACGCATTAACAAAAGGTACACCTACCTTTAATTCCAACATGTGATGGCACCCGGACCACTCTAAAGGTTTAGGAACTCTAGGATAACTTGTAGTGTCATCGGATGACATAACTGTGTCAATGGAATTATACACTGATGTTTCCTTTGTTTTTTCAAGATTTTCTTATTTATTTTTAACATCTCATTTTTGGTGCCAATTATGGTTCTTTCACACAACCAATTTTCGTCAAGAATATTTTGTTTTAATTCGGAAAACTTGTTCAATAAGTTCGTTTTTTGTCTCCACGGCATGACAAAATTGCTGTTGAAAAAAACCATACCTTCTTGTCGGTGTTTTGGTGGCCTTCGCCAATTTCTTCAGTTTTTGAGCATATGCTCCTGATTGACATCGCTGAATAACTGGACTCGCATGTTAGTGGGTAAGATAAAGCTTTCAACTTAGACCACAGATATGGCTTTAGACATGCGTTAATTTCATCTGCTGCAGTGCCCTCTCTCGATAACAGGTAAAGTCCTAAAATCCTGCCAATAACACTCCCACCCATCAACTTCGTTGCTGTGAATATTTGTGACGGCGATCAAGCGCCTCAATGGCGCGTTTGTGTGACATAGTGCACTCGTCCACACGATCAGCAACATTGTTGCAAGAGGGCGCACGGCACTGCTCTTTTGAAGTTCACGTTGGGTTTCTTCGCTCGCAGATTAAGGGTAATTTAAAAACCGAATCGGTTCGTCACCGCTCAGCAATGTTGCAGCGATCCCAGAGGAAGCCACCGCTAATGCAACTTTTACGGTCCTTACGAATTTTTGCTAAAGCAAATTAAGCAAAAATGTTTACCTCTACCGCCCGGGCTCAAGAAAGAAAAGCCGCCTTTGTCAAAGCTCAACTCGTTGTAATATTTGTTATAAATGTTTTTTGTTCGGGTAGCAGGCGTGGTTCAGTTTCGCTGACCTGGCGTCTAATAAAGCAATATCGTACTAGCTCTTTTGATCAAATCGGTCGACAACTCTCCTCGAAGCTCCTGGGTAGGCATACCGAAGTCGGACAATTTCTTACCGGAAATCGTTTTATTTTGTCCTCTATTGTCTCAGTGCTTCATTGAAACATAGATTATTGTTGGCTTGATCCATCCTTTCAAATCTTGCAAGATATCCTCCGATAATGCAGATTTATACTTATCCATAGTTGAAGAGATTGGATAAACCCAAGTGCATATAATATTAAATAGTTCTCTTTTTGCGAAGGAGAACGACACAACACTGCCTCTTTCATTGTGGCATCCAGTGGTTGTCATCTTCAACAACCCCAACTTCTCACACGCTGTCAAAAGTTTCAAGTTCTTGGCCGTCAACTGTTTTTGGATCTAGAAAGCTAGGGGGCCCTGTACTACATTCAGCAGCATTCGCAAACAGTAACATTCAAGTTACTAACATGCACTGTAATGGCCCAAGGCATCTCCTGCCTTCCCCTGGCCAGCCGTCGACGGTGACCTTTAAACGACGTTTCCATTCTTTCGACGACACGTTCCTGTTATGCGGGTACGTCAACATAAAAGTAAGTGGGACTGCGGGAGTGGAAATAAAATTAAACATAGTTTAAATACCGTTTTTAATTAAAGAAAAACCATGAGCCGGTTTTGTCGCACGCCATAGCGCACACCGGAACAACCTCAGCGGTGCCAACTTAAAAATAGCTAAATTATCTCTCACGTTCCTTTTCAACCCCATCGTTTCTCATCCTCACTCGGCCAGCCGCCCTATCTGCCCAGAACTCATGCAAAACTCTCTCAAAAGCAAAACTTAAACATGTTCATTAGCGACAATAACATGCTAGTGAACATCAATTAACGAAACATACAATCTTAATAGCAACTATAGTTCGTACAAGTACACACATCATATTGAGGTTTTCCTATCTCTCTGAAAAAAAAACAATCATTATTAAATGAAATAAGCGTCATGTTAGTTAAAAATATAAGCAAACACACTTTTATAGTTTAATTGAAAACATAAATCTATTTACCTAAAGTCATAAAATATACACTACACTGTTGACATCTGAAAACATTTTTGTAATGACTTCTCTTAAATTAAACACCATTCATTCATCCCATATACACCTTACATATAATTCTTACCATTTTCAATCAAGATCTTCAATATCATCTGGCCATTCTTCATGATCTCGACAGTTGAGTCTTATTGGGCCCTTCAGCTTGGATCTGCCTTCTCACATCGTATCGGTCGAGCCTCTTCACCTTCGTAACTCGATATGGTCCCAAGTACTTAGGCTTCAACTTAAGACCTGGACCAAACTGATGCTTTATTGCAACCATTTCACCTAGTTGGTACTTTATATTTCCTTTTGTTGTTGTAAGTTCTTTTATTTTCTTCCTGAACTTTCTGTATCTGTTGCCAGCTCTTATTCTTTAATCATCTCTCCCCATGTGCTTTGTTTTTCTTCTTCTTGCAAAGCTGTCATTTCGACTTCATCTTGTCTTCTCTTCTTTCCAATTAACATTTCAAACGGAGTTGTGCCTATTCTCTGATATGTACTATTTATAACCATCTGTACCCCTTGCCTACCAATGTTATACATAATCCCGGTTTTCAATACATAACCTAGTAAGTATAGGTCAATTATCTTCTGAATTCGTTCTACTTGACCATTACGCGGTACTCCTGTCGTTATATGTACACATTCTATGTTTTCCTCTTCGCAGTACTGGTGAAAAGTCGTGGTGTGAATGCTGTCCCTCGGTCTGTTACTATTCTATCCGGTTTCCAAATACCTGCTGATGTTTTCTAAGTTTGTTTAATACTTTGCGAGATTGCTTTTATGGAAAAGCCACACAAATTTCGTGAATGCATCTATCATAGTTAAATGTGATTCTGTACGTGTTTCCGTCATTGGTCAACGTGGTCTAGACGCAGCGTATAATGATCTCGGTTTCCATCTTAGGATGGGAGACAAGCCGCTGCTCCGCCTGACAGCAATCCATTGCAACGTATAGTCTTTGTATTCCATACCTTCATTTAAAATCTTCATTATTGCGTTCAAGCCTTCATCTCCCTCTTGGGCGCGTTGGATGTCGTTGTGAAAAATTAGACGTGATCATTTGCTACGTATGGGTTCCTGCTCAGCGCGTCGGCGCTCATCCTCTTACCTTCGCGGTGTTCAATCGTGAATGTATAATCTTGTAGCAACAAACCATCTCGCAACTCTATAGAAAGAGCCAAATCCTTTTTGTTCAATGTTGGCTGGAACGCTTTTGGCAATCAGTTATAATTTTAAAATCTTCCTCAAATAATGCCTGAATTTCTTTCACCTTCTATGATAGCCAGCGCTTCTAATTCATGCTGGTGTACCGGCTTCAGCTCCGTTGTCTTTCGACTCATGTAGTAGACTGGATGAAACTCACATCATGGCTTTCTGCAATAAGATAGCGAGTATGCACACTGCGCGTCTGTGTGCAACTGTGTCTCCGCTCCTGGTTGAAAATCTTAAGCACTGGTCCAGTCGACAACTTCCATCTAAGCTCGTTGAAAACTCTTGATGCTCTTCGGTAAACATAAACTTGTTCCTTCTTCATCATCTCCGTGGGAGGTCGGCAATCAGTGCAAAATTGGAATAAACTTTCTGAAATAAGGAACAAAGTCCTACAAACTCTGTAGCTTCTTTAAATTCTGTGGTTCAGGAAATTTAGTTACTGCGTCTGTCTTTCCGGGTGATGGCATTACTGAACCGTCCTCTTTCACATGGCCAAGGTATTCTACTCTTCTGACAAGCAGTTGGCACTTCTTCCAATTGATTTGTAAGCCATTCTCGGATCAATCTTCAAAACTTCTGCCGGGCGCTCCACTGCCTGCCGTTCGTTTTCCGTTGGAATTAGTATCATCAATAAAAGCAATACGGACCCTCGTTCAATTAGTTCCCTAAATATGATGGTGAACCTTGAATACTTTGGGACAAGTCGTTAATCCAAAGGGGCCTGAAAACACATACGGTTTCATAGTGACAAATGATGTAAACTTTATAGAATCTTCATGTCTCTAGATGAAAGAAACCATTTTGAGATCAAGGCACTGAATATCTTCCTGATGACAGTTTGTCAATGTGATCCTCAATTAGGAAGGTTCTCGTCTTTAACTATCTTGGATATCTTCCTTAAATCCACATACTCTTAGGCTGCCATCTTTTTCCGTACCAACACAATAGGACTGGAATATTCTGAAACTCACCGCGTATGATGCGTCGTTTAACCACTCTTGATTTCGCTGTCGACCTCTTCTTGTTCCTTCAGTGACACCGGCGTGGACGCTGGGACACTGGTACGTCATCTTTAAAACAAGCTTCAACTCCGATCGGCGCCTCCTTGAAATGACACGGTGTGTAGTTCTCAACTAACCTCGTTACTTCTTCTTTAACTGCTGCGTCGCTACGTGACCTAAACAATCGACAGAACGAAAAACCTTTACATCTACAACCATTCGCTACTCGGATTCATCCACACAGAATTTCCTTTCAATCGTCACAATTTACGTAAAACTCATTGCCCAAAATAATTTCAAATGGCATCAGTGTTTAGGCACTATGTAAAACACTTATCCGTAAACATTCATCAATTACAATCTCGTTTTAGTTTGCCAGAGATCACCTTAGCATTCCAAAACCAATCATCGTAATATTTGAACTTTCGTCGTAAGCAGGTAACTGTAATTCACGGTAGCGTTCAATAGACATTGATTCACGTCACTGCCACTCTCCACTAACGCTGTTAACACTTTATCCGCTATTCTGATATCCTTCAACGGCTTGTTTCAATATCCACATGTAAAGATACTTTGTTTTGTTCTGCGTAATCATAACGTCTCGATCCGATGCGCAGGCGCCATCTGCCGGTCGTCTCTGCGGCCAATCTGGCGAGCTAGTGACGTCACACGCGTCGTTTCGGATCGTAGTGGATGTTCGTTCCGTTTCGTTCCATACAAAGTGCTGCCCTTCGCAATTGATAGCTTTCTTCGAAGTGAATTCGTTGATCGAGTGCTGCCATCATAACTTCTGTTTCCGTATTTTGGCGTCTTGATGGGTTTTCCGTCGCAAACTTGATCCGCATCTTGGTTGTTTTTGCATTCCTTTGACAATGACCAAAAGTTTTGAGTTAAACATTTACGCCTTGTCTTTATGAGGACACTCCGTGATATGATTTTTCCCCCATAGGCTAACTGTGTTTATAGGTGCGGCGATCTGTAGGCTTTAACTTCGACGAACTTGGCTTAAATCAGAATCTTGTTTACTTATTATGACTTCTATTTTGCATTTTAAATAAATTACTTTACGGTTTTATCGCTTTTTTTTTACATTTTTTAATTCTGACATCAACCTTTCCAGGACACGTGGTCACGGGAGACTGGGTCATGCCGTCTTGTCAAGTGATGAACGGGTTTCCAGATCAGTTGTTTTAATTGTATTAATCTTCTCGCTATCAAACAACTGATTTTGTCTTTAAGGCCAGCAGGGTATTATGCTTGGGTTTTAAATTTTACATTATAATTTGGATCCCAAGCGGTGGTAGAAAGCCTCCTCTCTTTGAATTTGGTTTTTTTAATCTCCAATGCTGGATATCCTTGGTCAGGAATCGGTTTGTTCTTTAGCGAGGTTTGTGGTCCGATCAAATTCTGATGTAATGGTTTGGTATTTAGGTATGGTCCATTAAATTGTTGGTTTCTTGTTTGATGTTCAGCTATATTCCCTTCACGCGGTTCTTAAATTGCTCCTTTGTTTGTCAATATAAAAGGCCGCAGTACAAATCTTTAGTTGTACTCTGGGTTTTGAGGAATATTACATTGGACGGTGGTTAGGTTACCAATCCCAGCGGCAGAAATAAGTTTATTGAAGCCCTCAAAATGAGCAATTTATCCAATTACGCTCTACAAAAGGTAACACAGGTCTCCTCACTTGGTCCTTCCTTTATTGACGGCCTGTGAGAGTGGATTTTGTCACCCAGTACTTACCTAACATGTTGTTCTCAGCCGTAAGGTGTTCACCATCAACGATCCCTCTGCCTCTCTGAAAAGATTCCCAGTTCTTTAATGGGTGGATGTGGTGTGGTTGCATTTAAATATTTTAATTTGTTAGTTGTTTCCTATACCGTTAACTAACCTTAGTTTCATTGATCATTTAAATTAAGAGTTTTTACCTGTTTTGTTATAGACAACACAAAACGCCTTTTGAAATCCTCGTGGTAAAGAGATTTTACTAAATATTGAAGACCTAAATTTGCTAATTGGTCAATTTGTTTAACAATAGGGCCGCCAATGGAGCTTCAATTTGTGTACTGAAACCACACAATTTTGGGGCTTGGGACAGAGTATTATCATTTTCCCGTAATAAGTTTTTCAGTTGCTTTTTAAAGTATCGTTGTTTAACAATTATTAGCGTTTAGTAAGTAGTTAGTTTTGACCTTCCTATAATAGTTTCATCCGAAACAGTTGTTCTAATTTTGAATTATAATCTGACGTTCCATGATACCGTAATACCTTTGGTCTGCCGGAGAATTAGTTCCTTTGTTTTTCTAAGTTTTAGGAGTAATAAGGTTCATTTAGGAAGATTAGGTTTCGGCACTTTGTTCGACCGCAACAAATTTGACAATATCTTGTCGGATAGCCTTCTACCTTTTGACGTTATAAGCTAAGTTCCTTCACAGGGAGTTCCTTGACTCCTTTTTCCCAATTGAGAGGGTCATCCAGAGACCTCCTGGGTCTTTTGGAATGTCATACTTGGAAGGTTGTACCAATCTTCCTTCATTGAAATAAGTTTGTTGGCCCGTTCTCAAAAGCCTCTCTTGTCATGCTTTAAAGGGACAGCAAGTACTTTCGCTCACTTGGCTCTTATTGAGTATGTGACACCTGGGTATTGGCTTGTTGTCAATAAGTGTTGTAAGCTCAAAGATTTCATCATCAAGATCCTCGTGCTCTCGAAACGGTGCCTACCTTCTTGGAGGATGTGGGGTGGTGCCATTAATTTATTGAAGTTGGTTCCGACACAGTTAACTAACCTGTTTCATGGTTAGAAGTTGTGTTTCCTCGCTAACAAATGGTAGAATCCTTTGTAAAGGCTTTTTGTCACCTACGGGGAGGATTTACAAATGTTGAGCCAATTTTTGTAGGTGAGTCAATTTGGCAACAATGGGCGCAATGGAGCATTAATTTGTGTATTTAGGCCAACCCTTACAATTTGAGGGCTTGGACATGGAAATTATTACATTTACGTCAAGTTAAGTTTCAAGGGTTTAAAAGATCGCTGAAAATTTGAGCTTTTAGTAGTAGTAATTTGACCTTCCATAAGTAGCATCCGATACGATTGTTTCAATTTTGAATAATAATCGACGTTCCATGTCACCCTTAAATTACCTTTAATCTGCTCAGAATTGGATTCTTGTTGTCCGTAAGTTTGTTAAGGCAATGTTATCCTTAAATTAGGCGGCATTTGCTTCAACACATTGCGCCAATCATCGGATAGCCCAAATTTCCTTTTGCAATTGGATCAAGTAATTGTCGCTTCACGCAAGCTTAGTTCTCCTTTTTGTCAATTTTAGGGCGAAGGTCAAACTAAAGTACCTCCGGGTCCCTTTAAAGGAATAAGCACGACAGGTGGAAAATTAAATCTTCTTCACGGCGAAAAAGTTTGATTAACCCCTAAAATGTTAAACGTCAGTTAACCTCCTCACAAAGAGAGACACGATATCCTCCACATGGCCTTCACTTGAGTCTCTTGCAAGGCCGGTTGGCGCAGCAGAGCTTTTTGTCAAACCGCTTAACATTTGCCAGCCGCCAGGTGTTCATCATCACAGATCCTGTACTTCTGAAAAAAGAATTTGCACGACAAGTTTCATAATTGCGTCAAAGCAAAGTACGAAACTAATC
This sequence comes from Lamproptera curius, assembly GCA_029286875.1. Taxonomy (NCBI): domain Eukaryota; kingdom Metazoa; phylum Arthropoda; class Insecta; order Lepidoptera; family Papilionidae; genus Lamproptera; species Lamproptera curius. Next base: position 71,914 of record JAGSMT010000057.1, on the reverse strand, counting down.
TTCTGGATAACTGTTCGCATTAAAACGCAAAACAAAATTCAATTTCCGAGCAACAAGGAAATTCTACGGTGATCATCCGTCAGTTATAATTAAATTGAAACTGTTATCGGATGAAATACCACTTTTGGAGTAAAACCTTTCCTACTAAAACGTCTTAAACCCAGCGGATCTTATTAAGCCTCCGACTTAATCTTGAAAAATTGATAATACTGGCTTCATTCCCAAACCCCCGGAAAATTTATGATTTGCCTAAAATACAAAATTAGATTCCATTGCGCCTAATGTAAAATGACTACTACTCAAAAGCCCACTTTGTAAATCCCTCACCTCCGAACCAGCCGTTTACTTCATCCCAATTTTTAAACGATAAAACTCTTTGCGAACAATGAAACTCGTTGTTAACTGTGTAAGGAAGCATTTACAAAAAAATATTTTAATTTAACTTCACAACAATCCATCTAATTAACTACTGGGCAAATCTTTGTTTAAAGAGCCGAGGCTATAAATGAACACTGGGGAGTGAACATGTTAACAAATACCGGACAAACAAGCTCGGGCCCGCAGCGCACAGACAAGTGAAGGCCGTCGACAGTTCCTGCGTTCTGGTTTGTAGAGGCTCTGCATTGGCTACCATTTTAGGGGCTTCAAATCAAAATTATTTTGCAAGCGTGAAGAAAATTGGTCAAATTCCACCGCCTTCGTAGATCTCTACAAAGACCCAGGTACAAGCTGGAGATTGTACTGCCTTTTCTTATGATTAGACAAACAAAGCGAGCAATAAAACCGGCGTGAAGGACATTATATGTTTTTTTCAAAAACATAGAAGAAACAAGTCGGATGTACCATTCCCCAAATACCCCCATTAATAGTTTGCCCAACCCAAATCCTTAAAAAACCGTTTAAACCAAGGAGGATTTGAAGGGTTTTAAAAAAACCAATTTCAATAAAAATTTTTTACCCTGCTTTCCAAAAATTTAAAAATTTTTCCCCCCCCTGCCTTTTAAAAATTTTTTGTGTTTTTTAATAAATTTAAAAACTAAGTCGTTTTCATCCTCAACAAACAGATTTAAATTCACCCCGGACCACGCCGCTGGAAAGGTTCCAAATGGGTTATTAAAATAAACCAAATAAAACCTGTAATTTTATTTAAAATTTAAAAAAAAGTTTTAAAATTTTTTTTTCCCTTTTTCATTTTTTTAAACCTAGGGGCCCCGGTCATGGGTTTTTATAAATCCTTTTTGCCACCCTGGACCGTCCCAATAGGGGGCCCCCGGGCATTTGCCTTGTTTCTTCCCCCCGGGGAACTGAACCGAACGGATTGCTTTTTCCCAAAGTCTCCTTTTTTGGGAGCTTAGTCGAGGTTCCGGCTCCTTCTTTTTTTAAATTTTAAAACCTTTTCGTGCCCTTTGCAGGAAAAAGGAACCCCCCCGGGTCTTGTATGGTGCGGTTCCTTTTGTTTTCCCCGTGGTCGGGTTTGTTTGATTTTTTCAGCGATTGGACCATGCCCAACAGTTTCGTTTCTATCAATGGGTTTCGAATTTGTTGCTTCGTTTTAAAAAAAAAACCGCGTGCTCCTTTGGCGGAAACCAGTGCCCGCGGTGGTTCGCATTCTTTTCCTCGAATCCCGGACGAGCCCCAAAATACTGCGGTGTTTTTTGGGAAAACGGGATTAAAAAAATGGGGTTTTGTTAAACACCGGGAAAACCCCCTTTGGGCGTCCAAAAAAAATTTCCCGGTTTCCCTTTTTTCCCCCAAAATAAGGGGTCCCGGCCCGGGGAATTTTAATTTTTTCAACACGAAAAAAGGGGGCCGGTTTTTTTCTTTTAAAATTTCGATAAAATTTCATAAAAATTTGCCTGGGTTGCCTCAACCCCGCCCAAAAAAAGCCCCTTTCCCCAGTTGCGAGGCTTACAAAAAAAAAAAATAAAAACCGCTTTTTGGGCTTAAACAGGATATATTCAAATGAATTAAAAAAAATTGGGTTTTGGAAAACTTTGAAAAAAGGCAAAACGTTTTTTTTTTTCTTTAAAAAAAATATTTTAAAACGTTGTTGATTCCCTTTTCAATTGGGGTGCCCTAAATTTCAATAATTCGTCCACCTTTTTGAGATCAATGGAAAAGTTTGAAAAACCAAGTTTAAAAAACGTTTAAAGCGTTTTAAAATTTTTAAAAATTCTCTTTCGGGTGCCGGGAGGGTTTTCCCTTCCTTGAAACCTTTTAAAAAAGAATTTTCCCAGTTCCCTTTAAACCGAACATTTGGGTAAATAAAAAACTTTTTTAAACTTTATAAATTTAAAAACCCCCCATGCCCTAAATAAAAAAATTTTTTGGGCCAACCCCTTTTTGCATCGCAAATCAAACGTTTAACCTCAAAGCTTTCAAAAAGGGCCTGGGTTTAAACGTTTTTCACCTCCCCAAAAAATTTTAACCCCCCAAATTATAAAAATGGGCTTGTAAAAATTTGGGGGCCCCCCCTCCTTTTCGTTCGGGGTAAAACACATTTCCCCCCCTTGGGGTAACCCAAAGGGAAAACCCCCGGGATTTTTCCCCTCTCTCGTCAGGTTCCCCAAAGATGGAAAATCCTTTGTGGTTTTTTCGTTATCAATTTTCCCTTTTCAACTGCCTTTGGTTGGGAGAAAGGCCCCCCCCCTTTTTTTTTGTTATTGCAAGGAACCAAGTTCATTTCAAAATTTTTTGTTTTTGTTTTGAGTGTAGAATATTTAAATTATAAAGATATATGCTGACAATTATGGTTAAAACATTTCCTATAAAAGGTTTTTGTTTCCCTTAAAAAATTTTTCCTTTGGGCCTACTTTTTGGAAAGGCTCCCAATTAATTTAAAATCTTAAAAGGGAAAGGGCCCCCGGGTTTTACCCTGGGTTTGGCTTTAAAAAGGGGGGTCCAGATTTTGGGAGAAATTTTTTTGGGCCCGGGGGGGGGGGGGTGATTTCCCAAACGTTTGCCCCTTTCAGGGAAATTTCCCTTTGGGCCCCCAAAAAAAGGGGGGAAAAATAATTTCCTTCGGACGGGAAATTTTTCATTTCCCCAAAAAGCACCTGGGGCCTACGTACTGGCCGAGTGGCGAGCGGCTTAGCACCCCTGGGAACCTTCGGTGGCCCCGGGCCCCGAACCCAAGGGAGGGGTAAATGAAGAAATTTGTTTTGCTAAAACCCCCCAATTAAAAGGTTTGGGGATTGAATAGATTACGCAAAAAAATTCCTTTGACTGGAATTGCCGTCGCGGTAACGGTCAAAGATCGCGCAATAGCCGGCCGGGCCGGGACGTGCGGACGGCTCCCGGGCGGCTCACTGTTTTGCACGTCCACTTTACCAAGTTTTCTATAACTTTTCGAGTTGCAGCAAATACAAACCAACTCCAAAATGCAATATCGGGAATTCGAAGCGATAGAACCTCCATGTTCATGTTATTTTTAAGTTTTGGCGGCTGATGTAAATACCGTATCATTTGGTGGGTAAAACGGTTTCCACTAAACTTTCTTTTTACTACGGAACACAAAAAAAATAATTTGTAGCTGTTGCTCTCTTCAGTTCAACAAGACTAAAATAACTTCGGTAAAATATTATAACAATAGAACATTAAGAATATATAAATAGAAATAAAACCATAGAACAGATATATGAATAAAGGAGGCCACGTATAAAGCCGACGGTATATAGGCCGAGCTCCTAACTTAACTCAGCGCTCGAACCGCTCTTTCTTTACCTCTGTATCTTTAAAACGACTGAATTTTCTAAAATCGCTTTACTACCGTATTCTAGACATGTTAAGGGAGCAATTTATGAAAAAAAAATCGATTTTCCAACCCATCATAGGAAGACCCTAAATTATTACAATTTTACATTTTAACATTTTGTTTTTGTTATAAGAGCCCATAAGTGGCTTTTGCAAGTGTCATAATTTATTTGTTTTATTTTTGCACTTTTGTATACAACACTCTCGCCTTTTCCGAATTTCCGGATTTTGAGAAGATCGAAAGTAGAAGGTGTTGGACTCTTCGGAACGAGGGATCAGTTTCAGAGGTCTCGGTTCGATTTCTCTGCCTAAGTTCATGCACTAAATTTAGTATAAATTCCTTCGTTTATGTTGGTACCTACATTTTTGTTCAATGAAAATTTAACTGCAGGTCTAGATATTGAAAATACCTGTACATCCACCTTCGAGATGCCGCTTGACACTATATTTTCTGCCATCTGATCAGCCACATCCGCCATGCTGGTGCATTGTAAAAATCACAGTTTCTGGTTTTCTTGGGATGATTAGCATCTATATCAACACTTTCATGTAACGTGCTGAGCAATAAAACGTTCTTGTTTCGTTTTCCTTGATAAACTATGGGTACATATATTACATTTCAAATTTTTGTTTCAAACAAAGTCATATAAGTGATTTAACGGAGGCCGGAACCTCTCGTCGTGCCCTGTTCAAAGTTCCTACAATGGTTGTGCGTTTTGCGAGCAAGTTATTCCAAGCTCAACGATGTAAGGTTATTAGTGTTACATTTCGACCAGCATTTTGCAAAAGGTTCCACTAGACGCATTACCAGATTCACCGAGGCTTTGGTTTTGTGGCCTGCTTCGTCTTTCCCTAATAAAAGCCGTGGTACAAACTTTGAATCTACATCAACAAACAAAATTGTTCCAAACTTTTCAGGCTTGTTAGCAATGTATTGAAAGAAACCTGCATCTAACCTTAGTGAAAACAGTTGTTTCGTGTACTGTAACGTTTTCTCACTGCATATCAAGATAACAGTTCTCAATGAATTTCTTCCAAACGTCTGATTTTAGATGCAAATTGTCTTGTTGAAGTCGAACTTCTTTCAGATCTGTGATCAAATCACCAAAACTTCATTATTTCTTTGAATCTGTCACGAGGCATAACTTTTGAAAATGCTAGTTCCCATGTTTACTCACAACTCATTTACTGGAATATTTTTGCTCCAGATACCTCGAAGCATAACATATGCGATAAAACTTTCCAGTTGTTCCAAGTTAGTATCCAGTTGTTGTGTCCTGGTTGCCGGTTAGCTTCTTCTAGATTACATTTCTGAATATGTCTCAATATAGATTCATCAATCAAAAGCCTCATGGTCCTGACAAATGTCCCGTAAAATTTCTTCGAGCATATGAGGTAGGCCCTGCTTGCTCAGTTATGATATTGTGCCGTGCTCGACGACCACTTTGAGTATATCCCATTTGAGGGTGTCCATGACATACGTCTATAGAGTGATAAGATCTTGGAATTCAGAATCTTCCGAACTTATGGGTCCTACCACGGCCTCGACCACGAGCACGGCTGCGACCACGGCTGCGGAACTCGATCTCAAATCAACGTTTCGTAAAGTTGCTAGAAGGTATCTGGTCTTCAGGTCACTTTCTTCCATAGAGGAACTCGAACTGATGGTGGTACTGTATTATCATCTTCACTATCGCGTTCTCCACTTTCAAACCCAATACTCGCAATAATGAAATATTTCTTTATTTTAGAGACTTGAGCATTTTCAAGAATCACGTAATTTCGACAAAACTCGCTGGCAGTCGAAACTATCTGAGTTCATTTGACTACATACACAAACAATGAACAGCGTACACTGTTTGTGTCTACCTTCTGATATTACAAATAAACACTTATCGGATACCAGCCGTCAAATGACTGCCGCCGTCTTTGTCGGTATATCAAGATTTTAAATAATAAACAAAAGAGATGTGAGTTAGTTTCTATATTCATTACTACAATATTAATAAAAGTCACAAAGTTTCAGTACATTAAGTCAAGTGGTTTTTGAGTTATTCAAAAATTAAATTCAAATTGCAGTCAAATGACTGCTCCCGTCTTTTTAGTGTTAAAGAGCCTTCGTACTTTGGTAAAGTATAAATTGACTGAATAGAGCCGACTCTTTGTGCAACTGTATTTTTCATTGGTAGGTCAGGGGATCAGCTGCAATTTGTCTTTTCCTGGAAGTAGGTATAGTGATTATGGGGGTTGGGATACTGGGGCATAATGTTTTGAAACATAACCTCCTCCGGGATTGGGGGGGAGGTCACCTCCAACCATAGAGCCAACACCTCAAGCACTGGGCTGGTTACAAGGAAATTCTTCCCGGAAGTCAAAACGGCATTAAGGAAATCAAAGCCAACACCAACCCAAGTGCAAGCACTGACAGGACATGGGGTAATAAGGAATACTTGCACAGGTTCAAACTAAAAGACAGTCCTGCTTGCGAGTGTGACCCGAATGTCATCGAGTCTGTGTGGCACGTCATCCTGGGATGCCCCAGATTCGCGGCGGCCCGTTCTGGAGTTCCTTATTAATACAAACCTCACAGAATATAAACCTCCACAGTGTTATGTCAGACGATCAGAAAAGACCCCATCTCTTGGCTTTCTTGGGAACACCTTCCAAATTGTCGCCAGGAGGAACGGGTCCACAAACCTGGCATTAACACCAACACAAATTCATCCGCAAACACCTGCCACCACATCCTCACAAACACCAACACCAACACAAACACATAACCGCAACACACACTATCCTCGATCCATATATGGGGCGAAAAGAGGAACCAGGGATAAGGATCAGAGGAGTAGCCCTCTTTATGGATAATAACTTGGAGAGGCTCGGCATCAGCTTCTGCATTGCGAGGGCCAAAAACTTTGTCAAGATTTCTCCCGGTCTCGCAGTCCTGTTGAACGGCAGCACTTTTAAAACGAGCATGAAACGCAAGACATACGACGCGTTACCGCACACGACCGTCGCCGAGCATCAGTGCCGAATAGTAGGAGCGAAAAATAAGACGATCATACTATTCGCATGGAGCGACTCGGAAACACCGTTTGTGCAAGCATGCTCGCTGCTAAGTAAACTTGGACATGCAGAGACAAGTACTAACAGTGCCCCCCGCAAAATAACTGTGGATGCCATGGTGATTGACCATGAGAAAGGAGAGGTCGCAGACTATATTGGTTGTGTAAAAGCCTACGAAAACCACGAGGTAGTCGTATACGAGAACAGAGGCGAAAGCCTTAGCTTCCTTAAAAAGTATATATAGGATATCACACCAACCTGTTTTTTTCCTGATCTACTGAGAATTCTAGGCGGCTTGTTGCTATTAGTCTGAATACCAGTTTCGTCGACATTGTAAATGCGCGTCGCGTCGACTTTATGTTTGTCGATCTCTCCTTCTAGCAGGTCAAAAAATCTTTGTACTTGTGGTTTGTTAAAACCTCTGGTGCGGGCTAAAGACGTTGGTTCTGGATGGCGTAGAGTTATATCAGGATGTCGTGTTTTAAACCCACTGTACCAATCTTCACCTGCCGCTCCATTTTTGAATGGGTGTGGGATATTGTTGGATTCAGCATATTGGTAAACGAGCTCTAAGAATTCTTTCTTCGTAAGTCCAAATAACAAATTATACATTTGGAACACATATTCGAGAAGCTCGACTTCCTCAATGTCCGTAAATATAGTTGTGTACCTCCCGAGTTTTTTCTTCGGGCATCCTTTTTTAATATGTCGCTGCAACGTAGATAAGTTAATACCATACTTCTTAGCCGCACCATTCACTGATCCTTCACTAGCTTCTTCCATAGCAAGTTTCATTACATAATGCATTTGTAGTTTTTCTTTTATATTTGTTAACCATCTAGAATTATACAAAACAAAAGATTAAAATTTCATCTAAATCACACACATTACCTACGCGAATATACCAGGGTAAATCGGGTAAGTATCCAGGATTTACTTTTGGAATAGGAATAGGAATATGTATTTTGATAAATATTTCAATGGAACTTGAGGGAGCTTTCGGGAGAGATGTTGGAGTTACACTGCCTAGCCGACCTATGAGCTTAAGCCGGGCTGTGCGCGGGTATGGGCGATAGTGCTAATGCTGCATGTTTATTCAGCGTTCTCAATAGGAATCACGATATATAACAGTACCTATCTGGCACATTTAGTGACAGCGCACTTAGAGCCATTGAGTTAATGCTTAATCTTCGAAGCAATCTCCAAATATATTCTATGAGCATGAAGGTTATACGTGTTTCAAGCTCTTTGCACCCAACCATGCCAAGAACAAAGCAAGTGGAATACAGGAGCGGAAACCAAGGATACATCCCGTAAAGTTTATGATATAGGTGATGCATACAACCCCGTTAAACTCACACGACGACGACCAAAGCGTCATATAAAGCTTTTAAAGCTCCGATGTTTAAAAAATCTTTTGCCTGTCTAAGTACTAACTGCAGATTTCGATAAGCCCACTTGCAAACTTCTGTGATATGAATAATAAAATTAGGTACTTTATCGAATATGACTCCTAGGTCCTTAATTTCTGTAACATGTGGGATGGGAAGTGCACCTATAGTATTAAATTCTGCAGTATTCCGCGTTTTATTGTGGGACATAACAGATTCTGAGATATTCATGTTTAGTTTGTTATCAGTATATTATCCATCCATTGGTTAATTTTGTTAAGATCAAAGTCAAAGTCAAAATCATTTATTCAATTTAGGTTCTACTGAGCACTTATGAACGTCAAAAATTATCCATTTACCACCGGTTCTCAAACTCAGACCCGTCCAGAGAAAAACCGGCAAGAAACTCTGCGCCTTTTTTTAAATATTAGTATTTACAAAATTTGACCAATACATTTTTTTAAGTTACCAGGGATTTGCAAGCGCAGAATATAAACTATTTCACACATCTTGGTCCTCAATACAATTTATAACAGAATAGTAGGCTTTTCTATAAGCGTTGTTTTGAAAACTTTACGAAAGCTCGAATCATTCAGTTGCGTTTGGCAAGCATTTAATTTATTATACATTCTTATACTATTATACATGAAAGATTTTTGGTTCGGTCAGTCTAAATCTGGGTAGCTCTAGGGCTCAATTCGACCCTTGCGCGGCCTAATATCTTTTTTAGCAAACATATGAATATTTTGACGCGCGTACATAATATTTTCAAATATGTATAGCGAGGGTAAAGTTAAAATTTCATTCCTGTGAACCCAGATTGTAGATTGCTCTAACAGCCTGTTTTTGTAGTATAAATATTGTGTCCAAACCGGCTGCAGATCCCCATAATAATAATCCATAGAACATAAGGCTGTGAAAGTACGCGTAATAAACTAGTTTTGCAGTTGCCTCGTCAGTTAGCTGCCTAATCTTACGTATGGCAAAGATTGCTGTACTTAGCTTCTTAGAGAGTTTGTCAATATGAGCTCCCCACTGCATCTTGGAATCAATAGAAAATCCAAGAAATGTAGTAGAGCTTACGTAAGGAATGACCTCATTGTCAATTTTAATATTTTGAAAATCTGGCAACTTACAAAGAGTAAAACGTAAGCATTTAGTTTTGTCGGACAGCCTCCACTACCAGAGGCAAGTCATTTATATAGACCAGGAACAGAAAAGGTCCCAAAATTGATCCTTGGGGAACACCCATCCGCACAAGGGAGTCAGATGACAGAGTGTCATTGACGTTTGCATATTGTTTTCTATTGCGTGGTAAGAAGATAGAAAATCAAAACCCGCGTACACCGTAATATTTTAGCTTATTGATTAATACATGGTCCATACAGTCAAAGGCCTTGGAAAGATCACAGAAGATTCCAATAGAATCGCAGCGATCCTCCCATGCCCGTAGAACATGAGAGACAAACTTTATACCAGCATTTATTGTTGATCTACCTCTGGTAAAGCCAAATTGGTGATCACTTAAAATATCATGTTTAGAAAAGTGTACTAAAAGTTGTTCTGACATAATTTTTTCAAAAATTTTACTAAGTGCTGGCTGTATAGAGATTGGTCTATAATTTTCAATATTAACTATACAACCCGATTTAAAGACTGGTACTATTTTACTGAATTTCATTAACTGTGGGAATCTACAGGTATTTATAGATGCATTGTATATTATGGCCAATATGGGTGATATATCTTGAATTATTAAATTTATTGCCCATGTTGATAAACCCCACAAGTCGTCTGTTTTCTTTTTATTTATTTTATTAAACGCCTTCACTATATCTATAGGGCTAACATTACAAAAATTAAAATCAGGGAAACATTGTCTATCCAATAGTTTTAGGTGTGATAAGGCTGAATCAGAACTAGAATTTAAGTGTTTTGTAGTTTCATGAGCTATGTTTGTAAAATAATTTTGGAACTTATTAGCTACCTCAGCCTTTAGCTTAACAGTTTTACCCTGTACATTTAGTTCTAGGTCATTCCTCTGTTTTGTGTTTCTTCCTGTTTCCGTATTTATAACTTGCCAGGTAGTCTTGATTTTATTAGAGGATGACTTTATTTTATGATTTGAATACAATGCCTTAGCCATCAAACAAAGTTGTTTAAATATTTCTGAGTATGTTCTCGCATAGTTATGGAATTTCGATTAGATGTTAATGATTTTTGATCTACAATAAATATAAATAATCCCTCTACGCCTAATTCCCATAGTAGCCCAGTCACTGAAATTCAGTTTTTATTATTTGTCATAACTTTCTTAGTAAAACAGCATTGTATTCACTGGAAATAATATTAGACAATGCTCCAAAGTCTTTATCAGGATCCAAAGTCAATTTTAGGTTTGGAAGCTTAGCTTTTACATTATACTTAAATTGTTTAATTCTGTTCCTGTAATAGGTCTATACCAGATAGGAAAGTTACTTATAGGAGTACTTAAAGGGATCTGTATTTTTAAGGCTTTATGATCTGAACGAATACCGCTTAAGACAGCCCGATCTATACCTTTACAATTTACAAACACATTATCAATACAAGAGGCACAAGATGGTGTTAATCTAGTTGGTTCATTAAACACACATTGAAGATTGGAGCTTTTAAATAGAGTTAAAAACTGGAATGTGTGCGGTGAATCAGTTAGAATGTCTATATTAAAGTCTCCACATACAACAATATGCTTCTTTGAATTAATATTTTTTCTTAGAGCATCCTCCATAATATTATAAAAATGTCCAACATCACCAGAGGGAGGCCTATATACACATAAAAATATGTACTGTTCACTTTCTACACAAGCAATCTCACATTGTCGTTCAACCGAGTATGCTGTGATGTTCTTCCTTTCTTTAAATTTAAAACAATTTTTGTGTAATATAAGGCATCCACCTCCAATAGCAGTCACTTGGTTGAATATACTGGCAACTGAATAGTTTTTTATCATCATTTTGTATCATCTTGCAGCCCGAAACACTTCTTATGCTTAGCAATAATTTTTAAATCATTTACAAACATTAAACACGTAGTATAATTAATAATGTCAGGTAAATCATTACCGATTATTAAAAACCTATGCCTGAGTGAGTGAAATACGGTTCCGGACGGTAACGGGAATCTCGCCACTTGAGTGGTGAATGTTATCCCTCTACCTGGGTGCTGTGCCACCCACTTTTCGTATTCAATTGCGTATTTCGTCTTCAATAGGCTATGAACTGCAATATCTAATAGTTAAAGCTTATGACTTCCATGTAGTGGAAGTGTGGCCATTAGAGCATATTCAGTAGCTTCTAAACTTATGTGAGAAGAATGGTTATCTAATACCAGTAACACAGGTTCCTCTTGTGTTGGTGGCTTAACTGTTTCCAAACTCAAAGTTAAATATCTTTATTCAATATAGAAGCATTACACTTTCTTATTGATTTTCCAATAATCTAACACCGGTTCGGAAATTAAAGTCTCTGACCTGAGAAGAGCCGGCGTAAGAAACTCAGCGCCCCTTTTTTTATTTTGTAATAAATTTTACAAAATTTTTACATAATACATCTCATTTTACTACTTTGAAATAGCCTGGAGCGTTTGAAGTTTTTTTGTTGTTTTGAGTCCCCTTTCTTTATCTTGTTTTGCTTCTTCTGTAATTAATTTTAGGGTAAAAATGGGGAAATACTTTTTTTTAAGTCAAAAAAAAAAACACAAATATATTTAACTTTTTTTTTTTAAAAAAACTAAAAGATTTTTATTTAACTTTTTTTATTGGACGAAATTAAAGATAAAAAAAAAAAAAAAATGGGCCATCTCCCCACAGGGGGTGGTGAGATCCAAGCGGGGAGTGCCATTGTTATCATGGGTTTTTTTCTTTTTCTTTTCCCACAAACGGCAGGAAGACATTGTGATGACCAAGCCCTTTGCTAAAAATAATCAACTGTTTTTTCAATAATAATTTTCCCAAAAGTACATTATTTATCTTCAATTGGGCAAATTTTTGAGAAGAGGGGATTATGTTGAATTTCTAGCTTACTTTATTCCATTTATTAAACCTTAATTCGATGTTTTTGTTGAAGTTTTGAGGGATTCAAAACCGGCAATTTCTTTCAGGTAGCTGGGGAGTTTTGGGATCGTGTGATCTTTAAACTTTGTGGAGTTTCAGTTGTAATGTTTGTTTAAGTTGAAGGGTTTTGTGGAATTGAGCTTAATGGGGCAACCTGATGTACTTAAAAACCTTAGCAAAAAATGGTCTGGAATGGCTTTGGATTAGTGGAAAATTCCAAGCTCTAAACCTGATCTTGCTTACCTTCAGAAGGGCTTTCCCCCAGGCTTCTACTAAAATCCGACCTGAAGTCTTGTGATCGTCCTTCCCTTTTTGCCAACATACACAATGTTTTCGCTTGTTCCTTTCAAGGACACCTTCACGATCAACCCGGACCGCATCCTGTCGTATTTTGCTGGGTGGATCCCACCCTGCCATCCCTTTTTAGGGGCCCTTTTGGTTTCCGGTGGTCCCGAGTTTCCAGTTCATCTTTTTGATGCTCAGAACCTCTTTCTTTTCTCCCCTCCCCCGGCCTTTAAAGATTGTTATTTTGGCTTTGGATGGTCTCCCGGTCTTTTTTTTCTGTGGGCTATGTTTCACCTTATCACCCCCTACTCCTTCTTTGGTTTAAAGGTTTTGGTCTTTCAGGGGCCAATTTTAATTTGAATTATTTTATATTATAAGCCTGTGTAATGCACGGTGGCTTGTTTATGAAAAGTCAAAAAAAGTATAAATATTCCAGTCAAAACAAAACAAACATATTTCTATAAACAAATCTTAAAAAATCTTAATTATTATTATAATTAAAAAACAAAAAACACAGAATAAAACTAGGTAAATAGGAATAAAAAAAAACTTATAATTTTAAACTTTTACTTTACAAGGCAAATTTTTAAAATTTTTTTTTTGGGCTTTTTTTTATTCTGTTATTGAAGGGAATGGGACAGCCAAACACCAAACCCAGTCAAATCCCTCAAACGGAGGTTATTAGGTTTAAAAATTGCCGCTTAAAACAAAATGGCGGCAATTTCCCTTTCCTTCTTTTTGTCTTTTCGCTAAAGGGTTTTCCGGCAATGTCGATCCGACTCTTTGGTCCCGTTAGAGTTTGGACACTCGAAATAGAGCCCAAATCGGGTGGATATTGTGACCTGGCTGAGACGTTTACCTCCCAAATTCCAACACCCCCGACCTCCGTTTGAGATATCAGCGTTCGAAAAAACTCAAAAGGGTTGGGAGGGGGCTCTATCGCCACTTCATAAATTCTAAAAAATATAAAATTTTGGAAACTACAAAATTTTTTCACCTCACATTCTTTAAAATTTGAAGAATTGAAGAAAATTTTAAAAGTCCCTACTTCAAAATTTTTAAAAAATTTTAAGTCCAATCGTCCGTTGACGTCACTGGACAAAGCGTCGACGCTCGACGTTTAAATTTCGGGAAATTTTTTAAGTCCCCTGACGTCCCAGACGTATTTTTTGCACTTTTAAAAAAAATTTCCCTTTTTAACTTCCACACTTTTTCAAAATTTCTTTTTGGATTTATTTTGTTCCAAATTAATTTTTTAAAATTTTAAAAATTTTAAATTTTCAACTTTTAATTTACGTTTGAAATTCGTAAATTACTTAAGATTTTTGCATTTGGGTGATTAAAACTAATAACAAAAGGTTTCTTTAAAATTTAAAAATTTTGCCTAATTATTCTTAATAAATATATTGAGTCTATAAAATAAAAAATTGATATTCGTCGCTTTAGATTTTGAGAAATTAATTTTTGAAAAATTGTTTCACTTTTGTTGTTAAAAGAAATGATTAATTCGAAAACGATCTACTTATCCCGATTTTAATTCTAAAAATTTTCCTCTGGCTCCCCGGTCAGCTACGTCAACCAGGTCAGATGAAGGCGGACGGCGCCGGACGCACGGAGGACGTAAAAAAAGACCCTAATAATGCCGAGACGTCGTAGGCTGCGGAGGACCGAACCATTGACGCCAAAAAATCAAAACCAGCAGCTACTAAAGGGGGTGAGGGGAGGATGGATGGGGTAATTTAGAAAAAAAGACTAAACCCACTACCCCCGTCATCCTGGGGGTCGCCCACTGTGGACACTCCGGAACGGGCTGCTCCATCTGGACCACAGAAGTGAGGTAAACCGACCACCACCGTTGTCCAGGTTTGGTTCGCGTTTCACCCGAGACGACTTTGCACGGAGACGGAGATGGTGTGCCTTGCAGGACCTATCAGGACGATTGCCCTCTGCGGCGAACAACCATCCTGCAGAAGCCGGGAAAAAAACATACAAAACGGACCAAACGATTTGTGACACCGCCAATACGGGAAAAGGACGCATTGGAGGGTCGTCGGTGGCTTTTCAAGCCACCACCAATTTAACTCTAGTAGTTGCATGAAATTTGTTTAGGTTCTCAGTTCATCATGACGATGAAACAAGATAAAAGAAAACAGAAGATCCCACGCAGTGATTCCGTTACCAGATGCAACGGGCAAGACAAACATCCAACAACAGTCCAACACCAACTGAACCAAAATCCCTAGGAATCCCCACGCTCCAGGACAAAACGTTCAACACAAAATCTGTGTAACTAATTCAATAACACTGAGCATGAAACAACAAAGGGAGGCCTGACAGGACAGATGAGAAAGGCTGAACAAAACCTAAGTTAAAATTATAAAAACAAACATATAAAAATTAATTGGTAAATAATAAAATAGTAAGATATTGAGTTATGCATATAAAAGTAAAACGACAATTTATAACCAGAAATTAAAATAGGTAAGCACTAATTGTTTAATGAAATAGTGTAATCCGGTGCTAATAAGAAAAAACTGTACCACGTAAAACAATTAGATTAAATACTGAATAAGTTAAATAATAGTCCTTTTATAAGTTTGAAATAAAAACCTAGAATTATTAAAAATGTCAAAAGGGAAAATGTGGATAAAAAATTGTTTAAAGTATTTTATTTAAAAAATTATAACATTTACAGAAACTTAAAATAAGAGGTAAACTAAAAAAAAAACTTATAAAAAAAATTAAAAAGAATGAACCAGAAAAATAGGTAAAGTAACGAAAATAAACTGTGAAGTAATATTTAAAAAAAGACACAGGAACAGAAACAAATGAATAAACATAATAACGAACTCCTAAAGTTAAAACTGCATCCATTGGAAACTTAAAAATAAGCATTAAAAATTGTAAGTAGAATGTAACAAAAAAGAACAAAAGTGAAAAAAAAAGGTCCCTGATCCCAATTCAAAGGGTACAGAGGAAAAAAAAAAAAAACAAAGTTGGGCTTCCTGGTTATAATGGGTCTTCAGAGGTTGAAGAAACTGCGATGTGTTTGGGACTTGGCAAGCATATAATTATGACGTTATTTTCATTTGCCAAACAATAGGTCTAAAATTGGAATGAAGTTGCCCAAAATCAAAACATTTTACCTTATTTGGTTTTGGAAAAAATTTTTTTAACCCTTGGGAACAATTCAGATTTAATTAGATGATTTTTCATGAAACCCAACCCATTAGGCAACCTCAGACCACCGATTTTTTATTAAACCTTCAAAAAAATTTGGCAAAAAGTACCCAATTTTTTCCCAAAAAACCCCCTAGGGCTTTTCGTAAACCTTCCCTTTTTATCAAAATTTCCCAGGTTTAATTAAAAATATTTCATAAATTAAAAACTTTCAGGTTTAAATAAATTATTTTTCCGTTTCTTCTTCAAAAAAAAAAATTTTCCCCTGTTTTATATTTTTAAAAAAACCTTCTCTTAACTAAATTTATTTTTTTAAAATACCAAAAATTGGTATTTTTTTAAAATTTAAATGGTTTCTACCTGGATTTCCAAAGAAAATTTAAAATTTTTAAAAAATTAAACCAAAATAAAATTTAACCGTTTTTTTTTGTCCGTGACCCTGGAATAAAAAAATTAATTTTTTATTTTTAAAATTTTCAGGCAAAAAATAAAAAAGTTTATTTAACAAACGAAATTTTTTACCAACCAATTTTTAGTATTCCAGAAAACCCTAAATTTAATTTTTTTCCAACCGTTTTGGCTTCATTTTTAAATTTTCACCTTTTTTTTTCATCCTTTAAATTATTTTTGTAACCCCTCTAGATTTGATTCCTTAATATTTTCCGGCTCCTTTTGGCAATAAAACAATTGAAAAGACATAAAGAAAACTTGCCAAAATAGGATCCTTCCCTTTTGTGGGAAAAAACCCCCTAAAAAATTAAAAAAAAAAAAAAAATACAATTTAAAATGAACCAAATAAAAAAAAAACGATTTTTTCCTTATTTGGTTTATTTTCAAAACACATTAAACAAAAAAATTTTAAAAAAAAATAGCCCAAATTTTTGGTTTTTAAAACCCACGACCAGGAAAAAAAAATACATTTGAAATTTAAAGTAAAAAAAAAAAATTTCTTTTCAATATTACAATTAATTTCCGTTTTTCCCAGTTTTACCCTATTTCCTTTTTAAATTTCCGCCACTTAACCTAACTTGTTCCATTTTTACAAGTTGGGTGAACCTTAAAATTTTTGGCATTGCTTCCTTATTTTTAAAAATTTTTAAAAAAAATTTTGCTTTAAACACGGAAACCTGTCAAAATAAAAAAAACTGTTTTAATTTTTTAAAAAAACCGTTCCTTAATCTTTTTTTGGTCATCATTTCCTAAACCAAAGGTTTTAAATTGAATTTTTAAATTTTGTCTTTTGTAAATTGAAATTTTTCCACCCTAGGGGGTTTTTGAACTTTTGGTGGTTTAATGGATTCAAATGCATTAAAAATTGCATTCTATACATCAACAATGGAAGGCGAAAACACCCCCAATAAAAAAGGCCTTATTTTATTGCCAATTATTAAAATTCTGAAAAGTTTTATTCCCTTTCAATTAACGAACGGAGAAATTATAAATTTTTCCCCAAAGTATTCCTAAATAAAGTTTTTTGGCCGGGTTCAAAATGTTTTTTAGGGAACAAGTTTTATAACTAAACCAATTTTCCACCTTTCCCTTAAGATTTTAATTTTTTGCAAAAATTTTATCCCCTTTATTTTAAGTGACAGGTAAATTATTTCTGATATAATTTTTAAAAAATTTTTTAATAAACACAAAATTTTTAAAAAACAATTTAAATTTTAAGGGAAAAAAAATTTTAAATTTTTCTTACCCGTACAAAATTTTTTTGAAAATAAAATTTGGAACACCCCAAAAAGGAAAAACCCTGTATTTGAAAAGGGGTCCCGTTGCTTAAAAAATAAGTCATAATGGTTTTTTTTTCTTTCCAAATTTTTTTTCCAATTTAAATTCAGAAAACCCAAATAAATTATTTAAAAAAAAATATTTTAGAATAAAACCAGAAAAAAGGCCCTTTTTTTAAAATTATTCCCCAACAAGTTTTTTTAAAAAATAAATCAATTTGGAAGACCGTTTTAAAACCCTGTTGGGGGCAATAAAAAACCAATTTTATATTCATAGTTAAAAAAAGATTTAATTGAAAAATTAAATTTACCCCAAAAATTTTTAAAAGGTACTCAGCTACTACAAAGTTCCTGACTGGAAAGGGGGTTATATAAGTTTTTAGCCTCTTTTATTTATGTGTTGTATTGATATAAAACTATTTAAAAATTTTTATTTTAAGCCTTATTACCAATGGATTTAAGTAAAAAGGAAAATAATGTAACTTGCGGTCCAATTTTTGGTCCATTTCGTTTTACCCCTCCCTTATTCGTAAAGGGAATGTATTGAGTACAGGATAAAAATCATTTTAATGTTTATTTCGAATAATTTATAGTTTATTCTAGTGGAACAAGTGAGGATAGATTCTGGAATAATAAAAAAAAAATGAAAGTAATTAATTTTTTATTAATAAACAAAAAAGTTATATATGAAAAACCAGTGAATTCAAGATAAATGTGTTTAAGTAGGTAAAAATTACAAAGTTTTTTTGACATTTGTCATTGATGCATTTAATGAAAACAAAACAACCTGATTTTTGAATTACACGACATTGTGCGACAATTTGCAGTACATTTACACGGTGGAATTAAGGACTCTGAAAAACGGCTTCGTCATTTTGCCGAGGATGTAAGTCATGTTGGGCTTTTTCAAACCAAATGAGCAATAATCAATGAGGTAATTGGTTATGAGTTTCCATATATATGTTTGTACCTTAGCCCTAACAAATGCAAATGTAAAGCATCCGAAGTGCATATCACTCTCATCAGATTAAAATTAAACTATATTTTGAGATATAGTAAATCTGAGCTCATCAGCAGATAATTTCTTTCTTTGAAAATAAATATGTGCAAACTGCTTCCAACTATTTGAATTGTTCATTATTTAAGTCAAGGTTTCCCAAAGGCATGAGAGCTGTTTGTACAAAATCTTGGGTAGCATTCAACCATTGCATTTTCGTAAAAATCTACTAGTGGTGTCAAACCACTTAAAGATGTAACTATATAAAAATTATAAAAATCTGTCAACATGTTTATAACATATCTCTCAGCGCACATACTATAGAAGGTAATTCTGAACATTGTGTATCCATTACGTTGACAGACTTTTAATAAGTATATCTTTGATTAATGACGCAGTCGGGCATTGCAGGTTTGGCATCATTTTTATTATCTATTTGGACCAATGTTTGAATTAGGGTCATAAATACATCACTGTTTCCAATTATTTGTGATTTAATATCATTTATATTTGTAGCCTGTGAGATAGGCGTTATATTTAAAGATTTATTTACTTATTTTATTTTACTTTTAGCCTGTAAATAATACTAAACAATTATTTGTCTTGACGACGGGGGGAGGGTTGATGGGTTGGTCGGCAACCTCCTCACGTGTGAAGAAGGAAGTTATCACTCCAATTATGGTAGTCGCCGTCGGAGGACCCAAAAAAACTCAAAATTATTGGATATAAATTTAATTAAGATAAAATATGAAAAATTACAATTTAACTTATGCTAAAGCTAAGCTAGTCTAACTCCCTTTCGATGCGAGAAATGGAATGACCGAGGTACATTGAAATTATCGTAATGAAGTAATTCAACACGATGGAAACTTCCCAGTAAAGTGCAGCGTCGGATGGCAGCGGCCTCCTTGGGTTCTCGAAACCTGTCCCGTTGATGAAGCATATTTGCCTCGTGTCGACTCGTTGACGCAGCATATTTGTACTGTGTGAATCGATGTTGCAATGAATAGATGACTTGCTGCGATAGTTGCAATTTGCTAAGGGCTTGTACATATAACACCTCCCTGAGAACAAGCAACACTTTGAGACTTGAGATGAGGAAGTATTGCCTTATGTGGTCCAGGTTTTGCAGGCTGCGAATAGACGTCCTCTCGGGCTGGACACTCAGAGGGCTTTTAGAGCATCGCAACATCCCACAATGTCTTAGTGTTGCTGCGATCAGGATTGGAATTTCTAAATCATGATCTAGCTTATAATAATAGACAAATCTCGTAAATTAATAAGTCTGTATAGGATGCGATTCTTTCCAGAATAGTTCTCCCTGACAATATGGTGGAATCTGTCAAAAGCCCATAGATAAAACTAGTGTTGCTACAAGCTCAAACCATCAATGAGACCTCTTTTGTTGTGCATTGGTTCTAATGTTTTAAATGAGTATAAACTTTATTTAATTTAGACGATAAATATTCTATTTGGAGTTCATATATGATGTACGTATGATTATGCAACTGACTTTGAAATCCGATAATTGAATTTGCAACATATGAGCTTTATCGCGTATATCTTTCTTATAAGTTCAATATACTGTAAAATGCATGGTAGTGAGTAATTAGCCTGGCTGCTCCTAGTCGAAAAGGAAGTATCCTGGGGCCATCGTCGAGACTCTCAAGCGTTATCCCTTGATTGATATCCAGAGCCGATATCGAATGAGCAATCAGGACCAGTAGCACCTGAAACAATTGGGCACTTTAGGGACTCGTTTGAATCGATTTTTCGCTACGGGGCACGTTTTTGATGTATAAATATGATAGGTAGATTCGAAGAACTTTATCCTGACTATATCGCGCGCTAATTTTTGACGGTTTGCCAAAGGATTGCTGATAAAGACGCGCTGATCAGGTTGGTATTCGATTTCGGTTCTGGTCCTTATTTAAATTTTCTATGATATTAGTGCGATTATGTAACGATGACTCATTAATAGTATTGTATATAATTTCATACTATCTCGGTGATTTTGCATGTATTGTTGCATTAAATGCTTAGACTTTATCAATATCAAAAGGATCGCGCGGATCAAAGTGGCTCGTTATTATATCGAACGGTCTACACTTGGTAAACGAGTGGATCTGAACTATTGTAAGCTAAGATTCCGTATGGGACTAGATTAGAAATATTCTTGATCTTTGTGAGTTAATTTTAGGATACGAAGATGTTCCAGCAATGTAGAGGAAACCTCTCTACGATCCCGTTATCGTTTGGACTATGTGGCAAAGTTTTATGATGGTTTATTTATGCAGAGTTACGAATTCGCTAAACAACTAGTTCGTAAATTCAGTGCGTTATCTGATACTATTGTTAGCGGTAAACCGTGATGCGTACAAAATTTAAGTAGGCTTGCAAGGTGCTGATTGCTGTACTGTCGTGAATGTGGTATGCTTGAGCATACTTAGAGAATACGTCGACAATAGTTAAATATTTCGTTTTGAATTGAAAGAAATCCATGTGAACAATTTCGAATGGTTTCGTAGCCGGGGAACTATGTTGAACTGTTGTCTAATGGGATTACGGTCTATTTTGTTTGACCGCACACCGTACAACTATTAATAAATTTTGTGATATCGTCCTTCATCTTAGGCCAATAATATCGACGGATAACGCGAGATGACATTCGATTTATTCCGGTGGTTGGTTTACCCTCATGGTAATGCTTTATTATTTCTTGTTGCCTGAGGTATTCTTTTATATTTTCCACTTCTGAATTTTGATAACACTAAATTCATAGCGGAGTTTTTAAATTTATTTTGAATAATAGGTATGATATCGTAAAATGCAAGCGGTGGATTAATAAGCAACGCGGTCTTTACTTTGGATTGACATATTCTTTAATTACATTCACTACATCTGATTCTAGTTGGACTTGGACACCTGATGGATGTCCTAGTATGCGTATCGAAGGGTTTAGAAGCCGTCGGTCGCTTTTTGATATCGCTGACAACTGTATCACATATCTGCCATGAAATTTATTTAATGGTTCGGCAACGATTGGGACTTCTAAAATTGGATTTTCTAAACTGGTATAAGCCGAGGCTGTAGACGAATTTTCCCAGAAGGTGGGTCCTCCGACGGTTTGCACCAACTGAACTGATTTCTTCGTTATTAATTTGGATGCGAGACAAAGCGTCTGCATTACAATTACTACTACCTTTTTTATATACTACAGAGAAATCGTATTCCGAGAGTTTAAGTTTCCAACGAGTTAAACGAGAGTTAGGTTCTTTAGATTCATAACCCACTGGAGTGGTTTATGGTCCGTTACGATTTTAAATTTTCGTCCAAATGAATAAGGTCGGAAATATTTAGTCGCCCATACAATAGCAGAAGTTCCTTTTCGATAGTACTATAGTTAGTTTCGCTATCGTTTAAAGTACGCGACGCGTAGCATACGGGCTTGTCCGCACCTAGAGGCCCTTGTGATAATACTGTGCCTATTGCACGTTAGATGCGTCAGTTGTAAGGATGAAATCTTTAGAAAATCTGGGTATTAAGAATCGGTCATTAATTAGGAGCTGCTTGCATTTTTCAAAACAACTTGTATACTCGGCGTTACGATTTTCTTACCTTTCTTTAAACATTGCGTTAAGGGTTTGGTAACGTAGTGCGAAATCAGGAATAAATTTTCTGTAATAACCTACCAAACCGAGAAACTGTTTTATTTCTTTGGTGAGTAGGTGGCGGATACTTTTGAATTGCTGAAATCTTATCCAAGTTAGGTTTGATACCATCTTTACTAATTATATGCCCAAGATAGGCTGTTTCAAGTTTCAGAAATTCAGACTTATCCATTTGTATCTTAAAGTTTGAATGTCTTAGCTTTTGGAACACCTTCTCCAGGTTAACCATAGAAGTACTGAAAACTACAATATCATCTAAATAAACTAGACAAATAGAGTTTTGTAGGTCTTTGAGAACATTGTCCATTACGCGCTGAAAGGTGGACGGAGAGTTTTTAACCTATTGGCATGCGTAAAAATTCGTAGTGACCATTCTCGACATTGAATGCTGTCTTGGGTATGTCGTCGGATTCATCTCAACCTGATAGAACCCGCTAGCTAGGTCCAAAGTCGAAAAATACCGACAGTTACCAAGTTTATCTAGGACGTCGTTTATGTTAGGTATCGGATACTTATCGCTCATAAGTATTACCGGATGCGTCGGATTTTTTGGAACCACCCTATAGGGTGAGCTCCACGCGGATTCCGATGGTCGGATAATGCCTTGATTCAGCATCTTGCTTATCTGGTCCCTAACTTCATCTCTATGTATATACGGGTACCGATAACTTTTGTGTATACCGGTATCTCATCAGTGTCTTAATGCTATGCTTAATTTTGTTAGTGAAGGTTAACTTTTCACCATCGATATAGAATACATCAGCATAATTTGCACATAATCCGTCTAGTTAGCGCGCTCCTCTACGTTCAAATTATCCGTGCGTAAGCGAGATAGACATCGCCGCGCGCGACGAGTCTGACGAGGATTTGAGAACATTGAACGTTGTAGGACCTCGGCTTGAATTGGTTGGTCTAGGGAAAATATTAAATCGTGCTGCGTCGGGTTAGTAATTTCTAAAATCCGCGATTATTGCATACGGTGGTTAGACACTCTTATAATACAATTAGAAATAGTTTGTTCGTTAATTAAACATTCACCGTCATGTAAATTTACCGATTCTAACTATTTTAGATGAGTTGGCCGGATATTCTTCGTACCAATTCACGTTGCATGAATTATACATGTAAATAGAATTGGTCGAGTTACTGTGATAAGCACTTTGTCCTTAAGTCGATTTTAGCTTCAAATTTTAATAAATCCAACCCGATAAGGCTCGTCGAAATAATTATGAAATTTATAAATATATAATTTTATGTCGTCCGTTTCATTGAACTCTGAGAAGCAAGGAATATTAATAGAATAATTATTCCTTGAGGTGGCATGAACATTGGTTACTTGAACAGGTCAAAGTTAAGGGCAAATTGAATAGAATATTTCGATAGCACCAGGGCAGATAAATGATTGGTTTGCGCCTGTATCTATAAGTGTTTAACGTGGATCCAAAATTTTATGTATGGAAGCTGTCTCTGAGTTTGCAAATTCAATTCTATTTTAAGTTGTTCGAATTTGTATGATTCCGAAAATTCTGCTCCTCTCCGAACTACTAGAGGGCTGAGGTTCACCTGAGTTACCTGAAGGGCACTCGTCAATCACGTCATAACCGGGCTCGATATAATTACTCGAGGTTGCACAATCATAAAAATCACTCCTGTGGGATAAACATTGTAAGGATCACACAAATAATAACACATGGGGTCGTACATATAATAATCAGGGTAATAGAAATCATCTATAGTTATCAACTTCATTAATATTCATTTCTTTCGTTTTAAAATAGTTAAAGTGCGGGGATTGCCATATTTGTCCAATCATGACCTGGTAAGTTGTTACCTCGCAGGCCTTTCTCGGTAACGATGTGGCGACACCATATAGGCTTAGGGCCTTGATTTTGTGGTATGATATCTAGGGGCAATTTGGAATTTATTTTGCAGCGCATATAGTTAGAAGCGTGGCGCACGGAACATTTGTTTGCGTGCGTAGGCATATTTATTGGTCTAGATGGCAGAGGCTGCTGGAAATAGGCTTCCACGTCTGTTGAGGGAGCTGCAATTGGGTAATTGTGGTGGTCGATAAACGGAATTGAATGGTTTAAACGCGGGTAAGATATTAGGAACTATTGGCACTTGTTTGAGTAATTGAAAACCTGACTTCTTCCGAAATTGAATCATTACGGTTTTGTAAGTACATAACATTCAATCTCCTCTTGCACGAACTCTAAGGCTTTTTCAGCACTATCTGGACGCATACATTCGATACTGAGAGCCCAAGGGCTCTTTAAACCTCGCACAAATGCCTGCATTGTTAATCTTTTATACAAAGTACGTTTAGCTTCAATAGTGGTATCGACACTCTCATGTAGGCTGACGTATGTCATAATGGTACTGAATAAATTTAAACATTTATCGTAAAAATTCTTCAGCGAACTATTCCTGCGTAGCCAAATATAAGGTCGTTATATAAAGCGGTCTCATCTCTCTGGTCCGAAAAATTATTAATTAGAGTATTCTTTATGCTATCCCAACTTTCAGAAATGCCATTTGAGTTAATTATCTCGCAGCTGACCCGGTAATTTTATTAAGATACCGTTTACCAGGCATAACTTAGCTAGCTCGTTGCCGGATTTGCAGTTACATATTCCGCTACTATTTGGTCAACATAAGTGGATAAATCTAGGTAATATATGCGGTTCCGTCAAAATCGGGTACCAGGCGTAGGGCTTTAAAAAATTGCGTCTACGTCGGCCATCTCGAGAGACTGATTTAATATCGAGTTTATCGAGGAATCTACGGTCTTATCTAAATCTACACTAATATTTCTATAGCTATCCAAGTTGAGCCTACGAGCAATTTGCACGTGCAGGCCCTTTAGGGTAGTGTACTTAGATGAAAATCTTGAAACAAAAGGACACTCTATAAGGATATTGAGAGCAACACAAGGATAATCTTAAGTGTACTCACATGGATTTCATTCTGGTTCTTCGGGATCGATTTTCGGATTTTCCTCCAGCACTGGGACTCCAGGTTCCAGGATACCGGAGCGCGTCGAGCATCATTCTAGATCCCTGTTACCCTAGTATCCTCACCGACTGCGCCAATTATGGTACGCCGTCGGAGTGACCCAAAAAACTCAAAATTATTGGATATAAATTTAATTAAGATAAAATATGAAAAATTACAATTTAACTTATGCTGAAGCTAAGCCTAGTCTAACTCCTTCGATGCGAGAAATGGAATGACCGGAGGTACATTGAAATTATCGTAATGAAGTAATTCAACACGATGGAAACTTTCCCAGTAAAGCGTGAGCGTCGGATGGCAGCGGCCTCCTTTGGGTCTCGTCGAAACCGTTCCTGTTGATGAAGCATATTTGCCTCGTGTCGACTCGTTGACGGCATATTTGTACCGTGTGAATCGATGTTGCAATGAATAGATGACGCTGCATAGTTGCAATTTGCTAAGGGCTTGTACATATAACACTCCTCTATTGTGTATGTTCCAAGATCTGTAATTATGTAGGAACGGCGTATCCATGCTCCCCACTTGGTCTGCTGCCTGCGGATATTCGTTCAGCCCTGATAGTGTAGAGCCTACATAGGGGAGTGGGGCTACGAAGGTATTGTGAAGCAAGGTAATGGTCTGATTATCGACCGTCTTGACGTCATGATGTGAGCGTAGCTCAGTGTATTGCCCTGCCTCCATCTTAGTAGCCTCCTTCGATTACTGCGTCGCAAATCCGAGATATTTTCGTCCCTTCACGCAGTTTGGTCACTCCTATTACGAAGTCGATTACGCTAATAACGATGATGATTAGCATCAGGGTAACCACTATGATGTGTCGGCGCTTGCTATTTGCGCAGTGGTTGCACCCAGTGAGAGGCTGAGCCTCCAAAGAGGAATTGTCCATGCGGGTCGTGGATCAGTATAGCTGGTGTGTGTGTTAACTATCCGCTGTGTCAAGTCCGGTATTTTATCTCTACCGAGATCGTAACTTGGGAGCCTCAGTAATTCAATGTAATCACTGGAAATGCAACAAGGTAGGGGTATGTGTCCGTACACATGTGTCCTTCCTTTGTTATTTAACTGCCTCCATAGCCATAGAGGTGTAGGCGTGTGCAACTGCCACCATAGCCTAGAGGTATAGGGTTGTGCCTTAGAAACTGGAGGTTGTGGGTTCGAATCCTGCGGACTCAACAAATTTTCATTGTTGTTTTCTAGTTGGTTAGGGCAATTTGTGCCGATCACCCAATTGTCTGAAAAGGAGGATGATCCATGCGTCAGAAGGGCTTGTAAAAAGTCGGTCCACCCACCAACCCGCATTGGACCAGCGTGGTGGGATACGGTCCAAAATCCCCTAATGGATGGAGGTGTATTA
Organism: Lamproptera curius; assembly: GCA_029286875.1. Taxonomy (NCBI): domain Eukaryota; kingdom Metazoa; phylum Arthropoda; class Insecta; order Lepidoptera; family Papilionidae; genus Lamproptera; species Lamproptera curius. The sequence continues at coordinate 45,373 of JAGSMT010000057.1, read as the reverse complement.
GGGGAGGCCTATGTCCAGCAGTGGACTATCACAAGCTGATGATGATGTGATATTATTATTTACAGGTATGGCGGCGGACGGCAGAGAAGGGAAATCGGTATTGGTCTTTGTAATGGCAACACTTGCAAATGATATTTTATTCTTCTTTTCTAAATTTTTTTTATTTTGATCGTACATAATTTACATATAGCCAAATGGGGTCCTCTGCAGTTCAAGTTGCAGGAACACGACGGGAACTATCGAGCTCCATAGGTGAGGCTCTAGGTTCGTATTCTGCGTGTGACTGGGCCGGGGCACCCGTTTTACCACACAGTGTTTCCACACTGTCATCAGAAGAATCATCTGGTTCATAAGTCTCAAGGTTACAATTATGAAAAATTTTACCGCACGTTACAAAGTTTTGAAAATGTATGATTTTTTGATAAATGTTGCCGCGTTAATAATGTATTAGTTACGAGCTACGAATAAATTAAATATCTTTTTTCATTATTTACTTTTTATTTTTTTGCTTCGTCTTTGCCCCCGATTTTACTGTATCCTCAATGCTGTGCAGCACCCCAGCGTCGTTAATGAGTCCAAAGCTGTAGGGGCTTACTCGGATCTCGATTTGGCGGCCTAGAAGGACTTCAAAAGACTTGCTTCGTTTAGCTCATATTACTTCTTATTATCTAGTGAACGGAGATCCAGGGGTAAGATGCCCGTGCTGATGAGCTTTGGAGATCTTTAAGGGATATAGCTTAAACATTTTTTTTTTACCTTTTGAAGATGTTGCTGGCCCAGATCCTAAAGGCGACGGCTCGATAACAGCGGTATAAATAATTCGGATAACGTCTCGATGGAGACTCCATTGTACTCCAGCTATTGCCACCGATTTTAATGACGGTAGCTTTCCCCGTAGCATGTACCACCAACACTTCTCTAAGCACATCGACTAGAGAAGTTGAGGCTCGTATCCAGGATAGCGTCAAGTATATTTAGTCAGGTATCTTCGTAGTTTTTCGAGGACTTTTCCCAACGAGAGTAGTAAGCCTATCGGTCGTTAGGATTTGGACGCGGTGTAGTCTTCTTGGCCAGCCTTCGTGATGATCTTAATGGTGGCCGATTTCTAGACCCCGGGAAAATATCCTAGTCGCAGATATTCGTTGTAGATGATTTATGTATCCTTATGATGTCAGCAACAGTAATCTGAAATGCTCCTGTAGCAAAGTAGCTTATCGTTAGTAGCACTTGTTCGAAAGCACTCAAAGACTTATTTCTAAACGTAAAGGTTTTATTTTGGGTTCCAGTTAATTAACTATCATGGAAACGATGGTTTTATCCACCCGATATCTATTTTTGAATTCAGTGTCGTTATGAACATCCATAGGATTCACCCTTACTCTAAATACTCGCGATTTTCTCTGGTCATCATCGCTGCTAGTGCTAGATACACTGCTGCGTAAAAAAGTAGATAACTAACACGTAGTTAATCAGCCGTCGCGTACCGATTACTTGACAGTGCCTTTGACATTAGTTTAATCGATGACTAAGCCTTGACCATCATTTCAGAAACCCAAAAGATCGCTGACATATGATTTTGAAGCAAAATTAAACAGCTCTGTCAACTGACCGGATGATCAATTCAAACAGTTAAACCATTCTTTCGGCAACTCAAATAGCGTTTGACATGCCATTTGACAGCTGATTTCAGAAACCGAGCATATAAGGCTCAAACTGTACAGGGTCACACATGAAAGCTACGTGAGGGTTAAATAATTTACAATTTGAAAAATTAATTAAAATATTCAGGCATCTTTTGTTTATTTCAGGCCTTAAATGATAGCAAAATACTAAAACATGAATTGAGTTTAGAGTTTTTGGTGGAAGAGGTAGTGGAAATAAATGTCGATGGTAGTCACGGAAGATAATGTAATTACTTAATTAATTTCTAAACTATGATCTACATAATTAAAGACAAATCTGTAAATTAATTAGTTTGGAGGACGTGTTCCTTCAGCATTGATGAGATGACCAGGATACTACCTCAGTTGGCCAAGGATGCATTTAGACGGATTGACAACAACTCCATAGTCTTGAAAGCTTGAAAAGCAACCTGAGGTGTTCTCTTGAGTATCTTCATCAGGCGAAAAGAGCACGTCATCGATATAAAGAAACAAAATCAGGACCCCGTGTGACCTCATCGATAAAACGCTGGAAGGTTTGACCAGCATTGCCGCAGTCGAACGTCGCGAAAGGGGCTCAAGGCCAAACGGAGTGACGATGGCAGTCTTCGTATATCATCTTCGACACGGGAATCCTGATGGTATGCTTTCACTAAATCTATAGTACTAAAATTTTAAAGATCCAGAAAGGTTGTGGGTAAAATCATTAATGTGGCGAACAGGGTATCTATCAGGGAATTGTCCTGCTTTAAGACACAGTAATCACCGCATGGACCATGTACCATTCTTTTGAGCACCATTTGCAGAGGAGATGCCCAAGCACTTTTAGAAGGTCTAGCAATACCACATTGTACCATGTCCTCAAACTCCTTTTGGCAGCAATGAGCTCTGAGGTGCCAAACGGCGTGGACGAAGAAACTGTAGGCCTTCTGTAGTCTTGATGTAGTGCAGGGTGTTGTGTTAACTAATGCGAGGGAGGCCAGGTGGACGCATAGACTCGGAAACTCAGCAAGCACTTGTGCGAATGCTGAATTGTGGAACTATCCCTTGACACTGCCCTGCGAGACATTAGCAATCACCGCTGAAACAGACAAGTTAGGTACCATCAATGAGGCGCTTGGGACGGCAATCCGGCAATAAATTATAACGGCTAAGAAATCAGAGCAATAATGGGTGTACTAACGTCAGCAATCACGAAATTCCAGTGAAAGTCGCGACGTAGTCCTAGGTTAAGATGGAGCGAGATTGTACCATGTTTTTTATGGAGCTACCATTAGCAGCACAGAGGTCATAATCGGTAGTAGAATAACGTCCTTGTATAAACGTCGAGGGAAACAACAAAGATCAGACCAGCTATCAATTAAATATTGGTATTTTGACGTCTGATCAGTAGCGAATAATCGACGGCTGGGACGTAAACATCAGTTGCCGCCACTACTGACTGCTGCTTGCGTTTCCCTGTTGAGAAGATGTCCAGTTGCAGGGGCTGATGCATTTGGCAGCCTTGGCGCGGAACCTCTTGTGATACCAGCAAAGTTTAGTACCAACAGAACAGCAGAGTTGGAGCGGCGGCGCGATGAAGATTATTGCGGGGACGAAAACGTTGGTTGGAGTTAGTAGTTAAAGGGCAACTTGTTGGGTAAGTACATTCATCTGTTAACTAAATCATCTAAAGCTGACTTGGTAGGAGTTGGGCTGCAAGAGAAAAACTTGTTTGGGGCCAGAAATTTCAATAATTTTATCAGCTAGTTGCAATTTTTCCAAACTAAGATCTGCTTGAGAAGCCAAAATTACTTGTATCTGTTGAGGTAGGCGGCGAGTCCAAAGCTGGCGCAGAATATTCTCGTCAGTTAAGCGTTACCTGCAAGGAACGCAGGTGGCGAAGGAACTGGAAGGCCTTCTATCCCGAGCTCCTCCTCACTAATCAACCGCCCACGCGTGCACGGTTAATAGCTTACTTCCGTCATGAAAAATGTGGTGACACAGAAGCAGAGCTGGCACAAGCTGAAGGTTTGTGGGCTATCCATACTGTATGTCACAATTACAGTTTTCGATCGATGGACTGCACCTCCAAATTATCCGCCGCGAATGTGGGCCATCCCAGGATGACGCAAGCAGGACTGTCTTTTAGCTTGAACCTGTGCAAGTATTCCCCTATACCCCTGTGTCCTGTCAGTCCTTGCACTTGGGTTGGTGTTGGCTTTGATTTTCTTATTGCCCGATGCGCCGTTTCGACATCCGGAAGGAATTTCCTTGTAACCAGCCCAGTGCTTGAGGTTTGGTATCTATCCTGCCATCTTTGGATAGTTTCCTTTCTAATCTTCCTTTTGACAAGACAGGGGTACACCGTCATAGTCTACGCCGCCCGTCTGGCGAAGTGCCGCTTTCTTAGCCAGCTCGTCAGCCCTCTCGTAACCCGGGGTCCCCTTGTGTGCCTTAAGCCAGAATAGACGCACCGTTTTTCCCTCTTTTGATTTCCCCTATAGTAGCTTGGGTGGTGTTTGCTAAGGGGTGGTTTGCTCCAGGCTTGCTCAGAAGATCGACTGAAGATATTTCGTCATTCGGTATGTTGACGATTGGGTTCGCCTTTGATTTGATCAACTGAACAGCCTGGAAGCGCGTACAGCTCTAACTGGAAAACCGTGCAGGAAGGATCCAGTTTGAAAGGGTCAGAACTGGTTTCCCTGTCTTCTTCCCACCAAGTTAAGGCAGCTCCGACTTTTCCTTAAATTTTGCGCCATCAGTGAAGATCTTCGGTCCGGATATTTGGTGAGGTTGCTGGTTTTGCAATTCTAGGAGCTCGTACTTTATCGATGTTTATGCGAGGGATAAGGCATGTCTATGATTTAGTCTGGCTCTCCAGCGTTTTCCGGGAGGTAGGTAGTCTTTAGGTTTTTCTTTTCGTTAGATACAGAATTGCGGCCTCTTGTATCCTTAGGTCCAGTGGCAGGACGCCCGACAGGGCGAGTGCCGACGTGAGCAGAAACAGTGCAGGTACGCCTTGCAGATCTTTGCGCGAAACCACGCTAGAATACAGTTGGTCTTTGACCATCTGTAGCTTTGCGCGTGATGCCATGAGGCGCTGAGGCGTACAGCACTATTGGTTCGACCACTGCGATATATATGTTCACGATTTCACCGTTTAGACCCAGGTCACTTTCGCTGCACACGCCAGTTGTTTGTATATATCAGCGTCTTTTGCACATTGCTGTTACGTGTGGTTTGAATGTGAGCCTGCGGTCAATGATGAGGCCAAGATCTTTATCTCCTCCACCAGGACTATCTCCCTGCCGGACATGCGGAGTCTCGGGATTCCATTTAAGTTTCTTTGTCATAACCATTGCGTTGGTTTTATGTGGGGCAAAGTTCAAAGAAACTTATTCTGGGCCCCTTATTTCACCACGCTATCGAGGGCGTCGTTGCTGACAGTCAGTCGCGAGTGTCCGGTTAGGACCAGGACGACGTCGTCCGCGAAAGCCAGCAGTAAACTTGCCGAGACTTGGCACACAGCGAGTCTAGGATAATGTTCCAGGGTAGCCTCCGATTGATACTTGGACGCGTCCTTTGGTCGTTTCCTTCCGCTTTTTCCCGCTAGTTGACGATGACTCTTCGGTCGGCAGGTATGATTCAACCATGCGGAAGAGATTTTAGGGCATTTTTCCGCGCGAGTTGGAGTTTTAAGGCTGGCCATAAGACGTTATCGAAGGCCCCTCTATGTCCAGTGTAATAATGAGGACAATCTTCTTGTTACCGATTCCTCTTTTACGTTTTCCACTAGGTCATAGACAGCGTCCTCGGTACTGTATTGCATGTTTATTGAGGGTTGGAAGAATATGCCATTGGAGACGAGCTACCATAAGTTTTTCGACGATTTTCCGAGAACTGACAAGTCCTATCGGTCTGTAAGACTTGGTGGGTGTGAGTCCTCTTTTCCGGCTTTCAGTATGACCACATGTCAGTCTTCCATTGCTTGGGAAGTATTTCAGCGATAACACTTTTGGCCACGGCCATGAATACCTCCCGATCCTTATAGATGGCTGCTGAGCAGATGTCCGCTTGTTAAGTTGTCTGGCTCGGTGCTTTTTAGTCCTTTCAGGACTTGCTCCAGGTCTGCTACTGTGAACGTGGGTCAATTTCCGATAATTCCCAGGTCCCAATCTTTTGTGTCCATTCTCGTACTTTGGTGTGGCTCTGCAGGTCTGATGCCCCACTGTCGTCTGGGTAGAACGTCCTGGCAAATAGTTCCGCTGACTTTTCCGGCGTGGGTGTTCCTGTCAGGATCCTTAGACATTCCTCCTGTTGTTTCGAGGTTTTGCGGATGACTCGGTATATTTTGTCCCCATGCTTTCCCGCTCTTATGCCGTGCAGAACTCCTTCCAACTCTCGGTTTGTGCCTCTCCAACTCGGGCGGAGTACTCTTTCTAAGCCAGAATGTAGTCGTCGATTACAGACTGCCTTCTGACTTGTGCCGCATTTCTGATCCTCCGTTTTCTCTTTAAAACTCCCCTTTCAAGGCTGTCTAATTCTTTAGACCACCACGGAAGGACGGCGTTTCCCTTCTTGTTTCCTAATTTTGGAATTGCCTTATCACATGATTCCTGGATGGCTTCCGTGTAGACTTTGATGGACTCAGGTCGGCTGTGGTCTTCTGCGAGCCCACTTTGAGGTAATGTTTCTTTTTGAGTAGTCTGCTGAAGTGTGTTTTGAAGGCTTCCGTTTCTTGATGTTGTACTCGAGTTGTGCTTCAGGGGCAGTTTGGTAGGTGCTGCTCCAGACGCAACGAGAAAGTGATGGACGTGTGGTCAGATGTTGTGACTTCTGTTCGCTTTCCAGCTTTCCACTCTCTCGAGCACGTTTTCACTGCAAGCAGTGACGTCCACTATCTCAAGTAAATTTTCCCTTTCTTGGTTTCAAATGTCAGCGTTTCTCCGACGTTTGGATGTAGTAGTCTATTTCGTTCAGGAAGGTGTGTAAGCGCTCCTCTGGCATCCTCTGTGCTGCTTCCCACCATTGGCTCCAAGCATTCACGTTCCAGCTATTACGATGTTGTTATCTTAGTTTAGCGCAGATTACTTGGGTGCGCCTCAGGTAGTTCAATATCCTGGTCCCCTCGTCGTTGGTGCAGCAGGTTTTGCAGAGGGGTGGTCTTCCCTCTTTTCTTTTAGGGCATTTTTCCCAAGTGTGGTTGTCTCCACAGTAACTGCACAGTGCCTCTTTTTCCTTGCAGATAATTTTTGTGTGACCAAAGTCGGGACATTTTGTGCATTACACGAGTGGGGATTGGTCCAGCACCGGTCTCCTCTGGAGGCCTATGTAGACCTTTCCGGCTTCCACGAAGCGCCTGTGGATCTATGGAGATACCTCAAACATCGGGTGGCACTCGTGCTGGTTCCTCACCATCTTACGGTACTTGACTCGTATGTCCGTCTCTTTTGCGCCGAGATCTTGTATAAGATGTTGGTTTTGCGCCTTCAGGTTCTCTACTATCTCGGCTTCTGTGTGGTACGAGAGGACATCCCGGATGATAACCAGAGGATTTTTTTCTTTTTTTTTTATATATTTTTTTTTCGTGTTTTCCCCTGACATATGGGACCAGGGTCCTGGTTCGCTCTTTTTGTACTAGTTCTTTTGTACAGTGTTCTTTTTGTGTTTATTTCTGATTTTATCTTCATTTATTTCTTTGTTTTTTATGTTTTTTGCATTAACGTGTTTTAATTTTTATTTACATTTTTTGATCTTATATTTAAATACATAGTTCATACTTAATTCTAATTACAATTTCTTATTTTACTTCTCCAGGTTACAGACGCTGGTATCTGCATAGTGCAGGCCTTATTTTTGGTACATTTTTCCTCTTTTTTCTTACATTTCTATCTTATGCCTATAATTATTTATTCTACTTATTTACTACATACATCAGCCTATTGATACTTAATATAGAATACATATATACTTATTATGTATGTACTTTATTACTTAACACTGTTTTTATTATTTCCATATTTAACTATTTTTTATTATTAGGGTGGCTAAGGTCTCTTTGCTGATTTTAGATCCGGTTTCAATGGCCAGACTCTGTCGGTCGCTTTCGAAAATTGGGCACTCTGTCAGCAAATGAAGGGCGCTCTGCGGAGCCTCCCCATCGCATTCGCATACCGGGTTGTCCAGCACTTGGAAGCAGTGGAGATACTCCGCAAAACCCCCGTGCCCTATTAATGCCTGCACCAGCGTTGGACTGAGCTCCAGTCTCCTTACCGCACGGTACGCGTCGACCGCATTGGGGAAGCAGAGCTTGGTGGTCGAGGCTGTTGGCTCTGATATGTAGCGCCGGTTCCACTCGTCAATGGACTCCTGTCGGAGAATTTTTTGACGAATGAAACCGGACACTCTTCTGAGTCCGGCCTGTCTCTTTATACGCAGGGCAGCCTCCTTCGCGAGAAGGTTCGCCCTTTCGTTTACCCTCCACACCCGCATGTGCCTTAATCCAGTAAAGGTCGAAGAGTCGCCCCACTTACCAGTTTGGCGATATCCTCTCTTGCCTCTACGGCCAGCGGTGTCGGAGTCCTCCTACTCAGTGTCTCTAGGGGTGGACCTTGAGTCACTGTATATTTTGCAGCTTCGTGCAGGATGTTGAAGTGCCACTTCGACAGCCCTACGGAGAGCCAGTAGTTCTGCCTGGTAGACGGCGCAGAAGTCTCCCAACTTTTTTCGCCTTAGTTTCTGCGGCACCGTCCCAAATGGACAATGCGCGCCGATCTTACCTTCAATTTTACTTCCGTCCGTGAAGATCTTAAAGACGGAAGTATCTTAGGAGACGTCCGCACTCGCCCTCCAGACAGACGAACTCCGGCCCCACCTGTTCCGCCGGATGTGGCAGCTTGATAAGGGCACAGGACTCTCAAGCCCTCGTCTACCGATCACTCGCTGGGAACGGCCTCTCTTACCTTGTAAGAGTGGCGCTTCCTGACCCTAAGGTCCAAGGAGAATGCCCAGCGAGCAAGAGAACCGAGTTTAGCGAGACCGTCCTGTATGCCCTAATAATCTTCTGCACGAAGCCGCGTTGCACCATATTGAGGCGCCTCCGCACCTGGACCTTCTTCGTTGCCGGGGCCCAGGCGCTCGCTGCGTTCTACCACGGCGGTGTATATCGTCCTGGTGACCTCCGGGTTCAGGACCCAGCTTAATTTGGCTGCACTAATTAATTGCTTGTAAAGGTTCTGGACCTCACAGCAGACGTTTTTAACATGGTTGTTAAAAGTCAACTTATTGTCTATTGTAAGGCCCAGAACCTTCCGCTCTTGGACCATGTCGATGTATTCCCCGTCCATGCGCAGAACTGGGGTGTCGTATTTAAGCTTTTTAGTGAGCGACATGCCTATTGCTTTTTGCAGTGCAAATTTTAATTTGTTTCTTTCTCCCAGTTCTTGAAGGTCTATGGCCCCGATCCCGAGAACACCAGAACGATATCATCCGCAAAGCCTGTACGAAAACGCCTCTTCCATCAAGCTCTACCAGGAGGGATCACAGCAGGTTCCAAAACGTTGGGCCACCGATAGACCCTTGCACGCATTGTTTGGTGGTAGTCCTAACCATTCTTCTCCAGCAAACCTGACGACGCACTTTTCTATCTTGAAGATAGCTGTACAAGTCGCCTCAGGTTTACCGCGCATTTGGTCTCTGCCAGCCTGCATCTTATTGCCGGCCACCAAGCATTGTCGAAGGCGCCCTCTATGTCCAGTGAGACCATGACGGTCAGTCGTTTTTCGACCATTTGTGGTTTCACATGTCTCACCAGATCGTAGAGAGCGTCCTCGGTTGATTTTTGAGGCATGAAGCCGTACTGTTTCATGCTGGTGGCCGGTACGACGTACCATTTGATACGCCGCAAAAGCATCTTCTCCAAGATTTTACCCAGGACTGGCAGAAGATCAATGGGTCGGTAGGACATGGGATGGTGTAGTCTCCTCTTCCCGGCTTACGCAGAAACACCACTGTTGCTCTCCTTCCACTTCCGAGGGAAGTGTGAGGAGGCGAAGGCACGCGTTCGCGATCGCTCGAAGGAGGTCAGTGGACAGGGTGTTTGCATGCCGACATATGTCTGCTGTGAGTCCGTCGTATCCAGGGCCTTTTTGGGGTTGAAGCTCGATGTCCGACCATTTCAGCTCCTCCGCTTGTAAAGGTGGGTCGCATGAGTCATCATCGTCCCTCTATTTGACTTTTCAGCTACTTCTCTCTCAGCTTATGGTCAGACTGTCGCTCTCAACCCCATCTTCCGGATAAAATATCTCGGCTAGGGACCCTGGCCGACTCTTGTCTCCCAGGGTTTACCTCAGAGACGATGGGGAGTTCTTCGTGTTAAGCTCGATGTTCTGTTTATCACCCTGTAGACTCCATCCCACATCGACTCCTTATCCTGCTTCGAGCAGAAGTCCTTCCAGCTAGGGTTTGAGCCTTCCGTCACAGCTAGCTGGTAATCTCTTTCTTGGCCGTGAGGTACCGCCTGACAACTCCTCTCCTGCCTGACTAGCGCCGCACATGATATGCGGCGCTTGAGCCTGGAGACCTCCATCTTAAGACCATTCAGCTCCTCATTCCACCAAGGCAATCCCTTTTTTTTTGTTTTTTTTTTTCATATTTTCCCCTGACGTGGTGGATCAGGGACCTGGTTAGCTTTTTTTATTGTTGGTACGTGCTGTTTTGTACTTTGGCTCTTTTAATTGTGCTGTACATGTTCTTTTGTACTTCTCTTTATTACTATTTTTATTTAAATTCAGTTCTTACACTTCCTTCTTATTTCTTCTTTCTTATTTCACGGTTTAAGTTTTTGCATTTTTTACACTTTTTCTATTTTAGCATTTTTTAAAACAATTACTCAGTCCTAGGGCATTTTAACATATTTTATTTTTATTACAATTTCTTACTTTCTAATTGACATACTTTCTTATGTTTCTGGGTTTCTTACATTACCTCATAATTCATTTCCTTATTACTACACAGTTAACCTACTACTATTTAAATTACTAATATTAAATACATATATACTCTGATATATGACTAATATTAACTTATGTCTATTTTTCTTGTTAATGCTACTTACAATCTTGACACTAAATTTAGTGAAGGCTGTACTATGTTTACTAATTAGGTGAGTAAGTTCTCCATTTCCACCTTCTGCCCCTATCTCCAGTGCCAGGCTCTGTCTCTCCGCCTGGAACATCGGGCACTCGGTGAGAAGGTGGAAACTCTGCGAAACGTCTCCATCGCACTCGCATGCCGGGTTATCCCGACATTTAAAGCAATGCAGATACTCCGCAAAGCCCCCATGCCCTGTCAGAGCCTCGCACCAGCTGTGGACCGAGTTCCAACCTCCTAATAGTGCGGTGCGCATCGATCGCGTTCGGGAAGAAGAGCTTGATGGTCGAGGCTGTTGGTCTGTTAGTGTACGCCTGGTTCCATTCGTCAATGGACTCTTGCCGAAGAATCCTCTTGACGAATGAAACCGGGCATTTGTCGTAGTCCGGTCGTCTTTTAATTCGCGTGGCGGCCTCTTTCGCTAAGAGGTCCGCCCTTTCATTACCCTCTACACCAGCATGTGCGGTCCATTAGATAATCCAGTAGAGGTCAAGGGAGCCGCCCCGATTTCTCAGTTTAGCGGCATCGTCCCTGGCCTCTATGGCCCGCGGGTGTAGAGAGTCACTACCACGTAGTGTCTCTAGGGCAGACCTCGAGTCACTATATAGGTTGTAGCTCCGTGCAGGATCTTTGAGTGCCACCCCTATGGCTCTACGGAGGGCCAGCAGTTCCGCCTGGTAGACGGTGCAGAAGTCTCCCAATTTTAATTTTATGTTTTTGTTTCGGCGGCACTGTCCCAATGGACAATGCCGCTCCAACTTTTCCGCTAATTTTGCTTCCATCCGTAGAAGATGTTGATGGTGGAGTTTTCATGGGAGACTTCTTCACCACCCCCAGGCAGATGAACTCCAGCCCCATCAGCTCTCGCCTGGGCGTGGCAACTTGGTGTAGGGCACCGGACGCTCGAGCTCCCGGTCTCCAATCACTGCTGAAAACGGCCCCTCTTTACCTCGTAAAACGTGGCCGCTTCCCGGATCCTAAGGTCCAAAGGAAGTATCCCAGCGAGCAAAGGGCCGAGTTCAGCAAGACCGTCCGATATGCCCTGATAATCTTCTGCACGAAGCCACATTACATATTTAGGTGCCTGCCGAACCTGGACCTTACTGGTCGCTGGGACCCAGGCGCTCGCCGCATACAAGACGACTCGGCTCCGGGTTCAGGCCCCAGTGAATTTTGGCCGCTCTTGTAACCTGCTTGTAAATGTTCTGGACCTTACAACAGAAATTCTTAATATGGCTATTAAAGGTTAGTTTGTTGTCTATTGTTAGCCCAGAACCTTTAGCTCTTGGACCATGTCGATGCATTCCCGCCCATGCGCAGAACCAGGGTGTTGCACTTTAGTTTCCTTGTTAGGAGCATTGCCTTGGTCTTTGTGAGGCGCAAATTTTGAATTTATTTCGCTCACCCCAGTTCTGCACCGTGCGAGGACCGCGTTTGCTCTCTTCCTGGACCTCTACCGCTCGATCCCGGGTATCACCAGAACAATGTCGTCCGCGAAAGCCTGTACGAAAATGCCTCTTCCATCAAGCTCTACCAGAAGGGGTTAAGGAGCAGGTTCCAAAAATTTGGGCCTGATTGACCCTTGCATGCATCCTTTCGTGGTAGTCTTTTCCCATTCCTCTCCGGCGAACCTGACGCGCACTTTTCTATCTTGAAGATAGCTATCTACCTAAGTCGCCCTGCAGGTTCACCGGGCATTTGGTCTCTGCCAGCCTGCATCGTAGGCTGGCCACCAGGCATATCGAAGGCGCCTCTGTCCAGTGATATCACGACGGTTAGCCGTTTTTCGACTAACCGTCTATCGACATGCTTTCACTAGATCATAGAGGGCGTCCTCGTGCAATCTTTTATGCCACATTTTATTATTTAAGGCTTTATGCACGCCTTATTGCTTTATACTGGTAGGCGGTACGACGTACCACCTTGATACGTCGCAGAGGATCTTTTTCAGGGATCTTTCCCAGGCTGGCAGAAGACTAATGGGTCTGTAGAGACTTAGGATGCGTGTATTCTGCCTCCCCGGCTTTCGCAAGAACACCACCGTCCCTCTTTCCACTTCTGAGGAAGTGTGAGAGCGAAGGCAGGCGTTCACGATCGCCAGGAAGAGATCGGTGGACAGGGTGATTGCGGCCAAGCATATGTCTGCGGTGAATCCGTCATGTCCAGGGGCCTTCTTAGGGTTGAAGCTAGATGCTGACCACTTCAGCTCCTCCGCCGTAAAGGGTGGGTCACATGTTTCACTTTCTCTCTCCAGCTTGTGGTCGGCACCGTCACTATCAACCCTATCTTCCGGATAAAAGATCTCGCTAGGACCTTGGCTGACTCTTGTCTCCCTAGGGTTTTCCCTCCACAGACTATAGGGAGTTCTTCCTGTCTGGCCGCAGTTCTGTTGATCACCCTGTAGACTCCATCCCACATGGACTCTCTGTCCTGTATGGAGCAGAAGTCCTACCAACTGGAGGTCTGAGCCTTTCTCACAGCCAGCTGGTTGGTCTCTTAGCTGCAGTGACCGCCGACGACCCCTCCCCTGACTTGCGCCGCACATGATATGCGGCGCTTAAGTTTAGAGTCTTCTCTTTTGAGACTCTCAAAAGAGAAGTCTCTTCTCACTCAATTCTTCATTCCACCAGGGCAATCCTTTTCCGCCTCCTCTCTTCAGCCTGGGGATGCAGTTGTCACAGATTTCCGTTTTAGCGTTACTGTAATTTTGTATTGTTTGGTCTAATTGGTTTTTATGCTGAATTTTGTCTATGTTTTCCGAAATTAAATTTTTATTGGTCAAAGACTGTGTGAGTTTCTCACGAAACTCACTCCAGTTTGCCTTCCTGGTGTTGTAAATTCTGGTTGTGTTTTTAATGTCTGTGCCAACTGCATTCTCCAGGCTTATATCGAAGAGAATTGCCCTGTGGTCCGAACCGGTGATCCCATCTGAGAGTCCCCAATTCCAACTTTCGGAGTAGAGCCGCCGAGCAGCACGTCACATCCACACAGCTTGCTAATCTGATCCTTCCCGAAGGGTGTCAATTTGACTCATTCCCCAAGTTGAGGATATAGAGTCCCCACTCGTCTATGGCCAACGCTGCTTCCACCCCTCCTGTCCGTTTTCCGGCTTCTCACCACGAGTTTTTCGCGTTGAGGTCCCCGCCAAGTATCACGCTACGCGTCCTCAGGCCCTCCAGAGCAGCTTTAATGGTGTTTAGGTATGGTGAGATGGGCCTATCCGGCTCCAGGTACACCGACACCACCCCCACCTCCCAGGACCCGGTTCTCAACTTCGCGACTGCGACGTTAGTTGTAGTCAGGTCCGGGTACTGGGTGATGTTTATGGTGTCATCGAACAGCACAATGGCGGACTTTACGACGGCGTTTGTCGTCGTATCGCCACACCACTGCACCGTTCTTGCACCTGGATGCTGCCTCATCTTCCCAATACGGCCGATATACGGTTCCTGCACCAATGCGAAAGCCGTCTTGCGCTTCTGCGCCTCCACCAGCAATTCGGCCGTACAGATCTCGCTTCTCTGAAGGTTTGCCTGGATCACGTGATACCTGCGGAGACCCCTAGTGCCACGATCCAGCCCGGCCATCTTAGCAATATGCTATTGACGACCGAGCCAGATTGTCCCACTTCCTCCGTACAGCGCACTCCGAGCTAAACGCGTTGTGGTCCCGCCGGTCAGCCTTTGCTCGTGTGCAATTTTTGCACGTAGGCGTCCCTCCAGCTAACCACTCGGCGCATTCGCTCCTGAGGTGTGGACCCCGCAGTGGCTGCAAACATCCACCGTTTCGGTGCATAGCCGTTTCGGGTGTCCATACCCCAGACATCTGGAGCACTGCACGAGGGGGGACTGGTCGTGGACTGCGACGCGCTGCAGATCAATGTGCACCACACCCGCATCCGTGAGCCGTCTCCATACCTGGGGTGATACCCTCAGCACCACGTGTGTCGTGTGCGGGTTTCTGGTCCCTCTTCTGTACCTAACGTCCATCCTTCTTTCATCCTTGCTTAAATCTTTTCACAACCCCCGGTTTTGAGTCTCCAGTGCCTTGACGATTTCGTCATCGGTGTTGTAGCTCATTACGTCCTTTAAAATTACTAAGGGGTCTTTGTTTCTTACATCCTCGAATTTCAAGCTCTCATTCGCTCCTTTCAACCTATCTTTCCACAGCTAGCAGTCTCTGTTGTCTTTGTTTTTTAGAACGCGTTATTTGGTAGAACAGAGCTGGCTCTGTTCCGACAAGTCAAAATTGATCTGAACTGCCTTCACTAATGCGTCAATACCAATTGTAAGTAGCACAAAAAAAGGTTTCTTAAGCAACTATGCTTTATATTATACAACACAAAATACCATAAGTAAAAGAAAAATAAAAAACACGAAAATATTAAAATACAGAAAAATAAAAGGTAAAAAATATTTAAAAAAAAATATAAAAAAAAAGTTGTATCTAAAAAGATGCGGTCGGCTGCGCACAGCACAACACCGAAAACCCCCTCATAATCGGGTCACTATCTGCCGAGATACAGGCGATCAAAGTTTTCCGGCTTGGATGTCGTCAATTTTGTGTGTGTTGTATCTCGGCTAATTTAGATCGCAGTGAGGGGAGACACGGGTCCCCGAAGGCGCCTCGGGAGTCACTTTGCTCTGGGGACGAGTATGTGACACTCTTTTCGCCAGAGCAAGATTTGGTGGTGTATATAGTGACGGTCTTAGAGGACGTCCGAACGCTCCGGGTCTATGTCTTTTCGTTCGGGAGTTATTACAATTTTAAAAACTCTATGTAGAGCAGGGGGGGGAGGGGGGCTCTATCGTCAAAGTATATTAGTTCAAATTTGATACAAAAAATATTTTATGTTGTTCTACCCCTACTCTACATGCACTTGTAAAATTTTTGACGAAGAATAATTTTTCAAAAAAGTCCAAATACGTAGTGGTGACGTCAATATGACGTCTCCATTACGTCCACTACACAAATTTTTTTATTAAATTTAGGAAAAGATGCCAAAAGTAATTTCACAGATTTTAAAAAATTTGAGATTTATTAACGATTTTTAAAACTTTAAAATTTTACAAAAATTAATTTTTAAAACTTTACAGAATCTTTAAAATGTTATAAGTTTTTGGATTTCTAATATTTTTACAAGAAAAATTTTGAAAAATGTCCTGTATAGGACCAAAAACAATTCTACAAATTTTTAAATTTACAAAATTTTACATCTGTCTTTTGGAATTGTGACGTCACTCTGACGTGTTGTGTACAAATTTTTGAAAATTTTCCTAACTTTAATTTGCTTATATCTTTGGACTCGAGAGTCCGATTACAATAATTTTTTCGGAGCACTTATCTATTTTACTTAATCTATCTATCTAATTTCCTAATCTTAAAATATTTACATCAATTAATAAGCTAATTTTACGTTTGAAATTACGTAAAACTGTTACAAGATTTTTTGTTTTTAGTTCATAACTTTGTCAATTTTTGTTCAAAAATTCTGAAATTTTTGTCATTAATTATCTAAGTCCTAATCTACACATTAACATCAAGGCAATCCCTTCCTACTCCCTTTCTTCAGCTTGGGAATGCAGCTGTCACTTTTTTACACAACTTTTTTTAGAAGAAATAGAGTATATCTGATTTCAAAGGAGGTAAATAAAGAAGTATGGACTTAAAAAAAAGAGTATCATTTATTTTATGTTTTTAAAAAGGTATTTTTTTGTACTTTTTGCAGCACATAACAATTTTTTATTGTTTTTAAAAGAATTGTATGAGTCCAAACATTCTAACTCTAAATTTATATAGATCAAGAGCTCATTTTTAATCAATTTCAATGAAGCTCTGTTTCTCTCTTCTCGCCACTTCACATTCATGACTGAAAAGACTCTTTCTGTAAATGCTGAAGTAGCGGGAACAGAGAGTATATAGCCAAAATTTTTTCAAACAATCAAATTCTCCAGGACACTTTTTAAAAATAAATTATCATTTTTCTACAGTGGATTTTTGCATAAAATCTGAGTTATTTAACAATTCAGCTTGGAGTTCTTTTAAAATTATAACTTCTGAATATAAACTGTCCATGTGTATTTTTAGTCTTTGTAAATTAAGTTTTCCTTCTACAATTTTTCTAAATTATTAAACTCAACATTAGTTCTTAAAGATATTGTATTTAGTAGAATATAGCCAGTTGTCACTACTAAAATCAAACCATTTTTGTAAATAAATTAAACATTTGTCTATACACAATGAAAAATACTGCTAAGGGTAAAAAGAAAACTCATAACGTTGAGATACTAAATAGGGCAATTGATATGTGTCAAACTGGTTTGCGTCCAATAACTTATTACTTAACCAAACAAAACTAAATGCATGCTAAACTAAACTTTATACTCACTCTTTGTAAATTGCCAGATTTTCAAAATATTAAATTGAAAATCTACAATCATGGGTTCATAGGAATCTTTACGTAATGTTTTAATAAACTGAAATTTTAACTTTACCTCTGCATATACATATTTGAAAATATTATGTATGCGCGTCAAAATATTCATATGTGTGCTAAAAAGATATTAGGCGCGCAGCTCGAATTGAGCCCCTAGAGCTACCCAGATTTAGACACCCGAACCAAAAAATCTTTCATGTATAACAGTATAAGAATGTATAATAAATTAAACTGAATGATTCTGAGCTTTCGTAAAGTTGTCAAAACAATGCTTATAGAAAAAGCCTACTATTCTGTTATAAATTATATTGAGGACCCAACTGTGTGGAAATAGTTTATATTCTGCGCTTACTAAATCCCTGATAACTTAAAAAAATGTATTGGTCAAATTTTGTAAATACTAATATTTTTTAAAAAAAAGGCTAGAGTTTCTTGCCGGTTCTTTCTCTGGACGGGTCTGAGTTTGTGAACCAGTGGTAAATGGATAATTTTTGACGTTTATAAGTGCTCAGTAGAGCCTAAATTGAATAAATGATTTCGACTTTGACTTTGAATCTGATTCTTCGCAAGTTTTGAAATAATTGAAGTGTGTTCGTCCATTAGTTCCCTGCTAAGAGTAATGTGACGATTTTGCTCGGAAACCATTTTATGTTGATTATCCTTTAACATTTAAATAGCATTCTCGTACCTCATTGCGTCTGTATAGTCCAGGTTACCGGTAATGCTCTCAATTACGGAACCTAATCCGTCAATTAAACCTCTTTTTAGAAAGATTAGGCTCTAATGCCCTTAAACGGTATAAAGCTTTATCTAGTTTAGTGTTCAGATGATCAATTTGAAATTCATATAGCGCATATGTGTAATTATCTATACGGTCTTTAACCCTTAACTTGGCAGAATTTTATTTTTTCCAATATAAAAATAATATTCATAGCACGTAACTTTAATGACCCATGGCGTCTAGAGAAAAAATATAAAAAAAATATTGAAATTACCCCTTTAAAAAAACCAACCGTATCTTGTGGGATACATTACTAAGGGCGTCGATAAATATATTACGCTATCAATGTATCTCTACAGATACATTGCCAAATTATCTATGGCTTGATTATATAATAATTTATGTGAAAATAAATATAAAAAACATGTTAATAATCAGTAGCTTGCACTATTTATTTAATAACAAAAATGGAACTTCAATGAAAAAATACGAAATCGGATTAATTTTAGGCATTCATATTATGGTAATTGAAAAAACAGTTCCTATCCGGTAAAAAACACAGCCTCTTACCACATTTGATGCACATAACAATAGTCTGACCTTTGATAGCAAGTTTGCATCGTCCTTTGGACCCAAAAAGTAGGAAATGATTGTATTCATCATATTTAACGTACGCAGTTGGTCTTACGGTAAAGGGTGTTTTATAATAATTTTGGGTGCTGGTGGTACAGAATCATAGTTTTTGAATAGCTGCGGTCTCTCAGAATGTAAGAGCCCTTGTATAATAGATGTCAAAACTTTAACCTCAGTCGTTTTATGTTATTCGCCAATATGTCTGCGATACAAAATCCAGCTATTGTTCACGCTATATTCTAATATTTGAGAAAAATATCATGGTGGCTTTCCATGTTCATGACAAAGCCACTAACATCTGGTCGATTCTCCCATATGTGCGTTGTAGTACTTTATTATATTGGGACAGGGACAGCCTCTGTTTAAATCCTTATTGTAACGTTTTATAACCCAACAGGAGTTTCAGAAACATAACAGTGCCAGAGTAACCACTTTGTTGTCGATGCCATTTAATATACGGACTTTGTTTATGTGCATACGCTGTGAATAAGATCCGCGGCCTTTTTTTTGAGGGCTTTATCAGGTATAAGCTTTTCCTCTGCACCACGTAGTCTATTTGACCTTATGGTGCCAAAGGAGAATATACCCATATTATATTGGAGCATATATATTAGCTCTAGACTGGTGAAAAAATTGTCAAAGTACACAACTGAACATGCTGGATCAGGAATAGTTTTACATAGTGAGGAGACGGCTTTTGCCCCAAAGCCCAAACTCATTTCTTCTGGTGAAAAAAGTTGGTATCTGAAAGTGTCTTCACCTCCATATACGAGAAAATCATAAATGAAACCCGAAACGCCAGCTCTAACAAATATTTTGTACCCCCCATTTGCAAGGCTCGCTCTTTATGTATAGTTTTCGATTACCGGCTTTGTTACCCTTATATGGCACCATCATTTCATTAATACTGAACCTGGTTTCATTAGGAACTCTCAAAAAATTCGCCTAACTTTAAAACATCGATCACCGTCATCAAGCAGATTGTCGTTGAAGTGGATGTACCGACGTATCTGTTGAAATTTTTGTGTTATTACATCAGCTATTAGTGAAAATTTGAATTCCTGACACCAATAATCAGTGCAGGTCGGCATATTCACGATTCCCATTATCAAATTTATTTGCTTTGCTCTGTAATCATGCAATAAGGATGCCATCATCAAAGAAGTATTGAAAATATTCTAGTGGTGTTTTTATGGTATATAAAGGTCTTATATATCTATATCTTTATATTTATCGTGTATTTCGGCGTTATGTTCAAAACTCTTATTATTCCAATGGAACTTTAGTTGCTTTCTTTGTAAAGGTGCAAGCCGCCTTACAGCTAGCCATGGCTGTTTTGAGCGTGTATTTATATTTGACGGCGATGGTGAGGCTGCTACTATTGCTGGCGATGACTCTGGTGTTTCAGGCACTATTTGGTTAAATCTAGGCTTTTTATTTCAAATAAAACTTGAAGGAGGTATGACCGAGTGAAGAGAACCTTGAGTTGAAGAGTCCAAAGAAATACTTTCAGACGCTGGTTTCTTTGATACTGTAGGGCAGAAACTGAGGTTGTTTTCAGCGTCAGAAAGTATGTGAAGATTTTCAAGAGAAGAAGGAAGCGAAGGACCAGATGAAGATTCAGTACTATCACGTTTTTGAAGATTAAAATTCTCGACTTCACTACTAGAATCCGAACTTTCTACATCATTTGATGACTGACTGTGTTTGGCACCAATGTGAGTATTTTGCTAGCACTTGAAAGCATATGGACCTACAATTAATATAAAAAAAAGCCATGCATAGCGATATGAACATTTGGCAGTGTGCACATGCAGATACATGACGATTTTGTAAAAGTTGTAAGTAAAGCTAGCAGTGTGTACTAGTGATGTGCCGAGTCGATGTTTTGGTAAATCGAGTCGACTCGGTCAGTTTAAGGTATTCGAATCATGACTCGATTCCCCGATTCGAGCCCAGTACTCGAATTAGATTTCAAGACTCGAGTCTGGCTGGACTCGAGTCTCGGAATTCGAGTCCGGCTGGACTCGAGTCCGGAATTCGAGTCCGGCTGGACTCGAGTCTTGAAATTCGAGCCCAGAATTCGAGTCTAGAAATTCTAGTCCCGAACTAAAGTCCGATTTTAGAACAAAAGGAGAAATTAAACGGAGTTAACTTCAAATAGCGTATAAATTAGGTTTAGCATAATGACACTATTAGACAATAATAAATCAATATTTTTAATGAAAGAAAAGTTCTAAACATTAAATACAAAAATAGATATAATAATACAATGGAGATAAACAAAAACACACAACATAATCAAATTTACTCACGGCCTAAGACTATATATTATTATTTAATTATGTATTAGCCGTCTGAGACAGCTTTAAAGAACCCCATACATCTAAACACTAAACAATAAGACATATATAGTAAGCATTAAAATTAAACCATTTTAATTTTGCAGTAAGTAGGTACACAAACTCAATAGCTCAGAATATAAAATTTGGGAAGGTATCCACCTAAACTACATAAACCGTGCTCACAATACACAACATAACCGAAGATATAAGAAGAGATAAGAAAATAAAAGTTATTTGAAATAACTGTTCAAAAAAAGTATTTGGTCAACCTTCTTGGACTCGAGTCTATTGCGGCGTTGGTTGCATAAAAGTCCAGCCTTAGAGAAAACTCGTCCGGAAGGCACGGAAGTGGCTGGAATGCATAAATACTTCAAAGCTATTTTATAAAGGCCGCTGTTGGTGATTTTGCAAGTTCCCAAAATGTAAGTGGATTAGCTTTTCTATCCAAATACGGTAGCTCTACGTACTGTTTCACCTTGATAATAGCTGATGTTTTAGGGTTTTCCGTACTTGAAAATTCCAATACCTTTTTATCTAGATGCTCCCATGTATTCTCGCCAGTCACCTCGGAATCTGAAGATGAAGTTGTAGGTGTTTCGAGATGTGAAGAAGATGGCAGTAGAGATCTATTTGGCACCTGGAATTGAGCTTGATGTTCCTGTGTTTCCAACATCATCAACTCGTCAACAATAAATTTTTGAGCATTATCTCCATTTGTCTCGACGTTGAATGTTGCTGTAGCAACAGTTTTATTAATCTCATGGCGCCAAATCTTCTATCGAAAACATTCAGTAATTTCATGTTTAACCTGTAGCGACTTCGGAATTAGAACAGCAATTTCTTAGTGCCGTTTGTACGCCTCGAATAAGAGGTATGATGCAGGATAACGTTGGATATTGCTCGCCAGATATAATACTCGTCATTTGTTCCAAAGGTTTTAAAATGCAAATGCACTCCTGCACCTCGATCCATTCGTCAGCGTTAAGATTATCCGGACAGCCAGGTAACGAAGAGATTGCAGCAGAAAGAGGTATCTTGACCTTATCGAGACGTTCGAGCATATAATATACTGAATTCCATCTCGTCTGGACATCTTGTTTAAGTTTAAAGGGTTCCAGCTGCATTTGTTCTTGAAATTGTTTCAACGTGTATGTAGCATTATTGCTTTTTCTGAAATAGGCTACTAATGCTCGGCACTTTCGGGCTTTGATGGTATCTTGAACTACCAAGTTCAAAGTATGAGCTGCACAACTATAGTGACGTTTTTGCAGAAACTCCACAACAGCTTTTTTCATATTAGCCGCATTATCAGTTGTAACGCAAATGATTTTAACCAAAATATTCCATTCCGTTTCCAATACTATTTTCATTTATCGAGCTAAATTTTCTGACGTATGGGCATCCGTAACTTCCTTGGTGGATAACGTTAAAGTTTTAAAATTGCCATCATAAATGAAATTAATCGACAATGTCATGTAACTTTTGCTGCTATCAGAGGTCCACAAGTCTGTTGTCAAAGCAATGTAATCTGTAACTTTAAGCATCTCTTGCGTAGCCTTTCTTGCCAAAGAATATTGCTCCGGAATTATTTTTTCCGAAAGAATCTTTCGCAAAGGTAGCTCATAATTAGGGTTAAGCGCACGAGTATACTCTGAAAACCTGAATTATCAACGACTTGAAGCGGTTTAAAATCAACACGCACCATTCTCAGTAACGCTTTATCCACATTTTTAGAGTTCACCTTCAGAGCTTGTTTAGACGGAAAAGTCATTTGAAGTTGCCGTTTACGTGGTGGTGGTACTAGTTGTGTTTCGCCATCTGCCATTGACTGGGATAGATAGGAGTTCTTGCCTTCTTTAACTGGCGTTCCATCTCCAGAACCAGAAGCTACACTTAATAAATTGGAATCACTTTGAGCGGGGGAGGTAGTTGAAGAATTGTCAATCTCAGTCGAGTAAATCATAGGATGAGATTTTTTTAGATGTTTTAACAAATTAGTTGTGTTTTTGAAATCTTTAAATACGGAGTCACAGTTTTTGCACTTTATTTTATCGCCGTCCACTTTCTCAAAACACTTCCATACACCTGAGGTTTTTTCGGCGCCATTTTTAATAAAGTTAATAACAATCAAATCACTTCACTTCCAGTATTAATAAACAATTAAATAAATTCAATCAGAAGTAGGTACTCAATACTTACAGTAACTGCTAACTGACACAAAACAGAAAAATAAAAACAAAAAGTTGCAGGTTTAAACTAGTTTATATTATTAGGCGCGCGCCATTCTTCGTTGCTTAGGTAAACTGTTTGGAGTAAAACGAGTTTACCAAACTCGAATACTAGCATCGAGTCAGTTGGACTCGTATGAATAGAATCGAGTACGAATCGATTCTTCCTGACTCGAGTCCGGCGTACTCGAATCAAAATAAATTGGTATTCGAATAAGCGAGTCCAAAGCAGGAATCGAGTCTGACTCGAGTCAAACCGTACTCGGCACATCACTAGTGTGTACCATGAGATACATATCAAATATATATAGAATTGTTAGTTTCTTGGCAATGTGCACGAGGAGATACATTCATTAAAAGACACATGAAGCATCAACCAGACAATTAAAGAATGTCCAAAGTAATTATTTTAGTGCTAAATATATCTATAATTAATAACTTAACACATCCACTCATTCAATACATAAAAACAAGAAAAAATCATAAATTTTCTTACCTTTTTGCAAGGCAACATGTTGCAACTTGAACTAAAGTGAAGTTTGACAGCTCATCAGTCTTACCAACACAAAAAACTTAATTGTTTTCCGAAACTAAGAAATGGCCTAAATATTCGTAAAAAAATATGATGGTTTCGCTTAAAAATAATAACACTAGATATTTTAATTCTCGCGTATGTCAGTTGTATATAATGTAAGAAAATATGATACTTAGTCGTAAGTCTCATCGGTCCTAATTTAAAGGGCAAGTGTCCTGGTCCGTCTTGTAGTGGTTCAAGTTTTATCTCCTGAGCATGTACCAGACTCAGGAACAGCATCATGGGAATCCTTTAACAATTTGGCTGTATTAGGGTTTCAGTCTAGATTTTGCTACAGGACCTTTCTTTTTTGTTGTGCATATGTGAATCTGGTGAATCGTGGGTGTATCTAGGGGCTCATTTAGATCTGCTTGCACAAGGGTTTCTAACAAATATCTGTTGCTCGGGTTGATATTCTATTTCTGATTCGAGGGTTCTATTACGGTTCTCAATAAGGGCTGGTCTATTTGCAAAAGATGTTTCGTTAATAATGTCATAGACTTTCTTCTTATTTTATCAGTGATTTTCTACGTATTGTTAAAGTGTGTAGTCATGTCAATGTGTTGGGTCTCGTGGGTCGGTATGTCCTAAGACAAGATCGTAGGGCTTGCATTTCGTAACGCTATGGATGGAACTGTTGTATTCAAGTACAGCGTAGGGCATTCAATTGATAACCGGCTCGTTACCGTGTTGTAATTTTAAAATACGAAGGTGCTCTAGTATTGTAGAATTGAAGCGTTCGATGTTACCAGTCGCATTCGGAGAGTGCGCTAGAGTTTGATGGTGAGTGGTTTCATGAATTTTACAAAACTCTGAAAACATCTGGTAAGTAAATTCGGTGCCCTGATCTGTAATAATGGTGAGTGGTAAACCATGGTGCATGCTGAATGTTAATAAAGCTTGTATGACACTAACTGCTGTACCATCTCTAAGTAAGTATGCTTGGCCGTATTTCGAAAAAACATCGATAAATTTCACGTATTTTTCGTTTTGAGCATAGAGCGTAAAACAGTCTATGTGCACTGTCTAGAAGGGCCTTGTGGCAGGAAGCACTACATTAAATTTAGGTCTGATCGGGTTCCTATCGTATTTGGCCTGCCCACATATGGTACAATCATTGACAAACTTAGTAATCCGATCTCTCATTTTCGGCCAGTAATACATTGCTGTTAACGCTAGGTAACATTCGTTAATACCGCGATGGTTTGTTTTTCCTTCGTGGTAATGGCGAATGATGTGTTTGCTGTCTTAGATAGTCTTTTACATTTTCCAGCTCCTTCTTAGCCAATATTAATTTCATAGATGAACTTTTGAACTTATCTTGTATAATGGGAATAACCCTGTACATAGCGAGAGGAGGATTAATCAAAAGAGTTTGAATTTTCGGGTGAATATATTCTTTAATTGCGTTAATGAGATCTTCTTCTAAATTAGAGTCGGATAATTGAATTCATAATGTCCTGACTGAATATTAAAGCAATTAAGCCGTCTATTGTTATGTCATCAAGGCGTCGATAGTCTATTACCATTCTAAATTTTTGCTGTCCAGGCGCATCTACCTTTTTGGGTACCAAGTGTACAGGTGCACTCCAAGGTGAGTGAGAATTCTGAATAACATCGTTCTCAAGCACGTCGTAAAATATATCACGATATTCATAACATAGTTTGGTAATTGCCTTGCGTTCTTCGTCGTTAGTATGATCTAGGCGAAGTTAGTGTAAATTTTCTTTGAGAATTTTGTCGATCTCACATTCCGACATTGTTGTATTTATTGTGCAAGTAGAATTTTCAAAAGGTTCTACAAATTTGATAGTCGCTTTTCATTTGAAACATTTTGAATAATAGTTTCAGCAAAGAAGTTTTCGCATTTAACCAAAGCGCACGGCATGCGTATGTCCTTACCGAACCGTGTGAAATTGACTATTGCATCGCCTTTCTGAAGATTCGTCGGAATTTTAACGCGTGTCTCAGATCGGGGTTCTAAATTAATTACATGTTGCGGGTTGTAAATAATAGAAATTTCGTTGTTAGGCGTTCGCAATATCTGGTGGTTTATGTCTACATTAGCAGCAAATTTTTTTAAGAGGTCCGAGCCGATGAGCCCGTCATATCGGCCATCTACTTCATAAATGTAGAATTTATGCGGTAGTTTGCATTTAAATGTTTTTAAAAGCGGTATAAGTATAACTTCATCATGAATGCTCTGTGCATGCGTACTTACTACTGTAAATGTTTCGCGATATTTGAACCTTTTAAAATATTCATTGGCTTTGTCAGGGCTTATAAACGACCGACTACTGCCAGTGTCAATAAGGAATTTTGAATTTATTTCCGGAATCATGATGTCCGGGAGTTTTAGGATACTGTCAGAATAACTGAGGTGAAATATTTCACAATCCCGTCAAAGGTTGCATTTTGAAAATTTTCATGCATTGGATTATCCGTTTCCAGGTTATCTGGTTCCTCTGGATGTTCTATATGGTAATTTTCAGGAATAGGCTCGTAGTTATCTTGATAATAGCCGTAATTATTGGTTTGGGGTTCCTCTTCGTATGACGCCGATGGTTCGATGATCATAGTAAAATACGTCATTCGTCAACATATTTAGTCTAATAGGCACGGTCCGCATTGATACATCTGTATCAGCAAACCTTGCTGGCTGTTGGTGTGAAATGCCGAATTTAAATTGGTTATTTTGTGGTTGGAAACCATGCCTTATTAGGGTAAGGCTGAATGCCGTATTTGAATTGGGGTGGTTTTGGTTAGGTTGTTGGTGGTGGTGCATGCCAAATCCAAACCCACCACTTTGAAACGGCGTTCGTGTTTGTTGTGGTAGGTTGGAACGGAAAGCCATATTCGGTGGTCCTCCAAAACGTTAACCTTGTTGCACATTCGGAAGTTGCAACAACTTTTGTCCACTTGGGTTTGATGGAATTCCGAACTTAAATAGATTTAGTGGCGAGTTGAAGGAAATTGGTTTCACAACATATTATTGCAAGTTGTGAAATGACTGGATAGGTTTAGACCTATTATTTCTTGCGTTGTACTGGGTCAAGAAATTAAGCTCCTCGGTTACTATAGCCAACGCGTCCTCTAAAGTAGTGGTGCCTTTGAGTCTTACGATTCTAATTAAGTCCTCAGGAAGGTTGTACAAAAACACGTTCAACGCCGTGTTATTATAAATTATTAATTTAGCGGCTTTCATTCTTTCATCGCTCAATCTTTGAACTTTAGCAAATAATGAGCTTCTTATATTTTGAATTCTACTGCAAAATTGAGGATATGATTCTCCATTACTAATTTTAGGTGATTCAAGTTCAATCGCTATACACTCTTCAGAGCGGGGGTCGCCAAAATGATGCGTCAAGATGTTTTTCAAACCTTCCCATGTTTTAATGTGATAATCCGGATTATCACTTAATAAAGAAGCTGCTTTTCCTATAAGTTTGCTACTTAATGCGTGAAAATGGTACAGATTTTGTTGGATATTTTCATTACACCCTGTTGTACTTAAGACATATTCGCATTTAGATATGAATGAGTTTAATAATTTCGTCCCCGTCATGTCTAGGAATTAAATGAAAAATGACTTTTGGTATTACAGTAACCGACATTTTGGTATATTATTTAAAATAGAGTAATTAGAAAATTATTGTGAAATTATACGGAAGAATTTGTTGCCTATTATTGAGCTAACAAAATCAGATAACGTAACTAAAAATTAAATTCGACGATATGAGTTCGATTAATAAGGAAGAACAAGGATATAACAAGGAAACAGGAAGTGAAAAGTTTTACTCACAGTCTGCTCAACCTAATGTCCTTCAGGTGATTCTGCCCACGTCGTGACGTCAGAGGTCTTGCGCGTCCTCTCGAGGGATGCTGCACCGATGCGCGCGCGTCGCGGAGGTTATTTCTTTGGTTCGTGGATATCCTAACTCGACTAATACACGAATCTATTGTGGGGATCCGATGGACGTTAGTATAGAGAAGAGATATACACAAGGATATCCTACCGGCTGCGCCACTTAAATTTCGACGGACCTCAAAAGACTTTTTAAAAAAACAATTAAAATGTTTTAACTTAATTTTAATCTTGTCTCGAGCGTGGTTAAAACAGAATGATGGCTTATTTTAATGTTATTAATAAAGTTATTTCTATTTTTTGCGCGAATATTATACATTATTAAATAAAATGTCTTTACGGATTTTATCGCGTTTATTTTTACATTTTAAATTCCACATTTTTGCACTTTCCAGCGGCCGTGGTCACGGGGTAGACTGAGATGTCATGCGTCTTGTTGCCAGTGCTAAAGCTGGGTTTCCAGATCTTAATTGTAATGGTATTTTTAGTCTGTACTCTCCGAACCTATGCAAAATGAACTGGTTTATCGTTGAGAGCCAACAGTGAGTATTATGCTTGGGTTTAATTTTACTTTATTAATTATGGGGTCCCAAGCAGGTGGTAGAACCAACCATCTTCTCTATTGAAATTTGGATGTTTTAATCTCAATAGCCTCTACGGATCATCCTTGGTAGGAATCGGTGTTCTTTAGCAGGTTGTGGTCGATCAAATCTGATGTAATGGCTTGGGTGATTTAAGGTATGTCTCACACCTGCCGACTTGTTGGGTCTTTTATGTTTAATGTCAGCTATATGTTCCTTCACGGGGTTCTTATTGCTCGCTTTGTTTGTCCAATATAAGAGGCCGCAGTCATCAATCCTAGCTTGTACACTCCTGGATCTTGTAGAGGAATATTGCACTTGACAGGTGGTAGGAATTGACCAATCTTCTTCAGCGGCTTGAAATAAGTTTTGATTGAAGCCCGCCTCAAAATGTAGCCAATCTTGTCAGTTACGCCTCTCACAAAAGGTAGTACAGCAGGTACTCGCTCCACTGTGGCTGCCTTCACTCGGTCACTGTGACGCTGCCGTGGCGCAGCAAGCTTGTTGTCTCGCAGTACTTGCTTAACATGGTGTAGCTCAGCCGCCAGGTGTTCATCATCACAGATCCTATATCTAATATTTGACCCTCATTATATACAGTGTTAAGTTTTTCCAACATAAATTTTAAAACAGTTATATCCAACATAGAATGATGTGCACCGGAAGATCTAGCGAAGGCTACAATATTTTTAATTTTAAGCAATTCAGTTAACAAATCTATATTTTCCCCTATGATTTCAAGCAATTGTGCAAATTTTGCGTATTTAATTAACGTTGATTCTCTATATGCATTTGTTATCTAGAATTAGATGTAAAGTATCGTTAATTTTACGTTGATTGTTCGCTAGTTCTACTAATAATGTGCTGTGGCGGGACATCCATTCCTTGCTAAGACTTTTGTGCTTATTAAAGTCGGTAGAAATTATATTTTGATTTTTCAGTATAATAATATTGTCTTCTATGTCACTGGGACATATGTATATGCAAAAATATATGGTAGTTTGTCGTTAGTCGGGTCGGTCCAAGTTTATAAGGTAGCAGTCCAAGTCCATCAGCTAGCCTTTCAAGTTTTATCTCCTGGGCTTGTATCGTTTTTGTCATCAGCAGAAGGAGTACTCTAAAACAATTTAGCTGTCTTAGGAACACGTTTTAACCTATTTTTAGCTAAGGGACCTCGTTTTTTCGATGTATATATGTGTATAGGAAGGTCGGCTAAAACAGTATCTTGGGTGTAACGCGGTGCCGTTTTTGGCGATTCGCAAATGGGTTTCTAATAAATACTTGTTGCTGGGGTGTATATTCTACTTCTGGTTCTCGATTTTTATTACGGTTATCTATGATAGCTGCGCGAGACGCCTGTGTTGCGTTATTAACCATTTCATATACTATTTTCATTTGTTCTTTATGGTTCTGTAGGTACTGTTGAAGAAGATGTTCATTGAAGTTAATGTCCTTAAGATCCCTGGGGTCAATGTGTCCGGTTAATAAATCGAAAGGCCTACTCCTATCTACTAACCTACTATCGAGCTTATATATGTCATTAAAGCGTAGGTTAGATTAACGATAGGTTCATCTTTATGTTTGATTTTAAAATTCGAAGATGCTCTAGTAGCGTTGAATGAAAGCGCTTTACGTTACCATTTTCATTAGGTTAATGTGGTAAAGTTTTGTGGTGGTTTATTTTGTGAAGTCTCACAAATTCGGAAAAAAGCTGATTTGTGAATTCGGTTGCGTTGTCTGTTACTAGTGTAATAGGGACTCCGTCATGTGTGCAGTAATGTAACAAGGCCTGATACTAATAGCCGAAATAATATGCTTGGCCGTACTTTGTAAAGACGTCTACGAAAGTCATATTACGCTCTCTATTGTTAATAAGTCTATGTGTACACTTTCCAAAGGTTTAGTGGCAGGGGGCACTAGGTAAAATTGGGGTCTGATGGGGTTCCTATCATATTTAGCCTGTCCGCAAATTGTACACTCAATAATAAATTTTATAACATGTTCTATCATTTTGGGCCAAAAGTATTTTCTAGAAAACGCCAAGTAGCATTCGTTTATACCACGGTGATTGAATTTTCCATCGTGATAATGCTGAATGATTTCCTGTTGGTCTAAGTATTCTTTAATATTCTCAAGTTCCGATTTTGTTAATACTATGCTTAAGGACGAACTTTGTCAGGAAAGTTACCTGCCGACAGCGTGACGGCATCATTATTGAAGTATATTGTCAGAAATCAGTGAAAGATTACAATGCGACTATGCATTTCGTTAATAAATTCGTATAACTGAAAGCAAGTTATGCTATTGATAGAAAATCCCACAAGTGCTGGCACAGGATTTTCTTTCATTTCCTTGATTGTACTATTGTCAATGCTTTTTTTAATTTATAAAGAACTACAGTTCTCTTCACGCACGGACCTAAGCCCTTTGACTGAAAGAATTCAGACGAAGCATATGTCAGACACAAACGAAGGCCCGAATCAGTTATAAAACGTCACAAGCCAACAGTCCCTTCAGAAATTCGTCTTGAATCCAGTCGCCATCAACCTGAAAGAAGCACATAAAGAAGATGTTCTCTATGCAGCACTAACATATCTCCAGTCCGTACTGTATGGCAGTGTAGTATGTGCAAAGTGTCTCTGTGTCCACGCAAGGGAAAAGCTTGTTTTTCAGATTTTTATAAAAAAATATATACAAAATTTACTTTAGTTTCGTTGTGGAAAATTTCATTATAACATAGAATATTAACAAATTATATAAGTAACTCATAATAATATTGTTTCTATCAATAGTCACGGTGGTTAGTGCCACTAACCACCTTATTCCTCGAAAGCTCTCACACCTAGATTTGTTTTCATACTTTCAGTGATATTTTAGCTGTATATAATGCCAAAACAATAATTAAATATCAACATATTCTCAATTTAAAATGGTGACTGAAACAGTTAATGACCAATATTGTCATGTTATCCATGTTTAATTTTTTGTGGAAAATGCCCAAAACTTAACACAATTGCTTGTCATAACCTGAGCTTGATGAGGGCATTGGAGAGGTTCTCTGAGAGAAGAATGTACGACGGTAAGAAATATTATTTGATGAGGGATGTGAGAGAGAGAGAGTGCATCTGAAGGATTGTGAGGATGAATCTGAGGTGAGGATTGGGAATATGCAAAAGATTTCCACTAGGGAAATCTAACTGAAGCTTCTGAGTAAGATATATTTTCCTGAGACATTACTATCTTAATGGACTTCTGTCTGGAATGTTCAGGCACTTTCATCAGTTTGCGTTCATGGAACATGAGACACAAGTAGAATATTAGATTGATTGAAGTACACCATGCCTGCATGAGGTTGTGCACAAATAAAACACCCTCTTTGATCTGACATTAGTAGCCACATGCCCAAATCTACAACATTTATGGCACTGAATTGTTGGAAGAACATATGTTTGGACTGGAAGAGCAGTGTAAAACAATAAACTTTTTCTGGTAGCTTTTGACCAATGAATGTTAAAACAACTGATGGGGTCAGTCCAAATAGCTGTATTGTTTTCCATGGATTTTCTATTAAGCGGCGCTCTAATATTACCAAAACCTTCAGGTACTTCGATGGACGAAACTAATTCCCAAAGTCCATTCAACCGGAACATTCTAACAATACCCATGCGGGTTACATTATAAGAAGGAATAATGGCATCATACTACCTGCAACAAGTCCGGAATGATCTAAAATAGGTTAGCAGCCTCAGCAGATTTAAATTCCACTGAGACACGATTAGGCCAATACGTTTAACACAATCCTTAACAATACCCTAATTCATTGTGATGTAAGAAGGACCAAACTTAATTGGTCTTAATGTAGTACTAGAAGAGGGTTCACAGTCTTACTCACATGGACCAAAAAGGGGCAACGTCTAGATCGAGTATCGCTTTTGGAGCCTTCATATTGAGTAAGTAAAGGTTGACTGATGGAGCCGACTGCTTGAGCAACTGTGTTTTTTTTTTTTAAAGTTGAGAGGAATCAGAGTAACAGCAATCTGTCTTTTCCTTAAATTAGGTGTAGGATCGGTAATCATAGTTGAATTGAATGGGAACTATGTTGTAACATAACCTCCCCAGGATCGGGGGTCACCCAACCATACTTATACTAAAATAATACTTACAAATAGGACAACACAATATCTAAATATCAACACACACAATACTAGATAATCAACAGAAAAACAGAAAAAGTACAATAAAACGTTAAAATTACGAAAACACTTGTGTCAAATCAACCATAGAGCAAGTCCTTCAAAAATTAAATTAAAGGAGCCTGTGTATGTTCAACTTTTTGCACGCCTAACCACGATAAAAAAAATTTCCCAAACGAACCGATTTTTCGGAATTTTGTAAATTTATAGCCTATAATTTTTTTATCTATAAATTTCATAATTTTGAAGTTAATAGGTTTATTTTACAAAATTGAAAATAGATTTTAAAAAACATTTTTTCCCGAAAAACAAATTCCCATTATTATTAAAAGTGCGACTTTCCCAAGAAGTTTCCAAAAGTAAAAATTTCCCTATTCTTTCCGACGGTGACGTATGGGAACAACTATTCAATTGTATAATTTTAGGCATAAAATTTACTGATAAATTGGCAAGACAAAATTGAAAATAGAACGGAATCATAATTATCTCCTTCGACGAGCTAAAAAATAAAATTAATAATTCGGTGCATGCCCAAACATGACCCAGCCCAAAAGATTACAAATTAAGCAGACCAAAACGCCGAGGAAAAAGCAACAAGTTTATCCACGCTAGCAAGTTTGTTATATAGAAAAGCTTTGAATTTAAATAAAATTAAAACCACATTAGACGAGGAAAATAACCTTTTAAAAAGAGTTAGAATATCCTTACGTATATCGACGGAAGTTGGAAACAAATTTCAAAAAGTTGAACAAGGATTATCAACCGGTAGTTCCGAAAAAACGTTTGGTGACAAATGGAGACTGTCGGAGTTGATTTTGGAAACTAAACGACAAGACAATCAGATAATTATCCCATCCCCAATATTTGATTTCTAGACAAATTAGGGGTTATTACCCTTCACATACATCACGGTTTTCCAAGTCAAATGGACCTTCGGACTTGAAGAAGCTTTTAATTGGGAACAGGGATTTTTTCTTGCCTGCCCAAACCTGAAGGACCTCCAATTTCAAGGGGTTATAATATGAAAATTAGAGGGTCCAATTTTAAAATTCGATGGATAAACCGATTTTAAAATTGAGACTGCTTTAAACATATTATTAGTAGGAAAGAAACGAACCCTGAAAAAATCGGCCATTCAAAAATACCCGGCCAAACTAGCTAGGAAATTAAACAGTTTTTAGGCCTATTGGTTTAAGAAATTTTCGGATTTTGCATTACTAAACCCCTGACAAGGTGAAAAGTCCCAAAAATAACCTTAGACTCTGACCATTTGGAAAGTTTTGAGAAATTTAAAAACTATTAACCAAGACCAACGCAATATCCGACTTTAAAGAGAATTTATTTTGGAGACGACACTTTAACGTCGCATTAGGAGCTGTTCAAGGGCTCTTGGGTCGGATAAACCTGTCTTTTTTCAATAATATAATACCAACAAAATACGATCATAAATTTATGGTTATGATTAAAACCTAAGGCCCTAACAGATGGTCTTAAACTTGGATCACTATACCATCATATATTAAAAAAAAGGCAATTTTAACCGAGCCCGATAATTTTATGAACTAAATACATACCTAAAATCAACAAGGCAGTTAAAACCCAAAACAACCAAATGGGCTTTGAAATGATGAAACTAGAATCAGGATCCAATGCGTCTATTCAAATTTTCTTCCAGGAAAGTTACTTTCCCAAATAGTACACCGTTATGAAACCAGGATGCGTAGTCAACTATCCCTCAGTTTTTAAATTACTGTTCCTGGTTCCCCAATAATTTGTAGCTAAAAGGAGGATCAGTTGTCACTGCTGCGTAACTTAATCAACTTGCTTAATGGAACAAGATTTAAAAAGCGACGAATAACGCTTGAGGCCAATCAATAAAAGGAAAATACAAAGGAAGGATGTCATCCCGAATACCGATGATTCCAACGGTTTACCATTCGATTTTAAACGCTTACAATTTGGCTGACTTTGCATGATAAATAAACCCAAGGACAGTTTTGATGTTTCGGAATCAACTGGGGTCCTGTTTCGCCGGACAAATCGTTGTGTGTTCGCGCGGTTCAACGAGCGTAAGGATTATAGGCTTGACGCTAATGGGAAATATGAATATGAAATCACGTTTGCGAGGCAGGGCAAATGAGCATTCTTGAATCGAGAAGCTCCCATTTTCCCACATCAAGGGAAGAGATTAATTATCCAATAAGTTTAATTGTAATTTTGATAAAATTAATTAAGTACGTTTTTTTTCGATCCTTCGGCTGTAGCTTAATAATTGGGCGGGCAGGTCTGCGGGCCGGTTCGCGAGCGATAAAGTAACTTCATTTGTTACACGTTTGTTTCCAGATAAGAACCAGTGCACGCCAGAAGGTTTGAACCGATTCCGAGAAAAAAATATGAAAATGAAGACTGAACTATTCCGTGTTGCTTTCCTTGTACGTAGTTTTATCCTTTTCAAAATTTTTCACCCCTCCAAAACCCGACATCTGCAAGCACGGCCTTGGAATAAATGATTTAGATAAATTTGTTCGATTTTTAGGGAATCCGGGGTAAAATGCTTAATCCGGACAAAATTTAGACTTTTAATGAATTTCGATGAACCAAAACGTATTATAATTTATTAATCTTTTGGACCAAATTGTTATTAATATTTATTGCTAAGGAATTATCAACTTGTGTTATAAAGAATTTTCAAAACACACCCGCCTAATAAATTTAAACGGTATCCAAAGTTGGGGGCAGAACCATTAATTAATTTTAGTACCAACAAAGCTAGCTTAGAAAAGGGGGGGGGTCGCTATACCCTAAGATCGGTCTACCTTAAAATTTTTAATCCTTCAAATTTAATAAACCGCTGAATCTTTTCTAGAAGTTACACTTAAAGGGCGTTGGGTTCTGTTGTGTCTTCCTCCCAAACCTGATTACTTCAGACTTCAGCAGGTACAGTCTTTGGTTGGTATGGCACCCAGTCAAGGAATTTTAACCAAACATCTTGCCAAGTCTCCTCGTCATAAACCCTTTCAAGTCTAGTTCTTTTCTATTTGCCTCTTAACGCCACCCATCGTAACCTTCCGGAAAATACTTGGGATTAATCCAAATCAAACTGTTAACCTTCTGGGAAATCCTTCACCTGTTTTCTCCACGACAATTTTCTTTTATTCCCAAACCTCCCAAACCAAACCTAAGGTTCTGCATCGATCGTTTTCATTTGATGTCTTGCGGCGAAGATGCTGGAAAACTTAAATGGAGTGGGTGACTGGGAGGACAATATTGTAAAGACTAATCTTTGAACACCTTATCACTAAACTTTTGACGTCCATGTCCCATTAAAAGGTAAAAGTTGTCGTCCACCATTTCCTCTAACCAAGGCATCAGGAATGAGAGGGGATCGTTTGCGTAGGTTTAAAAACTATAACAATTTCCCCACAAATTGGCCCCGAAATCGGTGTAATATGATGATACGCAACCAAACGCCATATTTTTGAAACATTAACAACTCCTGCCGATGTCTGGAAGTTCCTTGGAAAGGGAAACCCGGTGTCGGTATCAAATCTTCCTACCCATACCTTAAGATTTAAATCTTTTACCTCCCACTCCATTTAGATCATCTAACTAGTAAACTTTTCCTAAAATGGTTTGGACCTTCTTGAACCTTTTAATTTTCTCCCTTTCGAAGAAACAAAACCATCCTTTCCATTAAACATGAGTTGGTTTAAAAATTTTCCGGCGTGATTTTCCATCCTTGATTTCATTGTCCTAGTGCTTCCCATATCATTAACTTTTCTTAGACATAGAAATTCCCATCCTATGGGTAATGTGTCCCCTTCCCAAAATGTCCTAATTTTACTTTTTTCTCATTTTAGACCCATCTTTTTTTTCCTTTTAAGGTACTTGTTTGGTTAATAAAAAATTTCCCCTTCATTTCCAATAAGTGATAAGTCCACTGGTTTTAGACCGGCCTAGTACCACTTGCCCCTTGAAAGTGACGGCGATATAAAGGGACTGGGTCAAAAGATTTTTGGTTTTTAATTGTTCACGAAACGTCTTTAATCTGTCCATATTAATTTTTAATTTCCCATTTATTGTTCCAATGAAGTGCTAGAATGGTTTTCCTCATATCTTGAGGGCCACAATCGGTTAATGGACGATTCTTTCGTCAGAGGCAATCTTTGTATCGGGTTCCCAAAATTCTCCCACTTTGTTTTCTTTATTTATTAACTTTATTCTCCATGATCTTCAATTTGCGTATATTCCCGATGACTTTAATTGCACTCAACAACAGTCGACAATCTTTCAGGCATCGTTTAATAAACCAGACTTTGAGGTTTAAAATTTGGTGTACCAAATTTGGCTTGGTCTCCATCCAAAGGGGTATATTGGTAGGAAGTACCCTTGACTGTTGAGCAAACCACTTCCAATTTTTTAAAATAATTTTAATAATTTTTTTTTTTTGCCCTATTCCCCAAAAAAAAAAATCTCGGCCAATCGACGACCTAGTTGGAACGTCAAATCCAGGTGTCTTAAAGGTTTTGTCTTGATGCCTGTTGTCAAAAATTTGCCTAACAGACTAAACCATGTTGGCAGACCTTGATTTCCCTTATCGCTTGGTGACGTGTGCCACTTTGACCTGAATGCAGATCCCAACAAACTTGACCGACTTCTAAAAACAATTATTTCTTTTCAATTTACGATGAACGTTTCGGCCTTCCCAACTCATTATAAAAGGACGTCGAAGCCGACACTCTCTACTCCTTCCTCAATTGTCTAAACCCGTCTTATATACCTCTATTTTTTATCTTGTGGCAGTAACAAAGAAATTCCTACGCCAATCTCTTCTCAATCCCCCATTCACCGTTCTGATTCACCTCTTTCATCCAGTTGCCTTTGGAATTCCCTTTAAAGTCAGAATGTTAATAGTTCGATTTTAAAATGGCAAAAGGTTTCCAAAAACTTGTCGAAAAATAGTAAATCGACTATTATGTATTATGTATGGCTTTATATATAGTATATTAAATTTGTAAGGTTTTTGTGATACTTTAATATTTTTTATTTATTAAAAAATTATTAACCTAGATATTATTTACCAAAAGATGTCCGTTTTAACATCTGTATCGTATTTTCCCCGCACTGGCACCGTCGCTTCCCTTTTTCGTTTATTACCCCGGGGCACGGCGCGCCAGACTCGGTCGGCTTTCCGACGCGGAGGCACCGCTTTTTAACGCCCCCTTTCTATATCAATTAGCTTTGCTAACCTCTGCACCTCCTTTTCTTGTACCTCTTCTTCTCTGCTGTGTTCTGGTGCTGGCCTTCGTTTTCCTTGCTTTCCTGTTTGTGCCTTCTTACAGTGAAACTTGGTTATGGGACCGGATGGAGAAACTCCAAATAACTCAGGAGGTTAAAACTTTAAGAATTAATTTTGGGGGACAGGGAAACCTTTAACCCGTTTTTGTTTGATATTTTTTATAACTGGACAGCGAGAAATTTATAATAAACCTCTGTCTGAGATAAATGTTTGTTTCCATTTTTATTCTACCCACAAATTCCACAATTAAGCGTAAAAATTAATTTAGTTTTGTTTTGTTTCCTTTCTTCACGCTTTAGAAAAGACAAACAAAGCATTTATTGAAAACAAGAATATCCCTTTTGGGGGAATACAAAAAAGTTTGTCTTTTTAAAATCTAATTTGTGAATAATTCGGTATACATAAAATTGAATTACAATGTTCTGAAGGACAAGGAAAACTAAATGTACGTTTTCAAATATCCGAACTTGCGTGTTTCCAAAGTTAAACAACTGTTAAAAAAAAGTTCGGGTATGGAACCGTTGATTAAAGAAAAGGCATAAGATTTTTAGGAAACTCGATATTTAATTTTTAGAGGTTATAATTTAAGAAAAAACATAGAAAGCAATTGGAGAAAAGTAACGCTTTGATGTTAAAAATGAAAAATGGACAAACCTTTAGTTCTATTACCAATTATTTGCGATGATATTTTTTAACGCAAGAAGGGGTTTTTTATAAGTTCCCCGTAAAACTTTTACCTTAAAAAGGTGAGTCTTCCTGAAAGAGCCATTACAATACTTTAGGGCAACATGTGGGAACGAAAACCCTCCATTAATCGGAAAAATCTAAAGCCAATTTTATGAAAACTTTGCCTTGGAATTACCAAATAATAAAAGGCATGGATGAAGCCTTTTTTTCTGTTTATTGAAGAATTTAAACCAAAAATGAAATGAAGGAAAAATTTTAAGTTTGGGACAATTTTACTGAATAAATGCCCGGGAAATTAACTTTATCTGCCTAAACGCGAAATTCAGCCAAGGTTCAAAGCTATAACAATTTAAAATTTATTAAAAAGAGGGTCGACAATATTAAACTAGAAGACAACGGCCCAATGATTTTTCGGGAAGGTTTCTGAAAACTTGGTTTTCTTTCCAAAACCATAAAAACTGTTTAAAAAAATCTGGATTTAATCTTAAGGTTAGGAGGAGAAAAAATTTAGAAACTGATCCAAGAGGCTTTTAGCAAAGACAATAACCAACCAAATTGAAGATTTTATAAACGTGATGACGGTTTAATATTTAGGAGAATTAAAAATACATTGTTCATCCTTTCCTCTTTTGGAAAAAAAGAAGAAGACGATGAAAAAGGAAGTAAATTTAGTAAAAATTTTAAACCGGAGCGAAAAAAATAGAAACTTAGACAGTCTTTTGAAATGTCAAAATTTAACCAGCATTTTGGTAAATTTGTATTTCGGAAAAATTTGATGGCTGATTTAAAGCAACAAATGAATTTTTATAATTGAACATTTTTTCCATATTAATATTACGGAAAAACGGCTTGAATATTTTGGATTACATTTGAATGATTACCAAGACATACATATTTTTATTAAAACCATTTTTACATAAACGTTATTTTTTTAAACCCACCGTTAAACCTGTTTCTCCTCATTAATGGAACTTTCAAATGAATTTATTTATACCGTATTTAACACGGGAAGTGGAATACCCATAATGAAACGACTTGCATCCCTTGATGTCCACTAAAGGTTTACGTATAACCCGGGACCGTTGAAAATACTTTAAAATAAGTCAGTATATAATTTATTCTCGGTCCTAAACTTAAAAAAACTTTTTCAGATTGGTCGACCGTATAACGGCGAAGAACCTCTCAAAAAAATCAACTTATCAGAAAAGCAAAGTTCAGTAGTAGCTCAGTTAAACCATAAAAGAGTGCTAAGGTTTTAAAAAATTTCACTTTCAAGATCTTTGTAAAAACGATGATGTTGGCGATAAAATCAATTTACAAATTCACCACCACCTAGAAAATTTTTTAAGCAATTATTTCACTGAAATACCAAATATTTAACTGTACTTTTACCAAATATGTAAACGCCTTCCCTGGGGGTATGGGGGGCTTAAAACTGGAGGTCGGGGTTCAATTGCGGGGACTCAAAAAATTTTTTGTTCCTAGTTGGAGAAGGGGATCCCCAATTGTCTGAAAATAAGATGATCCACCGGATGGGATGTAAAAATGGTCCCCACCAACCCGCATTGGGCCAGCGGGTGGGTTCCTCCCTAATGGATGGAGGGTTTGGGGGAGGCCATGTCCAGCAGTGACTATCACAGGTGTACCCAAATATTAAGGATTTAAAAACCAAATGACATTTAAGTTCATGAAGGTTTTCAAAAAGGCCAATGAGTTTTGTTAAAGTTGATGGATTATATAAAAAATAATATTGGGACAAATATTAAGTATTTATATCTTTTTTCCGATGGCTGCCCCGGTCAAAATAAAAATAATACACTGTTGAGATTTATGTTGGCTTTGACTGACTCTAAAAGATTTGAAAATGTTTATCAGTATTTTCCTACACGAGATCACTCCTTTTTACCGAATGACCGTGATTTTGGAGTCATAAAAAAATGTTCAAAAGCATGATCGTATTTACGTCCCAGGAGAATACATTGATTTGGTTTCGAACTCCAGCTCAACATTAAAGCCCTCCGCACATGGACACTCAAAAGGAACTAATCACAAACTCAAATTCATCATCATCATTATCATTAGCAGCTCTTCTCCGTCCACTGCTGGACATAGACCTTTTTCAATGAACGCCAAGACGGCCGATCCTAGCCGGTGGCAACTCCTAGCGTAAGACGTCAATTGTAACCTCTCCCAATTATTTGTATAAAATATAATTAAAATATTAGGTCTTAAGTTCTAATTAAAAGTTTAATTGTGTAAAAGTGGGTTATTTACCTTGAGTAATATATTAATTGTGAGTCAGGTAGTGTTGTCATTGCGCAGGTAACGACTTTGTATTCAAATACTAAGTAACAAAACCAAATTTGTTTTCTCCTTTCCCTTTTTAATTGCACTTCATTGTTCACGGTTTCGTTTCTTTTTAATTAAATCATCATGATGACCCGTAACACCAAGGCGCGCCAGGTAGAGGAACAGCTCCATTTGGCGCTCCAGGAGTTAAAAGGCGCAAAGAATCAGTGTGTGCAATTGTTAAGGGAGAGAGACGATAATGAAAGGGAAACTTTGCAGATTATCAATAAAAATCGCGATTTGAAAAAGGAACTAGCTGAATTACATAGTAAATATGTACACTTACAAGAAAGTAATGATAATCTGCAAAGTATAGTCGATGGGTTTGATCAGTGCAGGGATGAGTATGAGGAGGCCCTCAGTCTCACCTCTGTGCTGAGAGCGAAACTAAATGAGGCTCATGAAACTATTAAATCTCTGGAAAATAATAGTTTTAATATGAAAGCCTCTAAGACCCAAAGTCTATACACAGAACTGGTTGGGAAAATGCCTGACATGCCTTCCTTAGTCACTGCCTATAATAATAACTTAAGTACAATTGATCTGACTGGTGATGACTCAGGAACCTCCCACCCAGTTCATAGTAGAAACAAGTTAAAAAAGTTAAGGAAAATCAATAAATTCATTAGAAAACTAATTTAATACTTTGTAAACGCAAAATAACTAGAAATCTTAAAAAGATATGTGCAGAGAAAAATTTATTAAAATCAAAAATGTTATTATGTTATAATCAAGCAAAAAAGGCTCATCTGACTCATGAGGCTGATATTGAGTCGCTACAGACTGAGATCTCATCCTTAACTAAGTCTTTGGATTTAATAACAAAAAAGTATGAAGCATCTCAATTAGAAATAACAGAACACATATCAGCTGTGAATGACCTGCTTGAATTAAGTAAATATAACAATGATCGCTTCGACTTGTTAACTAAAGCGTCTAAGTTCTGGTCCTCCACAGCTGAATATTAATATCAATTCTTTGCCCACATCCCAGGCTGAAGTGACTCAGGTCAACACCTGACTGGACAAGAAGACATGTCTCTTCCCATGACATATTCAAAATTTATCGCAATGAAATAGGAGGAATATGGGTTTGTTGCTAAATGACAGGTGTATGGGGGAATTGGTATCAAACCAATGCTAGCCAGGAGCAAACTACACACAGATAATGAATAAAGTAGTAATTGATATTCATTACCCCAACACTGTCCTAATTATTCTTATTCATTGGGAGACGGGATGATGTAAACAGCAACTATTTAAAATTAATTCATACAAAACTTTATAGTCTTAATGTAGAGAAAATTATTCTGTTTACATTTCCTTATTTAAGGGAGTTGCCACAGGAAAATTACTATAGGCATAAGTTAAATAGTAATTTATCAATGTTATATAAGAATAATTGTATATCCTTAGCCTATTCTGACATTGTCAATAAAATACATCTCATTGACATAAATCAAATAATTAATTATAGAAACAGTTACCTGACTAGCGATAGGTTTAACCTATCAAACTTTTATAAGAAACTGTTAGCACAGCTGCAATATTATTGTATTATTAACTCAGCCAAGTCTTTGGCTATAAAGTCATCTGATTCTTTTGAACAGGGAAATACTGTGACATGTAATGCCTTGGAATATGTTCCAAATAATTTAAATTAAATTCTAAGTCAACAGAGGCTGTCTCTAGCATATTTAATTGTATTAATAATAATCAATGTATTAATGAGAAAATAATAAATTTACAAGACATATTACAAAATAAAAATAAGAACCTTTATATTAGCCTAGTACATCAAAACATACAAGGAATAGCCGGTAAGGAACTAGAAGTTGAACTTTTTTTAAACAATTGTAATATAGATGTCATGTGTATTACAGAACACTGGCTATATGAAAACCAGATTATATTTAACCTTGGATGTTACCAGGTTGCTAGCCTGTTCAACAGAGAAAAGCTATACGCGGTGGCTCAATAATAATTTGAAAAATAATTTAAAATATAAAATCGTACAGATATAGTGAGCCTCTCAGTTGAGCAGACTATTGAAATAGCCTGTGCAGAGCTTGAGCACTTCATAATTGTATGTGTATACCGACCTCCCAGTGCGTTATATGAATCTTTGAAATTATATTGGAACAAATTTTAATAAAACTATCTGAATCTAATAATAAAATATAGTAGTCTGTGTGATTTTAACATAAATTTACTAGATAGTTCAACCACCACTATTAGATTCAGATCATTGTTAAATTCTATATAACCTTTAAACTTATTTCTTGAAGCAACAAGAATTACTGCTTCCTCGGCAACATGTATAGATAACATATTTACAAATTGTATCCCTATTAATAAATCCATCATTAATATGTTATCATATGATCATTGTGGACAATTAGCTTCTTTCGTTTATGATAATAGATCTCACAAAAATATTGTGCAAAAAAAATGGTTATTCCTATGTATAGGAAACGTATGACGTACGTGAATGAAGAAAACACCC
The DNA here is from genome assembly GCA_029286875.1 of Lamproptera curius. Lineage (NCBI taxonomy): Eukaryota > Metazoa > Arthropoda > Insecta > Lepidoptera > Papilionidae > Lamproptera > Lamproptera curius. The sequence continues at coordinate 2,164 of JAGSMT010000057.1, read as the reverse complement.
TTAATTCTTCAGCGTTATTCCTGCGCAAGATTGTTCTAGGGGTTGTAAAAAATCCAATCAATGATAATGTAACTGCGTCAAAACTGATCAAAAGTGAATGTAAAATTCCATATGTTCTATTAAGTTTTTATACTCTTTTGTTAACTGGAGGTGAGGTTAAAATAAAAGACGCGAAAATGTTGATCTTAGCCAAGTCTTATGCTTCTGATGTTATTTATGCTATTCACAGAGGAAGAGTTAATACCTCTAAACATATAACTCTTGGAATAACAGTCAAAAGTTTGGGTAGTAGTGAAAAGCTTCTACGCCTCTTACATTCCTACGGACATTGCATTTCTTACTCAAAAGTATTAGAATTGGAGACGGAAGCAACCTATACTATATCGGAAACAGAGAAGGTATGCCCTGCTGGTAAGGTATTGCAACCATCTCTCAATAGTAGTTTTGTATTATCATCACTATTAAATATATCAAATTTTTCTTAAAAATAATTGTTTTATCTTTTCACATCATTACAATGAAACAAATCAATTATATATATGTATCAATAATGTTCGAAGTATATAGTAAACCAAAAAGTATACGAAACTGTTGATGCTGTGATTGACAGTTTCAATTTTTGGATATAATATACACACCGTTTCACTTCAGTTAGACGTCATAGTGATTTAATTTTATTATCAATTGTTCTCTTCAAAAATATGTTAACGCCCATCTGTATCAGATGGCCATAAAGTACCCTTTAGATAGTAGCGTCATTTTCATCAGCCTAAAAGATATGGTCTGCATTAAAATGTACGGCATAATTTTTTCCTAATATTTTTATGTTAATACTATTTAAAACATGGGATACAATGTAGAAAACTGCTGTATTTCATTAATGTATGATATTTAAATTTCTTCAATAATTTGAAAAACTACAGTTTTTGTGTTTCTCTATAATTTTTTTCAGAACAGTTTCTTTTGAACGGCAATACTATATAACAATTGTATTTTACAATATCATGTTAAAAAAAAAGTTCCCGTACAGGATCAAATGATTTTACACCTTTATAAATCAAGAATACGATGAAATTAAGATAATTATTGATATACATTCAAATGAACAATAATTTTTTGACGGCATTATTTTTAATAGTACTTTTAAGTGTCAGATAATGATTTGGAACCAAAGCCATACTTTTTCAAATCACTCCTTGTACCACGGAAAGAGAGGGGGTTGCAACCCTTGGTTTTTTCCCCTTGTCGCATGATTTTTGTACGGCGTTGCGGAATAATGTATTAGAAGCAGTACTGAAATAGCATGAAACTGATGCCATACAAAATTAAATGACCAAATTCACCCTGGAAATTGTCGGAAAATCAAAAAAAAATCCTACTTTTTGGCGCACCATTTTTTTACGGCACTACGCGTTGTCTTATTATTTTTCATGGATCTATCGATAGTGAGAATGCCGTACAAAAATATATGACCAAAATATACTCACTCTACCTGTACTTTTGAATTCTCACCTGCACTCAGTTGGACAGCTTACAAGTGACGACATAATGCTGAATCTTATTATTTTATGCTCTTATATCGTTCTACATAGGTCATCTGGTGGTTCAAATTACCCATCATTTTTTTAACACGGGCCTGTAGTCTATATAGAGACCTCTCAACACCTCGACGTATCGAAAATCTACCTGACACCGTTGAAGGGCTTCCAGAACAGCCCAGGTTTCTACAGAGTCAAAAGCTTTCTCATAGTCCACAAAGGCAAGGCAAAGTGGCTGATTGCACTCATAGGTCTTTTGTATAACTTGCCTTATGGTGAAGATGTGTTAAAAAGGATCCACGGAACGCCATCCTAACAAATTTGGTGTCAGAAGTGGGATCCCAGGAAAAACGTTGAAGGTACTAGGATCTATTATATTTGTTGGTTTCGTGGTAGGAAAAGTCCTTTTGTGAAGTAATCTTGGGCTCCCTGTAAGCCTAAGCCTAAGCCCGCGCTGCTATCTTCGTGATCGACGATAAGCCTCCGCTGTTGAGCGTGAGCCCGCATCATCCCCAACACCTGCTACTGCTCTGGTCGACGATCAGCTTTCACCTCCGTGTGTGAGCCCACCTAGACCTTCACATCAGGTTTCACTGAGGATTTCTGACATCCGACTGCTCATCAAC